>JARHVA010006262.1:240000-942500 GCA_037957365.1 Torreya grandis | reverse complement strand
AGCATTGCATCCTGCATGTTAAATGTTGATGAAGTTGTCAATGTCATTAGTGGTCTCAAATAAATTGTGAAAGAGTCTATAATTAAAAAAAAGGTATTGAGATCCATAACTTATAAATTTTATTCAAAGGTGTTTGAATTATAATAAATTTAAGATCTAGACACACTTCAGATGGATGGGCTTCATGGCATCTTGACTACCTATGAGATGAGAACAAATGATGGAAGACCTCCCAAGAAGGAAGCATCATTAAAAGTTGAGAAGTAAAAAGCCAAGAAGGTCAAGGATGAGGTATGTTCAGATATTAATGATGATGAACTAATAGCCATGTTTGATATCAAATTAAGGTTTGGATCTGGTAAGTATAAGGGTAAGTTGGCTTTCAAATATTTCAATTTTGGTAAGATTAGTCACTTTGGATCTAAGTGTCCTAATAATGATACGACTAAGCATGATGAACATGATGAACATCATGGTGATGATAAGAAGGTCTATAAGCTTGACAAAATAAAGAAATATTTTAATAAATATGAAGGTAGGAAAGGGTCACTCAATAATAAGAAAAGTCTTTATACCAAATAAGATAACATATCATTTGATTTAAGTGACATAAGTACATATGATATTGATGATGACAATAATGAACATGAACATGATAATAATGAAACTTCATTCATGGATATAGAAATAGAAAATTAGGGTTTCTCAAATATGAAATGTCTTATGATTGATGAATAATTAGATTAAGAAGAGGCTAAAGTGAACCTTGAGGTAGAAATGGTGAGTGATATAGAGGATTTGAAATTCCAAAGAAGGAAAAATCAAAAAATAAGATAATTGGTTAAGAGTTATGAGGATTAAATCAATATCTTTGAGTAGAGACTAAGTAACACATCTAAGGAGCATGATGAGATCATCAATCAGGTTGAAACATATATGGAGATAGTCACCACTAGCCTAAAGGCTAAGGAAGAAGAATGTACTAGGTATGAATAAAAAATGAAGCCCTTAAAGTTAGAATTGGATCAAGAAAATAGTAAGTTGAATACCTATGAGAAGTTTGAAAAGAGAAATAAGGCTCTAGATGAAATTTTGAGTAATCATAAGTCTACCAATGATAAGGTAGGCCTTGGTTTCAAGGAGAATGCTAATGTGAACAAGAAGGTCAACCTCAAGAACAATATGAAGACAAATTATATTAGATAGCCTAATAGTATAAGGTATGTAGATTCATTCAATGGTTACTATTTATCATGTAGTCAATTTGGTCATAGAGCAAGAGAGTGTAGAAGACACTCCAAGAATGAGTACTCATGGGACTATGGAAGGAGTCACAGTCCACATCAGTCAATATATATAAGTGATGTTGTTTTCTATAATTATCTTAACATTTCTCATATTGAAATATTATGTCATAGTGAATCATCAAGATAGAAAAAGAAGATCTAAGATCCTAGAACTCATGAAAGAAGACAAACCAAGGTGTGGAAGCCAAAAAAAATAAATATTATTCCATTTACAAGACAAAGTGGACTATTTTCTATGGTAGAGCATAGACTATATATTGAAGAATATCAAGAGTGTTCATTATTAGCTTAGATTTTTTATCACATGGATGATGAAGAGACCAAGCCAAAGAGGCTAATCAAAACTTAAATTATCCTAAAGTATCATCAATCTTGTGAAATCATGTGGATCTAGTAATCTCTTGAGTTTATGTTATTTTAGTACCCTATGGTAATGGGTAACTCCATGAAACTTCTTGGAGATAGTCATTAGTTAGTGGAAACTTGGTAGCTATCATGAAGACATGTTGAAGGATGTTGATAGAGCCAAAAAAAAATTTGGTATATGAGATATGTTTGAAGGAAGATGAGGATGGTCTAAGAGTCCTAATAACTCATGTGGTGAGCTCAAGCTATAAAGACAGAGGAGGAGTCCCTAATTCTTTAGTTGATATCAAGAATATGGTGGCCTAGTGTGTGATCAAAGGTTTGAGTCACATCAATCATCTCAAGGACAAGGTGAGTGTTCTTGTGATTTGAGTTCATTTGAAGGAGTTATGCATGGATTAAGGGGGAACATGTTATTATAATGCTTCATATTTTATGTGTTGAGATTTTTTTGCAAATATATGTGATTCTAGATAATAGTTTGTGAAAGACCCTTTATCATTAATATTAAAGGGGGAGAAAAAATAGAATGGGGAGATGAGAATGACCAGTTTGTAGTGTTTTTTCCATAAATGATAAATGGGGGTTTTTTTGGAATGTTATTGTCATTGATTTTAAGGTTGATGTCATTGATGTCAAGGATGATGTCACTGATGTCAAGGTGCATCTAGTTAAGGTGCACAGTAAGTGGTTATTAAGGTATGAACTTGTGAACTTGATATGACAAGGTGAGTTTGTTGATATTTGTCTTCTCTATTGATTTATGTCTAGGTTGATATCAAGGTAAAAATCATGGAAGATGTTTGAAGATAACTAGTGTTTTCCTAGGAAACCATGTGATAAGATGCATTTAAAGGCAAGAGAGAATTTGAAGGAAAGAGAGAATTTGAAGGAAAGATAAAATTTTAATGCAACTAATGTATTATGGTTTCATTAAATTCAAGGTTGATGTTAAGGATGATGTCAAAGGTGTTCATATCCATGGAAGAGAAATGCTAATTCATATGAAACATGGTCATGTGGTTTTGACGTTTGTATGGGGCTATGGAAGATTGTTGTCATTAGAAAGATAATGGTACAATGACATGAGTGAGGTGTAATGTATTATATCTTCTTGGTTTATTTTTTGTTAAGGTCATGACGTGGAAGGAATAGATCAAGGCATCAAGTGCTTAAGTAGCCTAAGCTTAGTCATGACATGAAGAGACCTTATGAGAAGGTATAAGCACGGTATCTTGGTGAGATGAGTGCACACAAGCCTAAGTGGTTATATGAGTTTGCTTGATAATTTATGTGAGGTGTTGGATCACTCATGAGATTCCGAAGGTAATCCTATAGAGGTAGGAAATTTAGACCAAGTCTACATATAGATCACTCCTAGACCTTGCCTAGCCTAATAAGGTATCATGATCTATTGTCAAGGTATGTGAAGGATGTATTTTAGTGATTAATAATGAGATAGGTTGTTTGAGTATGTGAGTGAGGTGTTGAGTGCATGGAAAGAGTCATCAAGGTTAGTTCTGAGGCCTAATATGGTTTTCAAGTCAAGGTATAAAGAGAAAAGAGATAGAGTGTGGACTATGAGGGGTCATGATCCAATTTTAAATTATTTGAGATCATGTAAGAATTTTAAAATATTAGATATGTTGTTTTAAGGCAATTCATGCATTTCTAGGTTCTAATTTTAAGGACAAGGCATGAAAAGTTATTTGGAGGTCTTTCGAGTGCTCAGAATGAAAGGATCTCAACTTGGGAAGGATTTTATTATTCTCATCATCTATTTAAAAAATTTCATGTGAGAATAAGTATTTAATGGTAATCTATAAGGGTTATAGCTCAAAATTATAGTCATCATTTTTTGGATTGAGGGGCTATGATTTATGAATGATCGTTAAGAATATAAACAAATTTAAACCATCTTAGAACCCTAATAACGACCTAATGTTAAAGATATTGATCAAAAGTGGATAGAATGGATTTGTATGATTATTTAATATATTTAATATTGTATTAGAATCTCCTAGGTACCTCCAAGTGGTATTGGTTAGAGAGAGGATAGAGAAGATGTTGAGTTACAGGCTTATTTCTAAAGAAGTTATTATAGAAGTCAAAATTTACGTTGGACATAGTCAGCAAATAGATGGAGGAAGAAGGTAAACAATCATGTCACATGTATATGAATTTTTTTATACAAGTTATATCCCTAAAATATAATAAACTGTCATCTAAGTTAGCTAGTCATTAACATGTCAAATGGTGTAAATAATGAAGAAACCTAGGCAACAGTGAGAAGATGAATTGGAATGTATTATTATGATAGAATGTTGAAACCAAGTGCATAGTGATGTTTTTTGATACTAGTATTTCTAATTCATTATATATATATATATATATATATATATATATATATATATATATATATATATATCTTTTAATTTAGGTATATTGGTGAAAATGATGAATTCAAAATGGTTTTTCTGATTCAATAAGGTTTGTGTGCAGTGAGGTCAACAAATTAGTCTGTAAGACCAATAGTTGCCATTAGATAATATGGTGTTTATATTTTAATATGGTTTTTAGATGTCATAGGATAATTTTCATGAGTTTTAAGTCTTTTAAAGTGTCTATATAGATGTTGGAGGTCTGATTCACCATGATTGGTCTTTGAGAAAAACTGACAGTTTTGAGTAAGTTGTAGAGGTGCTATTGAGGCTCTATTCCCTAAGTTGAAGTGTCTAATGCATATGGTGATATTTTTTAGGTAATTTATATTATTTATAAGTTATTTAATATCATGGTTGTGTAAATTATTGATTTTTTATCATTACTTTTTCAATACAAACTTTTTCTATGTGTTTAAAGGCCTATTGTGAATAGTGTTAATTGAGTGTTTCAAGTGGTGGTTGGAACTAAAAAGTGTTATCAATATTAGAGGATGTTCAATAAGGTATATTTGAGTTGTGAATGAAATAATTTTGATGTTTATGGATGTGAAATGTTCTTCAAGTGATCAGATCGTAACATGTTACTAGATAGACCTAATGGAATCAGGGTTCCATGAGACATAAAGAAGGATCTGATCTATTTGAGTAATGGACAACCTAATGTAATGATTTATTATTTCTTATAATGTGTAATAATTTTTTTTGTCTATAAAATATAATTGGTTAAGTGTTAGCTAACCAAGAAGTGAATGAGCAAGAGAAATGTATATATACAAGGTAGTTTTAGGCCTATTTATGTTAACAAAGAGCATGCAAATGAAATAACACATTATTGATTATAAGGAGGTATTTTAGACCATTTAATGAGTGTATGGGATCTATAATAAATATATAAAAGTGTTTTTGTATATGAATATCATGGTCATATAACCTAATCAGTCTTAAAGAAACCTAGTTGAGTGAAGTGGTCTATCAGGCAGTTTGAGAGGGATAAGAGTGTTGAGAGATAAATAATTGGTCATCATATGTTCATTTAGAGACATAGTATTCTAAAGGTGATCAAATCAATCAGGTGGATTAGTTGGTTCTAATTCATCTAGGGGGTTGGTGTTTCCTTATGAATTGGTGATTTTTAAATCTTAATCATGTGGGTGCTTGTCTAGTTGGGGTTGGTGCTCCATGTGAAGTTAGTTATAGTGAAATTATTTATATGTTCACATAGAATAATAAAATATAAAATATCACATATCAATTATTAATATTAGATAAAAATACTAGATAATATAGTAAATCCACTTTAAGGGGGCAACTTCCACAATAATGTAAAATATAAAGAAGAATATTTAATATGATGATGAAAGACTAACCACTACCTCCTATATATATTCTACTTAACCATGGTTATTACGTATGCTGACCTAACTAAGAACATAAATAAATGTAAAAATAATATAAAAATGGTATGTAAGCCACAAGTAGGCCACATATATCCCTAGACATGACAAATGTCAAGGTGTAGCATGACCCTCCCCTTCAAAACAACATTGTACTTAACATTGAATCAACTCTAGATATTGATACATAAAGGATTCATCTTCCTAGGTGGCATCTTCACATGGAATATTCTTTCATTTGTTCAGGTGCTCCTTAATCACTCTAGACCATAGTTGTTTAGTGTGCATTTGAATGATCACCTTAGGATCAAGAATAACTCTCCCTTACTCATCTAACTTTGGAAACTCAATTTGAAAAGTAACTCTATGTCAAATAAATTTATTTAGGCATGATACATGAAATATTGGATGTATGCAAGTGGATGAAGGAAACTACCAATTTTATGAAAGATATGATAAGGCCCAATATACTTAGGGGACAACATGTTATCCTTTATTTATTACTTCAAGGACATTTGCTTATATGGTTCTAAGCAAACAAAGACCCAATCACCAATGTAAAAATTTCTCTCACTCTTATGTTGATGTACCTATTGCTTTATGTGATTCTGGGCCATGGATAAATTTTCATGCAAACTTGCAAGGACCTCTTGTTGATGGTGAATATGTTCCTCAACTGCATGAACCTTAGGATGGACTTTCAAGGCTGAATTAATGGATGGAGTGTGGTATCTATATGAACCTAAATTCACTAACCTACATTATTGTCACTAATATTACTATTAGTCAACATGGGTCTTACTTATATAGTTTATTCTAATTTATCTTGCTAGTTTATCCCCCCTTCCTAATCATTTATCTAATGTCCCCTTTATATATTTATTAATATATTAGACTTATTAATATCCTACTAATTAATTAATCTATCCTAAATCCCCATTATCCCATCTTAATCCTATCTATCTATTATTTGTAAATTTTAAATTCTCATGACCCCACCTAACCACCTACACTAGCCTATCCCTAGGCTCTCCTACATGCCTAGTCCATAATCCCTACCTATTACCTATCTAACCTAATTATAATCACCATTAGTCCCTAAGAGGGATTATATAACCCTCCAAATCTAGAACCTTATCTATTCTCACCCTCCTCTCTAAAAGCCTATGAATATAGAGGCTTCCAAGGAAATTTTATTTGGATTACAACCCTTGTTATCCTCCAACAAGGTTTAAACCTCAATAATGAATTATTTCCTCCTTTATCTATTTAAACCACTCCTTTCCTCCATTATATCCATCTTGTAAATTCATAGAGTCTTCATGCTAAACTAATCTCAAGCATCTATCATCAACATCCATTGATCAAGCACCATCACCATGTCACAAATTTGAGTCAAGGTATATCAATAAAATATTAATCTCTTTATCTTTCATTCCATTTGATCATGGTGTAGAGAAATTATCTTTAGGATTGTAATTTTTTTTGAATGTTTTGTTCATCCATTTGCATTAGGTTATAATGGCTCTATCACTTTACCTAGTAGTTTGATTTTTGGGTTTGAATTTACATAGTTAAATCCATATAGAGATCAAATTACATATACATTTTAGAAACCATAGTGGGATGAGATTAATACTAATTTAACAATTTTGGATTTTTTGTGGTGTTTTGATAGCTTGTATGACTAAGATAATCTCAAAATTTTGAAATTTTTGAATACACAGGCCTAATCAGTGATATTGCACTAGTATTTAGGGTTTTGTCCTATGCATTAGTGATATTATCTTAGGAGTTGAGATTTTATAACTGATCACTTGACTTAACCTTTAATGGTCTTTGAATTTCATAGGTTTTTTGCTTTTGATAAAACTATAATTCTTGAAAGGTGATTTTACTTTGGGAATCATAGTTTTGCATGACTGAGTTGTGATTTTGTATCTAACTATCCATTTTAATCATGCAAGTTTTACTCCTTTGACAATATTACCAGTTAAAAATCATGATTTTTCATGGGTAAATTTCATTTTTTGATTTACTTGCTAATGGCTTATTTCCATAGGCTTCCATATATTTGACAAAACCATGACTTGGTAAGTCATAGCTTTGTCCTATAACCAATGGATTTATTATTGATAGTCATGAATTGATGGATTTTAAACATGGGTACAAGGGCATTCATTCCACCTTTTTATTTTTGACTAACCATTGGTATGTCCATCTGGTGAGTCTTGAGAGTATGTCTATATTATTTGTGTAAAGGCTAAATAATTTGGATCAATATTTGACTGGCTAGTTGGGATTTGATGGACATCCAAATTTTTTAAACAATCTAGTTCTATAACACCCTCTCTTTGTTTACATTGAATCTTTATACCTAGTTTTATTGATATTTGTGTTTAGGGTCTTAATACTAAATAGACTTGATTTGGGACCTACAGGAAAAAATCTAATGCTCCAAAACTACTAAATCCTATAGTTGTATTTTGGATCTAAAAATTATGATTTCATCATCGAAGTAGGTGGTATTATAATATACTAGAAAAAAATGGTTTTATTAACTTTTATTAAATCTAGTATTTAATGGTTTTTCATCCACAAGGTATATAGTCTTTTTTTCAAACAAATACCAGTTGTCTAAATTAACCAATTTTAAATCTCACTGAATCATGTTCTTAAAGGGGGTGATATGAATATGTTGTGTGTAGGGTGAGATAGGAAAATGACATTGAATTCAACCAGTCTATGAAAACTTGACCACTTTTTGGTAATCTATAGATTTCACTCTAACCATTTTTTATTTTAGAGAGAATTAATTTTTATAAAGACATATATATATATATATATATATATATATATATATATATATATATATATATATATATATATATATATATATATATATATATATATATATATATATATATATATATCCTTTTGTCTAAATGGTTTTTATTTGTGTATGTGCTTTTATCTATGCAGGTTTAGAAGAAGGAAGTCCTATCCAACATATAATCTACAAAAAAAAAATAACACACCACTGACCTTGGGCCTTTTCCACCTTATTAAAAAATTGTTGGTCATGTAACTTTTAAACCCATGAATTTTCCCTATGGAATATAAATATCATAATCCTATTAGTGACTTTGCAATTTTACCTAATTTCATCAATTCTTGCTAATCGATTTGCTAGTTATTATTTTATGGTGGATTTGGAACAAAATTTCATTGCATTCATTATTTTGAGTTTTTTATTCTACCTAATTTTGATTAATATCTCATTTTAATACCCTATTGGTCAAAATTGTGAATGCATCATTTTGAACATTAATTTTTAGTCCATCACAATCATCTAATTTTTTTTGACATTTAAATAGTCTACCTTAACTTGAATTAACTTTATTTTGATCACATATTATAACTTTGAAGTTTTTTCCTTTATAAAAAAATCACATCCCTTGATAATTAACTAATAGCCATATTGTTATTTGTAGTAGTGATTTTGTCATCTTAAGTCACAGTTTTGTGGTTTATGAAAAAATTGTAATTATCAATCTATAGCTAGTAGCAATTTTATCGATCTGAGTTGCATTTTTACTTAAATATTATGTTTTTATAGGATAAACACCATGGTCAACTAGATGTATTAAAATCACAACTTGTGTTCAATGATTTTGATCCCTTAGTTATGATTTTGTCTATTTTGGTTGTGATTTTATTTTATATTGACTATGTATTTGTGACTCTATAGCTTATTGGTGGTTTTTTAACAAATCATTAAAAACTAATAATTTTTGTGTTGTAAGACCCATATTTTGAGTACCATAATCAAACTACTAACATATGTGTTTGTAGGCCACCTATCAAAGATCTATTTTAGCACTTTTAAATCATTTAAATCATTTATGTCTTGTATATATCATTTTTAATCATCTTATTATGTATATATATTATTTTATTATATATTCTTGTCTTTGATTTTTATATATAAATAACACATAATCTAATCAATAAATTAATCTTTTGGCTTATTCATCTATTTCCTAGGGCTATGGTTGGTGTATGCTCTCTCCCTTGTATCTTTGTGATGATTCTTGGGGGATCAAAAACCACCTATAAACCATCCATCCTTTTTCTTTCTAGGGGGCTAGTAATCATGGACTTCACCACCATGCACTAATCCAAACTCCATTTTTTGGTAGAGTCTAAATATTATGAGAGTTTTCATTTGGCACCTAAGCAAAATTCTACATAAAGGGTTCCTTAGAGTGAGGGGTGGTTAAGCTCTAATATGTAGGGTAGTTAGACAACATCCTATATGGACTTGGGCCCTATTATACCTTTTTTTATATAGGGGATGCACATATAAACCTTATGTATACCTAGATTAGGAGCCTTTGGTTGTAATAGGTATACCACTATAAGAGTTAGTATTAGCTCCAAAGTAACCATCATGTGTGAGTGGGGTTGAGAGGGTTAAGTAGATTTACAATAGGTCACCGACTTACAACCTCACCCATAAAGCCATTGGATGGTGTGGGAATCAAGTTACACACCCATAAATTCACTAATAATAGGTTTTTGGATTGCTTGCTTGTTTGCGTGTTGTGCTAAATACATGTTGTTTGTGAGCTAAGGTAGCCTTATGCCCCAAATCTATACACCCATCTAGGTCTTTTCCCATCATATGTATATCCTTATCTTACCCTCTTTTACATATCCTTATTCTTTTTACATCCTTCTAGTCACATCCTATCTTAGTCTCCCTTATCATTAGTCATACCCCATTGCATACCCTAATCACATATCATCCACATCAAGTCCCTCATATCTAGTCATTAACCATCTAGTCTAACCTCATCCTCATATTATCTTAGTTGGATTTTTTAATTCTAAACTATCCCCATATTGTATTATTACCCCTTCATCATTTCATCATACTTGTCCTTGTCCCATCCTCCACATCACCTACATCTTATCTTATACATCATTATATCAATCACCCTCTTGTACATACTTTGTACATATTTCTAATCACATCCTATCATTAAACCCTACCCATCACTTACATATCTTAAATCATATATCGTCCACATCTTGTCACTTGTCTTGACCTTGTCTTCATCCCCTCCTAGTCTAACCACCTCCACTCATCATTGATCATCCCTCATTACCTATATATTCCAATCATCATTTTTTATATCATTATCTTACCCTCTTATCATTATAAACACTCTTCATTAGTCACACCCACATCACTAATATCTCATCTTGTCCATTATATAAATAATCTTGTACATATTGTCCTTTTATCTTACTCTCATCCTAGTCTAACCATGTCCACCCATCCTTCATTATCTCCCATCACCTACATATTATAATAATATCTTATGAATCCTTATCATCATACCATTGTACATATTATCCTTATATTTTCTTATCCCATCCCCAATCTTAGGCATATCTTATCACCACCTTGTCTTCCCCCCTCCTAGTCCAACCATCTCCAATAATCATTGATCATCCATCATCACCCACATATTCCAATCATCATCTTGTATATCCTTTTCATCATCCCCTTGTACATATTATCTTTTTTATATCCTTTTATTGTCCTATCCCATCTCCCATCTTGACTTCTTCTCATCTTAGTCTAATAATTCCCTCTTGTCATTGATCTCATATCCTAATCACATCTTGTACATATTTTTCATCATATTTATAGTTTCCCCTATTGTAAATCCTCATCATTTATCATTACCTCATCACTTTTATATCCTGGTCATCATCTTATATATCTTTATCTTATCCTCTTGTACATACCTTTTGTTCTCTTATATATCCTTTTAGTCATATCCTATCCTAACCCACCCACCATTGGTCATCCTCCCATAACCTACATATCCTAATCACATCATATCTTATCCACATATTATCTTAAGTCCATAGCCCATCATTTTTCTTAACCTTGTCATCATCACCCATCTAATATAACCTCATACTATCTTATCATAGTTGGATTTTTAGGTCACATACAAGTCTAAACCATCCCCACCTCATTTATATTACCCTTTTATCCTTTCAACATCACCTATTATCATAATTTTCCTTATCCTATTATCCTAATCACCTTGATCATGTAATCCCATCCAATCTTATATCTTGAGCAAAATTAGTTTAAGATTCTGAGCTAGCCTTCTTATCCACATCATCTTATCATCCTAATCCACTATCACTCATCCTATCGATCAGATCTCTAGTTAATATTTTGCTAGTATCTTGTCACTTTGTAAAATTTCAATCTATAAAACACATCATAAATATAGTCTCTATCATCCTTTCCTACTCATAACTAGCACCCATCCTATCATCCTTTTTTCTAGTTTGAATCTAGGTACCCATCAAATCCCTAATCCCTTTACTAGCTTGACAACTAGACATTACTAATAGGTCATTATCACCTATTTCACTATCCATATAAAATTTGACCTTAGTCTTATATCATCATAATCACATTTTTTCCACCTAATCATTATCATCCCTATCATACTAGCTCAGCTATTGGACCACTTTGTTCAAAGAACCATACTTAAACTTTAGCCTCCCTCCCATCATTCATCATTCTTCAACCACCACCATGGAGTTAGACCCCACTTTTATAGACCAATACATAAATTCTAATAAGGATGTGATCCTCTTAAAGTTCCTTATGATGGGTGTACCACTTCTTAAAGGTGTTAAACCCATTTAATTCATTTCACCTCCCATCTAATCCCCTTCATGTGAGTCCCATACCAATCCTCTATCCACTAGTCATAAACCATATATTTCCCATTCCCATACTATTAAAGGGAATCTAATATTGGCCACCTCACCTACTTCTAATCCATCTACCTAATCATGTCAACAACCATCTATTCTAAATCCAATGGTTTGACATCTAAATCATAAAGTCAAGAAAGTCATTATACTCTCCTTCATATATCCTTGGAAATCCTTTTTAAACAACTAGTCACCAAAAAAATGTTAGTATATCCACCTATTCAACATCTTAATCTCACAAAACTTAAGCCCTCTTACTATAAAGATGATTAATTTTGTACATATCATCAAACCTAAGAGCATACCATTAATAATGTCATGAATTTCAAGACTATGTCCAAGACCTCATCAACCATGGTGATATTGTAATTGAGGATGAACCATATGAATCTATATCTCTAGGTGAATAAATAGTGGAATTTAGATATTTCATCCTTGATCAAGTCCTTCCCCTTCCTGGCTAAGGTCAAGGCACCACAACTCTCATCTAAGATCCCCTCATCTTTAACAAATCCTCTATTGAAGATGAGTCTCTTCCCCATAATCCTAGTCCTGTCATCTCTCATTACTCCTTCCATGGGCCTATCATCCATCCATCATCTTACTCTCCACCATCACATTAAACACCCCATGTTGAGAGGTAAATTATAGACAATGAATCTCCTATTAGAAGCATTGAAACTTATACATCATAGTTTTCATCAAAGTCAATATCAAAAGACTTATCTTCATCAAGATCATGTTCAAAATTAGTATCCACATTAGATTCCTCATAAAAAATGTCATCCCTTATTGATGTCAATAATTACCATATTTTTGAGGGTATCTCTAATATGGTTGCCTTTTTTCCATCACTAGGAATATTTTTTTATCCCAATTAGGATGATGACATCATAAATGAGTTATTACAATCTTTATCTATCTAAAATTATTAGATTAAATCTAATCCTCCTTTGGATGCATATACTATAGATAGTCTTGTGATCCTTTTGTTGATATTGAGATGATTTTTTCTTATGTCAAAATTGGGTATCCTAGGAACCCCTATAGAGACTATGTTGCCCCATCACCACTCATTCAACTCATCATACCATCTCCCCCACTTTCATCCATCATAGACCCATTTATTCCTATAGATAATAATTTAATCACCTCCCTCCATAAGGATGAACATGAACATACATCATTGGACCCTTCCTCAAGTAACATAAGGTGTGCCACAAAGGTAGAGGTCCAAGACCACATTCTAAAAGTCATAAATCATAATCAAGTCATCCTTGATGCTATTAGTCAAATTCAAGATAATTAAAGTCATCAAACTCATCCAAACTTGTCTTCCCCTTGTGAAGCCCAATATTAGGCACTAGGGGACTGTTAAAGTCAAAATCATCATCATTTATCAATCTCCCTTGGTGAACCCCAAATTCAAGCACTAGGGGTCAATCAAAGCCAAATCAAGTCTATAAATCAAAATAATGACAAAATCATGGCCAAACATCCATAAAATAATTAGATTAGAGATTAATGATAAAGTGAAAGTGTCTTGGATCTCCTATTATCTTTTATAAATTGACACAAATAAATTGAAGAATTTCTAGTATCTCCAATGTTGTATGTGACTGATAGTCCTAATCCTCCATCCCTCATCCTACCATCCTATCATACTCCCATAATCATGTCAAGTCCTACCATTCATTCTAGTCCCATAAACCCCCACCAATATCATGATCTAATTCAATCCATACCCCACATCACCTCTATAAGCAACATCATCTCTCTTAGGGGCAATGAAGGCACCTAATCTAGATATATATAAGGGTCTCAATCAATAATAATCAAAGGTCACTTAAACCCTAATACATCTAGTAGTGATAACATGGTCCTTACATCACACTTCACTAGAGCAAGTGTTAGTTGAAGATCACAATAATGTCTACATATTTCATCTCTCCCATCTTTTATAAATCAAGATGTCATCCAAAACTAAAAAAAACATTCATCCAATGGTAAAAACTAGTCTTCAAGTACCTTCAGCAAGTACCATGATTAAAATCAATTTTCAACATTATGGTAAAAAAATCTATTGTTCACATTATACCTCTTGCCACTTGGGGGCACAATCCTTCCATTTCATCCATCCCTCATCAACTATGTCTATATCACCCATATATGTATATCTTCTCCCTTGGTCTAACCCATCATCTCATCCACCCTATCACATTCCTTCTCATCTTTGCCTTTATAAGGAATAGAAGGTGTCTTAAAAACTATACCCAAACCATCTTATCATATCCTCCAATGGACCCTCAGGAAACTAAACACTTAGTTCCACAATTTGGTCATTGACAAGTCCTAGTCCCTTCTTCTTTGGTCCCCATATCCCCCATCCTTTTATCATAACATCCATCCTCATCATATATTTTAGGCTGGGTATTCCCTTTTTTAGTAACCCCTTTTATATAGTGTAAATACATATCCCAAAAAAGCCTAAAAATTGAAATATTCTAAAAAACAAAAAACCCTAAAAATCATAAAATTTGAAAAAGGCCAAAAATAGTCCATGGTGTCTTTTTTTACACCCAATCCCATCTTGTATCCTATATCTTCCATCCATATCCAATTTACCTATCCCCTCTTTGAATACCAAATTTGGTCCTAAAAACAAATCTGAGTGGTCACCCATCTCTTTATATCCTCAATCTCATCTTTTTGACTAAGTCTTATCAATATGCATCACTTTGTCAAGGCATTTAATCTAGCACCCATCATTTCCATATCAATGCCTATTCAAAACTAGCACCCATCACATCACCTCTTTGCTAGTGTGGAAGTTACTTGATCCCATCACTATCTTTATCATTTATTCTTCATACCTAGCACCCATCCAATCACTATTTTTCTATTATGAAAGGCATTTGATACCATCATCTCCTAGTCTCCTTGCTAGATTGAACTCTTGTAGGGCCTCATTTGTTGGTAATCCTTGTTCATCACTTTTATAAATCACCTTCCTTGACCACTTTTTGATTCAATTTCAAGACCAAATTAGTATTGAAAGAACTTATCCCATCCTCCATCCTTCTATTCATAACTAGGGTAAACATCTTAGCCTAATCCTAATCATGATCACCCTATCCAAATCCAATACCATCCTATGTCCACAATCACATCATAATCATCTAACCCATTACTTAATCACTCATCCCATCATTAGATAAGACATTGAGACACTAGATGTAGATACTCGTGTGTGTCACTTATTCATTATGTTTATCTTGTTTGCATGTATTTTATCATGTATATATTTTGTTTATCTTCTTTTTTGTTTTTATCATGTCTTTTTGTTTATTAGTTAATGAAAAAATATTATATAGGCCACCAAACCTCTCATAATTCTTATAATGGCCCTCAAGGATGTAAAGTTTTCTATTTACCAACACACTTTGGCATAATGTCCTCTTTGTTCTACTTATATCATGGGGCATACTCTTGAGTTCCATATTTAATGGATTGCTTAGACTATGATGAGCCTTATGAAAATTATGATGGCTTGATCATCTACACCTTAATCAATAATCATCCTTATTCTCATCACTAATATAATCTTTGTAACCCATTCAGCTAAGATCCAATCATTTATCCTCATCTCATCATCTGATTCATATCTGATAATCACTAATATCATCCTTTCATCATTAATATTCACTACCGTAATCATCATCATCATCATCATCATAATCATCATCATCATCTTTTATTTCTTTATCATTATTCCATATCCTTTACTTATAACTACATTGGCTTGAGGTCTTTGTAGATTATGTAGGTATTACTTGTCCACTTTTTGATGCTCAAAGATAACCTGACCACTATCTCCTCTCTCACTCCATTGTATGTGTCTTTTTTAGGGGAATCATCACTACTCTTTGGCTACTTAATCATATTGATTCTTCTCTATCATAACCTTTGTCATATCAATCAATTCTAGCTTTGAGCTGTACCCATCATTAATTTTATCAAATCATCATCTTATCATAGCCTATATCTCTCCCTTACATGCATCCTTTCTTGGGATACATAGAAATATTATGTCCTTTTAATTTAATCATCATCATTTTATGATTTATTCTCCCTTGGGATGTGTGACAACCGTGACCCAGTCATCTCTACTCCCTATGCATGTGTCCTTACTAGGTTCATAATTAATCTATAGCTCATTTCTCACATAGATTCATATATTTCATCATCTATATCATCTATATCATACCATCCCCTTGTCTACCAATCATAGCCCACCCCTTATTTCTTATTTTGAGTTTCCATCCATCTAGTTCTTCTTCGTATGTCCCCTTGAGGGGGCATCATATCTACTAACATCATTTACTAACATTAATTTATGACATGGTTTTTATTTGAAACACCATTACTTATTATACATAATCCATTCACAATTACCTTTCAAAGAGGGGAAAAATGTATGCACCTAAATTTTCTCACCTATATTATTTTCACTAATATTCCTATTAGTCGACACTAATTATGTTTATCTCATTTATTCTAATTTATTCCACTAATTTATCCCCCTTAATAATTTATATAACTTACCATTTCTATATTTATTCATATATTAACCTTATTCATCCCCACCAATTAATTAATCTATCCTAAATCCACATTATCCCATCCTAATAATATTTATCTATTATGTAGGAATTTTAAATTCCCATGACCCCACCTAACCACATACACTAACCTATCCTTAGGCTCTCTTACACCCTCCCTATTTAACCTCAATATAATCACCATTAGTCTTTAAGAAGGATTATAAAACCCTCCAAATATATAACCTTCTCTATTCTCACCCTCCTCTCTTGAAGCCTCCAAATCTAGAGGCTTCCAAGGAATTTTAAATTCCTTAGATAATCTACAACTTTTGATCTCCTCTAACCAAGTTTAAACCTCAACCATTGATTATTACCTCCTATATCTATTTAAACCACTCCTCTCCTCCATTAAATCCATCTTGTAAATTCATAGAGTCTTCATGCCAAACCAATCTCAATCATCCATCATCAACATCCATTGATCAAGCAACATCATAATGTCACAAATCTGAGTCAAGGTATATTAATCCAATCTCAATATTTTTGTCATTCATTCCATTTGATCATGGTGTAGAACACTTAGCTTTAGGATTTTAATGTTTTTTTGAATGTTTTGCTCATCAATTTGCATTAGGTTATAATGGCTCTATCATTTTACCTAGTAGTTTAATTTTTGGGTTTGAATTTACATAGTTAAATCTATATAGATCTCAAATTTCCTCTATAGTATTCATATAAGGCCAAAAATGGAGACATTTTGGAAGAAATATAAATAAAATTATTATACCACCATTCAAAAAGTGTCAACCAATGAACCCATTTATCCTATTTATTAGAAAAAAAATAATAGAGATATCTTTCCAAACATTTATTTATTACCTCAATTTATCCATCTGATTAAGGATGATAGGATGAGCTATGAGCCAACTTGGTGCCCAAACATGAAAATAATTCCATCCAAAAATTACTAGTGAAAATGGGATCTCTATCATTGACAATGATCTTAGGAATACCATGTAATTTTTTAATTGTATTTAGAAAATTAGAAGCTATTATATTAACAATGATGGGTTGTGATAAAGGGAAAAAAATGAGCATACTTACTAAGATGATCCACAACAAACATGATAAAATTTTGACCATCAGATCTTGGTAAAATTATAATGAAATCCATAGACATATCTTCCCAATGAATGCTAGGAATGGATAAAGGCTCTAAAAGACGTAGGGTTTTGATAGATTCACCTTTATTTTGTTGTTAGATAGTACATTCAACCACATATTTTTAGACATCCCCCTTTATTCCTTCCCCAAAAAAATCATGCTATGATAGGTTTCCAAAAATAATGAATGACCCCCAAGTGGATTTGCATAAAGTTCTTGAAAGATTTTTTGTTTGAGAAGAGAATCATTACATAGGTTTAACCTATCTTTATACCATAATACATTACCTTTCCATGTGAATTTTTCAAATCCACCCAAACTTTGTTGAAGATTATGAATCAAATCATGGATAACACTATCATTTTCCCATTCTGATCTTTATTACTCTAGCCAATCTACCTGCTAAATGGTCATGGCACATAGTAATGCCTCAATCGATTCATCCATCTGAGATAGTGCATCTGCCACCACATTTTCCTTGACTTTCTTATAGACTATTTAAAAATAATATCCTAACATCTTAGCTACCCATTTTTATTGTTATTTTGATGACAACTATTGTTTGAAAATATATTTGAGACTATAATGATTAGTCTTTATGTGAAAGAGATGACCCATCAAATAAGGTCTCTATTTTTTGATTGCATGCAGAATGGCCATTATGTCCTTCTCATACATGGGATTGAGATTATTTTTAACCTTTAGTTGGTGACTTTTAAGTGCAAGTGGTTTACCTTTTTTCATGAGCACATCACCCATACCATATCTAGATGCATTACATTCAACCACAAAAGTCTTAAAAAATTAGGAGTGCCTAATATTAAAGTGGTGCACATAGCTAGTTTCAATTGTTCAAATGCCATGGTATCTATATCAGTCCAATGGAAGGAGTCTTTCTTCAAAAAAGAGGTGAGTGGGGCTGCACTACTACCATAATTTTTGAAAACCTTGTAATATTAACTAGTTAGCCCTAAAAATCCATGTAGTTACTTGAGTGTCTTAGGAATTGGCCAGTCTACCATTACTTGTATTTTTTTAGGATCCAGCTTCACTCCTTCATGTGAAACCATATGACCCAAATACTTAACCTCATGATCTCTAAAAGCACATTTGGAAGGTTTAGGATATAATTGATGTCTCAAAATTGAGAGTACCTATTTCAAATGCTCCAAATGGTCTTCCCAATTTCAACTATAAATGATGATATCATCAAAAAATACGAGAACAAATTTCATCAAAAATAGACTAAAAATAGTATTCATAGAATTTTTAAAGGTGGATGGTGTATTTTTTAGACCAAAAGGCATAAACATAAACTCATAATGGCCCTCATAAGTCTTGAAAGTTATTTTTGGTATATCTTCATCATGGATCTAGATTTGATGATACCCAAAATGTAGATCTAACTCTGTAAAATAAATATCACCATTCAATTCATTTATAAATTCATCAATGCTAAGAATAGGAAACTTATCATTGATAGTGTACTTGTTGATCTCTTTATAGTAGGGGCACATCCTCTAAGTGTTATATTTATTTCTCACCATGACAACTAGTAAAGAATATTCAATTTAGATATGGAAAATGATTTTTACATCCAACATCTCCTATACCATATTTTAAATTTCACTTTTCTAGGTGTAGGGATACCTATATGGCCTGATGTTGGGTGGTGTACTACTAGGAATAAGTTTGATGGCATGATCATGCATGCAGTTGGGTGGAAGTCCTTTTGATATGTCACCAAAAATAACAAAATGGGCATCAATCACTTATAGATCCAGAGGTGTATATGGATAAGTTAGATGGACTTTAATTGGAAACAAGCAAGCCATAAATCCCTTATCACCCTTTCAAATAATATTGGTCATTTGATGAGATCTAACAAGTTGTGGAGATTTATCCTTTAATCCCCTTAGCTCAAATGTATTTCCCTCAGAATGAAAGTGCATGAATAATTCTTGGAAATTCATCTCAATAGTGCCCAAAGTAGTGAGCAATTGTACTCCCATAATAATATTGGCTCCACCCATGCGAATAAAAAACATAGGAGAAACTAATAGGTAGTCTCCCATGTCTAGCTTAATACTATGGAATTTTCTTAAATATATGACAATACCACCATCTACAATCATGACCTAAAATTCTAGAGCAAGATAAATGAAATAGTTCAAATGAGTAGCCAACTTACTATTGATGAAGTTATGTGTGATCTCAGAATCAATAAATGTAGTGATGATCTATTTCTTAAGAAAACCCACCACCTAAATAGTTTGGGGATTACTAATACCTAAAAAGGCTTGACAAGAAATAGTAGGATAAGAGTCTTCATATTCCTCCTTAGGTCCTTATGCATCATCACCAATTACCTCCTCATCATTTTCATCCTCATTGGCACCTTCAATGTAAAATAGCTTCTTTTCAGCACAATGATGTTATTTTCTCCATTTTTTGTCATAGCCATAACACAACCCTTTATCTTACTTCTCCTTAATTTGTTGAGCTATCAATTTGGTGAGTTGAGGAAATGATGGTGATAAAAAGGTGTGATCATGACTAGAAGTGAAAGTTTTCTATTTGACCATTTCTTTTTATTCTAGGATGTATGCCCTTAGGATAGCTTTAGATATAGATGATGGATTAAACATATGAACTTCCAAATAGATTCTATCTTTGAGTCCCCATAAGAAAATATTAGTCAAATTTGCCTCAGTGATGTATTTCACCTATAAAAATAGATTCTAAGATTGATGAATATAATCCTTCACAGTTCTTATTTATTATAGTTTGGTTAATGAGATGAAATAGTTATCAGAGACATTATTCCAATAATGAGTCAAAAAATCATCATTTAAAATAGAGCATGTAATAGGATAACCATTATTTTTATTTTAAGCACACAACCAATGATACCAAATGAACTACTCAAGGTCCATTTACAAATATGCCACTATCACCTTTTGATAACTAGGAGTTTGTTGTAAATCAAATAGATTCTCAATTTGGGTAATCTAAGGGAGAGGATCCTTAACATCAAACTTACATATGTCCACTTTTGGTAACATATGTTTCACACTAGGATTAGAGTTGTTACTATTGAGAGGAGGACCCAAAGGATTAAGTGGAGGGTTGTTTGGTTGTAGATAAGATGAAATGATAGCCAATTGTGTAGTGATATAATGCAATTGTGTACCCCATAAATCTCTTTGTGCATCCCTTAAACATTAGTTTGAACTACAAAAAAGTCATCCTACTACACTAAGCCCTTTATGTCAGACTAAAGTTGAGAAAGCATTAGATCTAAAGTTATAAATTCCATGTCATCCCTAAGAGTCTTAGGATTATCTTTCCTACATTTTTTCCCCAAGGAGTAGGACTCACCATGTACAAAGCCTAGGAGGTTTTTTCCCCCCAAAAAAATGTACTAAGATATGGTACCATTATGATTGCCTCACTAAGATGAATCTAACAACTAATTTTTCACACTAGGGTGAAAAATTTTGGCACCAAAAAATTTTACCCATAGAATATATTGTTGTAATAGTCTTGCTAAGATGAATCCAATAACTACAACTATGCAAAGGGAATTTTTTTCCAAACTCTTTTTTTTATATTTTTTTCAAAAAAGCATTTCAAACAAAATGATGTTGGTAGAAAAAATTAATTCTTCCCAGATTGGACATTATGTTTTTTCACTCCTTCCACTAATATAAGTCATGCCTCGTAAGATCTAAAAAAAACACAATTAACTTATCAAAATTGAATATCTGATACCATTTTTAATGAAATTACTTAGATGTTTGCATAGAATAACTATATATCACAAAAAACAAGATAAGATAAAAGATAAAAAAACAATAATTAATAGCATATCATAATACTAGATAATATAACATATCCACTTTAAGAGGGAAACCTCTACAACAATGCAATAAGAGCAGAATACTTAATATGATGATCAAATACTAACCACTACCTCTTATATATAGTCTACTTAGCCATGGTTATTTCATAGGTAAACCTAACTAAGAAAATAGATAAATTTAATAAGAATATAAAATAGGTATGTAAGACCAAGTTGGATACACATATCCCTAGACACACCAAAGGTTAATGGCATAGCATTGGTGCTTCACTAAATTTGGTTTTTTACCTTATCGGATTGTAGTTCATTTACAAATATTAATGTTTTTTTCTTCCCCATAACTTTTTCCCATATATTTTATGTGTTCTTATGTTTCATTCATATTTGGATAGGTGTTTATGCTTATTAGATATGTATTCGTGTTTGAATGGTTCATGATTGCTTAAGTGTAATTGATAAGAAAGGTTTTGCAGACTAATTCACCCCCCCTCTCAATAATTTTGCTTCTAAGACTTATGCCATATTTTGGGTAATTAAATGAAATGGTAAAATTTTCCATGAAATAAAAAATTTTAAAGATGAAATTTAACATCTCACATATCAGGATTGGTCATAGAAACTATTGTGAAATTGATAAATTGTAGGTTCAACATCCATCCAAGGAGATCAACTAAAAACAAGTAGTTTTAGGTAGTTTTATGGTTTTAGTGACACATTTTTCACATGGGAAGACTTTAGGATGGTCCCTTAAGCTTCCCAAAATTCAATTTCATGCTTGGAAAGATTTGATAGACCCAAAATTGAGCAAAACTAATTCTCCTCTCCCATTGCTCTCTTATACAAGGTCAAATAGGTCAATAGTTTTCCTTTAGTATAGATAGGAGGATAAGAGTTAAAATGAGTTAATTTTATGGGTGATATTATCATTTTTTTATATGTAAATAATTTATAGTTTGGTGGTATGTTCTTCATGAACCATCACAAAAAATATTAGTGACTCTAGACTAATTACACATCCCCAATGGCTTCATTTTTCTTTTCTAATTGCATTGAATTGAGAAAACTAGGTGGTGTACATGATATTTAAGAGTATGACCATACTTATCATATGGTTTTTAGTCTATTTTTCACATGTGGATATCAAGGAATAATCAAGACTATCTCATTATGCTAGTAGAAGACACCTTTGAAGTATGTAGGGTAGTGTCACTGAGTTATAGAGTTTCACCCTCCTATGAATGGACTCAGATAAATAGTGATATGTTTTTTTAAAACTATATTATCATGGATATTAGTTTATAATTTGAATTTTTAGTCTCAATAGTATCATTGACGGAGTAAAAGGTCTTAAACATAAGCACAATCAAGTAACATAAGGCTGTGTAGGAGTACTTGAAAAGTCATGTTGATAAAGCAAGAAGGTTTTAGGATCATGAGAAGATTATCAAAGTGAAAATAGTATTAATTATCTCTTAAAAAGGTTATATATTGGTTTTGAGAACTAATTCAACATACACAGTCCTATATCATATAGACCTATAGGTAGTCTCCAATACTGTTCTAAGGTCAATATAAAAGAAATAGAGTAGTGTTGAATGGGAGGTGTTTGAACTTAATTGAGACCTTAAATCAGGTATAAGAGAATAGATAGGATCATTTTGATAATGGTGAGGACATTATATGTTATTAGACATAGGATCATGTTCACAGGTTGAGAAAGTTACAATTGAGAATTTTTACCTTAACTTCTCCAAATGAGGTTTTACTCATACACTATGTCATCCCATGGTGACGTGTCTTGAGGTATAGATAAGCCTAATAGTTTAACTATTTTAATCTAGGCATAGAGATAATTTATTTTTATAATAAGGTATTCATTTTATCAATATAAAATTAATGTTGAGAGGTTTCTAATTTAGACAAGTTTTGAATTGAAACACTTAGTAAACATAGTGTAAAGATGACTAAAATCAACACAACTTGTAGTGAGCTATAGTGTACTGATGATAAGGTATGGAAACATGGTCTCAAATAAAAATATATATCAGCCATAGATGAAATTTACATAATAAATTCAAGATGGAACCAAGGGAGAGAAACATAATACTCAGGCACTAATGAGCACCTACATGAATATTTTATATTCCTGAATAAGACACCTACAATCTGACTATAGACTACTCATAGAAAATGAAAGGTGAAATTTTTTTTGATGAGAAATGATATAAAATGATCCCATTTAAACCAATCTCAAAATTTTTTATCACTCTCTATGTGATCCTCATAGGTAAGGAGAAGTAGAGAAGGTTGAATAAATTGGCTCTAACCTCATACTCAATTAACCTTGCACACAGTCACCATCTTAAGCTATCATAGAGAGTTTGAAGTGTTTGAAGACCATATGGATGTGAAAATTTCTAAAAAAATTACTTGTGACCTAAGAAATCCCTATATGGTATTAGTTAGGCCAAACAAATAGGGGAAGTAGTCATTATTTTGTCTCAGATAGAGGGCACTCCACAATCAAAACCACCTAGTAGGCATAGTGTGTGAATGAATAAGTAATGAAGGACAAATATTTAAGTGATGTTTAAAATAAGTATAGATATATAATTAATATAAATAAATTTTTATAATAAATCACATTTAATGATAACACCTACAAGTGGACATACACAAGCACAAATTTTAGGTCTATTAGGCCTAGAACTAGTCTTAAACCCTCAAGGTACCTTGTTTAAAGATACCATATGAAATTAAAAATTCATCTAATAACCTTTATATGTAATTTTAGGATTGGTAAGATCCATCATATTGTAGATAAATATCTCAAATTGGTCATTTGAGCCTAATTTGGTATCAGGCCTACTCAGAATGCCTAGAAAGAGCTCGAGAAATATCTTTTCTCACTCACATCTATATGTATGTTGTGAATGGTTAAAAAATAATATATGAGTAGTTTAATAGGTTATTTAACTCAAAATTTATGGAATTATTTTAAGATTTAGACTTATATATTCTATGAATCATTGCTAAGAAGTTAGATGACTTAAAACCCTCCTAAAACCGTTACTTGAACCTGATAGAGAAGATATGGAAAGTTATGAATATATAAGTGGAAAATTGGACTTGGAACTTATTTTAACCTATTTATAAATCTCTTTGGCTCCCTGACACCCAATTGATATATACTATCACTTATACGAACAAACCTAACTCTAGGTTTTATGCAAGTTTAGATGTGTTTCACATGTATAAAAGTTTATTGATGCATGAATATCACTATGGATGGTGTTCATGGACTTGTAATAACTCCATTACTTATCTCTCACCTTAGATAAGCATGGAAACCTTTTAGATAATCCATTCATTATAGGAAGTCTTGGATAGACAGTGAGAAGTTAAAGTGACTGTCTAAGTGTGATGGTGAGGAGAGTGAATTTGAGTCTATTCACATCTATTTAATATAATAGAATACAAATAGAGATTTTAAATTTATATAACACCCATAAAATGAATATTATTTAACAATTATAGGTTAGTTAAGTGACAAATGTGTGAATTAGGCCTAAAGGGCTAGTGAACAAGTGTCTATGAGAAGTTCATCAATTGAGGGGTACATGATTATTGTCACAACTAGGATTCCACCTTCTCAAGCCATTACATATGTTTCAAAGGATCCTAAGGTGGTTCAAGGTAGTCAAGTGGACTAATCATCAAATAAGGTAGTTTTAAGAAGGCTAATTGAGATTTTTATGCCAAATTCAAGAGAATGATGTAATTGTGATGGATACTTGTCCATGACAACTTCCTAACCTATTTGATATTTAATTATATTGAATTTTAACCAGTTTCCAAGTATTGAAACATGGCATTGTGACCCTTCCACTTCTCTTCTTTTCTCTCCTCTCCTATGATCTATATATGCAAGATTTTTTTTGAGTTTAAAAAGAATACACACTTGGTATGGTGAAGTACTACTAGTTTTAATACTATATTTGCCTTTTAAATAAAGATTTCTATTCTATATTTAAGTTCATATCTTTTTGTCCAAGTGTGTAAACTAGTGAATAGTGGAATCAAAAGTGATAATTATCTATCATTGTGTTCTCTTTACTCTTTCATGTTTGGTGTAAGTAGTTTCCCCTCTAACAGGTCACATGAAGTGTAAATAGTGTATGTATCTATATCTAAGTGTAAGGAGTAGCATTAGTGTCTATAACCTAATGTATTTTTCACTCATCTTAAGAAGTGCAATGCACATCACCTCAATGTTTGAAACACTTATGTTAGAGTAAATTAGGATGATGAGACTAGTATTGTGAGTCATGTTTCATAGTAAAATGTATGTTAGTCTAGTAGAGATCAATTCAGTATATCACCTCATTAGCACAGGTTACTTTTGTAGTCCTTATATCCATTTTCATCAAAGCAAACAAGTGGTTTATGTGATAAACTATCAAATACTAATCTAGGGAGCTATCCCTTAAACCTAAAGGTTTACCTCTACCATAGATAACCCATAGGTCTAGAGGTAATCCAATGTTTCACTAAATTTATAGGAGGCTTGAAAAACCTCTCTAGGGTGAAAATTGAGTGACAATAATAATCATGCTAATATCACTTATTTTGGTTATAATTCCAATCCTTCCACTAGTGCATCTTTTAGTATACATGATAATCATGCCACTAGTGTCTCCTTTTTTACCAATTATTCTTAAGCCACTAGTTTCGCACATGCCACTACTCATAGTGCAACCTAAGACACTAATATAAATGTTAATTCTTTTCATGCCACATAAACTAGTTAAAATATTGGTCAAACTCATCAAAACTTATTGTAAACTCTTAATCAAATAAATGCTTTTCAAGATAATATTAATAATCAAATGATGTAAATGTAGAATCACCTTATTCATATTCAAAATTAACCTTAACAAGTTTCATGTGGAGTGAAAATCAAAATTTCCCCTACTAACCCTTAGGGATTCCCATGGTAACCTCATTCCTTAACTACCCCTTATTAATAAAAATATTAAGCATCTTCAAAATGAACCTTTCACACCTTAAATTTATAATATATACATAGTAGGTATCACTCCTAATATTAGTTATAATGGGTCAACTTATCTTACCTTACATTTAAAAATGTTTGGTAATCTCTACAAAGATTGAGTCAAATTAAACACTTTTACTACTACTAAACTACTTGTAAAAATGTTCTCTAGAGATTCTTTAGATTGGTATAATCAAATCAAGTACCATTCTATCACTCTCTTGAAATATCTAGTTAACTCCCTAGTACAAGAGTTTCAAACTACTGACCTCTATGAGAATACCTTGACTCACTTTATCAATTGCAAGCAACTTAAAACTGAAATAACACAATCTTTCATCAAATGGTAGAAGAGCTTATCTAACTCTCTCTCTCACAAGTTGTAATATCTAGTTAGGACTCTCTCTCTCTCTAAGAACCTTATAAGAATCCCTCGACCAAGCCAAACATCAATATTTACTCATGTATTAATTTGAGCCATCCTAACCACCCATGGGCACTTGCATGCTTCCTAAGAATAAAAATCATCATGCTATCAATGCTAGTGTCACCAATTCCTATGATACAATTCAAAATATTTAATCCATTGCTCCCAAATATGTTATAGAATAAGATCCCCCTCTAGAAAACACCCCTAATGCTCAATTTGATTTAATAAACAACATTAATTTTCATAAGCCATTATCCTTAGCCAGTATCTAAAAGCATCTACCAAGGACTCTACCACAAGACCTTGACCCCACTCATCCTATGAAATCATGTTATGATCAAAATAAATTTTTTTGGTCTCATGTAAGTTGGGGCCCCTCTCACAAGACTTGTAGGCAACTACATACTTTAGCTATGGATTTCATTCTTGGTTCAAACTTCAATCATGATTCACTAATTCATAAATGAAAACAAGCCTATGATATAGAGTTTAAATATCACAAAAAAAAAAATCAAGCTTTGAACCAAGATAATGATCATATTTCCATTTATACATACCCTCTTCCTAATCATTAATAAAATAATGATAAGCCTAGTCCTTCTACCAACAATGTTTAAATTCTTATAAACTAACCTCCCAAATATAATGTGGTTAATATTAATAATATGTGAAGGGTAGTTAATTTAATTTATTCTCATATTACTCACACACCAAACATCCCAAACATTCCATGTTATCCAAGATTCTTCCCCATCTCACCTAACAGAGTTGGGTTAAGAGGACCTTATCTCTTTCCAAGAATTAGTTCCAATAAATCAATCACATAACACCTCTCACACTATTTATAAAACTCTCCCAACCTATACATCCATTGACAATATTACTCCAATTCCCACTAACACTTCTTCAAATATATCATTGGACAAACCCAAATCAGCTATCCCAGTTGATAGAATTTTTAAAGCAGTGTACATCCACATGATAGGATCTAGAGTGAATTTTAATAAACAAAGCATAAATAAATATGAACATAGATCAATGAAATATTAAACAAAAATTACCATGGAAATACTTCAAAGAGGTAAAAAACACACCAATGTGATATTCATATATTTGAGAAACAAAATCACCCCAATACATAAACTCCTCCTCACTTTTTCAATAGCCTTCACAAAAACCTTTGTTCATGCATAATTCATGATTTATATTAGCTTATTTTCACACATTCACAATAGGGATAAAACCATATTTATAATTAAATGTGAAGGGATGTGACCATTGCAAATAATGGGTCTAACCATCCTAATAACATTTCAAATTATCGATAATAATAAACAAATATGTTTTATTTTTATCGATAAATAATAAATAATTTATGTTTTATTATTTATTTACATGAGATTTTTAACCCATGTTAATAAATAATAAATCATTACTATTTAATTACTTAAAATATACTAAGGGTCTTATAATTTCACTACTTAGACATTAAATGTTCTAACACCCCCTTAATTATAAGTGGCGATAAATGTCATATTCACCTTAAAAAAAAAGAATTATACTATGTAAAAAATTGAAGGACTTAATAATTTTCACCATGCCAAACATCACCTTTTAAACAAAAATAGTTATAATCCATAAACTACTCAAGAGTAAGTTTAGGATAGCATGATCGTGAGACTACATCTCATAGTTTATCATGAATAATCACTAAGCATATTTGGAGCCTTTTATAACATAAAGACCTCCATTAAAAATTATTATTTTAATATATTATATTATAAAATTAAAAATTACACATGAATCTTATAATTATTTACAATGATAATAATTATATAGAAGGAGAAGAAACACATAGCTGTAAGGAATGGCATTGTCATGCACACTCCCCCTTGATGAAAACTCCAAGAGGCCCATCATTACATGAAACTAAAAAAAATTGGTAGTACCAAGTGGTTTTATGAAGATATATACTACTTTTTCATCCTTAGGATAAGACTATAGATCAATATCACCACTGAGGGTTTTTTCTTGGATAAAATGCACATGAACTTCAATATTTTTAGTTCTTTGGTGTTACACTAGATTTTTTCCAGAGCCATACAACTTTGGTTATCATAATGAAGGATGGTAATTTTATAAATATAAAAATAAATTTATCCCAACAAACTTCACAGTCACATGGATTTTTTGGTAGCTTTCATAACACTTTTGTACTCTACTTCAGTAGAAGAGATAGAGACAATAGGTTGCTTCTTGCTGCTGCAAGTGGTAACATCTACACCATACTTAAAAACATATCCAGAAGAATATTTTTGATCTAAAATATCACTATCATGGTTAGAATTAAAATAATCATATAAATTAGCATTATACATAGATGAGTAAAATAAATCATAGTTTATAGTTATTTTGATATAATGAAGAATACGTTTATTAGCTAATATACAATGATCCAAATAAGGATCTTAAATAAATATAGAAGAAACACTAAAATAATATGAAATATATAGTCTAATAATGGTTAGATAAATCAAAATTCTAATAATATATCTATACAAAGTAGGATTAACTTTTTCACATATAGGTTTAGGATCAACTTTAACACCAACTTCAATAAGAGTAGTGGTATATCTACAATCAAGCATGTTAAACTTGAAAATAATATTATGCACATATTTAGATTGTGATACAACAATTAAATTTTTATTTTTAAATATAGTCATTTCTAAAAAATGATGTAGAATGTCTAAATCGGTCATTTCAAAAATTTGATTTAGTTTATCCTTATATTTATGAATTAAACTAGTTAGATCACCATTAATCAACAAATCATCAATATATAATACAATTAAAATAAAATTACCATTTTAAAATTTAATAAAGAGATCATTATTTGAATAGTAGTTAGAGAAACCCAATTCTTTAAAAAAAAATTAGAATCTCAATCTTGATGAGCTTGTTTTAAACCATACAAATATTTTTTTAGCTTGCATACATAATTTTTTTTATTAAGATCAGTGAATCCTTTAGACTGAGTCATATAGATTTTTTATTCTAAATCACCATTTAAAAATACATTATGTACATCTATTTTGTGGATAACCCAACCATTTTTTACTGCAAGAGCAATAAGAAGTCTAACAGTACTTATTTTTACTACAGAAGAAAAGGTTTCAACATAGTTAATCCTGTGTTTTTGAGTAAACCCATGAGAAACTACTATATATTTAAATTTTTCAATTTTACCAATTGAATGATATATGATCTTATAAATCCACTTAAAACTGATAATATGCCTTTTATGTGAAGGAGGGATAAGATCCCAAGTCTAATATGGAATTATATTTAGCTTGCATAGCAATATTCCATCTATCATCTTGAGTGAATTCCTTAAATGATTGAGGTTCACACTCATACATAGTCATTAATGCATGATATGAATGTTGACTTCTAGTTAATTTGTTAATATTATTAATATTAGAATATTAAATTAGGGATTCTAATAATTTAAGACTTTTAGATTGAACATGTAACTCAAGGGGTTCCTCAGACTCTAAGTTATCCATAAAAAGATCAACTTCCTTAAGGGTATCTGTTTCATCACAAGGAGAAACATGAGATTTGGGTTCATCAATAGAATAATATTAAAGAGGATCCATAGAGGGATCACAAAAGATTTTTAAAGAATAAGAACATTTATATTCTTAATAATTTGATGTTTAGAGCAATCATACACTCTTAAATATTTTGTCTTACCTCCATATCCTACAAAAATGCAAGAATAGGAAGTGGATTCAAGCTTCTTCCTCTTAACTTTAGGGACAAAGATAGAAGCAAGACTGCCAAAAAACTTGAGATAAGCCACAATAGGTTTATTTTTAGTACACATTTCTAAAGGGGTAAAAATATGCAAGGCTTTGGTAGGAACTCTATTTAGAATATGAACAATAGTGTTCATAGCTTCAACCCATAATAACTTAATAACATTTACATATTGCAATATTTTTCTAACCATTTATATGATGGTATAGTTTTTCCTTTCAATAATACCATTTTGCTGAGGGGAATAGGGAATTATTAGTTCCATTTAAATACCACAACTCATGTAAAAATAATTAAACTCTTTACTAACATATTTACCAACATTATTAATTCTTAATCACAAAATTGAAAAATTAGATGCATTTTCAACACTAGCTTTAAATTCCTTGAATTTATACAACACAAGATTTATTTTTAATAAAAAAAGACTAAATCATTCTAATGTAATCATTAATAAAAGAAACAATATATAAATAACCATTAAGAGATATAACTTCAATAGGTCCTAAAAAATCATTAGAAGTCAATTCTAAAGGATGTGAGGAATTTGCATCATGATTCTTGTGGAAGGGGCTAGTGTGTTGCTTACCACATAAGCAACACTCACAAGTTTTATGATGAGAAGGGATAGAAAAAAGTCTAACAACAAGATTATTTGTAGTCATATCATGTAAACTTATAAAATTAATAGGTTCTAATCTTTCATATCATAATTGATATTCATTATTACTATGCAATGGAAGAAAACATGTAAAAGACAGAGAAAAGATATATAAACCATTATTTTGAACACCTTCAACAATCAAGGAAACAAAATGATTTATAATAGACCAACTATATTTAAGTAATATTACAATGAAATTATCATTTATAAGTTGAGAACAAGATAGAAAATATTTTTTAAGGTTAGGTACATAGAAAACATCATTAATTACAACATTCGATAATTTTGTTTTTCCCCTTTTAGTTGCTTCTAAAAAATAATTATCTCTTAATTAAATTCTTTTAGAGGTATCTTGAGAATCACATAAAATATTAGATAAGCATGTCATATGATGCGATGAACTGCTATCTAAAATCCATTCATTTTTATTTGAAGCACATACAGTAACATATAAAGCAATAATATTTGAATCCTAATTGTTATTATGATTAGGGTTTTGATTATTATACTTATTTTGATTAGATTTATTCCCTTTATTATCTTTAAAAATTTGATTGTTATTTATATTCTTACTTTTATAATAGGTTTCCCTTCTATTACCAAATTTACCACACAAATTTCAATATCCATTAAATTTAGATTTATGATTCTTATTATTAGATTTCTTATTCACATATTTACCTATAGTAGAATTAAGGTTATATTTTTAGTTTTTAGTGTTATAATAAATATTATTAAGAGTGAGAAATGCTCGAGTGTCATTCTCCTTAGAATAAAAATTAATCATCGCTTATTATTCTTAAATTAGGAGAGTAAATAAGGTGGTAATATTAGGGATATCTTGCTTAGTTTGATACTTAGAATTCAAAATTGAAATAAAATTTCTAAATTTTTTATAAATATTTAATTAAATGATAAAATAAAGTAACTGATCTTGAATCAAATTATAATTACATCCATCTAATTGAGCTTTAATATTTTTAATTTTAGCAATTAAATTAACAAATTTTTCATCACCCTTCATAGGTGTATTTAGCAATACAAAGATTAATTTAATGATATCTGAAAGGCATGTGCCTTCATGCATAGACTAAAGGAGTTTCCAAACATCATTATGAGACTCTTGATTACCAATGTGGAGAAGAAATTCATCCATAATACTCTGTATGATAATGGACATAGCTTCTTATGATTTCTATTGAAATGTGTTAGTAAGCTCAGGGGTTACATGCTGTCCAAAAGGGGATTTTTAGTCTTGATGATAATATTCCATAATTTTTGGGTCAAAAATTTATATTTAATATAAATTGTCCATATATTATAGTTATTTTTATTAAGAATTTGAGATTTATCTAAGAAAAAATGAGGTGAAGCCATAACTTCCCTTTAAATAAGATAGTAAACAAATTATTTAAGAAAAAACTATTTCAAACGAATTTTTGAACTATTTTCAAAATAAAGTCAATTGTACATGTAACTATACTTAATTACACAATTTATATGCCAAATAATAAAAAATTGAATCAAAGTTACACAAAGATAGGTGTTAAAAGAGTCATACATAAAATGATCACTTAAACACTATTATTAAAAAGGTGTAAAAACTTTAATAAGAGATTTAAAAATATAAAATGGACTACTCCAATGCATTCAAAATGTGCCAAAACCTATATATTGAATAGTTACACAACTATGTTTATCAAAAAATTCACTAGGTCAAAAGTTGAAACAAGTTTAATAAGTCAACTAGGGTTTTAGACACATGAGAAATTGACACACAAATCAAAAAATGGATTTAAAAACTAATTAAATTTAAAAAAGTAACATGAACAAGTCAAATAATATTAAATTTATAGGTTTTAAACTTGGGACCTCCTTAGTTATAATTTTTTAGCAAAAATAAATCTACCAACCCTTTTAGGAGTCCAATTAATGATATACATGCACTAATATATATTTAGACCTTGTTATATCTGATTTTTTATATTACACACACACACACACACATGCATGTAATTTTAAAAGTAAATCAAAATTACTTTTTTAACTTTTTGTAAAAAAACAACTATTTGTCAATGTGGGATCCAGGTGGCTTGCTTCCACTCTTCTTGAATTAACCTGCTAAAAATAATTACATGTTCAAAATTTTATTTTTGGTAGAGAAACATGATTTTTCACTCCACTATGTCGTATTGTGCTACCTATAGGATCTTGGAAAAAATTTGAAGCTTTTAATGCTTCAAAGAGACTATCAGGGGGTTTTATAGTTAGAATAATTGTTAAAACAACTTTTAAACACTGTAAACCACTACCATAATCAATTTAGATAAATTTTGAATTTTTCATTCTCTACAAGTGATAGTTTTATAAAATATCTTAATGGAACCTAGACTAAAAAAAATTCTTCAAAACTATTCCCTTTGATCTTGAGTGGTGTTTTGATTAAGATCCAAGGTGTGGAAATGATGAACTAGTCCTCCCAAAGATCCAACAAAAAATTATTTTTCCTCTATGTCATACACATGCTTAAAATAAAATTAAAATATTTTAAATTGAATAAAATCTAAATTATTTTAACTTGATGCAAAAATGCTTGCCAATTAAATCCACTCACTAGGTTTTGGTACCATGATAGAATTTATAAAGTATTGTACATCCACATGATAAGATCGAGAGAGAATTATAATAAGAAAATCATAATTAAAGAATCACATAGATAAATGAACTAGTACATAGGAATTATTGTGGAAAAACCTCAAAGAGGTAAAAAAACCCACCAATGTGATATTCATATATTTGAAAAACCAAATAACCCCAATGTAGAAACTCTTCCTTGTCACTTCTTCAATAGCCTTCACAAAACCTTTGGTCATGCATGATTCATGATTTATATTATATTATTTTCACACACTCACAATAGGGGTAAAATCCTATTTATAATGAAATGTCAAGATATGTGACCATTGTAAATAATGGATCTAACCATCCCAAGAACATATTAAATTACCAATAATAATAAACAAATATGTTTTATTTTTATCGATAAGTAATAAATAATTTATGTTTTACTATTTATTTACATATTTTTTTAACCCATGCTAATAAATAATAAATCATTATTATTTAATTATTTAAAATATATTAAGGGTCTTATAATTTCACCACTTAGACATTAAATGGTCTAACACCATCATCTATATGCAATCAATTGATTTATCCCCAAACTCAAATTACCACATCTTGTCAACACAAGTTTGAATGCACTTATAATCCTCCTTCTAAGGAGAGCATTCAACATTATGCACTTGTATTTAATAGTTCCCCCCCATGGGTTATGATGAATGACACCCTATCATAGAACATAGTAATCTCCCATCTCAAATAACCTTTCTTAAACTCATGCAAACCTATCTGCATCATCACAACTATATGATACAAATCTTATCTAAAATGAACATCCGACATCCTCCCTTAGAAACATGTGAGGCCATGTTATTTGGGTTGGAAGATAGTATCTTAAAATAATGTGAAGAGATGTCTATACACATTGACAAAATAATGGACACTTCTCTTTTCCTCAAATTCCCTATTGCTTTAATGATCTGAGATGAGATCCTGATTCACATGGATGATCCTCCACTCTTTATTAATGTCCAAATTGATGAAATATAAGTCAAACATGATTTGATTGATGAGGGTTTAGGTACTTTTGTTTCCTCCCTCGACTTCATTAAAACTATTAGATATTCTGAGTGTAATGTTAAATCTACATGCAATACATGTCAAGATTATGGTTAAAGGCAAATACCTCATTTAGGTTATGTGCGGATCCCTATTACCATCCCTCTTGTCATTGTTCAAGTGAAGGTTATGATATTTAATTTTACCCTTTCTTAAAATATCTTGCTTGGAAAGCCATGGACTCATAGCATGCAGGATCTTGCCTTTTCTAGCTACCAATGTATCATGTTTGCCCATAATGGTTCGATATATATGATTTAAAGAAATAACAACCCTTGGAATTTTGAAAATTTTTAATAATTTGGTGTATTCAAAATTGCAACCCTTGAACCCTTTTTTGAGTGTTCCATTATGAGAATCTCAATGTTTCAAATTTATCATCGACTCTACTCAAATATATCATGGTCACCCTAAACTCATTGGGAATATACCACCTAACCTCTTAGACTCCAATAATTATGATCTAGATGAGATCAATCTCAAGATCAAAAATTTGATTTTATCCCCTCATCTCATTTCCCAAATGTTGTCATCTTTGAATATGAGTTCCCACCAACCACCTATCGACAATATACCCATGTTATTAACTAAAACTTAGCATTCTATTCATCATGCCACTTATGATGAGGTCATATCTATCTACACCAACGACACTCATACACTTGATTATGATGATGGTTATACTTTAGATGATCCATTTGTAAGAGGTATTGTATAAGTTAGAGATGTTGATATCCTTCATTATCATTCTTCTTTGTTTCAGTCTTTCTATTGATATTATTATATTATATATTATATAGTTCCTAATTCTAGTTTTATTCCTCTTGATTATAGGGTAGATATGGATAATTCACATGGCACACCATTAGTTTCTATAGAGCATCGTAAGAGTGTAAACACCTAAAATTGGCCACCAATGGATCCATACTAGACTTTAGATTGATTATTACCAACCTTTGCAAATCTAGCCTAAGATCACTAAACATCTCAAATTTGGCTTCATAACATGCAATTTGGCCTATAGACATATCAAATAGAGAAAATATACCCATAAAATTAATTAAAATCTTGTAAAATGACAAAAATATTAAACATAATTAATTACCATGCTAATCCAAATCAAATGCCTAATTAAATTAACCATGAAAAATTAATGAATTCTCAAAAAGGAAATTCAAAAATCAAAGAATACCCTAGGAATTCATTATTACATTTTTGTGAGTTGACAAATATTCAAAAATATCTTAACGTGCCTATTCATTAATAATCATGACTATTTGAGAACTTTCAACTCTATTGGGGCTAATTAACTCACTAGGATTAGGTTTTAACCCATTCCAAGCTATAAATACATTCTAACTCACCTTGAGTTGGGGTTAGTTACTAAACCTATAAATACAACCCTAGACCTCTTCATTTATAAAGCTTAAACATAGTAAAGTTATAATATAGGATTTGGTGCATGACTGAAATAAATAGTGTCATAATGCCAAAATCACAAGCTAAGCCATCAAACTACATCAAGAAAGCATGAGCCAAATAATGGTGTCAAGGAGAGAAGTATCCACACAACTCCATTTTCCAAAGACTCTTTGATCATAAGCCAAGCAAGCCAAACAGACACCTCATTTGGAGCAATCAAGGAAGGTAAGGAATTTGTAAGTTCTTTGAATCTTATTTGAGCTTTATCATTTGTTTTTTGTTCACTAAGTTCCCCCCTATGATCTACTGAAGTAAGTGTTATTCATGTTAGTGTGTTTTTCTTCAAGTTTTCATACTTATTCTAACACATTATCTAACTACCCTTCTTTGATTACTTGATCACAAATGGCATTCCCGATGGGATATTGACCATCTTACATACCAAAAAGATGAAGATGAGACTTAAAATTTGATAAATGGATGCTTTAATATCATCAAAATTTTAATCTTAACTTTTATTTTTTTATTTTTTAATTCTTTAATTAACTTAGATCTACATAGAACTGACATTAGTCAAGCCTAACTAGCTTCAATTTCGCCTAATCAAGATCAGTTCTATGTGACCATCATTGGTCAATATGTAAGGTGAAACATGTTTTATAAAACTTACATTTTAAATCTTTCTAGTATTCCTAATTATGTATTCTTGGTTTCAGTAACATTTAAACTCTTTGTATAATCCCTGTGTTGTAGGTTTTAATCAAAAAAATTATCAACTTTTGAGCTAACCTATAGTTTTTGTTTTACTTTGGTTTTACCTTTGGGTTCATAGGTGATTGACATTAGTCTTAGTCAACTGGTATCAATCCTTTACTACTATTATTGGTTCTCTTTCATACATATCAACATCAGTTGCCTTAAAACTAGCATTAGTTAGTTCTAACCAACTACGGTCACTATTTTTTAAAATGAAAACTTGAGCACTACTTTTTGAAATCTCATTTTCTCACCATTGAAAGTGATTCTATGTAGAAGGATACTATTTAACCATTATAGGTCCAAGGTATGATTAGAACACAAAATTACAAGTTTAAATGGTTTTAAAATTTTGTTTTATTTTTTTAAAGAGAATTATCTATGTCATTTCACACTTCATTTTGGTGCTAAAATGAACTTGTTAAAATCTTGAACATTTGATATTTTGTTCTTAAAAATAATGGTAAAGTCTTAAACACTTAATTTTTGGTGTTTAAAAAAAAACTTAGGCTAAATTTTAAGCATTTGAGTTTTGGGTTCAAAATGAACATAGATTATCTTAAGTTATGTTGTGAAATTTATTTCAAATATTTCACACTAAAGCCAAGGGGCCAAGTAAAGAATTTCATCACACATTTCAATTTGATGCCTAAAATCAACACTTACTTCAATCAAAATTTCTTACATCTATTTATTACTTGTTTATTTTTGTAAAATGAATAACATGTATATGCTCTCCCCCATCATATATAGGGAACTTGGGTGATCAAAATCACATTTTCATTAAATTTGTGCCTAGTCTAAGGCATGGAAATAAAGTTGTCTAGGCTCTCCCTAAAACCTATATGGTTTGGGTGATGTAAAAGTAACCCTAAAGTGTTTCTACGTAGTTTTATTTTCATGTAATTTGGCTTATGGAGGGGAGGTCATTACCTATTCATAAGTTATTTAAGAAAGCATTGAACTAGGGCTTCATATCCTAATAGTGTTTCAACCTTGATCCATGGTGGGGTATACAAAATAAGGTACACATACTGTGAGAGCCAGAGGGTTGAGTAACTAACCTATCCTTTCAAAACAAAGGCCTGAGATAGATATGGTCAACTAGGGGATTCCACTAAGACATCCATGAATGAAATTAACATGCAAAAGATTATACCTTTGCATGGTAAGTTGATTAGTATGAACTCAATTGATGTGATGCTTCTCTTGTGTTAGCCACACTTGAGATCAATCTATATGGTCATAAATTATAATTTTTAGTCAACCCCATTTACTATACATTAATAGGATCTAGGATGTTATAATTAGTTTTATTTTGTCATTTATTCCTTTATTTATTGGTGTTTTATGTCTAAAACATTGTTTTTTATATGCCATAAATGATTTTGTTTGTCTACACTACTCCATTATTTGAGGATGTATTTTGTTATCTGTTTAACACCTTACTTTAACTTAGAATTTTTATGTCAAAAACACTGAGTATGTCACTTTATTAAGATTATTAACATTATGATGACCAAAATAATTGAAGTTTTGAGCTTTATAAGTCTTTGAAACAAAACATTGTTTATAACTTTTAAGAGCACTAACATTGTTACACTTCTCAAATTATTTCAATAGACTTGTCTTATCTTGTATCTAAGTTTCACATTTGAAACCAAACCATGTGTCTTGTGGGATATTTACTTTAGCGTAATCATATTACTAAAATTTTCCTAGCTTGTTGGTCAATAAAGTCTAAGCTTTCTTAAGTTGAGTTTTTAATTAACTTTGACAAGTTCTGATATGCCATTAAACATTGGTGTGTCTAGGGATATGTGTAGTTAAATTGTGGATTATAAACCCTTTTTCATATTATTTTAAATTTATTTATGTATTAATATACTTAGTATGGCATATTATGGGTGTCACATGGCCTTTTTAGACTATCTATAGGAGGTAGGGTTAGTTATTCATCATCATATTTGAGTATTCATTCTTATTGCAAGCATTTAGGAGGTTTCCCCTTTGAAGTGGCTTATATATTATTCACAATTTCTAATATATTTCCATATAATTATGAAATAATTATGTATATCTACTTATTTTATGAATTAATATCATTCCAAGTGGTATCAGAGCATCGATTTGGGCCATAATCAAGTTAAAACCCCTAGAGCTTGAAATTTGGATATATCTTACTAATAGGTGTGAATTTATCTATAATTTTTTTACTGGAGTTAAGAAATCATTCAACTAAGTTTCCATAAAAATTTAAACTCGTTGGTTTTTTTTTTTCAAATTTATCACCATTTTAGAGTTTTTCATAAATTTGCTCCATAACATGCAATTTGTAGAATTTTTTAATTTTTTTAATATTTTTTGAAACCTTGGAAAAAATTAGTTTGGGTCTATTATTTGATAATTGTGATTTGAGGCATAAATATTTTTAAAAAATAGTGGTTAAATTTAGGTCAATGTTGTAAAATAAGGTTCACCATCAAGCTTTTGTATGGCTAGTCCTAACACCCACAAATGGGGGAAAGGGAAAGGCACCCCTAAAAATCCTTTGGGGGATGACATGGAGTCTGAATCATCTAATATGATTTCTCAAATCCAGTCAAATCTAAATGTCCTAATGCAAAAATATGTACAAGTCCATACTCAAATATCAACAATGCAAGGGGAGCTTAATGGCATAAACAATCAGTTGCATCAAATCACAACATAATTGGCTACTATTTCATCTCATTTAACACTAAAAAAACCTCCACTTTTTCCTTCTGGTCTTCTTCTTCTCAATACTAATAGTGATAATACAAGGGTAAAACTAATGTTTCCAAAAGTAGACTTATACAAGTTTGATGGTAAGGATCCACTCACTTGGATCACTCAAATTGAAAATCTATTTGATTTGCACTAAAATCCTATCTTTAAAAATATTTTGTGGCATCTCTATATCTATAACCTAAGCCATTCATTTGGAATCATTGGTTTTACACTCAAAATAAGAAGACTTGTGCTCCTATTACATGGTCAACATTCTCTAATGAACTAATGTCTCATTATCAGGATAATTTTTTTTAAAACTACTTTAATCAATTAACTAAACTATAACAAATAAGAACAATGAAGGTTTCTATTCATCAATTTCAAAATATATCTTTATGTGTGGAGGATATCACTAAGGAAAATTTGACAAACTTTTTTCTAGGTGGAGTAAAAGATAGTATTCAATTGGAGGTTTGTATGCTTAACCCCATAACTATATCAAAAGCTATACCAAAGTCATGCTTGGAAGAATAAAAAGAGATGATCAAACATTATCCTTTCACTACTAGTCAAGAACACACTTTCCCAACTTCATCATAGCCTCAACCTATTAGATTGACACCCGAATAAATTGAGGAGAAATGTGCCAAAGGGTTATGTTATGGTTGTGATAGAAAATATATAAAAGGTCATTGATGTGATGAAAATAAGTTATTCTATATTGAAGGGGATGACAAAGATGAAGAAGATGAGGAGGTGTCTATTGAGGGTTTTGAAGGATCTAAGGATGAAGCTATATATTCTCAACCTACTATTTCTTACCATGCCCTTGAAAGTATTTTACTCCTCAAAATCTTAAGGTGGTGGGTTTCATTAATAAATATAAGGTCACAGTGTTAATTGACTTAGGTAGTACACATAATTTCATCAATAGTAAGTTGACTACTTGTTTGAATTGTTTCATCTACCTAGCTACAAAATTTCAACTCATAATTACAAATGGTGGTATAATTAATTATTAAGGAAAATTCCACAATATTAAGTTAGCAATGGTGGACTATTTTCTAAGTTCTCCTATGTTTGTTATTCGTATGGGTGAGATTGACATTGTTTTGGGAGTATAACAGCTCACCACATTGGGTACTATTGAGATGAATTTTGATGAACTATTCATGCATTTTTATTCTGAAGGTAAGCATATAAAACTATAGGGATTAATATTTTAATCTCCACAAATGGTTAGTTCACATCAGATGACCAAGATGATGAAAAAAGGTAAAGGATTTGTGGAATTCTTGTTTTCCATTGATGTTCACTAAAATAAGGAGTTTACCCATCCTGAGTTACAAAAAATATTATATGAGCATTCAATTATTTTTGGACCCATGCCAAAAGGTCTTCCTCTTAATCATACTCACTATCATGCCATTAGACTCATTCTTGAAAGTAATCCACCCAACATCAAACCATACAGATATCCTTATGCCTAAAAGAGTGAAATTGAAAAAATGGTACAAGTGTTTTTGGAGGTAGGTACTATGTGCCATAGCCAAAGTGAATATTCTTCTCCAGTATTCATGGTTCTAAAGGAGGATAAAACTTGGAGGATGTGCATATATTATAGAGAGCTCAACAAGTTAACTATCAAAAATAAGTTTCATATTCCTTTAATTAATGATTTGTTAAATGAATTGCATGGTGCTATTTATTTTACCAAATTATATCTTCACTCTAGGTATCATCAAATTCAAATTCATAAGGAGGACATTCCTAAAGCAACCTTTTGTAACCATGAAGACCATTATGAATTTTTGGTCATGCCTTTTGGCCTTACTAATGCGCCATCCACCTTTTAGAGTTTGATGAATATGGTTTTTAGGCCATTTTTGAGAAAGTTTGTACTTATGTTTGTGGATGACATCCTTATTTATAACAAAAATTGGGGAGAACACTTGCATCATGTGAAATAGGCACTCTCAGTTCTTGAGCAACATCAGTTGTATGCTAAACCATCTATTTGTGGTTTTGGAGTTTATGAAGTGGAATATTTGGGTCATATTATATCACATGAGGGATTAAAAGTTGATGCTAAAAAAATTCAAGCCATCATGGAGTGGTAAATTCCCAAGACACTTAGAAAATAAGGGGATTTCTAGGGTTAGCTAGTTATTATCATAGATTTGTCAAAATCTATGGTAGTATTATAGCACCATTCACTTCTTTGTTGAAGAAAGATTCCTTCCAATGGACTGATATGGCTACCAAAGAACTTGAACAACTGAAAATGGCTTTTTGTACCACCCAGGTATTAGCTAATCTATATTTTATAAAAAATTTATGGTTGAATGTGATGCATCTGGATATGGTATGGGTGTAGTACTCATGTAAGAGGGTAGGCCCTTTTCCTTTAAAAGTTGTCAACTAAAGGGTAAAAATCAGCTCAAACCCATCTATGAGAAAGAGATGATGGATATTCTTAATACATTCAAACAATGGAGACCTTATCTATTGGGTCATCAATCTTAGGTAAAGACTGATCATGATAGCCTTAAATATTTTTTAGAGCAATGGAACAAAAAACATGGGTGATTAAAATGTTAGGTTTTGATTTTGAAATAGTCTACAAGAAAGGAAAAGAAAACATGGTGGCCGATGCACTATCTAGGTGAGGTGACCTAGTTGAGGCATTGTTATGTGATATGACCATTTGGAAGTTAGACTGGCTCAAGGAAATAAGGGTACAATGGGAGAATGACAATATTACCCATGCATTGATTCAAAATCTATAACAGGGTTTCGATGGGATTAAAAAGTTTACATGGAAGGGTAATGCATTATGGTACAAAGATAGATTATATCTATATTATAATTCTCTTCTCAAATAGAAAATCATTTAATAACTTCATGCATCTCCACTTGGCAGTCAATTAAGGTTTTTGAAAACCTATCATAGAGTCAAGAAGGATTTTTTTTGGAAAGGACTCAAGGGGGATGTACATAAATATGTGGTCAAATGTATTTTCTATCAACAAAGTAAAAGTGAAACCATTAAAATCACATGTCTTTTACAGCCCTTATCCATCCTTAGTCAATGATGTGAAGAGGTATCTATGGATTTAATTATTGGGTTACCATGATCTGAAGGTAGAAATGCTATATTGGTTATTATGGATAGACTCAAAAAGTATGCTCATTTTTGTTCTTTATCTTAACCATTGGTGGTTAGTACAGTAGCTTCTACCTTCCTCAATATAGCTCATAAATTGCATGGTATTCCCAAGACTATTGTTAGTGATCGAGATCCGATATTCACTAGTAATTTTTAAACATAATTATTTGCATGTTTGGAAACCCAATTAGATCATATCTCATTCTATCATCCTCAATCTGATGGACAAACTGAGGTAGTAAATAAGTGTCGAGAAGGTTACCTTCATTGTTTTGTGTCAAATAAATAGGACAAAAGGGTTCAGTGGCTTCCCTTGGTTGAATGGTGGTATAATACTTTAGTGCATAGTTCATTAAAAATGTCTCCTTTATGTCATTGTATGGATACCATCCTCCATCCCTCACTTCACCCTTGAAGACCCACTCAAAGGTATGTGAAGTGGAGGAACACCTTCAACATCAATAGGAAGTCCTTGTTAGTTTGAATGAAAATTTAGCTTTGGCCAAGAATCACATGAAGCAATAGGAATATCAACATAATAGTGAGAGGCATTTTGAAATCTGTGATTGGGTATTTATTCTCTTTTAGCCATATAAGTAGGTGTTCTTTAATTAACAGAAAAGGGATAATAAGCTGTATCCAAAGTATTATGGCCCTTATAAAATCTTGCATAAAATTGGTATTGTGGCCTACAAGTTGGAATTTCCTCCATCCACTTATTCATCAATTATTTAATTTATCTTTCCTTAATAAGTTCATTAGAGAAAGATTTACCACTCAAACTAGGTTACTAGAATTAGATGAGGAAGGGAGGGTTATTCTTGATCCTGAAGCGGTCCTTCAAACAAGCACTAAGCATATGCAGTCTAGATTGATTATTGAGTATCTAATCAAATGGAAAATATTTCCTTATAAAGATGCTACTTGGGATGATAAATCACTCATGCAAAAACATCTGAGATTGTTTCAACTTTGAGGATAAGGTTTTTTTGAAGGGGGGCATGTTACACCCTTAACTCTTGGCAGTGTCTAGGGATATGTGTAATTGACTTGTGTCTTTCATAAACCTTTTACATATTATTTTACATTTATTCATGCATTTATATACTTAGTAGGTCAGCCTATGAGTGGCACATGGCCTTTTTATATTATATATAGGAGGTAGGGTTAGTTATTCATCATTGTATTTGAGTATTCATTCTTATTACAAGCATTTGAGAGGTTGCCCCATCAAAGTGGCTTATATATTATTCCTATTTTCTATTATATTTCAATATCATTGTGATATACTTATGTATATATAATTATTTGGTGAATTAATAGCATTCTAAGTTTGAATTCAAATATTGATTGATTTTGATTTAGGCCTCATTTCACAAGGGCTAATACACAAATATTTCTCTTTTGGGTTATGTAACTTAAGTTAATTTTTGACCCAAAATTTAAAAATTATATTTTTATGCCTTTATTTGAGAGAATTAGTATATCTCCAAGTGCCTTTCTTTTAGTTCCTTATACTAGTTTGATCATGTTTATGTCTAAAATAAAGTGCCTTGTTTATGCCAAAGTGTTCCAAGTTTGTTAGATTAAAATCATCCTTTTGTTTCAAGTCTAAATTTTGATGCCAAGTTTGTCCAAGAGTCCTAGCATATGCCTTGTTTGATCCTAGATTTTTATGTCATGTTTGGTTAAAAGACCTAAAATTTTTTACACTTCCTAGTTTATACCTATTTGGAACATCTTTGGACTTAGAGTTTGGCATCTTTGTTTTTGGTTCATTTACTTGACCTTATTTGTGTGAGATAGTTAATGTTAGACATTTGGTGTTATACCATTTTAACCAAATCTTTCCATAGACATTTTAAAGATACTCTCCACTCCTTTTGACCAAGTTATACCTAGTTTTGAACCTTTTATCTATTTTAAAACATAGCTTTTCAGAGTTTATATAACTCTAAACCCATCTTGTTGTGAACTCACTATACACGTAGTGGAGTCATGTATAATTTAGGATATGGAAATGTTGTAGCATAAGAAGACTTTACTCAATACCCTTATGAAGATGATGCCATTTGGGAGATGGATATTTATCCACCTTCCAACAATCAAATAGGGGAATAGATTCAAGATCCTTTAGCCCATTATTTGGTTAGTACACTTCCATACATGGAGCAAGACTAAGATAAGATGGCTCAATATTTGGATAGCATACCTTTGGTTACAAAAAACATCTAACATCAACCTTATTATGTTACAATGCCATCAACCTATGATCCTTATCTAGTTGATTGTCACTTACTAGAGAATAAGGACGAGGTTTTAAATAGAGATGCAAAGGTAGGGCATGAAAACTTTCCAAGTCTAGAAAGAGGGATTTATGACATATCTTACAATTATAGCAACAAATAGGTCTCTTTTAGCAAATTTAATGCCATTGTACCAATTCCATATCAATATTTGCATATGATTATCACATAAATGGGCCTCATGGAGGATCACTTCATTGAAATTCAGACAACATATCAGACATATCAAAACCTAATGTGTAACTTTAATAATATGGCCATGTCAAATGCACCTATTATTTAGTCACTCCCTTTAATAGGAGTCTTACTTGAGTTGATAGGAGAAAACATGTTTAATACCCAAAATATCGAGGAAGTGTCTTTTTCTTTTATGTAGAATAATGAGTTGAACATAATGGACAATATGTAAGTAACATCTAATTTAAACCAAAGTGGTGTTACTACACAAACACATAGTCAACAACCAAATTTTCCTTTAAATAACACCATGAGTGGTCCTCAAACTCAAGGGATAGGAGTTTATACTTCCCAACCTTAAATGACTACCTCTAATCCATAACCATCTGCTTCTTCAAGCACACAACATCAAGGATTAAGTAGTCAACCAATGACCAGTGCCATACCATAAAAAATTGTGATGAATGTTACTCCATCCTAATAGGTGATGATTAATATTCCACAACAACAAGTACCATCCAATATACCCATGTGGTAGAGGAAAAACATATTTCCATCTCAATAAAGGAAACTAATGTTTTGCCTCATCAAGTAGCAGTGAACATACTTCTTCAATCATAAACCAACATGTTGATTTAAAACCAAACGATGTCTAAACAATAATGTAATAATATTGGCCAATGATATATGTCAAATATATAACATGCATACACTTACCAATAGGTATTCATACAACCAAGAGGTTCTAATATTCCTTAAGAACCAATTAGGTAATAAATAACTTTCATGAAAAATGTGCCACAAGTTTAAAGACAAGGTCTTGGTTCACAAGTTCCCCTCAATCAACAAGGTATGACTATTCAAAACCATATCTTTAATTAAACCTCAATAGGCACATTATGGCTATATTACTTCATCCCAACCATAGTATTCCCAAAACCAAGCCTACATACCCAATCCCAACAAAAATATCACACAACAATATGTGAAATTTTAATAAATGCACCCTAGTCCACACATACATATTCTTGGTCCATTCTTAAACCAATCCAAAATTATACATCAAATGCCTCTATCACACCCTAAATTAATCCACTTGTGACTATTTAACCTCCCCCTCAGGCCAATGATCCCATTAATTTCCTTGCATAAGAGTTAAAGAAAATGAAGGATGCGATTTCCCTCATCCAAGAAGTAAAAATACCAAGAAATTAAATTTGGACATATATGTTCATACCCATTCAACATGGATTACTTTCAAATACCATTTACTCTAGGGTAGTAACTATCAAAGTTCAATAAATACAAGGGGACATGTGACCCCAAGGACCATTTGATGGAATTATTTGTTGTGTTCTAGCTAGTGGCCTATAGATACATAGACCTTTTGCTATTTTTCTAATGAGAATAATAGGGAAAGCATTTGAATGGTTATTGAAGTTACCCAAGAATTTATTATATGATTTTGATGATCTTTCAGACAAGTTCATGTAACACTTCTCTTTCAATCTCAAACATGAGATTTCATTGTTCAATTTAATGAAAAAAAAATAAAAGGTTGGTGAAAGATTCAGAAGTTATTTTCAATGATGGAGAACCCTTAAAAGTCAATTTACTCATAGTCTACCAGATAAGCAACTAGTTGTTGTGTTTACCAAAAATCTACACAAGGAGATATATTACAATTTGGAGTTGCAGTGTGAAGATACTTTTAAAGACATCATTGGAAAAGTTTTGTGGATTGAAATATCCCTTTTTAATGAATGCATCACTAAAATAACCTCATAAAATCAAAGACAAAATCAAAACTAGAACAATGGCCAGAACTAGAACCAAGTCTAAGTGCAAGTGTCACAACCATCCCAGGATAGTAACTATGACAAACCCAAGTAGTTAAATCACAATAAGAATTTTTTAGGAAATGAGGTAGCTAAGTCATGAAATGTCTAAATGGTGAAAACATTGTTTTAATATCCTATGTTGGATATGCACATAAATCCTAACAAACAAACTCTTCAACAAACCTAGCCAACATAACAAAATAGACCAACACAACAAATGCAACAAATGCAAAAACCTATGCCTTTATAAAATCTTCCTCTAAGGAGAAATTTTCATAATCATCATGTCTTTAGTAACCTTGGAAAACCCCTTGAATATATGTTTTTCAAGCTTATTATAGCTAATTTGATTAACTAGTCTATTTCAAATCACTTTTTTGAAAGCTCTACCTATCCAAATTGGTATAGGCCAAATGAATCCTATAAGTATCAATGAGTCAATAGGCATAATTTACACCATTGTGTGAAAATTAAACATGTGGTTAAAAATATGTTGTAGAATGAAGAGATCACATTGGATCGTAGAGCTTTCACATCCAATCAGAACCTTGGCATTTATCAAAACCCATTTCCCAAACATAAAAACAATTACAAAAATAATGATGGCTAGTGCAATAATAATAATAGTATCAAAAACCAAGGACAAACTAATATAATCAAAAAAACCAATAGAAAAACCAACAATGTCAAAATAATAGATATAACCAAGGCTATAATGATGCCAATAACTAATAGAGCTACCATGTAGTTGCACATGACTACAACATGGTTGTAGGCCTTATTACAAGAGGTTGCATTACCATTATTTCTATTAATCCAAGACCAAGTACCAATTAGATAATATTATTTCTAATCATTCCCAATAAACAAACCCATGTTGGTAATTCTTCCTTAACCTAAGATGACATACATGCAAACCAATAAGTAGGTATTCCCACTTTTAGACCTTATACTGATAACTCATCATTATTCCATGACCATGCACAAGTGCACTGACAATTGAGACTTATCATATCCAATCTCCCTCCATCATCTATTAGAAACAATAGTCCTATAACTGATCTTGATTATGAGATAATAACTCAGTGATCAAGGATTACCATAATACGACCAATACCATCTACCACTTCACCCAACATCTAATCACCCATTCTAGCTAGGAGCAAGCCATTTACCATTTTACAAGAAAAGATGTTTGATATTGTAGAACAATTGCAAAAGATGCTTGCACAGATATCCATTTTATATATTTTATATACATCTACTATCCATAAAAACATATTGATATATTTCATTGGCCAATCCTAAGTTATTAATGACACATCTTCAGACAAATTTCAAACTTTGGTTAGACACCTAGCTATAGTCAAACAATTAACTTTCAGCCAAAGTGATATGTCATCCATTGGCCCACTTCATAACAATACATTGTGCATCAAATTTTAAATAACATGACACAAAGTGAACCATGTCCTCATAAATAATGGATTAGGTTTAAATATTATGTCTTTAAATCTCATCAAGCTTCTTGGGTACATGAAAATAGATCTATATGTACAAATAATCACCATAAAAAACTATGACAATGAAAAATGGGAATCACAAGGCACCATTAAATTTCTATTTATCATTGGGCATTTAACCCATGATACACTATACCATGTGTTAGATCTTGATTTGTCATATAATATGATTTTGGGGAGACTTTGGATACATGAGCTTTGTGAAATTCCATTAACATTACACTAGTGTATCAAGTTCTCCCATTTAGGTATGGAAGTTTCTATTCCAAGAGACCTGCATCCATACAAGCATTGTAATAATTTATAAGCCAAGTTCAAAATCTATAACTACCATTTTTGCATGAATTTAGTTTCCAAGAAGGATAAGGGGAAATAAATACTTGTTGATTCACTAGAGGCCAACTACATTGACCCTGATACCCTTGATTCACTTTCCCACATGTTGCCTCTTGAAATATCCAATCATTATACATCTTGGTGAATGGCCTAGGATAATATTTGACCTATGACACCTTTCACATTACAAAGCTTCTGTAGAATCACAAATCCTTTGAAATACCAAAATCTAAATCATTCATGTAATGAAAAAGAAAGATAAAAGGCCATCTACCTAATTCATCACCTGTCACTTTCATACCAACCTATAGCCAATAATAGGGCCTACTTAAAGGTGATGAATCATGGTTGTATAATGACAAATTGGTTGATTATTTCAAGAATTCCAAATACACCATTCCTATTCAGATCATGGAGAACCAATATTATGAAGGAGGAGGCCTCAAGCCAAATAAATATGGAACATTTAAGCTAATTTATATGACTAGGTAAAAAGGAACCTATCGACTTAGATTTAAACTACTTAGGGGTGACCCCACATATCTTATTCGAGTTCCATCACAAATGACTAGTGATGACAATGCTGACAATAAAGTAGAGTCTAATCATATCTAATTTGATGACCTGGACCATACCAATCTATTTGAAAATAATGTCTTTTGTACCCTTCTACCAGTTATTCACCATAACCCTCTTCCATTATATTATCCCTAACTGATAGACTAGGGCCAACAAGAATTGAACATGCTAGTTGATGAATTTTAGAATGATGAGGCCTTTTGTTATTTTCTAGGCCTTAGGGACAATGTTCTATTGGAAGACCACAAAAAGGGGTTCTTAATAAAGTTAGATACTGAAGCCTATTTTCGAGAGTGGGTGAAAACCCTTAACCAAAAACAAATAAATAAAACATTAAGGTCCCAAAGTGAAAACCTCTAAGGCACTTTTGGACTAGGAAAATAGTAAAGATAAAGGCTAGTCTAGTGGTGAAAACCTATTTTAGGTGTTATTAGATGAGGGTGTTTAACCTTATTCAAACATAGACTAGGAGATGAAAAATGATAAACTTATATATGGGTATGAGTTTAGGTTTGAAGAATAATAGGATTTTGATCAAATTATCTAAGACACCACCAATGATGAAATTGCCTATGGGTTCAAGTTTAGTCTTGAAGAACAACAAGCTTTTGATCACATCAGTTAGGAATTTTCAACCATTTTTATCACATGGAAATCCCTACCCTTTGGGGATTATAATTTATCATGCCTATGAGAACTTGAATAACCATCCCTAACAGAGGACTCTTACATTACTAAATAACTCAAATTTGTGCCCACTATTCTTGAAGATGGTTCAACCCTTCTAGTGGAGGACATAATAGAGGTAAACATCAAGACCTTATATGACCTAAAATGGATTAAATTAGGCACATCCCTCACTAAGGATTAATATGAAGTCCTTACAACCCTATTGAGGTAATTTTTTGATATATTTGTATGGGCCTACTCTGACATGCCAGGTTTGGACCCTACCTTGGTTGTTCACCACCTTATGGTAAATCCTAATGTTGAAGCTATGAAATAAAAATTACAAAAGATATATCCTCTCATTGCTGTATTATTAAATAAAGAGTTGGAAAATCTCTTTGAAGTAGGATTTATTAGGCCAATTGACTATTTTAAATGGATTTCCAATGTTATGCCAATTAGTAAAAAGCCAAAAGGAATAAAAATCTGCATTAATTTTAGAGACATAAACAAGGCCTACCTAAAGGATGAATTTCCTCTACCAAAAATTGACATGATTATTGACTCCATGGTGGGTTATGAGATGCTTTCACTGATGGATGGATTCTAAAGCTATAATTAGATCCAAATTTCACTAGAAGACCAACATAAAAAAACATTCACCAATCTCTATGGAATATTCTATTATCAAGTTATGCCATTTGGTATAAAAAATATAAGGTACACCTACCAAAGATCCATGACCATCATATTTCATGATATGATGCATGAAAGTGTTAAAGACTACATCAATGACATACTAGGTAAATCAAAGACAAGGGCTGATCATCTAATAGCATTGAGGAGGATATTTGAATGACTAATGAATACAAAGTTAGGATTAACCCTAATAAGTGTGTTTTTAGAGTTATTTAAGGAAAATTTCTTGGATTCATTATGTATCATCGAGTCATTGAAGTCAATCTAGCCAAAGTACAAGCCATAATAAAAATACCACCACCAACCAATTTAAAGCAACTCCATAGTTTGTAAGGCAAGATCTAGTCCATTAGATGCTACATCTATAAATTTGCCTAAAAGTGTCATCCACTTACACATCTAATAAAAAAGGGTGTAACATTTCATTGGGATGATGACTGTCAAAAAGCTTTTCGGCATTTGAAGGAGTATCTAGCAAATCTTCTTATTTTATTAAAAACTATTCTATGAAAACCATTCCTTCTATATCTATTAGCCATAAACAAATCCCTAGGGGCACTTCTATCTCAACATGATGAAATTGGAAAAGAACATGCCATGTAATCTCTAAGTCGTATAATGGTTCCATATGAACATAATTATATACCCATTAAAAAAGCATGTTTAGCAATGGTCTTCATAGCTCAAAAACTACAACATTACATGTTAAAAATAAGACCATGGTTATTTTAAAAATATATTTATTCAAGTATCTATTATCTAAAATAGCTTGACAAGGCTAAATGGCTAAATTTGTCTTGCTTCTCAGTGAGTTTGAGATAGAATATCCCAACCAAAAAGACATCAAGGGATAACTTCTCATAGATCATCTTGTTAAATCACCCTTTATAGACATAGAGCCACTAATATTCCAATTCCTATATGAATCCATTATGATCATCATTGAAACACCTCTTCAAGAGCAACACTAGAATTTTTATTTTGATGGATCATTCATACCACATGGATCAAGGGTAGGCCTTTTGTTTATTACTCCACAAGGGGATCTGATCCCTAAACCATTTAGAATCATCTTTCCTTGTACCAATAACATGGCTAAATATTAAATTCTTGTTTTCAGGGTTTGATAGGTAATACAGTGGAACATACATCATCTAAAGGTTTATGGTGATTTTTAGTTAATCATTAATCACGTTACAGACCATTTTTAGATCAAGGATAACAAGCTAGTTCCATATAAGGCCATGATTAACACTCTCAAATAGAAAATTATTGATATCCAATTTTAAAATATATCAAAGGCTATTAATAGAATATAATATTCCATGGCTATCATTAGATATTTGATTTTAAAAATAGAGATTACCAAAGAATACTAGTTTCTCATTAAAAATTTGCCAGTGCTAGCTCATGGACCTTTAACTATTGCAATGATCTATGATATTATTGGTCCTAGATCTAATTTGTATTTATACCTATATGCCTATATCCATGACCAAATTATACCAATTTAAATATCTTGTAAACACTCAAAATTCTTTGTTCACAGTGTCAAATGTTATACCTTACTCGAACCAACCCTATATTATCACAATTTTGATAGAAATCTACTTCATTATTTAACTTTAACATAATATACATTAACATTATGGGAATTTCAAAAAGTATTATGTGGATCCCACACCAGTGGGATAGTCCTAGCCAAAAATCTCTTGTGTACTAGGTATTATTGGCCAATGATGAATATAGATGTAGTTACATATGTTAAAAGATGTGATAAATGTAAATGGCATGCCAATTGGATTCATGCCTTGGCCAAGAATTTAAAACCAATTCTTACACCATGGATATTTACTACATGGGGCCTCTATCTCATTGGTAAGATAAACCCCAACTCATTTAATGGACATAAACATATCCTTACCACCACATAATATTTCACTAAGTGGGTTCAAGTTACACCCCTCACATGACTAGAAAGTAAATTTCCAAAATCATCTTTAACCATATCATGTTCCACTATGGTATCACCTCTAACATTATATCTAATAATGGAAGATCATTCAAGAACATGGATTTGGTACAAAATTACTCAACATTTTTCCATGGCATATTATCCATATGGTAATGAGCAAGCTAAAGCATCTAACAAAACCATTGTCAACATCCTTAAAAATATTATCAATGATGTTGGACATGATTTTCACCTTCAAATATTCCATGCCTTTTGGCCATACCATAACAATCATCACACTCCAACCAGTACCACTCTATATTCACTTATTTATGGCACTAAGGCCATTTTTAGAATTGAGTTCGAGTTACCTTCATTACACATCTCTTTGAAACATGTCCTAGATGATGAATACTATCAAGTAGCTCACCTAAAAGATGTATATTTACTTAATGAGAAACACATGAACATAGTAAATAACCTGCAAGCATATTATAATTGGTTATGTGGCCACTACAATCAATGCATGAAACATAGAGAATTTGAGTTTGGTGATCTTGTTCTTAAAGAAAAACAAAAGAACACCATGGCTGAGAAAAAGCATAAAGGTAAGTTAAACCCAACTGGGAATGCCCTTTCATCATTGTTTTAGATTATGGTGTTAGAGCATATAGGGTCACCACACTAGATGGGGATGAACTTGATGAGTTGATGAACATTATACACCTCAATAATTACTTTGTTTAAATGACTAGATGTATTGTTTATGAGGACCATTTCAAGTTATACCATATTATCAACTTTGTTCCTTGTACTATAGCATTTCACCATTATATCATTGTCACATTATACCATTTCATTCTACCATACCTTTTATATTGACCAAGTTGTTTTGACCCTCCCTACCTAGCCCATTTGACCTTGGTTTCATTCCATTGGTTCCACTTTCATCATGAAGGATTAGATTAGTTTTAGTAGTTACTTCAAGTATTCCAAATAGAGGACATATTTTAGAGCAATATGATAGAGGTTTTGGAAATTGCATAATTTATTTCTTGTTCCATTCTCTATACCATTGTGGTCCTAATTATAAATGCCTATGGTCAAATTAGTGTCCCATAGTCATTCTACTAATTATAACTGCCTATGGGAAAATTAATATCATTAATTTATGATATTGTTTTCTAGTTATAAATACCTATGGGAAAATTAGGGGAAACACTTTTTTATCATGCCTTGATGTACTATCATGCCATTCATATGCCATTATACCAATTATGCCTATTTTGTTTGAATTGACTACTACACTAATCATATTCTTCCATTGTAAGGCAGTACTACTATGACTTGAGGTCTTATTCAAACTATATAATTAATGCTAGATACTTGTTAAGGTCATATCAATCACCCTTTTCCATTCTATCACTATTTTGTGAGCATTCTAAGTTTGAATGCTCTTGTCATTTTGTGAGCTTGGACCATTTATTATCTCATCATTCTCGATCGAGTTGAGATGCTTTGAAAATTTCAAAAATAGTTGTAAAATCACTTTAGAGAAACTAAAAACATTAACCATTTCTTTGCCTTAAGGATTTTGGTAACTATCACTAAGTCATAAGAAACCAATTTTCATTTAGTTTCACCGTCCTTAATGTCCCTCTTGTCCCATGTTATTACCATTTTGAGATCTCATTCCTGTTATTATTCTATAACATCCATCATGTTTATTTCTCATCATTTATTTCTATCCCATATCCTAGGAGAACTACATTTGGCTTGAATTTTTGTTGGATATCATATCCATGAAACTATGTAGGTAGTGTACACTTGCATAGTACATATGGAGATAGCTTGGCCATAGCCTTACTTTTCTTCTATCCCCCCATTTTGTTTGTTTATTAAGTTATCACATATTTTCTAGGGGTAATGTTCATCATCTTGTTTATAAAAACATTATGATTAACCATTATTTGTTTATTTTTTTCTCTTTATTTTTTTTCTTTATTTCTTTTCTTGGTGTCTTGTTTGTTTGTTTGTCCATTTGTTTGCTTTCTTGTTGTGCTTTGATTTAGACTATATGAATTCATTGGGTGATTCCTTGCACATTCTTCTTGAATCCATATATATTCATATGTTAACATTGTCATCATGGTATTTATCATTGGTGTATTATTTTATAATTGAATATTAGATCAGGAGTTAGTCCTTATGTATATTTTGGCCAAATCCTCATGGTTTTCTATCATGATGCCTACCATTACATGCTATAGAAAAAACCAACTTCAAGGAGACTATATGGAAAATGTAGAAACAATATCTCTTTAGCACCAACATCAATAACTTTCCTAATCTATTCCAAATCATTTCTTAAAAAGAGTAATTAAATAATAAAATAATTTTCTCCCTTTGTTAGTTTAGACAAGCATCTCCCTACTAGTAGGTTACCCAAATTCATATTAAACCTTTGTATCATGTTTGAAATAACCAAGGCAAAATGCTTATAACTGACTTTTGGCAAACCATTGTATACCATACCACTTACATTTCCAATGATTATAATCACCTTTGAGCAAATCATTATGTTCCCATCTTATTTGAGGGTTGATGATTATAACTACCTTTGGGTAAATCATTCACTTTCTTCTACCCAACTGGGGCATGTTTTTATCCTAATAATGATTATAATCACCTATTGACAAATCATTATTTCCCTTTAACTAATTATAACCACCTTTGGGAAATCAGTCTCTTATTACCCTAAGCCTTTTTTGATGATTTTAACTACCTTTGGGAAAATCATTGCCTTTTTTTATCCCACCTATGTTGATGATTATAAATTCCTATGGGAAAATCATCTTATTTATTTTCACTAGTTGGGGTAAATCCATATGCCACTGATTATAAATGCTTCTAGTCAAGTCAATTCATTCTACCCCATCATTTCATCTATTTAGTCCACTTATTTCCTTCTTTTTAGGGACTATTTATTAACCCCTTTACCAACCGCTTCCTCAAGGGGTCACCTACAATTCATCCATTTCCATTAAATTTATAAGCATACATGACCTTTCCAATCTTTCAGAAGACATTATTATGCTTAAATTTTGAAACACCTTCCCAAACATGGATAAACAATAGACACCTAAAAATGGCCACCAATGGATTCATACTATATTTTAGACCAATTCTTACCAACCTTTGCAAATCAAGCCTAAGAATGATTAAACATCTCAATTTTGGCTTCATAGCATATAATTTGGCATATAGACCAATTAAATGAGGCAAATGCACGCATCAATTAATTCAAATCTTGAAAAATGATAAAAGGCCTAAACAAAATTAATTAACATGTAAAATAAAATAAAATTCCTAATTGAAATATCCATGAACATGTAATGAATTATCAAGAAAGGAAATTCAAAAATCAAAGAATATCCTAAGAATTCAATATTACCTTTTTGTGAGTTCTCAAATATCCAAAAAATATCTCAGCATTCCTATTCATTATTCATCATGAAAATTTGACACCTTTTAACTCTACTGGGGTTAATTAACTCATAACATTAGGTTTGAACCCATTCCAAGCTCTAACTACACTCTAACTCACCTTGAGTTGGGGTTACTTGCTAAACTTATAAATACAATCCTAGACCTCTTCATTTAGAGAGCTTGGACATAATAATGTTATAATGCTAGTTTTAGATAAATATTTCATGATAATAGTGTTATAATACAAAAATCACAAGCTAAGCCATCAAACTACATCAAGAAAGCATGAGCCAAAAAATGGTGTCAAGGAGAGAAGGAGCCAAATAACTCCATTTTCCAAATAATTTTTGAGCACAACCCAAACAAGATAAATGAACACCTCATTTAGAGCATTCAAGGAAGGTAAATAAATATTTAAGTTTTTTGCATTTTTTTTGAGCTTTTTCATTTTTTGAAATACTTCTTGAAGAGAAGCACTAGAATCTATATTTTGATAGATCATTCATGACACATGGATTAGGGGTAGGCCTTTTGTTTATTGCTTCATAGGAGGATCTAATCCCTAAATCATTAAGAATCAGCTTTCCTTATACTAAAAACATGGCTAAATATGAAGCACTCATCATAGGTCTTAGATAATAAGTATAATGTAACATACATCATCTAAAAATTTATGGTGATTCACAGTTAATCATCAATCAGGTTACAGACAACTTTTAGACCAAAGATGACAAGCTGGTCCCCTACAAGCCCATGGTCAACACTCTAAAGTAACTTATTTTTGACATCCAATTACACATACCAAGGGCCAATAACATAATAGCAGATGCCATGGTTATCATTGTATCTTTTATTTGACAAATAGATATGACCAAGGAATACCAATTTTTCATTGAAAATTTACTAGCACCAACTCATGAGCCATCAACTATTATAATGATATATGATATTGTTGGTCCCAATTCTACATGGTATTTAGACATATTTTCCTATCTCTATGACCATAAAACTCCACTTGACATATCTCATAAATAATCCAAAGCCTTTATTCATAATGCCACCTGTTATACCTTACTCGAAACAACCCTATAACACCATAGTTTTGATGTAACTATTCTTTGTTGTTTAACTTTAGTTCAATCTACATTATCATTATAGGAATTTCATGAAGGGTTATGTGGTTCCCACACTAATACTAACATCTAATCTAAAAATCTCTTATGTAATGGGTACTATTGGCCAATTATGGACATAGATGTAGTTACATATATGAAAAGATGTTAATGGCATGCCAATCTGATTCATGCACTGGCCAAGACTTTGAAACCAATGCTGACACCCTGGCTATTTACTATATGGATCCTCTATCTCATTAGGAAGATAAACCTCACCTTATCTTATGGTCATAATAATATCTTTATCACCACAAAATACTTCACTAAGTGGGTTTAAGCTATAAACCTCACTTACATGACTAGAATGTAAATTTAAAAATTCATCTTCAACCATCCCATTTTCCACTATGGTATCCCCTCTAACATTATATTATATAATGGCATATCATTCAAAAATAAGGACATCAAATCACTGTATGTTGAGTATGAGATTAAGCAACATGTTTCCATTGCATGTTACCCTCAAGGTAATAGCCAAATAGAAGCATCTAATAAGATCATTGTCATCATCTTTTAAAAAATTATCAATGATTTTGGCCATGATTATAACCTATAGATATTACATGCCTTTTGGGCATACTATACCAATAAGCATACTCCCAAGGTGCCACTCCATATTTACTTATTTATGGTATTGAGTCTATTCTTGCCATTGAGGTTGAGTTACCTTATTTATGCATCTCTTTAAATCATGTCTTGGAAGATGAAGACTATTGAATAGTACACCTATAAAAGCTAGAGCTACTTGATGATAAATGCATGGATGTTTTAAATAACCTTCAAACATATCATAATCAACTCCATGGCCACTATAATTAGCATGTAAAACATAAATAATTTTAGTTTGGTGATCTTGTACTTAAGGAAAACCAAAATAATAAAATATCCAAGAAGAAGCATAATGTAAAATTCAAACCCAATTGGGTGGGCCCTTTCATTATTATTGTATATAATGGCACTAGAGCATATAGGCTCACCATACCATATGGGGATGAACTTGAATAACCAATGAATATTATACACCTCAAGCATTAATTCACTTCAGTCACTAGATGTATTGTCTATGAGGACCATTTCAAGTTGTACCATATTATTGACTTTTTTATTTATACTATACCATTCTACCATTATATCACTTTGTAGTTATATCATTATGTTTTACCATACCTTTTCTATTGACCAAGTTCTTTTGACCCTCCCTACCTAGATTATTGGACCTTGGTTTCAATCCATTGGTTTTGTTTTATAATGAAGGATAATATTAGTTTCAATATTTATTTAAATTATTCAAGATAGAGGCCATATTTTGGAGCAATATGATAGAGGTTTTGGTAGTTGCATCCTTCAGTTCTTGTTCCATTCTCTATACCATTTTGGGCTTGATTATAACTGCCTATACACAAATCAGTTTCTCTTGGTCATGCTACTAATTATAATCACCTATGGGAAAATTATCATTGATCTATGTCATTATTTCCTAGTTATAACTTCCTTTGGGAAAACTAGGGAAAACACTTGTTTATCATGCCTTAACATACCATCTTACCATTCCTATGTTATATTATGCCATTATACCAACTATGCCTATTTTGTTTGAATTCACTACTATATTGGTCATATTTATCCCTAATAAGGAATAAATACTATGACTTAAGGTCCTATTAGGAGTATATAAGTAGTTCTTGATACTTGTTGAGGTCAGCTCAATCACCCTTTTCCATGCTCTCACCATTTTATGAGCATTCTAAGTTTGAATGCTCTTTCCATTTTAAGATCTTGGACCATTTAATATCTTGTCATTTTCAATTGAGTTTAGATGCTCCAAAAATTCCAAAAATATGCATAAAATAGCTTTATAAAAACCAAAAACATTGACCACTTCTTTGCCTTAAGGATTTTGGGAACCCTAACTAAGTCACAAGAAACCACTTTTCATTTAGTTTCCCCATCCTTAATGGCCCTCTTATCCCATGGTATCATTATTTTTATAATTTCATTCCCATTATTATTCTATAACATCCATCATATTTATTTCTCATAATTTATTCTATCCCATATCTTAGGAGAATTACATTTGGCCTAAAGTTTTCATTAGATATCACATCCATGGAACTATGTAGGTTACATCCACTTTCCTATTACATCTAGAGATAGATTGACAATCCTTTCCTTTTCTTATATTCCCCTATTTTGTTTTTTTGTTAATTTTTCAAATATTTTCTAGGGGAAATGTTCATCATCTTGTTTGTACTAAAATTATGTTTAGCCATTGTTCATTTGTCTTTTCTCTTTTTTTTTTAAATTTATTTTCTTGGTGTCTTGTTTGTTTGTTTTCTTTCTTATTATGCCTTGATTTATAATATATGCATTCATTGAGGGATTCCTTACACATTCTTAATGAATCCATCCATATTTATACATTAACATTTTCATCATGGTTTTTATCATTGGTGCATTATTTTACAATTGAATATTGGATCAGGGGTCAGTACTTATGCATATTTCATCCAAGTCCTCATGGTGTACTATCATGATCCCTACCATCATGTGCTATAGAAAAAACCAAATTCAAGGAGTCTACAAGGCAAATGTAGCAATGATATCTCCTTGGTACCAACATTAACAACAATCTTGATCTAATCCAAATCATATCCCAAATATAGTAATTAAATAAAGAAATCATTTTCTCTCTTTATTATTTTGGATGAGCATCTCCCTACTAGTAGGTTTCCCAAATTCATCCTAAACCTATGTATCATGTTTTCCATCATCATGTTTATCATCATCATGTTTGCCATAATTAGGGTACAATGATTATAATTGCCTTTGGGTAATCCAATATACACCATCTCAATTACATTTCTAATTATTATAACTACCTTTGGGTAAACCATTATGTTCCCATCTTGTTTAAGGGTTGATGATTATAACCACATTTGGGAAAATCATTCACTTTATTCTGCCCAACTGGGACATGTTTTTATACTTCCAATGATTATAACCACCTATGGGAAAATCATTAGTTTCCCTTTAAATGATTATAACTGCCTTTGGGAAAATCAGCCTCTTTTTACCCTAAGCCTTTTTTTGATGATTATAACTAATTTTGGGAAAATAATCACCTTTTTTATCCCTCTTATGCCAATGATTATAACCATTAGTGGTAAAATATTCTTGTCTATCTACCCTAAATGGGGTAGCTCCATCTACCACTGATTATAACTAAATCTGGGCAAATAAGTTCATTCACCCCCATCATTTATCTATTTGGTCCACTGATTTCCTTATTTTGAGGGACCATTTGTTGAGCCCTTTTCCAACCAATCCCTTGAGGGGGAACCTACATTTCATCCATTACCATTAAATTCATATGCATACAGGAACTTTTCAATCTTTGAGAAGCTTTTATTGTGCCTAGAGCTTGCAATGCCTTCCCAAACATGGGAAAAATATAGAAACCTAAAATTGGCCACCAATGGCTTCATACTATAATTTAGACCAATTCTTACAAACCTTTGCAAATCCAACCTAAGAATCACTAAACATCTCAAATTTGGATTCATAACATGCAATTTGGCCTATAGACTTATTAAATAGAGCAAATGCACCCATCAAATTAATTTAAATCTTGAAAAATGCTAGAAATCCTAAACATAATTAATTACCATTCTAATCCAAATAAAATTCCTAATTTAATTAATCATGAATAATTAATGAATTATCAAAAAGCAAATAAAAAAATTAGAGATTATCCTAGGAATTCATAATTACCTTTTTATGAGTTGTCAAATATCTAATAATAGCTTAGCATGCCTATTCATTTCTAATCATGACCATTGGCACATTTTAACTATATTAGGGTTAATTAACTCACTAAGAATAGGTTTGAAACCATTCCAAGCTCTAAATACACTCTAACTGACCTTGAGGTAGGTTTAGTTACTAAACCTATAAATACAAGCCTAGACCTCTTCATTTAAAGAGATTGATCATAGTAAAGTTATAATGTAGGATTTGGTGCATGACTCAAATACATAGTGTTATAATGCCAAAAACATAAGCCAATCCATCAAACTAAATTAATCAAGCATGAGACAAATAATGGTGATAAGGAGAGAAAGATCCACACAACTCCATTTGACAAAGAATCTTTGAGCATAATCTGAGCAAGCCAAGTGAACACTTCATTTAGAGCATTAAAGGAAGGTAAGGAATTTTTAAGTTATTTACATTTTAGTTGAGCTTTGTCATTTGTTGTTTTTTCACTATGATCCCCCTTATGATCTAGGAAAGTAAGTGTTATGCATGTTAGTGTGCTTTTATTCAATTTTTATTACTTCTTATAACACATGATCTAACCACCCTTCTTAGATTCTTTGATCATAAGGAACATGCTCATATATCATGCTATAACGGATCCCTATCATTTCACTAGATACTAGGATCCTTATAGCCTACTTTCAAATCTTTATGCCTCCTACTTTTCCCTTAACAATCCTAGTCTAGAACTTACTCCTGATTTACCTTTAACTGAGCCTCATCCTATATTTGATTCTACTTATCCTTCAAAAAAGCCTATCCTAGTCTCTCCACTAACCTTGCCTCTCATTGGTGATGGACTTATTCCTCTACTATATCTTGATCTCCTACCTCCCCAATGGGATGATCAACCTTATTGTGATATTCATATAGTTATTAGTCATTGGACTAGATATTACTAGTTATACCAACCTTCCTCACATTCTACTTCTACTCCTTTTGTTAGTAGACCCACAAAGTCTACTAACAAGAGTATCTATTTATTACACAATAAATATAATCAATCCTACACCCATTTTTTATAGCTTATAAAATATATCAAAACATTACATCCTAAAATTCCTCTACCTAAATACAAGGCTATACCTCTTCCCAAGTTATTGTCTGAGTATATTCCAAAGAGGTATATTATCGTTAGCACTAGTGTGGTACCTATCACATTGATCATTGTTACATCCTCCATTAATGTATTTATGATAACCTTATAACCATTCTTGTACCTATTTTTTCCCCTCCCATGGGTCATCCACATAAGAAGGTTCGTTCATCTTCACATGTGGCTCCCACTCCACCTATAGTTCCTCCTTTACCTATGTATCCTATGCTAGCTTGATCTTCTCCTCCACCCATGGTCTCTTCTCCACCACTATTGTTATCTCCTTATCCCATAATTACCATTACTATTATAGCATCTATTTCCCTTCTTAAGTATTCTATGCACAAGGTCCCTCATGAGCATGATCCTTTAACTATACCTATATTTTCTATTAAGGATATTTGATAAGAGGTTTTTTCATAGCTTTTATTGAGGATTGATGAGACTCTTGCTACAATTAGGGTCCAAATTTATAGATATATATAAGATGTTATGGATAATATTTGTGGGTAGATTTATCAGTATTTGTGAACATAGCATGGTGTTCTTTCACTTTCTTCTTCATTATTATTTGTCTTGGAATCATGATCCACTTTTATATATATCTTATATCATTTGACTATGTCAAATTTAGCTTCACTTATCTCTTTCACATGGATCTTTATATTTTGCATTATGTGTTGTATATGGTTTCATTTCTTTCATATTCTCTTATGGCTTCTTATCATTATTTCCATGATTGAATTATTATCATTATGAGTTATTTTCTTTCCATAGATGTGACTTGGTTATACAAACCTTGATCCCCTTAGTAATCCTTATTTACCATGTGATCAGTTAGCAAACAAGTCATCTCATTTTAATCCTATTCTTACCAATCCACTTCGGATATCCCTTTATTCCCTTCTTTATTTTTGGAAACTAAGTATAAATATGGTTGAAACTTGAGATAACATATTGGCTCATAGGTAATCCCAAGTGTTTAGCTTGTAATGTCTTTAGATACATAGCTTCCTTTAGCCAAAGTCTAAATGTTAGTCATGTGTATCACTTTATCCCTCATGTTGGTTATTCCAAATCCATATGGATGAGGAATCTCAAAATTTATAAAAATTTAAAACCCAAATCATTTAAAAAAAACAATGATACAAAGGGCAACATTCAAATCTCAAAATTGAAATCACAATAGAAGACATGATTCATTTCACATATCCTTTTATAATCAAAGATAAAAATACATAGTTGGCCTTGTGATAGATTCAAGGTCCATTAGGGTGTGGAATTCCAGTAGATTTGAAAAGGAGAATAAAAAATCTTTTAGTGTTACCTACTTTCTCACACAAGTACCCAATCTTCATTGTATACCAATGAACTTATAATATGTCCTAAAGAATGGGGACCATGTTTTGGGAAGTTAGGTCCATTTTAATTTTATTTTTCATACAACCAACATGATTTAAACTTAGTACCTCACCTTTTTTCTTATACATCTTTATGTTAATTGTGAACATGTATCCTTTGTATTTTGATGGCCACTAGCCACTTAGTGTCTTTTCTATGTACTTAGTGTCCCTCATGTTTGTTAAGGTCTTATAATAAACATATATGTTATTATTTTTACATTCCATCTTTCATTTACAAACATTCTATTATTCCCCTTGATAAATATTTATTGTTAACTGATTACTTCCCCTAGGAGTTCTATTTGTGAGTTTCATTGTAAGAACATGGGTAGGACCAGGCATTCCTAATAAATTACCACATTAAAAACCACCTTTTAAAATCATTTCCAAATTTGTTTCCACCTGATTGGTTTTACCTTTATGAGTTGAAATGTAATACCATCGATAAGACTAGGTCTCACTCATAAAATATTCCAATATCCAAATCACAATGAAATTACATGTGTCAAATTTGAGATATGTAGTGATTGATTATGATTTACACATCATTGACTTGCTTACCATCTTGATATAGTATGTTTCATGATTACTCCATTAAGATTTCAATTTTATATCCATATTTTCGAATTGCATGTGTGATTACAACCATTTTATTTAAATGTTTATACTTCCCAAATTGAATTAATGTGATCAATTTAATTCCATTGTCTAATTTTTTCCTCTTTTATACTTCCCAACTATATTTAGTATGATTGATTGACTTAATTGTTTTGTTTTTTTACCATTTGGTTTTCATGTAGCTTCCATTTTAGTTCTTTATTTTTATACTTACCAATGTGATATAGTGTGATTTTACTTTTTTTAACTTGGTACAAATCTTCTACATGGTTTAAAAACATTTTTGATCCTTTTTACCATCTTTGGTTTATTATATTTAGTCATCTTTTGTTATTACACATTTCCCATTGTGATATAGTGTGTAGTACAATTTTGTTATTACTTATAAATTTGCAATTCATTTTGCCTTTTTTTTAACCATGGATGCTTATCAAATAATTCTATAATGGAAAACACTCAACATATATTTCCCATAGAATATACAACACAAGCTAAAATCCATGTGCTAGAAATAAATATATCCACATGTCAACATACACAACAAAGTATAACTCATGAGATCAAATAAAACTATCAACTTAGAGTTGGAGCTATTTTGTATTTTTTACTTTGTATTATATACAACATATATATATATATATATATATGTTGTATATAATACAAAGTAAAAAATACAAAATAGCTCCAACTCTAAGGCTAGGCTCCATCCTATCTATCCTATGGCTTAGCCATGTTTCCCATAGATGCCTAGGACTATCCCCTCTTAATGATATGATATATTGAGTTAGTTTAGGATCTCAAATCTACATGTCCCTATAGATCATCCACCTAAGTCTATACCTATTTGAGCTTGATAGTGGTATCCATGTGTGTCACTCTCTCCTAAGCCAAGGCATGTCAGTCCTGCACTTATCCCACCATTATCAATGGATGTAATCCATCCCTACATGCCTATAGATGCCTCATGACCTCCCCCACCAATATAAACCAACCTAACTAGGTTGGGACAAATGGTACCATAGGATCATCTAGTGTGGTGGGGTCATATGGTACCAACAACCCATCAAAATATCATGATGTATGGCCACTATCAGGTCTCTCCATATGACCTCTTCTACCACCATAACTACAAAACTAAAACTAGATAGATATAAGATCACATATATATCTAATATTCTATCTACCTACTATAATCACAATGCAACTAGTGTCTTATATCAAAGCTTAAATCAAAATTAAAACATTTCTCACCGGTGTTAGTGTCATGAACCATCATCTTTCCATCTACTCACCCACTGAGTATGATCTATCCATCCACTCATATACTAAGAATCTCCTCTATAGGTCACCTCTACACCAGTATAAATATAGGAGTCACCACTCAAGAATGTCATTATCTTATCCTTAGAGGTACCTCTATAGACAAACTATGTCTTGGAGAAGTTGTTGTGTCCTCGCTTACTCTTACCATCAATACCTATATTTATGGTGTGTCCATGTTGGTTATTAATGTTATTTTTACTTTGGTTTCTATTGTGGGCATTTATCTATGTCCATGGTGTCTCCTCCTATTTTTCTTGCTACTAATTGATGTTTTGCTCGACTAGTCCATAGTCTAGCACATTGTGTCCTAATCATAGGTATCTCTACTAGTACTCTTCCTCCTCATCTCCCAATCAACTCTTTATCATGTCATTTCAAATAATTATGCACTACAAGAGGGTTATTTGGGTTTGGGAGTTAAAAATATCTTGGAAAACATGCCACCAAATGCAAATCTAACCATGAGGTGTAGTGGTTTATGATTTTCACCCATGTTAATCCTATAGTAATAGTCAAGCAACTTGGCTATGAAGTAAAAATGTGCATATATGACTAACACACTATCTCTCCTCATGTGAAAATATATAGAGCAAGAAAGTGGGGCATGACCCATGCTATATGGTCATGTTTCCATTGTATAACCCAAAACAACCTATCATTAACCACATGGGGAAACCCAATTGGTAGGTACATGGGGAACCTCTCATATATCTAAGAACTTAGTAAAATAATAGGACCCATGGTCTTATACCCTCTGAATAACATCCCATGCATATCATGCATGAGTTGGACTTATATGATAACCCTAAAATCATAGATTTTTCCCTAATCTAGTATTGACTGACATAAGGTTATCAATATAGTGGTACCTTACCATCTGACTTGTGATACAACACTCTGCTATCACAAGTCCTATCACAACATTTTGGATGTCTATAATTTTTATAATATAGATGTCAAATACATTCACCCTCAATCTAAAGTATATCCTATCTAAGCATGTCACCCACTAGGATAGTGATCATCTATCCTCTACATCCTTTGGTGTGTCAATTATTACTAGTGTCCCTCCTATAGGTATTCCAAATAATTCATGGACATTTTATAGTGTGATACCTACCTCCATGGTATCCCCATACACCACCCATCAAAAAGGGTTGGTAAACCATTCCTATGCTCTAAGGATCATGATAATGAGATCAACACTAATTGGGATCCACCTCATCTTCATGATGCCTCTGAAACCTAATATGACCATTCACTCTATCTATGTCACTTAATCGATCCAATAAATTTGGTATACATAATGCATCTATTAGGCACCAATATATCTAGTATCTATAAGAAATATCAAACAATAATGAATGTATTAGATCTCTATTTCATCAATAATCCAAATACATTATTAAAAATTCACAAATTAACTAGTTAAATCAATTGGTTTGATTTAGTTTCTCATTTGCCTAATTTTATTATAGAATTAGCCTATTTACTACTAAATTATAAATGTTCCTTATTTTTAATACTAAATAAAAATTTATCATTTTTCAACTATATTAGACTATTTGATATTAAATCAACCATTCTCTCACCTCAACATACTAAATAAGACCTGTAATACATAGTCAGCCTCATTTTTTAGACTCTATCAGCCTTCTTCCACAAACTAGATCATCCCTCAAATACATAATAGACCTTATCCTCCCTACCAACTAATTTGGTCCACCACTACATATTAAATCACCCTTTAGAGTATTAAATTAGCCCACTACTATGCATTTGACCCCATGCTTTTATCTTGAATTACATATTAAGTCGACTAGGTCGACTCTGTTCTTCCATAATGGTAAGTTTTTGATCATTTAACATAAATTACTTAGGCATTTATTGGTTTGAATTATTCTTACTCAATATCCTATTCCACCCCTAGTTTACCTAATAATTTCTTAGGGTTCATTCTGGTGTCTAGATTTTTCCTACAATAAATTTTATATATCTAGATCAATTTCAAATTAAAATATTCAAAATTTTGAACTTCACAATCACTCACCTATGCTACACTTATTATGACCTCTATGTATCTTCCCCATCTCACCTATCATCTCCTCACCATGATGGATATCTAGTCTCAAACTAGGTCTTTTAGAGCTCTGCTTTCTCAAAAAAGTAAAAATAACAAATGAATTATTTTTCACCCTATTTATATTTATTAGTCAAATTTATTTACCTTTGAAATATTTACCACTAGATTACATCTTTTGACCATATCTTTGTTCTAATAGATATTTTTTGGAACCATAAAATTTTCTATAATCCTAACATCATAAGAAATATTTTCACATGTTACATGTATATTTTACAAAAATATCAAATTTTTAATCTTTTTTGCTAATTTATATAAGTTCACCTAATGTTCCCTACATTGGACACCATCACACTTCTTGCATCTCATTCTTTATCTACAAGACTAAGGTAAGTAAATTATGTATCTTTCAAATTTTTCCTTATGTTTATCTTATTTGATCCTTACTACAATTTATCTAGCTTGAACATTATTTGTTATGTTTTTTTCTCAGTGTGCTATTCAGTGTTGCACCTAAGTGACATGTGATGAACTTTTATTGGAGCATATGTACACACATATTATTTTAAAACTTTATCAATTATTGATTCTTTCTCTATTAAAATAACCCATCAATTATAAATCTCTCTAAGTGCATACCTTAACAGGTTCTTTGGGAAAGGAATGGGTAGACCATCAATGTTTCATAGGATCTGTGTCCCTTTACCACCACTTATTATCAATCCAACCTTATCTTAAAAAACTCCCCTAGGTTTTTCCTCCTCTTTTGAACCCTTCTCTAGTCATTTTATACCTATATTGTCACTTACCTAACCTAAAACCCCTTTCCAACAATTTATAATACACTATCAACCCCATCAAGCTTGTACTCTAATTGATAAAACATATTTTAGGTTTAGGTCAGCCCATGGCTCACATAGACCAAGACTTAATTTATTTTTATCAATAATGATACAAAGTCAATTGGGATGACCCTATCGACCTAGCTTTTAGAAAGGTTTAGGGTTAGATTTAGTGTTTTATTTATACACACACACACACACACACACACACACACACACACACACACACACACACACACACACACATACATTCATTTCATCATTTATTAAAGAAGAGAGAAAGAAGAAGAATATAGTGCACATCTACTTATCCACCATTTTAATTATCATATCTTAGGGTTTTAATACTTTCTTTGGAGATACAAATTTTATCTTATGGAGAAGTATTTTGGATGCATAGAGAGGTCATGTAGCCTAGAGCTAACTTATCCTTATTATCCTTTCACACAATAACATCTTGTGAATCACCTTGGCCAAGGGAGAGATTAATGATCGATGGGTTCGTATTCAAATGTAACTATTCATACCTTTGTTCATCCTTTGTAAGAGTAGATATATTTACATTTTTATTTCTCTCCCATGCATTAATATTTCATAAACATTGACATGAGTATACATATTTTATGTATGTTTAGTTTTTATGTTTATTACCCCCACTTTGTGCCATAGGCTTTGGTGAGCACTAGATTATATTTTACTTTACTTATCATATACTTCATGAATATGAAAACATAGGATTTACTTAGGGTTATTACATAATTTTGTATGACTGGAGGCTTTAGAAACCTCCATGTGATTTTATTATGGTAATATATTCTTTAGATTGATCTCACATATCCATCTTGGTCATGTCCCCAAATATATAATGTATCAAAAATTAGAAGTGTAAGTAGGATTTATCTACTCTGATCTAGGATTGATTTATAGATTAGTTGCATTTCCATTTTCACACATAATATTTTCCAACTTGATGATGTTCTCTTCTAGTTTCATTCGACTGAGCTTCAAACCCTCTCCTTGTACTTCATCTATGTGGGGATTAAATCTCATTACAAAATTACCTCAGTCAAAATATGGCCATGTGTTCATAATTACCACCATAAAATATTTTACCATGTGGGTAGAAACTATTCCCATTATTAATGTTAATAGTGTCACTATATCCAAGTTTATCTTTAATAAAATTACGTAATTTTTGGATTCCTCAAACCCTCATATATGACAATGGCAAGAACATCAAAAATAAAAACATGAGACATTTATACACAAAATTCAAAATTACATATGAATTTTTGACACCCTACCAACCTTAGTGCAATAGTCAATTTGAAGATATCAATAAAATCCTTAACAATGTCATTAAAAATAATATTATGGATTATTTTTGGACTAGAATCTTAAGTTATAACCTACACTTTTGGATTATTGTTCTAGAATTTATACCACCATTGGGACAATTCCCTTCTCTTTAGTTTACATATCTAAAGCCATAATACCACTAGAATAATAATGACCCTCCTTACACATCTCTCATTATGGAATCATCTTCGATGAATATTTTCATGAATCCCACCTTCACACCTTAGATCTATTTGATGTGTGACACATTAGTGCCTTACCACATAATCATCAATACAAAAATTGCATAGCTAAAACATAACAAAAAAATTTAAGTTTATACTTTTGAAGTTGGATACCATATGTTAAATTTGGAGTACACCCATGGTAAATATGGAAAGTATGCTCAAACGTGGTGGGGTTCCTACCCATTCAAATAAATTCTTGAACCTAGTACATATAGATTGCAAAAAAATGAAATGCACATCTTAAAATAATTGACCAGCACTTATTTTTTAAAGAAATATTTCACTTAATATATGATCTTCATAGTTTCATTTTATATATGACTTTTCATTTTTAATACATCTTACTTGCATGATTATAGTTATTTAATATATATTATTGAACTAACACTTATTGTGAGTTTCACTTTGACTTTCTTATTATATTTTAGTATATATATTATCTACACACCTCCAAGTTTTCCTTTACATTAGTCCTAATATCTATCTTTCATCTTTGGGTATTTTGTCTATTATTACACCACTTGGTTTTACAATCTTTTAGTTGTATTTTAACACCCTTGTGGCCTTCCTCACAAACAACCATCCCATTTTTTGTCAACCATTAGTATCATTGTGTTTCTTTGGTTTATTTTTATCATTACATACACCCTGTAGGTCTTTTTACTTACACTACTTGGATTTTCAATTTTTGAGTTACAAAGTAAGACTTAGGGAATCAACCATTCCCTCCACAAAAATTACCATCATCTTATTTCATTGATTAATTTTACTCCCAACCTTATCTATGTGCCTTATTATAAAGATAAGGCAATGGCTGAGATTAGTATATTTCCTCACTTAGAATCAATCATATTATCTTGTGGTAAAATTATATAAGTCTATATTCATGTCCTCATTCACGTTTTACTATATATTATTATTATTATTCTTACCTACCTATCATTATATCATCTTCCTTTACATATTTTTTATGATTAGGGAAGCCCAATAATTTTATAATCATTTCCATCATTCACTATTTTTCATTTCCTTTTTGGGGATACCCATGGGTAGTTTAGAGATTTCACTATTCTCTAAGGTGTGAATATAAGAGACTTTAGGCACCATTGCCTTTAGGTTTTCCTCTCTAGTGACTAAGTGTAATCTCTCTTGTGATAGTCATCTTTAGCACCCATGTCTTTTTCAAAATCCATATGGAGGAGGAAAATTATAAGAATTCAAAAGAGTTAAAATCCATATCATGAGAAATGGAAAATGTTAAAAGTAAAATTATAATATTAAAAGTCAGATCACACTAAAATATTTTATATTTATGTGACACATATCCTATTTTATTCATTTCTTAAACTTTTGAGTTCACCTTATCATAGATCCAAGGTCCATTAAGGTATGGAAGGGTATTATATTATGGTAGGAGGTCTTATTATATCATTATATCTTCTTACATTATAGTGACACCTATATTCTCACATAAGTACCCAATATTCACAATAGGTAGAAAGATATGTAATGGGTCATAAGGATCATAGAATGTGTTGTAAGAAGGTAGGATCATTTTTTTTACATGTATGCCAGCCTTCATGGAATGCTCTTTATACTTCACATGTTATCCCAAGATAACATTTTTAGGTAGCATTCTCTAGGGCCATTAATGTTGAAAACTCATAGTCTTTCCAAATTGATTTGAGTTTCTTATTTTTGGTAAAGATCATGATTTCACCTTGATGATGCCTTATTTTCCCTCCTTCCATATTTTCCCCATGATAGGTAGGTTTGTTTCTAAATATTATCCAATATTTTTTACTTCCTATTTTCCATATATTGTAGACATGATAGTGTTGGGACCTTAAAATTTACCTATTAAATTAGGCACATTCAAAATACCTTAGAGATATAAATGGATTTCACCCTCTCATTTTATAACTATTGTTGAGATAGTCCACAACACAAGTTGTAGGTATGGGGATCTATTATGTAGCTTGATTTTAATGAGTATGTAATAGATTAACTACTATGACCAACATATCAATAATACTTAAACACATCAACTAACCTAAGGATCTATTAATTATATTAATAGTGTCCACAACTCATTAGTACAAGGAATTTGATTCAAAATTATGATTAAAGAAACAAAAAATGAGGAGGGAAAAGGCAAGGCATAAAGAGGAGGTTCCTTGGGTGAATACAAAGAAACCAATGTCTAATATCACCAAAGGATAATGTGTATTTAGCTTAAGTGTTTCCATTCCATAAATACATATTATAAGATTATTATTAGCACACACACAAGCTCATAATTGCCTTTTTAGAACAAGATAAAAATTATGTATTAAAAATATCATTTAAATCATCCTAATTAGACACATACATTATAGATAGACTTGTATCATAATATTTTATATCCATATTCTCCATTTTACCTTAAATATTGGAAGACATCCATAAAGGATACATATCAAAATATAATGAAAGATAACATAATGAAAACAACTAAAAGTATATTAATTCCTTATGTCTTCTAGTATAAAATTTATGTCCTTTAAACAATAATACAATGTGGTAACTATATAAAAGAGGAGATCTTCCATTTATTTATGAGGAATCCCATTCCAAGACATAAAGTTGAAGTTATTAAAACACAATAGTGATATGATAAAAAATACAAAATAAGAGAGGGTCCCATAAACAATGATAACCACCTTCCCAATATGTACCACTAAGGAAGTAATTGGATCCTTAATTAGCACTCAAAGGGTGACCGCTTCCCAATGGCATCTAATTACCCTATCTAGTTATCAATGCTTCACAATGAGATTTATTTATTTATCCATCTTAGGTAGGTTAAAAGGTGGCTCATTAAATAGAAAATCAACTTGTTTAAATAATTTATCATGTTTTCCTTTAGGGGCTTCAAGATAATCCTTGACTACATTGACCTAGATGATGCCAGTTATGGACTATGTGATAAGCTCCATAATAGACTAGTCTCCATATTTATTATCTTTTGCCACCTTCTTCTTCATGGTTATTTTTAATCATTTAAAGTGCACTCTAAAATAATTTGTCTTAATAAAAGTAACATTAAGATGGAATATAATTATTATGCTCACATAATTAAAATAAAAAAATACTAGACTCTTATTTTATCCAAGTGTCTAATGGTTTCCTCAATGTCTTTGAGCCAATATTAAAGTGAGGTGTTAATGCTCCCTATAAATTTTTTATATTAGTTGAGATATATGATGGGCATGATTTTGAGTTTTAGTAACATCCATTTGTTGATGATCATCAACATTTTATTACACTTGTTTAAAATTCTTATGATTTGATTCAAGTATTTTTATGCCCACTAGACTAACATGTTACTTTTTGAAAGGGTTCCAACCACCTCCCGCAAGGATATAAATAGTTCTAAAATCATAGTTTTCACCTTACTAATTAGGCCCATATGTAATTATATCTTAACCTAGGACTATAAGTCCCTCACTTACCACTTGAGTTCCTCCATAAACCTATTTGTTAGTTCATTTTGGCCCATACCACAGAGACCAAATATTTTGCAAAATTTTAATCTATAGTTCGGGTCCTTTTCTTCATGAGAGAGAAGAGGTCCTACTATATTCTCTACACAATAGGGTCTTCATACTATTTTAATGTTTGGGTCATAACCCTCTTCATCCATCCAAACTTTATGTCAAATTTGAGTTAAATGTATGAGTCCCCATGGAAGACCATATCAGGTATCTATGATCCTTGAGTTCTTAAGGGATTGATATAAACTTGTCCCTCTATTGGTCCTAAGGGTTTTAAAGAAGAGGTAGAAAATGAAGTGGATGGTGGATACATGGTGAATGTGTAAATAATGGAGGAGGGTCATGAAACTATATGGAAGATAGAGTGGAAATCATGGGTAAAAATGAGTGAATGTCCAAGGGAATTTCCCATGGGAATAAGTGTGATCTCAGTTGGGCTTGGTTAATATATAATTGGAGACCAATGACATCAAGGAAGTAAGTGTTGAACTTGAAAGTGGAAATGGGCATATTGATTCTAATTATTTAGAAACTAGGTGTGAGGGAGATGCATGCCCAAGATGGTGTTATGGATAGAAAAATACATTAAATTAAAGGCCTGGGGGCAATCAAATTTTGGGACTTGGTAGGCTTTTATTAAAGACTAGTTTATTACATTACTACACATTGGTAACTAGAAATCAAATGAACCCAATGTGTAGAGAGGTTATTGGTATATAGCTTGTTGAAACCTAAAGTTTGTATATTTATTATAGTAGTTTAAATCTATCTTGTTGTAGCACTAGGGACTATAGAAGTGGGAAAGACCTGGGCATTTGGTATAAAAATAATTATAGGGGTAGAAAGAACAACAAAAGGAACCATATTAGGAGTCACTATAACAATGGTGCTAAGAAGTAGAGCACTAAAAGAGACTATATCGATCATAAGGGATATCCTAAGATGCATAGAAGGGGTGAGAAAGGTTGATGCAATAGAAATTGAATGAAAAAATTTAAAACTAAGAGAACCAAGAGTAAAAAGACTCAAAAAAATAGGGGAGACTTGAGAATTAACTATAAGGGAAACCATATGGGGAGTTGTAACCTAGGTTTAAAAATTAGGAGGGGCCATAGGACACTATGTCAATGTGCTTGAGATGTGAGATGAAGGCTCTAGGGATGATAAGGTTGAACCCTAAGGGAACTATATTATGACTTTGAGATGATATAAAAATAAAGGGCATGATCAAATTAAGGGTAGATTACCTGAGAAGTTGCTCTAGGGGGATTTGATGCATAGGCTAATGGAGTGATCATTATAGGGAACCCTTATATGATTAGTTGGGAAAGCATCCTACTAGTTGTAGTGACCATAGCATAAGATTATGTATGATTGTACATCTCCTCCAAAATGATCTCAAGTTGTGATTTTTACTCTGTAATGTGTAACATTGCCTCTAATTTAGAAACCACCTTGGTATTATTCTTAGGGTTGAGATTATAGGAGTCATCTGAGTGGATCTCATGGTGCTAATTGATATTAATCTTATCCAATTAATGGTCCACATGATCCTTCACTCTATTGTGAGGATCTAATGTCATATCATCAGTAAGGGGGATATTTAACAAGTCCTCATGTATAAACATGGCCTATATGGTAGGTAATTTCTCATATATGTGGCTCTTTATGATTATGAGGAGTGATGGAAAGGACTTTTATCTTCTACCAAGGCAAACACTAGAAATGCCATTAATGACTTGGAATGAAATATCCTAATCTACTAGATGGTTTGGGATTATGTAAGGTAGATTGAAGGGAGGTCCTCAAATGCCTCCTATCCTTAATGATATTATGGTATCATTAGTATTAGTAAGAACCAATTTCTAGGATAGATTCCCTCATCTCCTATAAAAATATTAGCATGGGCTTCTCTATAAATTATAGGTACAAAAGGGGATATAAATGGTCATAAATGTCCCCAATGTGATGTCTAAAGTGGTGGATATATAATTTATAAAAAAACCACATGAATAGGGAAACCTGATGGCTAACACTGAGGGAACATAAGGCTTCTAAAGTTAATGGTTGCACATGTAGTGTCAACCAAATAATACATGTAGAAATTTCCCTCAGCATGAACCTTGGGGACATTCTGAGATAGGTTAAAAGTAATAAGGTTCTTCAGAGCTATAACCTACTTTCCTTCAAGTATTATTATAAGAAGATGGACCCAACACTTATTCATATAAAAATTGTCACTTGATTAATATAAGTAGTTTAGAAACAACATGTTGATTCAAACCCCTTATTTAAAGGTATTTATGGTATAGGATTCAACATTATACTTGTTGAAATAGTGGTTACTATCCTCATCCTATTTCTTCAAATTATCATAAAAGTGATGTGTTTTCATCTATTTGATAATAACCTGATTTTCATAGGAGATTATAATATATCTTGAATGATTCCCTAGAGATGCTTAAAATTCATAGATTATTGTTGGGTGATTTAATGATATCATTGGTGCACTTGGAAGTTCTAAACATATTGGTAAAAAATTGCCATAAAATAAAACCTTAGTCTTGGTAATAGTTTTATGGTGGATTGAATCCCTAACTATAATAATTTCACTAGTGAACTCTCTATAAAAGATAAAGTGAATATGATCTACAAATCAATCCTAGTTTAGAGAAGATAAATAAAACTATCCCTTCTACTTGTTGGTACATTTAAAAAATTGGGATCATGACCAATATGGATTTACTAGACCTAACTAAGGCATATCTTACCACATAATATCACTATAGAGGGTTCCAAAGCCTTTGGTCAAGCAATGCCACATAATATCCCTATCTAGGTCTTATGGTTTCTAACAAAGTAAAATAAATATAATCTAGTGCTCACCAAAGCTTATGGCACCAATGGGAGTTAATAAACATAAAATCAAAAATGCAAAGAATAAATCTACTTAATTACATTTAGAGGTAATCCTAATGCATGGAGAGATAAATATATTCAAAATCCATTACTTATATAATTTTATTGACCAAAATAAAGGAGTAAGAGTTAGGAATCCTTACCTTGAAAATGAACCCGTCAAGGATCAATCTATCCCTTAGCCAATGTTGTTTTTAAATATCTTATTTTATTTCATAAGGATCATAAAGATAGGTAATATCTAGTCTATAAGACTTCATCTATGCATACAAGACAAGATTCTTCTCTCCAAGCATAAACCCTAAGCAATGACTCCTCAAGTAGAATGGTGGAATAACTTATTATAAAGAAGAAAAAATGAATGATTATATATATATATATATATATATATATATATATATATATAATCATTCATTTTTTATTCTTTATAATATTTTATTCCACCATTCTACTTGAGGAGTCATTGCTTAGAATGGATTGAACGATGTGTTTATATAAATAGATCTAACCCTAAATTTTTTTGAATCTTTATCCAACACAATCAACCTAATTTTTTAGGAAATAGAATAGTTAGGTCCTTGACTAAGTCAATTGGGTTGACTTAGTCCCGTAACATACTCAATTCCTAGAATAGGTTCAGCCCATTCAATTGCATTTGGAGGATGGTGAAAATAGGTTTTATCTTATGTATGGGCTATTTTAAAAAGTGAATTACTTAGAGGAACATGTAAGAGAGGTGTCAAAGCTTAGGGAAATGTATAGGAGGGACTTATGTTGGTTTTAATTGGTGGTATAGGGAACAAAAATCTTGGAAAACACCAATGGTATCCCCACCCATTTCTTAGTGCATCCTTAAGGTGTGAACTTAGAGAGATTGAGACTTGACATGTTATTAAAGGATATAAAGCATTAATAAATGATAAACTTTAAAAATATTTTGTGTATTCATATATCCCACTTGAAGCTCATCATGGTCATGTAGTTTCAACACAATATGGTCCTTAGGGAAAATAACATAGAAACAAACAATGCTAAGCTAAGTAAATTGTAATATTTTAAATCATAAAATAACTAAAAGTAAATTATTGAAAATAAATAACTAAAATAAATAAGTAATGTATGTGTACCTTAATTTACCTTTATCATTAAATGTTTATCTACTATATTTATAGTTTTGATTATAGAGGTCACAAAGACTGCTTTAGACAAACCCTAAGGATACAAAACATAAAGATCAAAAATAAAAATAATTAAATAAATTCAATATAATTTAAATGTGTAGGCATGATATACTTGTAAATTTGGTAAGCTAGGGTAATAAATGTTATGTTAGTACCAAATGACCAAGCCAAAATTTAGAGTAAATCAGGTAACCAAAAATCCAAGGCTACTAAATGACCAAAAAAATTAAGTGAACATACATTAGTAAGAAGTGTAAAAAACCATATCAAACTAATTACACATGAAAAATAGAAATCTTATATCAATATGAAATCAATAACAATCCTTAAATAAATATGGGCAAGAAATGGTAAAACAACATTGTTTAGTGATAAGTAACAATCCGAGATTAATCATTAATGGAAAAAGTACATGAAATGGAAAAAAAAATTGGTAAGTGAAAAGTAACAATCCAAACACACTTAAAATGGAAAGTGTAAAAATATATAAACAACATGGGTTAGTGAGAAGTAAAAACCTACACTCACTTAATAATGGAAAAAGTACATAATTATAGAAATAAACATAGTTATTTGAAAAAGAAAAGAATGATAGTGGAATGAATATTAAAAGTTTTGTAATGAAACCAAAGCAATTAAAAAAATTTAAAGCAATGGTGTAAATAAAATAATCCATAGTCACTCAAGCATATGGTTTTGTTGTAAAGATATATAAAACCAAAACAAAATAGTGCTAGCATGTTTTAAAATGTGAATAATAGGGAATATAAAAATGGAGAAATAGATTTAGAATTAAACTTTCCTATCATGTTGGGAATGAAATGGGTGGTGGGGGAGATGTAGGAAAATTAAACATAGATAAAGTCTTTATCAATGTCATGACACTAAAATTAAGTTTGTCAAAATAAGAGGACTTTCAACATTAAGGAATCTAAAGAAATTCTAGTAACCACATAAATCTTGGGTTATTAAATGAAGTATTAATATCATCCCGTGAATGATATATTCATGAAAATAAAAATGGAACTACCTTCCTATAACATTTTTCCCATTCCTTAGGACCCCTTACATAGTCATCGATCTACTATGAATATTGATTACTTGCATGCCAAAGTAAGTAACACTCTAGATTTTGAATTATCATATTCCAATCTACTAGACTATCACATCATAATGGGCCTCAGCTCTATTACAAGGCTAACCATGTTACTATTAGATTGGAGACAGGGGATGTGATACTGACTTTTGTATTATATATTTGCTTTTGGATCATTGCCTTTAATAAATTATTTAGATTTTTTTTTATGGATTTTTTTATTCTTCATAATAAATCAAAGAACCAAAAATGGGTGCTAAAAATGACTATCATTTGAAAAAATTGGACTTAGTTGCCTAATAAAGAGGACTTAAATATTATGGTGTCTAAGAGTCTTGTTTATTCATGTGATATAAAAATGCTATCTTGAATTCGACCTTGTTTTATCCAAAGTGGAATGAAAGGGATGGAAATCAAGGGAAAATAACATGAAACAATTTGAATTACCTCAAATCATAAAAATGTGAAAATGTGAAATAGATACAATGTCAAGTAATTATGATTCTTTATCATAAAAATGTATGTAAGTTCATGGAAACATAATAACATAGTTTTTTATGCAAGTTTTATCTACAAAAGAAATAAAGAATGAGGTTAAGAATGTGGAATCACAAACTTTTAAACATTTCTTAACATTATAAAAATAAACTACGTTTTGGAAAAAATGTTTGAAAGCATATGTATATTTTATGATGAGAGCCTAGCCCTATCCATGGTCTTACACTAAAACTCATAAAAAAAATCCAAGTGGGTGTAAAAAGTGAAAAATAGTATTTGTGATGAAAGCTTGGTTTTATCCATGGTCTTACACTGCAGCCCAAAAAATAAAGAAGAAAATGAAAAAGATTTGAAAAATAAAAAAACTTGTGATCAGAGATAAAAACCATGAAACATGGATGTATGAACAAAAGTTATTCATGAGGAAGACTGAGTCATATCCATGGTATTATAATGCAACTCATGAATTAATTGAAAATAGAAACCAAAGGAAAAAATTAGGGGACTAAGGTTTTAATATAAAATATGCTGATAGAAAGGAAATATCATTGGAGAAGTCCTACAAGATGTGTTAGTAGGATAATATATAGAATTATGAAAATAAGGGACAAATTTAAGCAAAATATTTTTTTCAAAATTTATGCATTGGTGGGTTATTTAAAAACATAGTCTTCATTACTTTGTATATTGTAAGTACTAAGATCAAGAATATGTTTTAAGAATTAATGTCCCCATCAATTTTTGGGCATATTTTCCTTCTTGGTCATGTGTGTAATTTAATCTATTATTTGGTAATGTGAGCCTTGTATTGGCAATTATGTTTTAAAGTGACCAAATAATGTTCATCAATAAATTATAAGGCATGAAGATGATATTCATGTAATTATTAATCATGAATGATACTATGAAGATATATATGCAAATATGGGATTTCAACTTATAATGGTAAGACTGATTTAAAACAAAACACTAGTGAGAATAGTATTGCCCCAGTGGAAGTATGCATGCAAGTACAATAGGCTCAAAGTGTGGGATATAAATGAAGGTGCCAATAAAATAAAGTTTATTTATGGTATTTTATAGGATTTTAATAGTAGCCTCTATCTATCCATTATATTATGGATGGTAAGGTGTGAAAATTTTGTGTGAAATTTTAAATTTAGCACATAATTATTTTATGTACTTATTTTTGAAATTGCCAAAATTATCAGAGATGATATTATTAGGAACTCCAAAACAAAAAATTATTTAGTTAAGGATAAATTTATAAATATTGGTTCCCATGACATTGACAAGAGGCATGGCTTCCACCCATTTGGTAAAATGTTTAGTAGTAGTAATGATAAAAACATGACCAACTTGTGATCAAGGTAATTTACTAATGAGATATAATCCCCACATAGAGAATGGCCAAGGAGACTCCACTATTTGGATTTTATCTAGTGGTGAGTGAATTAGATCATCATGAATTTGACAAGGATTTCAATTTTTATCAAAATTAATAGCATCTTTTTTTAGAGTTGACCAAATTTTTTTTCTTAATCTTTCATGATGTTAACTCCTCAAAACTCCAAACACATTCAACTAAACACTTTATCAAATTAATTCAACTAAACAGATGTGCATTAGATTTACACACATTTAATAAATTATGTCCAAAAGCAAGCAACTTGAAGTAACAACTAAACCCTTAATTTGTTCCACCCTAATTCCAAATTTGCACTACCTATGAACATTCTAAATGAGGCAACTTACCCACATTTGGATATAAATTCCTAACACTCAAAGTAACCCAAGGTTGACTCGCTTACCTCGTAATCAAGTCATACTTTTGTTAACTTTCCTATCAATAGCAATGGGTAAAATATCCATACTCAGAGATAATTAATTATGACACCGCTTATCAAATCCATTAGCTATCGGCTACCCTTATGAACCCATAAAATTGGCCCCTATAAGATAAACATTAAAATTATCCTAGTGTTCCAAAGTGGTTTTAACATAGAAAATTATTATGCCTAACAGATTCTAGAATAAAGTAGTTTTAAAATTAGGATACTAAAATATTAAAAACGTCCAAAATAGATTATTAAAAAATTTGGATAAAATTTAAATCCAAAATAAATAACTATTAGCTTTTGGTTTTGGGGAATGACTCCATTTACTATTTTTAACAATTTAATTTTGAAATGACTTTGCAAGTCGGACAACAAAACACAGGTGAATGAAATGTTAACTACACTTAGAAGAGGCTCACTAAAAATACTAAATGACAATGAAAATGAAATAATAATATTTATATATTTATATTAAAATCAAATAAAAAGGTTATATCTTTTAGATCATGTGTATATCAAACTGGGTAACCACTACAATCCCATTTCTGGAATGACTTCGTAGAACTTAATTAAGAAAATTGGTAGAAACGAACATCAAAAAAGGTTCAAGATGTCCTTTTAAAAAATATATAGTTATTATTAAAATCAAATATAAATATTGATACACAAATATGAAACTTAAAACTACATGATACATTTTTAGGTTTCTCTAAACACTAAACTAGGTTATAATTTAAACCCTCTTTCTAGAGCAATCATGCATACATAAAACATAATCAAAAAGAAATTTTTGAATAAATTTAATTAAAAATTTAGTTATTAAAAATACCAAATGATCTTGTATTGGATATTTAGAGTTACCAATGAAAATTTTAACATAAGTTAATTCTTTATCAACCTCAACATTCATGATTCCTTCACTCTATATTCTTTAAGAATGGTGATTTTGAAGGCATTTTGAAACCTAAAAGGTGTCATACCATTTTGATTTCAACCTTTGCCTCTAGAAATGGTTTTACAAAAAAAATAAACTAAATGAAAAAAATATGATTCATGTCCAATAATTAATTTAGTTTTATATAGGGAAGAGAATTCAAAATTTTGTATAAACCACCTAACAAGCACAACTATTTATTCACATCAAATCTTAATTGACTCAAGTTAGATTCTAAATTTCATTATCTTAGTTTATTACTTATTATTTATCATATCAAATAAGCCAATACATGTTTTAGAGCGCAAGTCTAATACTTTAACAATGTTTTATTCCATTGTAGTTACATCTCTAGATTTATAATCAAGGTAACTTGATTTTCTAAGCCTTTAAAACATTCATGTTTTTTTATCTAAATTAAATTAATTTTATTCAAAATTTTATCTTGCCAAATATAAAATCACTTTATATCTACAATAATATTAATTCAACTTTACTTTTCAGTTTATGTTCTTATGGGTTATGAAGGCTTGTCCTATAAAAATTATTTTATTGAATTTGTAAGGCTCATTCAATTCATCTTGAGTAATTAATATCTTTTTTATAAAAATTTTATTTAAAATAAAAGTTTTTTTTATTCATTACATCATAAAAATGGAAGACATTAAACCATGACTTTATATGCTTAATACAATAGATCATTCTTCATTCCAATGGCAGAACAATGACAATAAGGGTTACATAAATTCTCTATTTAGTTACACAAATAGATACACAAATTCAATAGAAGAAACAATAATTATATTATAATCTAAAGTTTACATCCTCCCTATCAAAATGAGGACAAACTACTTCCTATCACAAGCTAAACTACAACCTTACAATAAATTTTATAGTAATCAAGAACATGAGTCACAATATGGTTCTTTCAACATCAAGGTAACTCAAGACTAGAGGCAATCCTCATGAAAAACCTTTCAAATGTTTCAAACTGACAAGACAATATAATCAACATCAATTACAACACATAAAACAATTAACATTTAGAAGCTATAAATGTCATTCATAATAGGTATAATATCTCTAAACTATGTTTATCATTGGTAAATCTTCCCCCTGTACTAAGACATAAGAAATAATAGGTCAGCTTATGCTAAGCAAGTAAATAGTCCTCATAAAGATTTTTCTTTCTTTTCCCAGAATCATAAACAAGGTAATAGTGACAATTCAACATTCATTCTAATAATGACTATATGTTATATTATATAAGTTTTGCAAAGATGTAACAAGGAATATATAGGTCATAATTTACCGATTTATCTATACACCTTATTTATATCCACCAATATAATGTTAGTACCAATTATTAAAAAAATGTTTGAACTTAACTCTTTACTACCACTCACATTATATCATGTCAATTCCCACCTAACTTAATATTCATGATATGCTAATTTCATATATCTGCTAGATAAGAACATATGTAAAAGTATTTTCCAAAATGCATTTTTACTATTTCACACACCACTCATTATACTTGATGTGTTCATCACTTATAATTTGATCACTACATATTTACATCTATTTACTATTTTACATGCTTCCATTTATTTAAACCTAATATCTATTGATATACATGAATCACTTATTATATAATAATAGTATTATAATACCATGACATCAATCATAACTCTACATTTATTAAATCAATATTCATAATTCCAATATCAATAGTAACCTTATTTAATATAAAAGTTATTATATGTATATATGCACTATATTATATTTAATATCCATTAAACTACAACTATTCATTCCTTAAATGTAATATAAAATATAAATCATAAATATATATTATAAATTCTAAATATAAATATAAATTATATATTATAAATTAACGATTATAAATTATAAACTATATATTATAAATTATAAATTACATACCCATAACAAGTATTGTTATAACTTCCAATATAAACATAAATCATATAATATAAAATACAAAAATTAACTGAATATGAATTATAAAGTATATTATAGCAAATAAGAATTGAAGCACCATTTTTTATTTATAAAATAGAATTTACATGTAAACTAAAATTAAACTAATTTCAGGAGGAAAGGTTCTTTTGAATTATGCTAGAAAATAAGTGAGAACAAAGGAAAAATTATATTCCCCCCTTCATCTACAATCAATGTTGGAATGGTCCAATTGGGAAATAAATAGTAAATATATTAAAGAAACTATGTTTCCTCTCTTTAATGTAAAGTCAAATATTTCATGGAACATTATTATTTTTATTTTTTACCATTATCAAACCCTATGTCAGTTGCCATGGCTATCGATTAGGGTGTGACAAGGATGGGTGAGAGGGGGAGACTAGTTGGCTCAACCCCTCCTCCCTCCCTACCATGGGAGGGGGTTGGGGTCATCTCAACCATCACCCTTGCCTATTCACTATTTAATGTATATTTTATTTTTTAATTTTTTTATTTTTTTTCTTTATATATATATATATATATTTAATATATGTATATACTATAAATTGCGTGCAACAGCACTCTGTTGCATAAATAATATTTTTTTAACTATTTATTTATTTTTATTTTTACATAGAGCTATATATGTAAATATAATATTTGTTGATATACAGAAATATGCATTTATATTCATTTATTATTTTTTTAAAAACTTGATCAAACAAGAAAGAGGTATATATAATGTATATATAATATCATTTTTGCACCATTTTCAAACCACATCCTTAATAGAGGGTTTTTTTTTTATAAATTTTGATTACAAATAACCTATCAAACAAAATGCCTGATTAAAAAATCTAAGAGGAGATAACATTCATTGTTTGACCCATTTACAAAATTGAGAAAAAAACAACTAGATCTATGAAGTGTTTACTTCCCTAATTCTTCTTTGATACATTCCTCTCCCAAGTTGTCCTTCTTCCTCCATCTTTCTCTTCTTCTTTCTTACTTTCAACAAGATCCTTCCAAGAGAGATAAACCACCACTAAAACCAAGATTCATAAACAACATAACTTCAAAGCCATAACTAGGTTTTGATCAAGTTGCACATTTAAAATTCAAAACCCCAATTTTTATTTTTATTTTTATTATTTTTGTTTAACTTCCCAACACTCTGAAATGACAAATCACTTTCCTTGGTCAAGGAGAGTACCTTCTATTACAAGCCCACATGTGATCTTACAACTAAATTAATTTAAAATCTCCCTACTCCTATGACAACCATGTGGGTTAAGTACCTACACTAGGCTAAGGTCTAAGTAGGATTTCTAGAAAACCTATGGAGTAGAGCTCATAGGATACCTAGGATCCCTATGAATCTCCTAAAAATAATAAAATACATTTATAAATTTGTAAATAAATATTAAGCTTAACTTTAATTAATCATCTTTAACTTTTAATGAATCTTTATTCATTAATAAACCAAGAGAGAATTATAATTTAAAACCTTAACAAACACTTAAAATTATTATCAAGTATCACAATTGGGATGAGAAGATGATCCATCCTATGGGGTGTTACATACTCCACCTCTTATAAAATCATCATCCTAGATTTAGAAATCAAAAGGTATAATAGAACATTAATTACTCACTCTTAACATCCTTAGAATACTACCATCACTACTGATACTCAAAGTTTCACTAAAAAATAACTAAACCCAAGTAATGAATGATACATGAATATGAATATAAGTGTCAACCTAAGGTGAATATTCCATGTGAAATAAAGTGAATTGTACTAATATTAATGCCAATCAAGAAACCATACACTGTAATAGCCTGAATGCTAGACCATGTTGAACCAAAGTTCCACACTGTGTGATACTGCTAAGCTATGCTATATTGATCAATATCATAAGGTGCCAACTAAAACATAATAGCCTCTAAAATGAGCAAGTGAGAATAAATTTCATCCTAATATATGTCATGTTATTTTCATATGTCACTAACTAATTAAATCACACAATCATGAAATCTCAAGTATCCATCTAATGTCTAAATCATATTAAAAGAAAAATAATTAACATCAATCATGGTGAGAGTAAACTACTAGGATAAATATCCAACCATGGAAATGTTGTCTAGAGCTAACTAAATAAAATTAAGCCATATTCAACCATGCTTAAATAACCAATCAAGGTATATGCTAAAATAAAAAGTGGTCACTGCATACCAAATCATCTACTTAAGCCTTCCATCATCAACATAGAAAGATACCACTACTAAAATGATTAAGAAACACTATACTCTATCATATAAACTCCTTAGACATCCCAAAAGAGTCATAACCCCATGTAAAGACCATATATATATATAACCACCACATTTGGTGGGGTGGGAAGGGTGGTATCACAAACCAACATGACCGGTTCCGATCATGACCTACTAGCTATATTCTAAGCTACTTCTTCTCCCCCATACCATGTCATAGCTGTATTAGTTATGCACATAATAACATATATGAAACCAACACCAACAATCATAAAAAAAAAATACCATAGAATCAACCAATCATGTATGGGTAAAACCAATAAAAATGAGACTAAGTAGTCTCAAAGTAAACAAATCAACCTAGAAATATAAAATAAATTTCAACAATGTCCATGATCAACCATTTGAAGAAAAAATAAAATTCAAAGACAATAAAATGAAATGCTAATTTCCAATCAACTTAAAACAAAATTCAATCAAATATAGATAATTTCAAAAAAACATAAGCAAAAATAGATCACATCATGAACATTATGTGACTTTTTCAAAACACTATAACTCACCCAAGAGAAAAAATAATAATCTCAATTAGCTCTCATAAGTAAAAGGCATCCTAATTACCTCTCAGAGGTTTGAGGTATCTCAATTACCTATTAGAGGTATGAGGCATCTCAATTACCTCCCAAAGGTATGAGGAACACTATCTATTACATCTTAGAGGTAAGAGAAGTACCTTTAAATTACATCCCAAGGTAATATGATAACTATAAATCATCATATGTAATAGTTACACCAAATAAATCAACTAAGAAACTCTCATACACAATATCCCACTGCTATAAAAGTATCAAAGGTAATCATATTGTCTCACATTTATGTTTGTCATGTAACTAACCTATTGTTAAATAACATTAATTATAGAGAGTAACCATGTCAAACACAACAAAAATAAATTGCATCGGTCTAACCAGTGCCATAATGTTATCCTAGATAACATTTTAAATATAAATCTATAACTTTGATAAAAATATCATGAAGAATATCTGAGTCTCTTTGTGTATAGTAATACAATGTCCCAAGGTAATGTGTGTAAAATTAATCTATCATCCATCACTAATCATCATTGAAGAGACTGAATAAAAATTGATATCATAACTGTTTCTATTCAAATTTTGCTTTCAATTTCAAGGAAGAATTAAAAACTTAAGAAAGAATGGTCAAGGCTTGATATGTACCTGGATATAGTCTGCACACCATAATCCAGACGCTGTGAGTACTCCTCTTTGGCTATGGAGGAATGACACCTGCAAAGAAAAGAAACTTGGACAAAAGAAGGCGTTAAATGGATAGATGGTGAGTTGTCAAGTGAAAGCTTGATCCCAGAAGTATGAAAACTTCCTTAAGGGATATAAACCCACTAATCAATAAAAAGAAGTGTCTAATAAACAACAAAATGATAAAGAATTGAAATGATAAAAGATGGAATGAAAAAGGGAAGCAAAGGCTTACTTGAAAGACGCTGTTTAAATGGTCACAGTCACCGGCGTCGGTTGGTCAAGGTGCCGACGTCGGTTAATCTGTCGATGTCGGTTGGGGTAGTGACCGGCGTCGGTAGAGGCAAAGGTCTTTGGACGAGGTTCGGGTTGGTCTATGGTCTGTGGACAGAGTCTGGTCAAGGTCTGGGTTTATTTGAGTGGTCTTGAGACAAAGTTTTGGGCTTGGTTGAATGGTCTGGGGTCTAGGTCTGAAAGTCTGATTGAATGGATAGAGTGTATGGTCTGATAGAGGACAGAGGCAATAGGGAGATGGAGAAGTAAAGATTCAGGCCTGGCTTGGTTAACAGTCTGATTCAAGGAGAGGGAATGCTGAATCTAATTCATAATACTTACAGCAAATGACTAGAAAACACAAAGAAAACACAGACAATATACTTACCTGTGCCTTGTTGAAGGTGTGCTACTGATGATTCCCGTACCTGCTGTTGATGTAGCCTGTGTGGAGAACCTATTGCTGATGGAGGACCCTGAAGCTATTGCTGCACCTGAGGGAGAGAGTGAGTGGCTTGATTGAGAGATTTGGTAGATTGATAGATGGTCGAAGACTGAAGATTAAAGGATTTGTGATTCGCTTCTAGAGATTAGCTGATTTCTGATTGGGATCCTCAAAGAGTATGAAAAATTTGTTAAGTATAACTGACATTGGCGATTCCGCCGGCGTCAGCTGACACTTGACCGATGTCGATGGTGTTAGAACAGGCAAAAAAAGCTACTAAGCCCATTTTTCATTCGCCAAGTGCACTATCCGTTGGAGAATGTCGAGGGTTGGGCTAAATACACACAAGATTTTGTTAGGCAGTTAGAGAGAAGTACGAATAGGTCTTGGGTGAGTCATAGGATGGGAATTAGTCCAAGGTGAGGTGTCCTAGGTGAGGTGTCATGGGTGATGTGTCCAAGGAGGGGGGGTTAATTCAAAATAAGTTTATTATTTTAAATTAGTAATTACATGTTTTAGGAATGGGTTAGGAATGGACCAAGGGGGAAGGTGACCAAGGGTTAGACACTATTTAGGTGTCTACATTTGCCCCATTTTGTCTTGTTGGTTGCTCTAAATGAACTGCAAGACAAAAATAGGTATCGGTTGCCCCAGGTATGGGATAAGGTTGATTTCATCTTGTTGGTTGTTCAAGTGAACTGCAAGACAAAAATAGGTGAGGGTTGGTTGTCCCGATTATGGATGAGGTATCCTCCCTCAAAGCAGGAGTCGAGAGAAGGGAACCTAGAATTGGGTGTTGATTTTATAGAGAGTGAATGAAAAAGGGGGAAGATAGAGTGAGAACATTGCAAAAGTTGTGATTGCGCGTACACTACGTCACGAGGATGGTCAGGTCAAATTATCGTAGGTCAAAGGTCGAGGAGTGCCAAAATTAAAATAACCGGGCCCCATCATTAGTCATGTACTGATTGGGTTATTCAATCTAAGCTGAAGCTCTAATGGTCATCGTGTTCCAGGTATCCCAGGCTTAGGAAGTGCTCCCGAAAACACGAAAAAGTCACAAGTAGTGCGAATCAACTAGCTTGCGATCTTATACTTGTGAAGGTCAAAAAAGTGTGTGCACAATTTTGCTAACCAATCATGAGGTAGCATATAGGCAAAAACAACCAAGGCAAAATCACTTTGGAAGTGGTCACGGTTAAAGGAGATGGTTAGGTTCTCCAAGGTCTGGTGGTCGATGGATGGATGCAAAAGTGATCTTAAGTGTGCCCCAGGGGGCTAAAATGACGTGGTCTGAAGGACTGACAGATTGGGGACATGATTTTGGTCATTTTGAAGAGGGATGAAGTTTTAAGGCTGCTGATGTCAGTTATATAACTGATGTCAGTGGCTAAAAGAGGCCGACATCAATGGAAATCGACCGACGTCAGTGGCCTAGGGCATGACTCTGCCGACATCAACGGTCTGCCAAATCTAACAAAACTGGATTGGCAGCCCACCAAAATTCATTTGCTATTTGTCTAAGTGAAAAAGTGAGCTCTGGAGTTTAGTGATTGAAAGTGACTCCAAGTTGATCATTACAGTAGCGTGAGGTGGAAGATAGGCATTCGTGGAGAGAAGGAGCGAATTAGAGAGTGATTGGAGGTTGCAGAGGATTTTGTGGGCCCGATGAAGTGTGCAGAGTCATTGGCATGGAAGAGATGGCAGAGGGGAGTAGAGGACCCGTAGGAGGTCCACCACCAGTGGCACGCATTGTGCCACCACACTGACGATGTCGTGATGAGGTAGGAGAGTCTCTGAACCTTATGTGATTGATTTTGTTTTGATTTTAGTTTGTTGAATTTTTGTTGTTTGAGGTAGAAATCAAGGGGGAGGGTAGGTAGGAAGGTGGGTGGGTTGTCTAGGATAGCTTACGAGTCTTTTTAGAGGGTTTTGGGGGGGTTTAGAGGTTAAAATGGGGAAGCCCTAATTTTTAGGGCTCGCCCTGTTTGGCCCTAGGGCCGAACCAGTCACCGATGTCCGTCGGTGAGTTCACCGGCATCAGCCGACCAGTGACCAGCGTAGGTCACTAACCTACCGACATCGGTCACTAGGTGACTGACGTCGATCAGGTGAGTGCCATCACCAGCATGATAACCGATGTCGGTGGCTGCCTGGTCAGAAAGGGTGGAAAAAAGGTCAAGTTAAAAGGTTAAAGCTACGCCAAGGGCTTCCCAGGTGTCGAATTAGGCATAAATGGTCAGAATGGTTGGTAGAATAGGAAAAGTAGCAACAATTTTAACATGAGATTGACTGTGGATGGATGCAGGCAAGGTAGACCTTGATGCTGCAGGATCGGCTCTCGACCTTGCTAACACAGATGCGCAGAGGCATGATGGTCAAGGAGTGGGCACAGATGAGCACAGTGGGGCTAGGCGGGCTAAGACGCTACTGCAGAGTGGTGAGGGATGTGAGCCTTATGGTGGCATTGATTGAGTGGTGGGACCATGCCACCAACACCTTCCACTTGCCCATAGGCAAGATGATAGTCGCGATCGAGGACATGTACCAAATTTTGTAGCTGCCAGTACATGGAGCTGACATCTATGCATGCTCGAGAGAGTCACATGATATACACATGGTCACGCTGTTTGGGGAGCATGTCACAGAGACGAGCTACCATTCAGTGAGTTTTTCTTATGAACCATTATACGTGGTGGATGAGGGCGCACATCAACTGGCAGTTCTGATGATGATCAGCATCACAGTCTATGCATTACTGGATGTGGAGGGAGGCAGGTTCCTAGTGGCCATGACTGAGGTTTTGATGGACATGCTAGAGTAGTAGACATTGTTTTCCTGGGTGCCTATCTTTTTAGCCCAGGTATACAGAGAGCTATGGGGCATCAGTCAGTGGCAATGGTACAGTCTTTATGTGGGCCACCTTCTGCACTGTTGGGCATATGAGCACATTGTGGTTACCCGACCTCTCAGCCTCCCAGTGGTGATCCAGGCTGGCTTTAGGGTCGGGTTCAGGTGATGGCATGAGATGATGGTTTAGACACGTGTGGATGGAGTGGTCAGGTATATTGATCACTATTGAGACATACTGGAGGCCTTGATTCTAGTAGATATCATCTGGAGACCATATTTGGTGTATTCAGCATTCAGAGACTAGGGTGAGCAGATGGTCAGGATGCAGAGCAGGCGATGGGTCAGAGGTAGGTGAGCCAGCGAGCTCGAGAGGATTCCAGCTGAGAGAGTGCGGTGCCAGTATGGGCTGCTATAGGATGTACCTCCCACATTTCCACAGTATAGGCAGGATGACATAGAGGCACCACTCCCACTGCCAGAGGAGACAGAGGAGCCAAATTTTGAGGAGTTGCCTGTAGGACCTGGGATAGCTGACCCATGGTGTACAGAGGCCTACACAGCATGGTGGGCAAGGTAGTATAGAGGCATATAGGTGGGACCCTAGCTAGATCTATAGGCTGTTACGAGGGAGTGGGATATAGCTCACAAGGAGAGGGACACCGCGAGGCAGGAGAGAGACGTAGCTCAGGCCCAAGTCTCAGTTTTGTAGGGATAGTTGACAGAGATGACAGGTCGAGTGGCAGCATTGATAGTGCATGTCACTCTTTTATAGGGACAACTGGCTACAACCCAGGCATAGGCAGTGGCAGGTAAGATCTTTGGAGGTCAAGGCCCATGGCAGTAGCCATCTCAGTAGCTGGCATTTTCATAGGGGGTAGGACTGTCAGAATCAGTGCACCTAGGTTAGCCACAGCCACAGGGGTCAGGACAGGGCACAACAGTATGGCAGATGGGTCCACCACAGACTGTATCTCTAGTTAGATACAGTGATGCACTGGACAAAATTGCATATTATGAGAGGGCCATCAGGGGGTTCCCTCAGATACAATGATACTCAGAGATGAGGGTGGAGTAGAGCCGACACAGGTCTATGTCGCGAGCGACGGCTTCTGGGTCTCACAGATGACACAAATCAGAGGGGGGAGAGGATACAGCATCTTCTCGGCCACCGCCACCACCACCACAGCCACAGCCTTGAGGGCAGACCTAGAGATGTATTTTTTTGATGTATATACCGGCCTATGAGCTGAAGACGAGAGATGTATGATGAGAGAGAGAGATAGACACAGATTGTGTCTTATTGTATAAAACTATTTGTGATATATATATGATGAGCATTTTTGATTTAGTGACATGTGTAATAAGAAAATGTATGGATGTGTTTTGATGTTTATGACATTTTGATGTGATGAATGTGTTGATATTATGTGTTATGCGTATGATGCTATGATGAAAATGAATGTGATGATGACAATGTTTATGAAATGGTTATATAATGATGTTGATTGATTGTGGATGATAGATTATATGATGATGACTTTAGATTAGATGATGATAGATGTGATATTTAATGTTTAACTTGTGGATTATATGATGTGAATGTTTAATGAGTTATGATGGATGAAATTTATGACTAATGACTTATGTTGTTATAATGAAAATGAGAGTATACTAATGATTATGTGAATATGTGATTGACTGTGCTGTGATTGACAGGTGACGAGAGAAAGAGATGGAAGAAAGTGACGAAGAAAATGGCCGAGCTAACCCCAAAAGACCCCATGTCAACTGAGTGTTGCCTACATAGCCCCTGTCGTTAGGGCCTCAGGCCAATGTAGTTCTCCCAAGAAGGGAAGAAAAAGATCGAAGTGGTTGATTATTGGTCATGATAAGGATATAGCATTTCCCATATGTCTGAGGGTACATGCTTGAAATGATAAGGAAAAGATGATGCTACAGCCTTTTCCAAATGGTGTAAGCTGTAACATTGGTCGGGGTTTTTCATCCCTAGCAACTATCCATATTCGTGATGGATGTTTGCTAAGAATGAATTAAGGTCTATTTATGCTTCAACAAGCATTGGTTTATGCTTAACATAAATTGGGTGGTTGATAGTTTCCATGTGTATTGATGACGATGGAAACCATAATGATTAGGCTATGTGGATGGTTTGAAAAGAGTCGGATTAAGTCATTTTGACAAATGATGTGGGTGAATATGACCAAATTGTAGGCAAAAAGTAAAAGGCATAAGTGCCCTTTTATTGACAAGGACCAAAAAGACAACATAGACAGGGGTTGTTAGAACCAAGAGCCCCATTTATGTGTTGTGTCATTGACCATAGTTATGTTAGAGCGGTAATCGAATCACTTTTGACATTAAAGTGAGCTCAAAGTCCCTTGAGTAGGTGATATGATAGGAGGAAAAGGGTAACCCATTTTAGAGTATGGATAACTTTGCCCCTTTTTATAGGAGACCCTGAGACAACTACAAGTCACGTCCATGACCCGTTTTTTTTTTTTTTTAGAGCAGACTGATCAATGCGGGAAGTCCACATAAAGATGTCATTTGTTTGGTGGTCATGTGTGAAGCTGATCGATGCGGGAAGCTTCTAAAAAAGTGTTTTTTGTAGCAAGATTTAGTCATAGCCATCCTTCGAGGGAGTGGTCTACACTTTGCTTTATAGATTTAAGGGCTTTTGAATAGCTGTCCTTCGAGGGAGCAGTCTATTAGCTACAGCAATGATAGTGCAGTTGTCCTTCAAGGGAGCAGTCTGCTTTTTGATTTGGTTTTGTGACCTTGTATATTTTGACATCTTGATTTAGTTTTAATAGAATATTGAGTCATGGACAAGACTTAAAGAAGGTCAAGAGCTCCCTTTTATTAGGATGAAGCATCCGTGCATCATAAAAGGGTTGTAAAAGATTTTGTTAAGGGAAAAAGGGTAAAATGAATTGAGGATTAAAAGGACAAGGATTGCTCAAGGGATGAGCTCAAGTGAAATGTCAAGTGGATGAGTACTCGAATAATAGTAGAATGGTCGTAGATGCAAAGCATTAAGGGGCTCAGGTTCTGGTCAGCCTTCAAGAGAAGATAGACGATAAGTCCTTGATCCATACTTGTGCGTGATGATATAAGGTCCGAGCCAATTAGGAGCAAATTTACCTCGTTTACTCTATTCCATATTGGTCACATGTTGGTTCTCTTTGAGGATGAGTTCTCTGATATTGAAATATTGTTCTCTCAGAGTTTTATTATAGGCACATTTGATGCGATTTTGATAGACATGGAGATGATTGAGGGCAGCGAGACGACGCTCGTCGAGTAACTCAAGTTGAGCTAATCGATCTTGACAAAAGTCATCATTAGAAAGAATGTCATAGAGTGAAATGCAAAGAGACGGGATATGTACTTCAAGAGGTAAGACAGCCTCTGATCTGTACACTAGAGAAAAAGGAGTAGCACCCGTAGAGGTTCGGATGCTAGTGCGGTAGGCCCACAAAGTGAAGGGAATATGAATGTGCCAATCCCTTCCAGTGTCGTTGACCACCTTCATGAGAATTTTAGTTAAGATTTTGTTAGAAGCCTCGGCCTGCCCATTTGCTTGTGGGTAGTAAGGCGAAGAAAAGCTGAGTTTGATGCCAAATGAGTCGCAAAGTTTTTGGATGGTCTTGTTTTTAAAGGACTTGCCATTGTCGGTGATGATTTTGTGAGGTACACCAAAATGATAGATGATGTGGGTGTTGATGAAGTCGACAATCTTGTCAGCTTTTACGGAGACAAGAGGAATAGCTTCCACCCATTTAGTGAAATACTCAGTGGCAGTGATGATGGATTGATGACGAAGAGACGAATGAGGGTTAATCTCGCCAATGAGATCTAAGCCCCATTGTGAAAAAGGCCAGAAGTCCTAAGCAACTTATAAGGCATGACTAGGGAGATGAAGCAAGTTAGCATGATGCTGACACTTGATGCAATGCCGAACATAATCGCTATAGTCTTGATGAAGTGTGGGCCAATAATAACCCAGGCGAAGGATGCACTTGGCAACCGAGTTACCACTGAAGTGTCTGCCACAAATCCCATCATGGGCTTGTTTAACAGCATGAGAAGCTTTAGTGGAGTTTAAACAGTGAAGAAGAAGGCCGTCAAAACCTCTTTTATAGAGAAGGCCCCCTAACATGGTATAGCGAGCGGTGCGCTTGATGAAAGCCTGCCACGCATTGCTAGAGAGGTTGGGAGGAATGAGAGAATGAGCTAAGTAATCCTCAAGTTGTTTATACCATACATCTTGTGAACTAAAGTCTATGGCATGGACGAGATTGATGTCAGTGGAAATGTATGAAGGCAATGGCACATGATGTACCATGACATAAATTCTTGATGAAGATGATGATGAAGAAGGAATATGCGAGGTGAGGGAAGCCATGGTGTCAGTGAACTTATTTGTTGATCGAGGAACAGTCTGCAATAAGTGATGGTCGAAAGATGCTAGAAGAGTGTCAACACAGTGCTTGTACCTTTGTAAAATTTCATTTTTACAAAGATATGAACCATTGATTTGATTGACAACAAGTTGTGAGTCACTGAAGATACTGATGGTCTTGATGTTTAAAGAAAGAGCAGTTTGAAGTCCCAAAATTAAGGCTTCATATTCAGCCATATTATTGGTACATTCAAAGTCGAGTTTAAAAGATAGAGGCATGGGTTCACCTTCATGTGGAATGAGGATGACCCCCGCACCCCCATCGAGTTGACATTTGAGCTGTCAAAAAACATTGTCATTTGGTATAATGTGTCATCAGTCAAGAGAGTGGCAATAGATTCATCAGGAAACTCGCATTGAGAAGGTTGATTGTTGGGAAGAGGGGCATCTGCTAGTTGGTCAGTGATTGTTTGCCCTAGATTTTTGCTGGACAAATTCTAAGTCAAATTCAGCAAGAAGCATGAGCCAACGAGCCATACGCTGGTTTTGATATGGTTTGGAATGCATGTATTTAAGGGGATCAGTGTGGGTGATGACAAAGGTTTTGTGATTAAGAAGATAGTGACGGAGCTTGGTAGTGGTAAAGACTAATGCCAAATAGAGTTTCTCGATATGAGTAAACCGAGTTTCATAGTCGACAAGTTTTCGGCTTATGTAATAGACTGCCTGCTCACGGTGTTGTTCGTCTCGATGCGCGATCATGGCACCTAACGAATGATTGGTTGCTAAGATATAGAGGTAGAAGGGTTGGTCATATTTTGGTGGAATAAGGACTGGTGGAGAGACCAAATATTGTTTGAGGGCGTCAAAAGCCTCTTGGCAATATTTATCCCATTTAAAGGAGATGTCCTTCTTGAGGAGGTGATGAAAGGGCTGGCAATGGTCAAAAAGCTGCAAAATGAAGCGGCAGATGGATTGGAGCTTTCCTTGTAGGCTGCGGAGTTGTTTGAGATTAGTTGGAGGTGGCATTTTGAGGATAACACGGATTTTGGTAGGATCTATCTTGATGCCACGAAAAGAGACAATGAATCCCAGGAGCTTTCTTGAGAGGACCCCAAAGACACATTTCTTGGGGTTAAGACAGACCTGGTATTGAAGAAGGTGAGAGAAGATGATTTTGAGGATAGTCAAATGGTCGTGATGAAGTTTAGACTTGCCAAGCAGGTCGTCGACATAGTCCTCCATGATTTTATGGAGGAGATCGTGAAAGATGTAAGTCATGGCACGTTGATATGTGGCACCTGTGTTTTTCAAACCAAAAGGCATGACTCAATAGTAGAAAGTTCCCCATGGTGTAATGAAGGTGGTTTTGTGCTGATCTTCTGGTGCAATCAGGAATTGGTTATATCCTGAAAATCTATCCATGAGTGATAACATCTCATGGCCAGCCGTAATATTAACAAGTTGGTCAATGTTTGGAAGAGGAAAGTCATCCTTGGGACAAGCTAGGTTAAGGTCACGATAGTCTGTGCAGATTCAGATCCCCCCAGTCACCTTGGTGATAGGAATGATGTTAGAGACCCATTGCAAATAATCGATGGGTTGGATGAAGGAGACTGAAAGAAGGTGCCGAAGCTCTTCTTTGACAAGAAGTGCAACACGAGGATGCATTTTGCAAAGCTTTTGCCTAACAGGCTTAGCCTCTAGGTTTGTGACAATGTTATGAGTGGCAATGTTAGGGTCGATGCCAGGCATGTCAGCGTAGGTCCAGGCAAAGGCTTTACGATTGTCTGAGAGAAATGTGGTATAGTCGATGTGCTCCTGGGTGTCTAAGACTGACCAATCTTTAAGACTTGAGGAACATCAGAAGATGAAAGATTAATGTCGATGGTTGATTCATTTAACATAACCTGTGTTTCAAAGGGAAGGGAGCACTGAATGAAAGAATCATCGGCACCCATATAGGTAAGAATGGCATCATCGTCTATGCAGTGGACTGTGTTGATGGTTGTCGATTCATCATCTATCATGCTAGGATAAACGAGAGGGAGAGACTTGGGAACCCCATTAAGCTGATAAGTTAGGGGTTCCAAGTGGATGGTGTTTATGCAAAAAAAAAAAATAGGAGGGATGGAAACCACCGACTCCATAGGTGAGGATGGAAGAATAGGCGAGTCTAGAAGAAATTGGTCGATGGTTGGTTCAGGGCAAAGGTTTGTGGAAGCCTCAGTGGGTTATTGGAAACCCAGTCCATACCATTTCTTGGCATTATCATCATTGGGTGTTTCGATAGGCTGATGGGAGCCTTGTTCATAATGTCCAAAGCCAAAACCCTTCCATGCACACCTATAAAGGTAGGTATGTGCAAAGGTGGGGTTGCCAAGAAAGGAGAAATTAGATGTGAATATTTGAGGTGAGGAAGAAGGATTTGATTCAGTAGGAGCTTGATCCAGCCCCCCATAGATGAGATTGGTTCGAAGGCTAGGAGGACCATAAGGAATGACCATTCTGATCTGACAGTCATAGCTTGGGTTTTGATGAAGCTGTCCATACTCTTGAGGAGTCTAGAACATGTCTAGGGTAAGTAGGTGATATTCCCCCAGTGAAAGTCTTTAGAAGATATCATCCATGGGGTCTTTGGTTGTTAATTGAGAAGATGATGTGGTGGCAACCACTGTTTATGTACTAGTTGTCGCTTTTGCAGATGGAGACGATGTTTGGGTTGATGCCTTGAGCAGGATAAGAATGTCATTTGGGCGATAGGTCATGTTACAAGTCTTAAAAGGGGATGGGTCGGCAGGAATGACATGGACTTATTTATCGTGTTCAAATTTGACACAACGGTGAAGTGTTGAAGGGATGCAAGCCATGGCATAGATCTAGGGTCGCCCTAATAGCATGTTATATTGGAATTCTCCCTCAATGATATAGAAGAGTTCCAGGATTGTACGTGGACCAATGCAGATATGAAGGACAATAGTGCCAATAGTGTTAGCGGTGGTGTCATTAAAGGATCTAAGGATTACATCAGTTTTTGATACGCAATTCTTGGGAAGAGCCAATTGATCAAAGGCATGGGAGGAAATGATATTAATGCTGGCACCCCCGTTAATCATAACTCATTTAATACGGGTTCGATCAACGTAGGCTGTGATGAAAAGGGTAGCGTCCTGATCTTCCACGGTAGAGGTAGGAATCTCATAATCACTAAAAGTGATGGAGGCGACGGGGGATAAAGAATGGACTAGGGTAGCTAGTGGTTGAGGGTCTTCAGGTTGGACTTTCGCTACCTATAGGGCTTTGATTAGAGCCTGTCGATGCTGGGGGGAGCTTTGGATAAGGTCATATAGGGTCATCTTCACAGGCATTTGGTGAAGTTGTTTTATCATAGAGTCTTTGATTGCCTCTGAAGAAGGGGGTTGAGACTGTTAGGATTGTGGAGCTAAAAGCTTCACTGATGCAGATACAGCGCTGAGGTTGCAGGAGAGTTGTTGAGTGCCAGAGACACCGGTGTCGGTCAGGCCAACCGACGTCGGCAGGAAAGGGCAGGAAAGACAACCGGCGTCGGTCAAAGATCGGCCGGCATCGGCGACCCCCAGGCGGACAGGGACCGGCGTCGGTCGCCTGTGTAGTTCGACTGCGAGCTATCTACGGACAGTTAGCTAACGAACCAAGTGTTTGCATGAAGAGATCTAATTTTAGACTGAGAGCTGCGGATCTAATTATTGTAATTAGATGTCTAATTATTGTTTGGATGAGATCTATATAATAGACTCATGGTTGTATTGGAAAAGTGTGCTAGGGAGTAAGAGAGCATAATTATAAGCTCCTTCTGTGTGTGAGGTAGAGCAATGGTGCGTTCCTCCTAGTGCCACAGTACCAGGCTTGTTGGTGCTGGATTGGAGAGCCAGCTGGGTTCTTCATGAGTGTAGGATCTTGGTCACAGTTGCATGGCCTATATAGGAGATCTACATGGTAAGTAAGATCGTTGATCTGCAGGTGTATGTGTATGCAAGGTCGAGGTTCACAGGTGAATAGAACCATTGTTTGATTTGCAGGTGTGCAAGGTCATACAGACAGCAACACAACAGGGAGCAGTATCAGGCAGGATCTACTTGGAGTACAGGTGTGTACTCGGATAGAACAAGAGGAAGGCAAGGAAGTTCCTTCCATAAGTATGGTCTGTTGAAGTGTAGGTTGTTGCAGATTCATGGGAGATCTACTTGAAGTACCTTGAGTACTTGTGGAGCACGTGGAGTGCTTGTGGAGTGCGTGGAGCACTTGTGTTATGCGTGGAGCATGGGAGGTGAACACCAACTCTGTATTTGAGTTGGGTGTTGGGACCGGTGAGAGGGAGAGCTTTGGGGAGAAGATTTACTGTTCACTTGAGGTGTGGGAATCCTCTGTAAGGTGGTGGAGAAGATGTGGCATATTCTCTATTGTATTCTTTTCTGTATAAAGTGTTAATACAAGTTGTGTATTATCTCTCATATGCTGTGTTATTCTGAATTCTAGTTACTTGGTGAATCTGGTTATTTCCGCATATTAAGTTGTTTGAAGTTTGGTAATCAATTGTATGTTTCCGGTTTCGCATCCTGGCAAGTGGGATCAGAGCATGTTTGTTGTTCTAGATTCCTGATAGAGACACACCTAAAATGGAAATCTTGGGTTTCGGTGGTTGAGGTGCCTGGACAAAAGGATAGGTCCAAGGGATAGCTGCTTTTTCTTTCACCTTGTCCTTTTGTGGTCTATTGGTTATATGGATAGCATTGATTTCAAAGATAGTAGGTGAAGGAGTTATGGCCTGTTGGTGAGATGTTGATGTGGTTGAGGAGGTTAGATGGGAAGGTGTCGAGGGTTGGTCAAGAGTGTCCTCAAGGAGAAGAGTGTCTTTCTCCATATAGTGGTGAAAAATTGCCTTGAGGGCACAACAAGTCTCGGTATCGTGTCCTGGTGTGTGATGGTATAAACAAATCTTTGTATCATCGAACCAAGATGGTTTTGACCCGAGGGGTTGGAATGGCTTGATGGAAGGAAGGGAAATGCTAGAAGTTTGCAAAAGTTGGCATAATATCAAAGCATATGAACCTACTAAGGGGTCCATGCTTGTTGATGCATGATGCGCTGGTGACTTTTGCTTGGGGGATGTTGAAGAAGGTTTTCGTACCACCTTTTGGGTTGGTGGTGCGGTGACAGGTGAAGATGGCACTTTCTTCGTGAGAGGTGCTGAATTTTTGAGAGGGGATTGACGTGTGGTTGGCAAAGGAAGCAATGGAGGTAATTTGTTTTGGTTAAGGGTCAGAGTAGGAAGCACGCCGATTAGAGTAAAAGGATGAGGACCTAAAATGGAGGGCAAAGTTGACGGTGGAGGAGGGGTTCGTCTTTGTGGTCTGGCAGTCTTCTTCGACTTGGTTGGAAGACTACTTTTGGTCGAGGTCTGATCTAAGTCCACCTTCACTTGCAAGTGAGTGAGGGTAGAAAGAGGACGAATGCCGAGTGACTTGATCAGTTTAGATTGGGTAGATGCAGGTTTAGAAGCTGAAGTCTGGTCTTTGTTTGGAGTCTTGCAAGATTCTACCTTAGGAGGATTGGTAGCATGAGACGAGAGGGCACGGGAATGTTGAAGATCTTTAAGACGCTCCCACAATCCCTGATGTTCCACTTTCCTTGAAGGGAGAAGTTCTAATTTCTCCACTAGTCAGGAAAATGGTTGAGAGGATATTGGATGAGGTTGGGATCCTTGAGAAGATGTGTTAGGTGTGGTAGTAGTTTCGGACCCAAGGTGTGTGGGAGTTATAGCTAGATTGTCATTGGTCGAGGAAGATGGAGAGTTAGGTTCTTCTCTTGGTGGAGAAGGAACTAGAGAGTGTGGCTCCTCAAGCGGGTAAAGGGCAGGGATTACGGTGCCCTCCACTTGCGATCGAGGAGTAGGTAAGGTCAGGTCCTCCATAGGCAAAAAAAAAGGAGGATGGTGAGACTGGTGGTGCCGGTAAGGTTGAGGCATCCTCCAAGATGAGAGAGGTTGATGGAGAACTAACCAAGGAAAGAGGTTCATCCACATGTGATGGACTGGTAGATGGACTAACCTCTTGAGGTTGGTTGGGGATGAAGGGAGAGACCGTATTGACCATTCGAATGTCGTGTTCGTGTGTGTTGTCAATCAAGGTCTGGACATTATTTTGGGTTGGTGGATGATTAGGGAATGGTTGCTTGAAGATATCGATGCCCTGATTTGGAGGTGCATTGGGATTATCTAGAACGAGCTCTCCCTTTTCAAGCATGTCTTGGAATATGTTTTTGAAGGTTTTACAGTTTCCCGTGTCATGACCTTTGACACAGTGGAAATTGTAGAAGTCATTTTCCCTATACCATGCAAGGATGGTGCGTGAGGGATCAAATTATGGTGCTGGTCGAATCTAGGGAAGGTTGAGAATCCCCTGTTTAACAAGTTTTTCCAGTATAGACGTGTAAGATTCTCCAAGAGGAGTATATTGTCGTTGCACGTATCTCTGCTAGAATTGACGGGTGGTGCTCTGAGATGTGGATGGCTCAGGCTGATTGGATGAAGAGGACGAAGGTCTAATGACCACAGTGTTAGCTAAAGCTTTAGACTTAGGATTTGACGATGAAGGTTTAGAAGAGGAAGAGTCATTAGTCTTAGAGTTGGGGTTCTTGCTCCGCAACTTGACTTTATTCTCCTTGATGGCACATAATTCAATTTTATAGGCCATCGTGAAGGCTTCATCAAAGGTACAGAAGGTATGAACCCTTAAAGTGGAAGAAATATGTTTGGTGCAAGCACGAGAGAATAGTTTAATAAGTTTAGGTTGAGGTAGGGAAAAGGAGAGTTGATTGATGAGGCCTCTCCAGCGAGCAATGAAGTCAGCTATTGATTCATCCTCGAATTGGCAGATAGTGTAGAGGTCTGTGATTGAGACCTTCTTGGTGATGTTAATGGAGAAGTGATCAAGAAAGAGCTGGGCCAGCTGTGTAAATGTGAAGAGGGAATGGCTGGCAATAGAGCTGTACTAGTCAAGTGCAATGCCAGAAAGGGACATAGGAAATGTGCGCAAGAGCAATGCGTCGTCATGGGCAATAAGGTAACAGGCATGTCTAAATGCCCGTAAGTGTTGCTATGGATCTTCCTTGCTTTGAAAGCGAGAAAATTTGGGAAGCTCCCACTGGTTGGGGTATGGTCTAATTAGAACGAAAGGATGAATAGGCTCATTACAAATTTGCTCGTATGAGAGAGCATTGCGTGAGCCGGAAATGGAGGTCTCTAAGCTAGACATCTTATCCATCAGCATTTTGATGATATCTGTTGATGGATTGGCGGGTGGAGCACCCCCTAGATTATAAGGCGCTTGAAAGATATTGGGAGGGGCATATGACGTGGTTGGTTGCGTAGATGCAACATATGGGTAGCTGGTTATGGGAGCAAAAGTTGGGGCCAAGGGCACTTGTGTTATGGGGTTGGTAGGCACAAGTTGGATAGGGGCCATCAAGGATGGTTGAGGAGTGGCTATGCTTGTTGATGGGTAAACAGTTACTCTTGTGTTTATAGGTGCAAGAGTAGGGGGAATAGAGACTAGTAGGTTTTGGAAAGGTGTGGGGTTTGGTTGAGTGATTTGAGGTTGAGGGAGTACCGAAACCCCCATGGAGGTAGGTTTAGATGAAGAGGCTACGTTTTAAAGGTAAGACACAGTTGGGTTATTGGTGGAGGCATTGTCTAGTGGCTGAATTGTATGTGCAGTTGATGTGGTTCTTGTCTCGACTAAGGAAGTCAGCATCCCATAGATTGGGTTGCCTAGGGAGTCTCGTGTTTGGCTATTCGCGAGATAGTGTTGTAAGGCTTTGATGTTAAGGTCCAAGAATCATGTGAAATCTTGGTCCCCTTTTGGGACAATAGGAGTTTGAGGTGGGGTTGGGCGAGTAGGAGTTTTTTCAGTCTCTGAGTTAAACTCCATTATAGGACTGGTTATAGATGGTGAAGGTGGAAGTGGTTGTTGACTAGCGTGGTCAAGAAGGGCCTTGGTTTGACTGCGTGTCAAAACCATTCAAGGCAAGAAAGGATCAGGTTTTAGAAAATTGTGTTCTATCAGTCTCAGAAAACCAGAATGGATGTTTAGACAGCCAGAAAGTTGGATTTTAAGCTTGCTATTTTTGGAAAAAAGAAAATAAATAGAGACCGACGTCGGTACAAAAACTGATGTCGGTGAAGGATACTGCCGATGTCGGTCAGCTGACCGATGCCGGTCCAGAAAAGTTGTCGACGTCGGTTACAGAACCGATGTCGATCACTGTGTTTTCTAGAAACTCAGAAAAAAAGTTTTTAGAAATGGAGAAGATGTCCTTACTAGCTCAAAAAAGATAGATAAAAATAGAAAATATGATGATGACAGATAGAGCCTAGCATTAAATCCCTAGAAACAATTTTATTAAGATCATGTGGCTTATGCCTTAATGTGATGTTTGAGGAGGTTGGCTATAAGAAGGGTCCTAGAATAGGTAATCTAAAGATGGTTTCAGGTATGTTAAGGCACTCAAAAGTCTATATTAGCTTTCGTACAGGCCTGGTGCTAAGGAGCAAGCTCCCCTCACTTCACGATTCCAGTGGTTAGCTGGTTTCACTTAGCCAAAATATACTTTCACTATAGTTTAGACTCTGCCAGAGAATAGAGTTGGCTTTCCCCTTGGTGGTGAAATCCAAGTAGGATTGTCGGGATGGGTAAGGTATCCGCTGGGTGATGAAATCCCAGTCGGGCCTTGTCTCAAGTGAGTTTTATGTTTAATTGAGTGCTCATGGTCTGGTTGTGTAACATCAAGTGATCTACAATTTATTCAATATGCATTTTACTAATTACTAAGTGTGGACAAGAAAATGCAAAAAAGCAGGAAATGGAATGCAGTATATTTTAAAGCCCCAAATCGAAATGTTAAATTGGAATGAAAACAAGTTGGAGAAAGGGTTGAAGAAAATGATTTTTTTTACTAGTCTAGAAATGCAAGAAAAAGTTCTTTTTATTTCCTGCTTATGATGTCTTTTTTTTTAGAAAAGAAGAAAGAGATGAAGAGGAAGAAGCCTAATGCACCTAAATGAACAAAGAAGGGAACCCAAGGAAGGCCCTAAAGGGGTCCCACCGGGCGTGCCAGAATGTTTCTATTCAATTTCGCTTTCAATTTCAAGGAAGAATTAAGAAACTTAAGAAAGAATGGTCAAGGCTTGATATGTACCTGGATATAGTCTGCGCACCGTAATCCAGACGCTGTGAGTACTTCTCTTTGGCTGTGGAGGAATGACACCTACAAAGAAAAAAAACTTGGACAAAAGAAGGTGTTAAATGGACAGATGGTGAGTTGTCAAGCGAAAGCTTGATCCCAGAAGTATGAAAACTTCCTTAAGGGATATAAACCCACTAATCAATAAAAATAAGTGTCTGATAGACAACAGAATGATAAATAATTGAAATGATAAAAGATGGAATGAAAAAAGGAAGCAAAGGCTTACTTGAAAGATGTTGTCGAACTGGTCACAGTCACCGGCGTCAGTTGGTCAAGGTACCGACGTCAGTTAATCTACCGATGTTGGTTGGGGTAGTGACCAGCATCGGTAGAGGCAAAGGTCTTTGGACGAGGTCCGGGTTGGTCTGTGGTTCGTGGACAGAGTCTGGTCAGGGTCTGGGTTTATTTGAGTGGTCTTGAGACAAAGTTTTGGGCTTGGTTGAATGGTCTGGGGTTTGGGTCTGAAAGTCTGATTGAATGGACAGAGTGTATGGTTTGACAGAGGACAGAGGCAATAGGGAGATGGAGAAGTAAAGATTCGAGCCTGGCTTGGTTAACAGTCTGATTCGAGGAGAGGGAATGTTAAATCTAATTCATAATACTTAGAAGCAAATGACTAGAAAACACAAAGAAAACACAGACAATATACTTACCTGTGCCTTGTTGAAGGTGTGCTACTGATGATTCTCGTACCTGCTGTTGATGTAGCCTGTGTGGAGAACCTGTTGCTGATGGAGGACCCTGAAGCTGTTGCTGTACCTAAGGGAGAGAGTGAGTGGCTTGATTGAGAGATTTGATAGATTGATGGATGGTCGAAGACCAAAGATTGAAGGATTCATGATTCGCTTCCAGAGATTAGCTAATTTCTGATTGGGATCCTCAAAGAGTCTAAAAAATTGGTTAAGTATAACTGACGTTGGTGATTTCACCGGCGTCAGCCGACACTTGACCGACGTCGGCGGGGTTAGAATGGGAAAAAAGAGCCACTAAGCCTGTTTTTCATCCGCCAAGTGCACTATCCGTTGGAGAATGTCGAGGGTTGGGCTAAATACGCACAAGAGTTTGTTAGGCGGTTAGAGAGAAGTAGGAATAGGTCTTGGGTGAGTCATAGGATGGGAATTAGTCCAAGGCAAGGTGTCCTAGGTGAGGTGTCATGGGTGATGTGTCCAAGGAGGGGAGTTAATTCAAAATAAGTTTATTATTTTAAATTAGTAATTACATGTTTTAGGAATGGGTTAGGAATGGACCAAGGGGGAAGGTGACCAAGGGTTAGACACTATTTAGGTGTCTACAATAACAAAGTGCTATCTAAAATAAATTATCTAATGACATTTGACCATAACTATCCACCATGTTAACCAACTGAAATAGATAAAGGAGAATGAAAACTATCAACTCTCACACATGGCACCCCAATGCCACATAAATACCACTGTAGACATACTATCTCATATCTCTAACTATAACTTCTCCCAAGTAACATATCTCAACTAAAATATCATTGTCAAACATAGTTCACTGAAGTTCTACCAAGATAAAATTGTATATATGTTTGAGTGATGACCATTGGAAACTACTATACATTGAAAATATAAGAAATATCAATATGTATAAGCAATAATTACTGAGATAAATAATGCATAAACTACACTAATCATCAATCCATAATCTAAATGACCAAACTTCCACCATTCTCAACTAGGGTGTGATAATACAAAGAAGACAATGTTCTATAAGTCTTGACACATGCCTTGAATATGGTATTTCATGCTACTAGATTTTGCATGTGTTAGCATAACATAAAATACTAACATGATGTAATGGTCAATGAAAAAGATAAGGGTAATCTAAAAGGGTCATCCTTCACCAAAGTTTGGAACCCATAACCAATGTAAACTATATCCTATAGGCAAGTAGCATAAATACTACCAAATCAAGGTGTACTTGTATCACAAGCTTGTTAAACAAAGGTGAAGAGTAACATTTTAGGGTTACTATTATCTAAAGTTATAAAATAAATTCTCTTATATTAATTTTATTAACACTCATAGGATATCTATCACTATTAAAATATTAGACTTGATCCAAAACATAGAAGTTTTGATTGATAGATATTTCAAGAATATGAAAATAACATAGTAATAATGAATTCTCTAAGAAGAGATGTTTTATTACTCAAGATTGCAATACAACTGTATGCTTATCTCTGGGAAGAGATGTCTGGTTTCCATTTTAGGATACATCTTCATTTATACACATTTTAAAAGTAGTTGGATGATGTGGTAGGTCACCAATCTTGAGGGAGATTAAGTGGTTTGACTTCCATGATCTAAAACACTACAAAATTTGAGGAATTACTATTTTTAGAAACTTACTATTTTTAGATTGCACTACAAAAATTAAAATTTAGGGAACTTCCATTAGGGTTTTAGGTGTCAAAACCCATCAAACGAATCTTATTACTATGTCAACATGTTCTCCTTATTCTTAGCTTTCCAACAGTTTAAACAGGGAGTCAATTGGAGCTACGGTGCAAAAGTTATGGCTCTCGGAAGTTCCATCGTTAATTGGGGTAGAACCATTGCCCAAATTATCACCTAAATTATTTCCTAGATCAAGACTACTCTTAAACATAGTCCTATCATTACCACCTTTATTTTAACATCATAAGGCTATTTATCATTTCAAAATTGGTTAAGTTGTATAAAGCCAAGCTTGGATCTAAGAAATAATAATTTAGCACATTTACTATAACTTCAAGATTCATCTATGTAATACACACGAAATAAAAATCTTGTGAATCTCCTTAATTTACTTATATGTACAATCAATCAATATACTTATTAAAGGCATATAACATTTATTCACCACTAAATAACATTATCATCATCAAACCACTTAGTCAATATCATAGTTTTATACTTAAAATCAACAACATATCACATTATTATTCAATAAATATACTTAAAATGAAATCAATGAAAGGTAAATGTAATAACTCTAACCTTAACATCCAAGGGAATTAATAAGTCTAAGCTAACATGTACACAATTAATTCTTAACTAAAGGTAAATAATGTGTTTGGATGTTGAAAACCAAATTAAGATACACTAAAGTAGGTTTTACATTCTTACTTATATTCAAATCATAGTATATACAAACATAATTTCTTATATGAATGTATTCAAACTTTAGCAAGAGCTTATAGAAACCAAATCTTTTAGACCACCTTTTTAATGGTGTTAGTCAAAAATACTAGAATACTAAATAAGTGTATTAAGGTAAAATACCACTTAAGTACATATATAAGAAACACACAATTTATATACAACATTTAAACTCAATCATAAATAAATATATATATCACACAATAAATACTATACAAAATGTTAACATGAAGTATAGAAATGCCAACAAAGTCAATAATTCAATATTCAAGTAAACTTCACCCAAGCACAAGCAACATGGTCACATAGATCAATTTATGATCCCAATTCATAATGAGTACAATCGAGTAGAGAAATATTATGATGATAAGATTCATAGCTTCATCATGAATACTAAACACAAACCCTAGAGTTCTTAGTGTAGAACCCAAGCTCTGATACCAAAATGTAATGCCCAAAATATCACCTAAATAAAAGCCATAAAAACACTACAATTTTTTTTCCTTTAATCTTGCATGATGTTAACTCTGCACAACTCCAAACACATTAAACTACACACTTTATCAAATTAAGGCAACTAAATTGATGTGCATTAGATTTACACACATTTAAGAAATCATGTCTAAAATCAAGTAACTTGAAGGAACAACTAGACCCTTAATTTATTCCACCCCAATTTAAACTCTACACTACCTATGAACATGCTAAATGAGGCAACCTACCCACATTGGGATATAGTTTCTTAACACTTAGAGCAACCCAAGGTCAACTCGTTTGCCTCATAACAAAGTCACACTTTCATTAACTTGCCTATCATTAGCAATGGGTAAAATATCCATACTAAGAGATAATTAATTATGAGAAAAAATCTCAAATATATTAGCTATAGGTTACACTTATAAACCTATAAAACTGACACCTATAAGATAAGCATTAAAATTATCTTAGTGTTCCAAAGTAGTTTTAACATAGAAAACTATTCTACCTAGCAGATTCTACAATAAATTAGTTTCAGAATTGGGCTACTAAAAATACTAAAAACATTAAAAATAGATTAATAAAAAATTTGGAGAAAATTTAAAGCTAAAATAAACCACTATTAACTTTTGGTTTTGAGGAATGACTCCATTTACTATTTTTAACAATTTGATTTTGAAATGACTTTTCAAGCTAAACAACAAAACAAAGGTTCATAAAATGTTAAATGCCCCTAGAAGAGGCTCTCTAAAAATAGTAAAAATGAAATAAGAAAGTTTATATATTGATATGAAACTCAAATAAATAGGTTATATCTTTCAGATCATGTGTATATCAAACTGGGTAAATTCTACAATCCCATTTCTAGAATGACTTCGTAGAACCTAATTCATAAAATTTGTAAAAATCAGCATCAAACAAGGTTCAAGATGTCCTTGATAAAACTATAGAATGATTATAAAAATCAAATATAAATATTGATACACAAATATGGAACTTAAAACTACATACTACATTTTTAGGTTTCTCAAAATGCTAAACTGGATTATAATTTAAACACTCATTTTTAAGCGATCATTCAAACATAAAACATAATCAGTAAGAAATTTATAAATAGATTGGATTCAAAATTTAATTATTAAAAATACCAAAAAAATATTTTATTGGATATTTAGTGTTACCAATGAAAATTTTAATATAAATTAATTCTCTATCAACCTCAACATTCATGATTCCTTTACTCTAGATTCTTTTGGAATGGTGATTTTGAAGGCACTTTGAAAGCTAGAAGGTGTCGTCCAGTTTTGATTTTAACTTTTGCCTCTAGAAATGGTTTTAAAAAAAAATTGAATGGAAAAAAGATGATTCAATTCCACTAATTAATTTAGTTTCATATAGGGGAAGAGAATTCCAAATTCTGTATAAACCGCCTAACAAGCATAATTATTTATTCACGTCAAATCCGAATTGACTCAAGTTGGATTCTAAATTTAATTAGCTTAGTTTATTACTTATGATTTCTCATATCAAAGAATCCAGTACATGTTTTAGAGTGAAAGACTAATACTTTAACAATGTTTTAGTCGATTGTAGTTACATCTCTAGATTTATAATCAAGGTAACTTGATTTTCTAAACCTTAAAAACATTAGGGTTTTGTTTATCAAAATTACATTCCTTTTATTTAAAAGGTTATTTTGCCAAATAAAAAATCACTTTAAATATAAAATAATATTAATTCAAATTTACTTTTAAATTTATGTTCTTATGGGTTATGAAGGCTTGGCTTATAAATATTATTTTGTTAAATTTGTAAGGCTCATTCAATTCATCTTGAGTAATTAATTTCCTTTTAATAAAAATTCAATTTAAAATCAAATATTGTATTATTAATTACACCATCAAAATGGAAGACATTAAACAAAGACTTTATATGCTTAATACAATAGATTATTCTTAATTCTAATGGTAAAACAATGATAATAATGGTTACATAAATTCTCTATTGAGTTACACAAATACATACACAACTTTGATAGAAGAAACAAAAATTATATTACAATCTAAAGTTTACATCCTCCATAAAAAAATGAGGATAAACTACTTCCTATCACAAGCTAAACTAGAGCCTTATAACAACTTTTATAGTAATAAAAGACATGAGTCACAATATGGTTCTTTCAATAGCAAGGTAAATCAAGAATAGAGACAATCTTCATGAACAACCTTTCAAACATTCCAAATTGACAAGACCATATAATCAACATCAATTACAACATGAAAAACAATTAACATTTAGATGCTACAAATGCCATTCATAATAGGTATAATATCTCTAAACTATGTTTATCACTGGTAAATCTTCACCTGCACTAAGACATAGGCAATAATAGGTCAGCTTACGCTAAGCAAGTAAATGCATCCTCACAAAGGATTTTTCTTTTTTTTTCCCAAAATAATAAACAAGATAATAATGTCAATTCAACATTCATTCTAATAATGGCTATATGTTATCTTACATAAGTTTTGCAAATATGTTTTAAGGAATATATAGGTCATAATTTACCGATTTCTCTATATACCTTATTTATATCCACCAATATAATGTTAGTACCAGTTATTAAAAAAAATTGAACTTAACTTTTTACTAACACTCACATTAAATCATGTCAATTCCCACCTAAATTAATAATCATGATATACTAATTTCATATATCTGCTAGTCAAGAACATATACAAAAATATTTTCCAAAATGTATTTTTACTATTTGACACACCACTCATTATACTTGATGTTTTTGTTAATTATAATTTGACCACTACATATTTACGTCTATTTATTATTTTACATGCTTCTATTTATTTATACCTAATATTGGTTGATATGTATGAATCACTTATTATTTAATAATAGTATTATAATACCACGACATCAATCGTAACTTTGTATTTATCAAATCAATATTCATAATTCCAATATCAATAATAACCTTATTTATTATAAACTTCATTCTATGTATATATTCACTACATTATATTTATTATCCATTAAACTACATCTATTCATTCCTTAAATGTAATATAATAGATGAATTATAAATATATATTATAAATTCTAAATATAAATATAAATTATATACTATAAATTATAATTTATAAATTAACAATTATAAAATATATATTCTAAATTATAAATTTCATACCCATAACAAGTATATGTTATAAATTCCAAATATAAATATGAATCATATAATATAAAATAAAAAATATACAAATTAACTAAATATTAATTATAAAGTATATTATAACAAATAAGAATTGAAGCACCCTTTTTTACTTATAACATAAAATGTACATGTATAATAAAATTAAACTAATTTAGGGGTGAAACGTTGTTCTTTTGAATTATGCTAGAAAATAAATGAGAACAAAAGAAACATTATATTCCCCCCTTCATCCACTATCAATGTTGGAATTCTCTAGGTGTGAAAGAAAAAGTCAATGTATGAAAGAAACTATGTTTCCTCTCTTTAATGCAAGGTCAAATATTACTAGACCATTATTATTATTATTATTATTATTATTATTATTATTATTATTATTATTATTATTATTATTATTATTATTATTATTATTATTATTATTATTATTATTATTATTATTATTATTTTTATTTTTAACCATTAACAAACCCTAAGCTAACAACCATGGCCATCAGCTAGGGTGCCACAGGGATGGGTGAGAGGGGGAGACTAGTTGGCTTGAACCCTCCTCCCTCCCTACCATGGGAGGGCGATGAGGTCAAATTAGCCACCACCCCTCCCTCTTCACTATTTAATAACTTTTTTATTTTTATTTTATTATTGTTTTTGGTTTTATTTTAAAATATATGTATGAACTATAAATTATGTGCAGTATTACTCCATTACATATATATAATATTTTTTAACTATTTATTTATTTTTATTTTTAAACAGAGCTATATATGTAAATATAATATTTGTTGATATACATAAATATGCATTTATTAATTTTTTTTAAACCTGATCAAACAAGAAAGAGGTATATATAATATCATTTTTTGTACCATTTTCAAACCATAGCCTTAATAGGGGTTTTTTTTTTTTTAAAAAATTCAATACAAATAACCTATGAAATAAAATATCTGATTCAAAAATCTAAGAGGAGTTAACATTCATTATTTGACCCATTTAAAAAATTGAAATAAGAACTATTAGATCTATGAAGGCAGTGTTTACTTGATTGATTCCTCTTTGATCCATTCCTCTCCCAAGATCTTTTTCTTCCTCCATCTTTCTCTTCTTCTTTCTTAATTTTAACAAGCTCCTTCCAATAGAGATAAACCACCACCAAAACCAAGATTCATAAACAATACAACTTCAAAACCCTAACTAGGTTTTGACCAAATTATACATTTAAAATTCAAAACCCCAATTTTTTATTTTTGTTTTGCTTCCCAACACTCTCAAATGACCCATAAATTTCCTTGGTCAAAGAGATTACCTTATTTTAAAATCCCACATGGGATCTTACAACTAAATTAATTTAAAATTTCCCTACTCCCAAGACACTCAACCAAGTGGATTGAGTACCTACACTAGGCTAGGATTTAAATAAGATTTTTAGAAAACCTATGGAGTAGAGCTCATAGGCTACCTAAGAGCCCTATGACTCCCCATAAAATAATAAAATATATTTTATAAATTTTTAAATTCATTTGAGTCTTAACTCTAATTAATAATTTTTAACTTTTAATTGATATTTATTCATTAATTAACTAAGAGAGAGTTATAATTTAAAACCTTAATAAACACTTAAAAGTATTGGAAAGTATCTCAATTTTGATAAGAATATGACCTATCCTATGGGGTTTTATATAATCCTCTTATAAAATCATCATCCTCAATGCTAAAACCAAAAGGGATAACAAAACATTAATTACTCACTCTTAACATCCCTAGAATACTACCATCACTACTGATACTCAAAGTTTCACTAGAAAACAATCAAACCCAATTAATCACTGAGACATGCATATAAAGATAAGTTTCAACCCAAGGTGAGCATTCCATGTGAAATAAAGTTCCCTGTGCTTTTATTAATGCTAATTGGAAAACCATACACTGTAATACCCTAAATGTTAGACCATGTTGAACCAAAGTCCCACACTATGTGATACTACCAAACTATGCTATATTGATCAATATCATAAGGTGCCAACTAAAACATAATAGCCTCTAAAATTATAAAGCGAGAAAAAATTTCATCCGATTGTAATTCATATTTTTATTTATATCTATCACTAACCAACTAAATCACACAATCATGAAATCTCAATTATCCATCCAATGTCTAAATAATACTGAGAGAAGAATAATTAGAGTAAATAATGGCAAAGGTACACTAATAGGATAGATATCCATCCATGGAAATATTTTTTGGATCTAATTGAATAATGTTGAACCACATTAGACCATGTTAAAATAACCAATCGAGGTATATACTAAAATAAAACTTAGTCACTGCATACCAAATCATCTGCTTAGGCCTCCCATCATCAACATAGAATGATATCACTACTAAAATGATTTATAAACACTCTGCTCTATCATATAAACTCCTTATACATCCCAAAAGAGTCATAACCCCATGCAAGGACCCCACACACACGCATATATATAACTACCATGTCTGGTGGGGTGGGAAGGGTGGCATCATGAACCGACATGATTAGTTTCCATCATGAACCACTAAATATATTCTAAGATACTTCTTATTCCTCATACCACACCATAGGCATACTAGTTATGCACATACAAACACATGAAACTAGCACCAACAATCATCAAAAGAAATATACTAGAGAATCAACTGATCATGTATGGGAAAAACTAATAAAAGTGAGATTAAGTAGTTTCAAAGCAAAAAGATAAAACTAGAAATAAAAAATAAATTTCAACAATGTCCATGATCGACCATTTGAATAAAAAAATAAAATTCAAAGACAATAAAATAAAATAAAATGCTAATTTATAGTCAACTTAAAACAAAATTAAATCAAATATAAATAATTTTGGCAAAACATAAGCAAAAATAGATCACATCATGAACACTATGTGAGTTTTTCAAAGCACTAAAAGTCACCCAAGGGGAGAAGGAATAAAAATCATCTCAATTACCTCTAGAGGTAAGAGGCATCATAATTACCTCCCTAAGGTATGAGGCATTTGGATTACCTCCTAGAGGTTTGAATCATCTCGATTACCTCCTAGAGGTATGTGGCATCTCAATTACCTCTTAAAGGTATGAGGAACACTATTTATTACCTCCCAAAGGTAAGAAAAATAACTATAAATTACATACCAAGGTAATACAATAATTGTACACCATTATATGTAATAGTACCACTATATAAATTGACTGAGAAACTCTCATACACAACATCCTACTTCTATAAAAGAATCAAAGATAATCATACTGTCTCACATCCCTAACTGTCATGTAACCAAATTGTTATATAGAACTACTTATAGAGAGTGACCATGTTGCAAATAGCAAATATAAATTTCATTGGTCCAATTGATGCCACAATGTTATCCTGAATGACATTTTCAACATACATCTATAACTTTGGTTAAAATCTCATGAGGAATATCTGAGTCTCTCTGTGTATAGTAATACAATGTCCCAAGGTAACATGTGTAAATTTTTATGTTATCCATAAATAATCATCACTAAAAATACTAAATGATAATAAAAATTAAATAAGAAGTTTTATATATTGATATGAAACTCAAATAAGTAGGTTATATCTTTTAGATCATGTGTATATCAAACTAGGTAAATTATATAATCCCATCTTTTAAATGACTTAGTAAAACCTAATTTAGAAAATTGGTAAAAAATAGCATCAAACAAGGTTCAATGTTAAATATTTATATACAAATATGAAACTAAAAACTACATGATACATTTTTAGGTTTCTTAAAATTCTAAACTAGGTTATAATTTAAACACTCTTTCGTGAGCGATCGTGCAAACATAAAACATAACCAACAAGAAAATATTGAAAAAATTGCATTCATAATTTAATTATTAAAAATACCAAATGATATTTTACTAGATATTTATAATTACCAATGATAATTTTAATATAAATTATTTCTCTATCAACCTCAACATTCACGATTCCTTCACTCTAGATTCTTTTGAAATGCTAATTTTGAAGGCACTTTAAAACTTAGAAGGTGTCATCCAGTTTTGATTTCAACCTTTGCCTCTTGAAATGGTTTTACAAAAAAAGTCAACCAAATGGAAAAAATATGATTTAATTCCAATACTTAATTTAGTTTCATATAAGGGAAACGATTTCAAGATTCCATATAAGCCACCTAACAAGCACAACTATTTATTCGCATCAAATCCCAATTGACTCAAGTTGGATTCTAAATTTAATTAGCTTAGTTTAATACTTATGATTTATCATATCAAAGAAGTCAATACATGGTTTATATCACAAGGCTAATACTTTAACAATGTTTTAGGTCATTGTAGTTACATCGCTAGATTTATAAGCAAGGTAACTTGATTTTCTAAGCCTTTAAAACATTCAAATTTTTTTTATCCAAATTACATTCCTTTGATTCAGAATTTTATCTTGCCAAATAAAAAATCACTTTAAATATACAATAGTATTAATTAAACTTTACTTGTCAATTTATGTTGTTATGGGTTATGAATGCTTGTCCTATAAAATTTATTTTGTTGAATTTGTAAGGCTCATTCAATTCATCTTGAGTAACTAATTTCCTTTTTATAAAACATCAATTTAAAATGAAAGGTTGTGTTATTTATTACACTGTCAAAATGGAAGACATTAAATAAATACTTTATATTACTAACACAATAAATCATTCTTCATTCCAATGGAAAAACAATGATAATAAGGTTTACATAAATTCTCTATTGAGTTACACAAATTTAATAGAAGAAACCATAATTATATTACAATCTAAAGTTTACATCCTCCCTACAAAAATGAGGACATACTACTTCCTATCACAAGATAAACTAGAGCCTAAAATAATTTTAATAGCAATCAAGAACATGAGTCACAATATGGTTCTTTCCACAACAAGGTAACTCAAGACTAGAGACAATCCTCATGAACAACCTTTCAAATATTCCAAATTGACAAGATATATTCAACATCAATTACAACATGCAAAACAATTAGCATTTAGATGTTACAAATGTCATTCATAATAGGTATAATATCTATAAACTATTTCTATCATTGATAAATCCTCCCTTGCATTAAGACATAGGTAACAATAGGTCATCTTATGCTAAGCAAGTAAACACGTCCTCACAAATATTTTTCTTTCTTTTCCCAAGATCATAAACAAAATAATAATGATAATTCAACATTAATTCTAATTATGACTATATGTTATCTTACATAAGTTTTGCAAAGATGTAATAAGGAATATATAGGTCATAATTTACCGATTTCTCTATATACCTTATTTATATCCATAAATATAATGTTAGTGTTAGTTATTAAAAAAATGTTGAAACTTAAATCTTTACTATCACTCACATTATATCATGTCAATTCCCACATAAATTAGTAATCATGATATGCTAATTTCATATATCTGCTAGTCAAGAACGTATACAAAAATATTTCCCAGAATGCATTTTTACTATTTGACACACCAATAATTATACTTGATCTATTTGCCAAATATAATTTGACCACTATATATTTACATATATTTATTATTTTACATGCTTCCTTTTATTTATACCTGATATCGGTTGATATGCATGAATAACTTATTATATAATAATCATATTATAATACCATGACATCAATCGTAACTCTATATTTATTAAATTTTTATTCATAATTCATATATAAATAGTAACCTTATTTATTATAAATGTCAATTCTATGTATATATGCACTACATTATATTTATTATCCATTAAACTACAACTATTCATTCCTTAAATGTAATATAAAAGATAAATTATAAATACATATTATAAATTCTAAATATAAATTATATATTATAAATTATAATTTATAAATTAACAATTGTAAATTATAAACTATATATTATAAATTATAAACTACATACCCATAACAAGTATTGTTATAACTTCCAAATATAAATAAAAAATAAAAAATATACAAATTAACTAAATATGAATTATAAAGTATATTATAATAAAAAAGAATTTAAGCACCCTTTTTTATTTATAACATAAACTTTACATGTATAATAAAACTAAATTAATTTTGGGGGCAAAGGTTGTTCTTTTGATTATGCTAGAAAATAAGTGAGAACAAAGGAAACATTATATTCCCCCCTTCATCTACAATCAATGTTAGAATGGTCCGATTGGGAAAGAAATAGTAAATTTATGAAAGAAACTATGTTTCCTCTCTTTAATGTAAGGTCGAATATTGCATACAACATTATTATTTTTTATATTTATTTTTAACCATTAGCAAAACTTAATCTAGTGGCCATGGCTATCAGTTAGGGTGCCACAGGGATGGATGAGAGGGGGAGACTGGTTGGCTTGACCCCTCCTCCCTCCCTACCATGGGAGGGGGTTAGGGTTGGCTCACATCACCCCTCCCTATTCAATATTTAATGAATATTTTATTTTTTTATTTATTTATTTTTCTTAATTTTTATTTACTTATATATATATATATATATGTATGTATATATGTATGTATGTATAAACTATAAATTATGTGAAACAACACTCTGTTGCATATATAATATTTTTTAACTATTTTTTTTACATAGAGCTATATACATAAATATAATATTTTTTGATATACATAAATATGCATTTATATTCATTTATTAATTTTTTTAAAACCCTGATCAAACAAGAAAGAGGTATATATAATGTATATATAATATCATTTTTTGCACCATTTGCAAACCATAGCCTTAATAGAGTTTGTTTTTTGATAAATTTTGAATACAAATAACCTATCAAATAAAATACTTGATTCAAAAATCTAAGAGGAGTTAGCATTCATGATTTAACCCATTTATAAAATTAAGAAAAGAGCAACTAGATCTATGAAAGAATTTTTTACTTGCTTGATTCCTCTTTGATCCATTCCACTCCTAATCTCTCCTTCTTCCTCCATATTTATCTTCTTATTTATTAATTTCAACAAGATCCTTCCAAGAGAGAGAAACCACCACCAAAATCAAGATGCATAAACAACACATCTTTAAATCCCTAACTAGGTTTTGACCAAGTTTAACATTTAAAATTCAAAACCCCAATTTTTAATTTTTAATTTTTTGCGTCCCAACACTCTCAAATGACCCATAAATTTCCTTGGTCAAAGAGAGCACCTTCTCTTATAATCCACATGGGCTCTTAAAACTAAATTAATTTAAAATTTCCTTACTCCCAAGGCACTCAGCCAAGTGGGTTGAGTACCTACTCTAGGCTAGGGTCTAAGTAGGCTTTCTAAAAAACCTATGGAGTAGAGATCATAGGCTACCTAGGACCCCTGTGACTCTCCTCAAAATTATAAAATTCATTTTATAAATTTATAAATTCATCTAGATCTTAACTATAATTAATCATTTTTAACTTTTTATTAATTAAAAAACCAAGAGATAATTATAATTTAAAACCTTAATAAACACTTAAAAGTATTGGCAAGTATCTCAATTGGGATGAGAAAATGATCCACCCTACAGGTTGTTACACCCACATTCTTATTTTAGGAGAGTAGTAACCTTTTCTTACATTACACAATGGAGTAGGGTACCTTCTACATTATGGTAGTAAAGGGTGTTATAGTGAAAGACATACTTGAAATTTTGTTTTCATAATCTAATATTTTCATGAGAATCCATGTCTAGAGGGTAGGTTTGATGTTCAAGGAATTGGGTTATGTGTTTGTACCATGGTCTTTGTCAAATAGTGATAGCCTCAATATGATAGATGAGTGAATCATCTATTTAGATAAAAGAAGATGATTTTATTATTTTGATAAGAAATTAGGAAACATCAAGTACTTTATGAGGGTAAAATAAGTATGTTGATGAAGTGAGAGAATCAACTATGGAATTTTAATCTCTTGGAATTAGCTCTATGGTAAAAGAGGTAAATTATTTGGAAAGTGTGGTATCCATTTGATGATATCTGATTAAATTTTCACTTTTACATTGATAATCACCATTAACCTAGTGGTAAATCATTTGTTTGTTACCCAAAACATGTAGATGTGGGATATCTAAGTTGAGTGTTGTTTTAATGCCTAATATTATAGATTCATAGTCATCCATGTCATTAGTGACATAAAAATCTAATATAAATGCCAAAGGTATTATATTACCATGATTTTTTGTGATAATACATATTACCCTATCTCCTTGGAGGTATTTGACACCATCAAAGTGTGGGTCAATGTGTCTTCATGTAAATCAATGGTAACTTCAGGGATTTCTTTGATAACTACTTTGGATTTAATAGTATCAAAATTTATATTAGTGTCTTCTTGATTATTTAATTCTAAATTAGTAGTGAGATTGTGAAAATAATATGTGAGAGAGATAACCTAGTTAATACCTTGAATATAAATAATGTTTCATAAAGGAGATTATATTGAAGTTAATTTGTATCTGGTAAAGGTTCCACCACAAGTTGGTCAATGATGACTTTTTCTTTGATTGATTTTTGTGAAATAATGATTTCAAAGTCAAATTCCATCAATAGGACCATCCATTTGCCAATTCTATCTCTAGGTAAGAATATTTTGGAGAAGAAATGATGAATTAGATCAGAATAAAAAATGACATAAGTTGTTTGATAAAGCATATAGTGACAGAGCTTTTCTATAAAGGCAATCACATTCTACTTTGGTATAACATTTTTCATATTCAATGAGTCCTTAACTAATGTAAAAAATAATGTATTCTCTACCAGTATCATCTTATTGGGAAAGCATTTCCCCAACTAATATGGGGGAATGTGAGTTATATAATTTTAATGGATGATCATTTAAAGGTGGTCAAAGACTAGGATGATGGAGCAAAGATTCATTCATGTTATAAAAATATTTTTGAATGGAATATTCTAGATCATTACCTTTTTTTATAAGGAAATTGATAGAGTAGATAACGTAACCCATTTCTAGGATGAACCTTCAAATTACAAAGATTTTTCTAAGGCAAGTGCATATGTTGGGAATGGTGTGAAGAATAGGCATTTTGATGATAGCATTTATTTTGGTTGGATCAATATTATGCCTCAAAGAGAGACTAAGAACCCTAAAATTTTACCAAATAAATAAACACTCATATGGGTTGATTATAATTTTATATTTGATTAGTTGATCAAAAATGATAGATTGTTGAGGTTAATTTTATAACTTTTAGATTTAGAAATGAGGTCATTGACATAGGTTCCTATTATCTTGTGTATAAAATAATGAATTATGTGGAACATTACATGTTGATAGGTTACTCTAACATTTTAAAGATTGAAAGTCATTTTTACATAACAATAGGTTCCCCATTATATAGTAAATGTTGTCATTTTTTAGTCTTTAGGGGATATGATTATTTGGTTATATCCTAAGAAATAATCTATAAGTGGAAAAATTTCATATGCAATGGTGGAATATATTATATCATCTATTGAAGGTGATGGGAACTTATCTTTTGGACATGCTAGGTTAATATTATGAAAATATTTGTATACAAAAATGACCATGGTGAATTTTTTTTAATGAAAATAATGTTTGATGCCCATTAGTAATAGTCAATAGGTTTGATAAATTTGGCATCCAAAAGTTTAATAATTTCTTTGGAAATGTGGTAGAAATTTCAATTGGATTTTTTTTTTGTTTTTTTCTAATGGGTTTTGCTTCTGGGTAAGTGATGATATTATGTATACCTATACAAAGATCAATGCCCAACATATTTTCATATGACCAAGAAATTTTTTATCAATACTTGTCAAAGAATAATCTAAAGTTATCGTGTTATATTGGCATGAGTTATTTAGAGATAGTTATAATTCTAGGGCATGATGGTGTACCATATTATATTATTTTGGTTTCTTGAATGATCATAACATTTCAATCTTCAAAATGATATGGAGTATGTAGAAGAGAATAAATAGGATTTGTTTTAGGATCCAGAATAGCAATGAAATTATTAAAACAAGGAGATTTTCATGTTAAGTTTCAAAGTTTATGATGTTGTCAGGGAAGATGAGGTTATCTAGCATGGAGTAGGTTAAGTATAGCTTCATCACTAGGGAGTGTGAGTAATGATTCTTAGTATTCAACATCAACTTTGAGATCAATGATTTTATTACCATTGTGATCATATTTAGAATGTATTTTCCATGCATCTGTGGCTTAAGCATCTATGGTAATTTTGGTTGTAGATTTGATTTTAGGTTGAGGTTGAGTGGATTTAGTTGAACTGGTAATAGGTGTGTTAGCTTGTGTTTCAGATGGAGGTTTAGTTGAATTGAGGTGGGTAGCTTTAGTGGTATCTATAGGATATTGATAAGGTAAATAATTTGGTAGATTTTTTGGTTGTGTAGAAGATATATAGGGGTCAAAAGTTTATAAATTTTATAGAGTGGATATTTTTTCAAGTAACCATGGGGTATTAAAAATTAGAGGATTAATGGGAGATACATGTCCTTCAGGTTTTGATTCACTATCAGTTGATATGTGAATGACATGAACATCCAGGTTGAAGGAATGTATCTTAACTAATGTATGTTGGTAGTGTTGTACACCAAGATCACATTATTGAGAGTAATACATGATATATTATCATCATATGTGTGGGAAATAATGCACGCATTTGTATCTAAGGGATAATTAGAATTGGATGAACCTAAATCACTAAATTTTTAGGGAGACGTTGTTAAATGATCTTAAAATATTTTCCTCCCCTATACTTATCACATGTGAAATCATATTTTATGTAATAATATTAATTTTCATTACATGGAGGAGGGATTTTAGATATATAAAAAACTAGAAGTATGGTATAATCACATGAAAGCAAATAAGGAAGAAGCCACTCTAAAATGTAAGGAGGTAACCTAGTGGTATTATAAGTGTTTTTTAAGTCATTAAGCTCATCATATTCAAAATCAATAAGAGTGACTTGTAAATATAGATTCATGTTAACAAATTTATGTAGAGGTGTATTTTCAATGCATGGAATGGTTGGAATCTAATATTGAGATTTAGGGTTGGGTAAATAGATACTCCATGGATTAAGATTGACCTCATTTTTATAATATTTTCCATTATGGATGAATTTAGCACATTAACTACCAAAGGAGGTAATAAACCTCATATGATGTATCCATGGGCAACCTAGGAGTATGTTGTAAGATATTGGTAAATTGAGGACCATGAGATTGGTATGTATGGTCTTGGTTATAATAGTGAGAGGGACCCAAATATAGAAAAGTAGTTTTTTATTTGTCTTATCAAATAATCAACATGTGAGATGAGTTTGTTTGATGTGATATTTGGTATATCCTAGTTATTGAATTAACCAAAGGGAGATAACATTAATTCCCTACCCTTCATCTATTAAGACTTTTTAGATAAGGGTGGTATTAATTGTGTTGGTATAATAATTTAGATTGTAAAGCTGTGCATGATATTTGTCTGATATTCATGTGTTATGTACTCATTTTGTCATTTTATAGTCTCTTTTATCCTATCTTCATGACTTGTAATAAGCTATAATATGAAGAGACTCCACTTTTGGCACTAATTATGAGAAGAAGATGAATAGTCATAGACTAGAAACATCTATATATATGACTATATTTGTAATAAGAAGAGGGTTCCACTTTTGAAGAGATCAAAAGATATTTTTATGTTTATGGTTACCTATGTGATTTATTATTATGTTCCTTTCATGCATTCTCATGTATAATGTTTTTGTTACTTTTTATCTAATTAATACAAATGCTTTATTTCTATTTATGAAATAATACTTTTTCTTAATTCCTAAATAACATAGGATAATTAATGTTTGATATGTTTTTTTAATCCAAACTCATGTATGAATAAAAATACATTATTCTACACACATGAAGTATATCACTACTATTTTTTTCTTACCATGTTTTGATTCTTCAAGAATCTCTATTAATAATGGTGTAATGAGCTTGGATACTCCTTTTTGGAGAGAATTATGCTAATATGGTTACCAAGGTAAAGAGATATTAATATATGGGTACACCAAAGAACATGCAATTTTGTAGAAGAAGAATAAGAAAGGACTGGTCTTACCATACAAGAGATCATTCAAGAGCATATTTATGGAGAGATTTATGAAATTTTCTAGTAGATTTATCTAAATTACTAATGACCTGGTTAGCATGGTTGGAATATTATTACTTTAATCCAAGGATGGAATAAACTATAATCTATACTAAATAAAAGATAGACCGGTTGTAGAGATTAGAAATCGACTGGACAAGATCAATAAATCATTACGTTATTAATATAGTAGACAGATATATAACTACATTTGTAGTAAAAGGATATATAGATTTTGAAGTTGTGAAGGAATTGTTAATTAGATTAAATTGAGGGAATTTTTTCAATTATTACCTATCCTTTTGAAGATGTTAGTTATGGACAAGGATATGGTGCTTACTCTAGACAATATAGAGTAGTCACTTTGGGCATATGGGGGTGTGTGTGACATGATAGTGAATGACGAATAGATAAGGATTAAACCTAAATCTATAATGGATACACAAGGGAATAATATTTAGAAGAAAAGTTTAGATTTATAATGTGAGTTTTGATAACAAAATAGATAGAATAAATAGAAAAATACCTAGGTACCTATGAGTAGAGTTACGAGTAGCAATAAAATAGATGATTAATGAGTAGGAAGATGGGATGAATGAGAAGAAAGAGATGAATAATAAAGGACAAAGAAAAATGAGATGGAGAAATAATATGAATGCTATAAGAAATAAATAAGTAATGAAGAATGAGAGGAAGAAGAAATGTTGGAAGAAGGAAAGAATAGTGTAGAGGTAGACCAGTTAGATGATAGATGTAGTGTACAACTACAAGAATAGTTATTATCAGAAGGACATGAATAATTAAGAAAATAAGTAGAAAAAATTTGTAGAGTAATCATACGTTAAATCTTAGAAGAATAAGTCATAAGAAAGAATCATTCACCAGAAGATCACACATCCCTGCAACCTAATTTCCTAAATTCCAATAGAAGTTTTCAACTAGACGACAAGGAAGATAGTAGTTGGGAAGGTCCATTTTCATAAAAATTGCATATTTGGGATACCAAATTTTTTTTAAAAAAATTTAAGGCCATAGGATTTGTTGAAATGAAGTAGATAAAAGTAAGAAACATATAAAAATAGAATGTGTAGATTAACTTTCCTAGTGCACAGGTAAATATCTATAGTGCCCAAATAAGATCTCATAGAACATAGCCCTCCATTATAATAACTATGTAGTAGATCCCATCGATACCATTTTATAAAATGGGTTTTTTAGGATCATTTATAAACCTGGCAACATATGATAGGTCTATAGACCGTGAGCAGTACTTACCAACATGTGAGATGAGATTGAAAGCTAAGGGTATTACTGATGAGGCTATAAAGAAGTGTGAGTTAATAGAAAAACTAAATGGAATAACTCCTAAGTTTATGTGCCATAGATAAATTACAAAGGCAATTCTATAGGAGGTTAAGGAATGGATTATCACATAATTTAAGATAAAGAAATGTACAAGTCAAACTATTTAATACCTAAAGGAGTTTAGGTAGAAGTTAGGAGAATCAATTTGTGAGTATGTTGGTAGGTTATTCAATGTTACCAATAAGGTTGTATTTGCCTTATAAATTAGACATAAATATACATTTTTTGTTAAAGGATTGTGTTTTAGAATTAGATTTACTATAGTGTAGACTCAATTTGTTACTAAGGTAGATGCCAGAGTTACTGCTCTATGACTGGAGCAAATTAAAGACTATGGGGAATCTCACATAATGGGTTCTAAGATTAAAAATACATTGCAAGATTTTATTAATAAGATATAAAAATTTCATGAAGATAAAACTAAGCTAAATCTATGGTGCCTAGAGTATGGGAAAGAAGGACATCATATGAATTATTATCCTAAGATCAAGATAGAGTTTTGTGAAATCTATAAACTAGTAGGGCATGCAAAAATGCAGTACCATCTTCTAGTATAGTATGTGTTAATCCCAAAAAAATTATATTATAATTTTTTAAAGTCATATAATCATGGGGAAAATAATTGTAGGGCTTTTTAGGAGATGAAATAAAACATTATAAAGAATGTATTCATTATTGTTACACAACAAGTGTCGTTGGTAAATTAGATAATTCTAGGCCCAAAAGTTGATAAGTTTTTGTAAAATAAGTAGGTTTATAATAAATTCCAAATTAACCTCAGTACTAACCTCAAGGTCTACCTAGATGCACCCCTCCTTCACTAAGTTGGACACCACCATTATTGTAATACTAGTACACAACACCTTGGAATCTAGTAATGATGTAGTAGCAACAAACTTGTTAAACCCCACAAATTATGAAACAACAATTTGGAATTGGAGATCATACCCAGTAACATCATCAATATAATACAACAAAAAAATAGGGAGGTTATAGAGGAGGTTATCAGTTGAATAAAGGATGATCTAGGGGTGGATACAAAGGGGGTTACCAAGGTGGCATAGGTAATAATTACCAATGTCCTCTTTTACAATGTTATATTTTTGGAGAGTATAATCATGTGCAATGTAAGTTCCCTTTGAATCCCCAAATATAATCTTACTACACATAGTGTAGGTTATATGAGTAACACATGATAGAAGACTATCCTATCTTAGAAAAGAAAAGAAAGGAAAAGGTTGTCAAGAATGTTAACATGGTGAATGCGTAGCCTAAGGAGGATGCATTTATGAACTCCATTACAAGACACCAACATATAGAGATAAGATTGTCTCCTCTCAAAATTCCTCAAGACCATGGAATTCAAAAAGAAAAATAGGACAAATACATAGACCTAATTATAAAAAAGGGGATCATGTATGAATCTACATAGATGCTGAAAAATATTCAACACCAAGACACTAATAAAGTATATGTTAAAATAATGTATGCCATATGTATGGCTAGATTGTGTACATTATGCATTAGGATGGATTTATTACTACACTGATAGATTTACTAAAGCTTTTAAGTACACTACATAATAAATACATCTATGAGAACATCATAAATTTACTACATAATTTATTAGAGTGTTCATAGCAAGGGAAACAAAAGAAATAAAAACTTGTTTGGTATGTAAAACCAAAGAAGCCATGGGATGTAGATGTATGAATTAACATTGAAGTTGTAAGATATGAAATTCTTAGTCTTGACTTTGATTTTGGTAGCACATTCAACATGATCCCTATATCTACATGGGAGGTGATTAGACATCTAGTTCTAAGTTAAAACCTAGTGACTCTAAGCTTAGTAGACTATGGAAGAGTTGATATGTTTATAAGATTAGAATAAGTTGAGATCAAAGTCATAGAAATGATCTTGTGAGGTGAATTTTAAGTCATAAATATTAAGGAAACAACAACTCATTACCCTATGTTAATCATAAATAAATGAGCATATGATGGTCAGATGACTATCAGTATGATGAAAAATCAACTAGAGGTGTATCAAAGAGATAATATTATTTTCATCCCTTAAAATAAGGCTCACAAAACCTACATCATTATTTATAAACCAAAATCTCCTTATGTTGCACAAGAAACTAGCTAGATGAAGGTAAACTTAGAAGAGAAGCCAAAAGTTCTATACACAAATGAGTGTAAATTTTTATATGAACACACTAAACCTTAGATACAATCTTTACTCACTCAAAAATTGAAGACATCTAAATAATGGAAGCCCAAATCAATAGTTACTTAGCCATTGACATATCAATTTATCATAGAGGATTGTGCATCCATGTCTATTAAATCCCCTAATTTCTCAAAAGTTTATTTTCTATATCAAGTAGATTATTATATGTATAATATATAGAGCTAACCAGAGAAAGAATTTTTCCTTATGAAATAACTTCATATGTCATTGGAGACTCAAATATGCATCTACTAAATTGGGTTCATGGTGATCATGAAATCTGACCTAGGAGAATGGTCTTCACCCATGAGAGATAACTTCCTTTGTACTATATGACTAAGGATATTAATTCATTCATTATACACATACAAGTTCATGTACCTACCATTAGTCAACAGGTTAGTGCCTTCAATTATGATTTGAAGGGAGTTGTAGTGATATGGTGGAAAATGCATAGAAATGATTAGCTTGATCAAGGTGAAGCATGTGAACTTATGATTAGAATATTTCAACTACCATAGCCCATTAGAATCAATTGACCTTTCTTTCAAGAAGATGAGTGCCTTTAAATCCATATCCAAAAATGTGTTGAGGTCTAGACTAAAGAATATGTGGCATCAAAGTACTAGGTTCACATATTTCATTACACACTTACCCCTTTACCATCAACATGGTATATTCATCAAGCATATAGGAGGGAGACAAAGCACTGGGCACATGTATAGAGTGAATTCATAAAGACATTTGTATTTGAAGATGATAATCCTCTAGTTCATAATGTGTTGCTAAGAAATCAAACATTTCCTATGCCATGGGTGCACAAAATATTTAAGCACCATAAAATAATCTAAGATGAAGAAGAATGTAGCTTATGATCTAAATATAACATTACAAAGATATAAAGTTTTCAAAAAGGAAAACAATATCTTATGCAGTCATGACACCAAATACAAGATTAAGAGGAAGAAATTAAAGTTTTATATACTAATGGTGATATTGATATGATTGATTTATTTAAACTTGAATGGCTATTAAAAACATTAAAGGACCTAATCATAGAAGCCACTGAAGATGAAAAGCTATGAAACATAAAAAATTTAGAATAAGAATGGAAATGAATGCTAAAAGAATATATTATTGAGAAAAAGCATAATATTTATTAGTAGCCTATTATAAGGCATGTGGGAAACCTAAAAATCTAAAAATAGCACATATAAGTGACTATTAGACTAAATTCAAAGTTTCATAAGCTATACAACATATTAAATATTATCAAGATGTGATTCCCACTAAATTTTCATAGGTAAAAAGATTAAATACATCCCTAGGTGAAATGAATATCGAACTCAAGGAGTGTGCACAACCTATAAAGAAATAACCATAAAAGTTGAATCCAAACATGAAGTTGAAAGTGAAGGTTGAACTAGATAGAATGCAAGACACATACATGATTTATCCCATATAAAAGGTAGATTGGGTTAGTCCCATGGTAGTATAACTTAAGAAAATATGGGATATTAGAGTATGTGATGATTATCAAATTTTTAATGACATATGTATGAATATCCATTCTTAATTCCCTTCATAGATGAAGTTTTAGAATCTATCATAGGTCATGAAGTCTACTCTTTCATGGATGGACTTAGTGGTTACCATCAATACCCATCATAGAGGAAGACAAAGCTAAAACAGCTTTTGACATAGAATGGGGATCCTTTGCATATAATATAATTCCTTTTTCCCTCAAGAATGAACATGTAGTTTTTTTATCGAATAGTGGTGACTATTTTTAAGGATTTCATTCATGACTTTTTGGAAGTCTCTCAATGATTGGGTAGTATTTTCTTTGTTTAAATAACATTTGTCCATGTTTTACCTCATGTTAGAATAATTTTTATCTCTACACAGTGCCCTAAATTTGAAAAAAATGCTTATTTTTTACACCTTTTAGTGTCTTGTTATGTCATTTTGTGTGCAATGAAAGGATTTTGGTGGACTAGGCCAAATTTAAAATCATTCTTAGTATGCCTCCACCAATCATATCCATGGAAGTGTGATATTTTATTGGCTATATAGGGTACTATCAAAAGTTTATCAAGGGATATGAGACCATTTCATCTCCATTGGAGTACTTACCGTGCAAAGGTGTTAAGTTTGTCTGGAATTTTGAGTGTCAAGCAACCTTCATAGAATTGAAGCAAAGACTAGTCATTGTTCCTATTCTCATATTTCCCAATTAGATCAAGAAATTTAATGTTCACATTGATGTTTTTGGTATCATAGTCGGTGTTTTGCTTATATATCTAGCATATTATGGACTGTACCATCCCATCCATTTTTCAAGTCAAAAGTTATCTGATGCAAAAAATAATTACATGATAACTAAAAGAGAAACATTGACTATAGTGTTTGCACTTTGGAAATTCAAACGTTATTTCTTGTAACATTATTTGAAGTTTTCATGGATCATAAAACTTTGTGATACCTTGTTAATAAGCCTATGATTGGAAGATGCATCTAAATATGGTTGATGCTCTTTTAAGAATTCTAGTTTTGCATCAATATCAAACCAGGTAGAGAAAATGTTAGACCATATCATCTTAGTCATATCCAAAGTGGAGAGGAACTAGAAGAACTATAGGAATATTCTCTTGATGCCCATCTCTTTCACATTTTCATGATCCCCAAAACTTTTGAGGTAATTATAAATTTAATAGAATAAGGATTATTCCCTATGTACTACCAAGAAAGAGATAAGGATTAGTTTATCACCAGAGCTTTTCTATATACTATTATAAATGAGATCTTGTATCATTTGGGGAATGATGTGTTATCACATGAAATTTCACCCCTTGAGGAGATACCAAGTCTCTCTTCATTCAAGTGGCATAATGGAACCACCTTAGGGCTATGGGTCCCCCAAATTTGAGGTGGATCTCTAGATTAGGGCTAGTTCCCTTGATGTACCACTATAGATCAAACCTACTACTAAATTGTAGGGGGTGAAAAGGGAGACGGATAACTAAAAAAAATATAATATAGGGGATATGATACACCAAATATATAGTCTACTCACACCACTTGTAATGCACTTGAAACCAAAGAGAATCCCATGCATACACTTCATTTAATTAAATACTCCTCTTGTACATCAATGTTTCAAGCATGGGGTCTTAAAGAGAGCTTAGGATAGGAGGAATTAAATAATAGGTATTATATAAAAAATAATGAATGAACTACTCACTATACCTTCAATCACATTAAACACTTCTTGTTGACCTACAAAAGAGAGATTTCAATCCACACAAGGCATTAGGAAGAGTAACATGTGAAGGTAAGCAAAATACACTTACACAAGACCAATAACCATAACATGCACTTAGTGAAATATTTAATGAGGTAAAATAACATTAATTATTATTTTAAGGCAAAAATTGTGTATGGATTCACCATACTTAGGTGGAGAGATCCGTACAACAACAAAGAGGGCCAATATTTATAGCAATTATGAGAGGAGAGAGAAAAGGAAGCTCAAGAGTCATTTAGACACTTGTTAATCAAGTATAAGGAGTTATAATATTCATAAAATAATTATTTAGATAGGTCCTATAATTAAAATATGGACACATGTCTCTTTGATCATAAAACTTCTCCATATGTGGCATAGATGTTCTTTTTCTTGCACATGCAACTACCCTCATGAGTTCCCTTCATGAAACTACCTCATCACTGAGTAGGGTCAGGTATGAGGATTCATATGTGATATAGGTTTTATTTAAAATTCTCCACATGCATTTATAATGGTCTAAAACCATTCATATCCTTCTGTCCATGAGTAATCATCTCTAACTGTTATAAATGACTCATTCTCATGCACCTCTCATACTTGGAAATAATAATCCTTCAAATTATGTAATATGATCCATGAAAAAGGAGTAATTACACCTTTAAATAGTTTCCAAGTCATCATGTTCATGACTCAAGCCTCAAAAGGCTCCCTATTAGAGTTTTCACCATTTTCACTAAGTGTCCACTATTTGCCCACTAGACTAGTTGAGATGAAGGAGATAGCTGACATAATTAAGAAAATATATGGTTAAATATATAGACATTATGAATTATTAAAATTCCTAATATCTCTCATAAAATTGGTTTCACCTTTTGAAATTTCTCCATACCTAAAAAACACATAAATTTGTCAAAATAAGTCTTATTGTACATTTTTTGAATAGGTAGGGTACATATAAATTGCATAGGGAGGAGACATAGAGAATATATACCACATAAAATTATTTTCATTGTCACTTTACCCCATTTTTATTCTTCAATTGCAATATTTCATCTATCAAGTCTAAGAGAGGGTTTGTCAAGGTTTTAGAGTCACTTTAGGTATTAGCCTTTGTTCATGGAGTCTAGACGTTCAAATCCTTGATTTATGACTCTAATAACACTTTAAGGACCCCACATAACACCTTAAAATAACTTTACCCTCCATGAAAATTATCATGATAGTTATAATCATCTCAAGATGGTCACTTGGGTCATATCTATGCATTTTGTAGGGTCTTAATGCCTTCGAGCCAAAAAGTGGCCTTTTGATGATTTTTTTTGCAAATAAAAGGCTCAAAAACCTCTATATATACTCCAAGAATGTGATCCAATAGGTATCCATGTTTTATTTATGGTAAAATTCTGGAAGGCTTTTCACTTGGAAACTAGGCCTTGTCTTGTATCCTAGGTCTACCTACAACTGAGGCTCAACCTAACCCTCTAATGGATTCCCATAACTTAATATGGTTTAAAAATATCTATTATACTTATTCAAATAGGAATCAATTAATTGGGAAACTTTTTCAAGCATGGGAATGAATATGATTCCCCTTTTGGCTCTTAGGACTTAACTCTACCCATTAGGTTTGATTGTAACCCTTGTAAATTAGAGCACCCTACCTAGTTTAAAACCTTATATATTGTATTTACATGATGAAATATTAATTTTAAATTTTTTTACACCATCTTTCATGGTTTCCCTAGTATCTGGTTCACCTCCTTTATCATTTCACCTAAAACTGCTTGCTTATGAGCCTAGGGAAGTGCCCCCTATCTGAGACAAAATAGGGGACACTTCCACTATTTTTATCACAAAACCAACAATTTTAGAGAGTTATGTAAGTAAAAATTATGTTATCCACAAAAAATTATCTCATAACTCCAATATTTGACCCTTCAAACAACACAAATTCTAAGGCTGAGTTTGCCTAAGAAACTACTTACAAGGTTATTGAAACATTGACTATGTTTTTTTCCATTTAGAGCCTCTTTATTTACTTTTCCTTGTTATGATATTATTTAAGAGTTTACATTACTATGGTGAAATTTTTTCTACCTCTCATTATCCCTCCAAACCATCGCACACCCTCCCACTTGACTCAAACAAGATTGGGTTTGTCATGGTTGACTGTGACAATTTATCCTCTTCCCCTACCTATAGGTTTCAATGATATCAATTAAATTATTCATAATTAAAAAATATTCCTAATAAATCATTTTATTTCACTAAACATTCCTCTCTTCATATGTAAACAATTTAAGTTCCCTACAAACACACTACTCACAAAACTAGTTCACTGTCTACTTGACTAAGACATGCTTACTGACTCTACCTTTAAGATGCATTAGGGTTGATCATGGTTTAAAAGACCTCATTTAACCTATATTATGTCACACAATACCCCTTACACTTACACCCTTAATTAACACCCTTGGAACATCACTAAAACATCAAGAATAACTCACTTCTTACTTTTTCTCAATTGATTGAGACATTTTGCCCCTTTTGAGCCTAGCTATATGTCACCATGAGCCTATTTATATCATGTGTTAGATATAGATAATATTAACTTTAGGTTTGGATACTAGCTAGTAATTTCCCTCAACTTTACTAGTATAAAACTTCACCTAGACACCTTGCTTGCAACCTTGTTCTTATGCTCAGCTGTAGGTGTTGATTTTGCCATGTGTACGAATAGGGTATGAACTTTGGGAGGTCTCAAAACATATACCGTCTATTATAATGATTTATTGAGCTTTCAAAAGTCATTTATCCATTATAAAAACTATTAAATCATGAATAATGGTTTGAAATTGAAACATTTGGGTGAAAAATGTCTTTTTCGGTCACATTCCTATAGATGTTACTATCCTTAGTGTGTTACTAGGCAACTTTGAGAATTCAAATGACTATCTTCCTCTTAACATCTTGATCTCAAAACTTGGTGGAGGTCTTTTCCATGGTATATTATTTAACATTACTCACTTATATGTCTTGATACTCTTTCCAAACATATTTTTTATCATATTGAAAAAGCTTTGGGGCCTTTGTTTAGTGTTTTTAGGGACAAAGAGACCAAATACAATCTTATCATCTTCTGATTATGATTTACCTCTTTCATTTCTCATGATATTAGAACTAGTTCTACCATGATGAAATTCTATGCATTAAGACTTTGAGGGTAGCTTCCTTTATTTTTTTACATTCTTGAAGGGTTCCTTATTCCTTGTCAATGGCTTTCTATAGATGGGATGAATTGTAGGAGGTAGTGAATATGAGAATGGTAGGAAAGAATTACAATGATCATCTCCATAAAATGTGAATCAACTAAACTTATCAAAATTCACTCTTGATGTCTCCAAGATATTGAAACCATTACCAAGATTATTATCAAAGCATGGAGACTCCTGTAGGTGTACCTTTTTTGAATATGAAGATAGTGAAGGAAAAAGTGGCAAGGTGCATGGTTTAGGCCTCATGGTTCTTAATTTGGTTATAAATTTCACCTTCATAGATTATAAACATCTGAGACACATTAATTTCCTTCATCTAAATTTGGAAAACCTCCTTCATGGCACTTGTAGATGTATATTCTAGTCAAAAGGCAACAAGGGTGATCTATGACCAAGACCAAGCCTAGAAGAGGCTTATGAGTTCATGAATCCTCCAAAATCAAGAATATGATGGAAAAACCTATGGATAAGTCTTGATAAAAATATGAAACCATCAACACCATCAAACAAAAGTAAAAAAAATGAAAATGTCTCAAATAGTGACCCCTCTTGGATGAAGAATAAAAAACTACCTAGATCCTTAATGATTATTCATAAAGGAGAAGCCATGAAAATGGAACTTTTTTCCATGAATTTTTATCTTATTCATATCCATTTCAAACCCTAAGATAATTCCTCCCAATTTCACCTATATGGCTTGCACCAAACATTCCAAATTGACCTTTCTTGGCATACAAAGGAAAAAAAGAAGAAACAAAAGTTTAAAACTAATATTTTTGACCTTACTTCTACAAATTAATCATGGTAAGAACTTTAGGTAGGTGAAGAGGCACATTCCCACATTTTTGGCTGAAGGTAGATGTCCCAAGTCTATACAAGTGTCATTAAGGGGTAATTTTTTATGACTTTTCCCTATTTTTGTGCAATAAACTACTTCTTAAACTGACTATGACTACCTCCTATAATTATATGACCTCCTCCATGTGAAATTCAACTTTGTGAATTTTTTTCTATTTTGACAAATCATACAAGTCATTAAATGAGCTAAAAATGTGACCAAAAGGCTCTTTTTGCATATGAAATATGGTGAATGACAAATTTATGACCTAGGAACATCTTAAAACATTTAAATGAACACATTATGACATTTATAAGATAATTTTATCCTTTTACCATGTCTGACTAGGGTTGCCTAGAGTTGACTTTGGTTGACTAGACTAGTATAAAGAAGATAGGCTTAGACCAAGGCTAGAGTAGGGATGGGTGATGTGTTTAGACATACATGAGACCCTATTAGGCATATGAGAACTTGTGAAGAGTTTAAATATGTATGGATTTATTTCCATTGAGAAAATGGAATCAAATGCAATCTAAAATAGAAGGATTAGACCTTGATTTGACTAACAAGATACCTAATTGAACTCAAAACACACAAAAGGAAAAATAACACACAACAAGACCAAACAAACACACACAAAAAGGCACACTTGTGATACTAAGCACTTAGAGAAAACAAGACACAACAATAATAAATCTAATTATGTAAATATAACCAAACATAACTCCCTTCTGAGATCAAAAGGAAAGTAACTTGAATCTCCTTCTTCACTAGATGAATGAGGGTGCCAAGAATTCTTCATTTTGGATGTAGTACTAGATGATGCATGATTTTTTTTGGCTCCTTGGATTGGCATGTCATTTGATGGAATCATCTCAAACAAGTCTCCAAAGTATATGAATTCTTCTTGACTTTGGAAACATGCCTCATACTACTGTCCCTTTGTCTCATCATGGAAAATTTGCATCTCTATGTATTGGATAGCTTGTTGTAAGTTTATGTCTTATTGAAAGACATAATTTCTCTTCTCATTTATTAAAACCTCTTGAAAGCCTTCAATAAATGTTGTATCATAGCTCTCTAGTATTTTTTCTTGTTTAAACTCCTTGGTGTTGGTAGGAGTAGCTTCACATGTGATTTTAGAACCAAAATTCAAGTCATATTCAAAAGACTCAGTCATCATAAATTGATATATCATGGTTTGGAATATATTTTTAGTGATTCCTCTCAAAACATACATGCTTTTCAACATCTTAGGCTTGTTTTATTAGGATCCTTATCTTCTCACAATCCTCATATTCCTTAAACATTTACATATAGGTCCTCCCCATGTCTTCTTATTGAAACAAGTCATCTTGCTTACCATATCTTCTATTCATCTCCAAAGGAATTTTAGGCTCCTTGGGGTTTTCAATTTAATAACAAATGTCCTCAAATCTTTGCCACAAGTCATCATCCTCTTTTTGGTCATCATCATGATGGTGAAAAACAAGATAAATTTCTTCCTCTTTACAATCCAAAAGAACCTCTTCCAAATATTCTTATTCAACACAAATAATGTCATATTAAATATCATCACAATATGAATTCTATTCACAAGTAGATAGCTCCTCTTCATCCGCAACCCATTCTAAAATTTCAATCTCCTCCCTCTTAGTGATGCCCATACTAAGCATCTCAAAACCAAGAACTTTATTCCAAGAAGGATTCTAATAATCAATGTATTCCTCACCATTATGAGGGTAGAATGAATTATCTAGAGGAGGTGGAAAATATTTTCTATGGCTTCATTATCTTCAAGCTTCCCTTGAATAGATGAGAGATTATGCACTTTGAGCTCTAACTCCTCAATTATTTTGGAAAGGTTTTCTTAGAATAGATTCTCTTGGGGTAAATAGGATCTTCATTAGGAAAGGAAGTAGGAAGAAGTTGAGATGAAGGGAAAAATGCTTATTGAGGAAGGATGGGATGGAATTGAGTAGGTTTAGTCTTTTATTCATTTCGATCTTCTCTGCTTGAACATCCTTTTTCTTTCTTTCCACAAGTTTCCATTAATTCCTTCCATATTGGAAATCTATATTTAGAATATTCTTCATGAGGTTGAGATACAAATGAAGGAGTAAATGATAGTCTTAGGAAACTTGGGGTTTTTATGGGCTTAGCATCTTGTCTCCCACTTGTGAAAGTATGATTAGGAACCTCATTCTATGTTACCATGATGGATTGTGTTAAATGTTGGTTTGCAAACTCAATATCCTTATCAAGATGGGCCTCCAACATCAAATTTATTCTCTCAAAATATTCTCCAATCAAGTTATAAGATGGATCAACTTTCTCAACAATTATTTCCTCCTTCATTTGGCTTCTCTCATCAATGAACCTCTAAGAAGGGAAACTTTAGGGAATGAATGAAGCACTTGGGGCATTCTGAAGCATGATTGGATTAGAATTTTGAGTGGGAAAAGTTGACAAAATTGAAGGCTATTGTGGGATGTATTAGAGCTTCCAAGACTAAGCTGGTTCATGTGATTTTAACCTCTCTTCTAGGTGGAAAATTAGGCCACAAACATCAAGCATCTCATTAGTAAAACCCTACCAATTATCTTTCTCAATGGGCATCCATTCTCTCTTGACTAGATCTAAAGCATCCCTCACACTTTTGATACAATCACTAGGGATGAATTTACTACAACCATTTTTATTATCAAGGTCTTTATAGCCAATGAGAGTCTTATTTCAACCTAAAATGGACTAATTTGGAGAGGAACTAGGTGGAATAGGTGAAGCACAATCTTGATAGGGCCAATTATAAACAACATAAGATTGATAAGGATCATGAAAAGATTGGCCAAAGACTTGTTCATATTAAGAGGGAATGGGAAAAGATGAATATGTATCCCCAACATGTGTTAGAACAAAATCAACATCAAAATAATCCATGAAACATTCATTAAAAGACCATAAAACAAGAAAACAACCTCAAATAGAGTACTTGGAATGATTGACCAATATAATTATGCTTGGAGTTACCATTAGTGCTTAGTGTAATTTCCTCCAAAGGCTAGTATCTTGAAGAGAACACCAAAACTCCTCAAAGAATGGATAATTTAGTCCCGTTAAACATGCTAAAAACTATTGTCACTTTAATTTTTACCCCTTGAGGAGATAACAAGTCTCTCCTATTTAAAGTGGCATAATGGAACCACCTTAGGTTTGTGGGTGACCCAAATTTGAGGTGGATCTCTAGATTAGGGATAGTTCCCTTGATGTAACACTATAGATCAAACCTACTACTAACTTTTAGGGGATGAAAAGTGTGAAGGATAACTAAAAAAAATATAATCTAGGGGAGGTGATACATGAAATAGATAGTCTACTCACACCACTTACAATGCACTTGAAACTAAAGAGAATCCCACACATACACTTCATTTAATTAAACACTCCTCTTTTACATCAATGTTTCAAGCATGGGGTCTTGAAGAGAGCTTAGGCTAGGAGGAATTAGACAATAATACTTCTAGAAAAACTAATGAATGAGATACTCACTATACCTAAAGTCCACATTAGACACTTCTTATTGACCTGTAAAAGTGATATTTCAATCCACACAAGGCACTAGGAAGAGTAACATGTGAAGATAAGAAAAATAAACTTGCATAAGACCAAAAACCATAATGTACACTTAGTGAAATCCTTAATGAGGTAAAATAACATTATTTAATATTTTAAATAAAAAATTGAGTAGGGATTCACCATAATGAACTGGAGGGATCCATATAATAGCCAAAAAGGTCAGTATTTATAACAATTATGAGAGGAGAGAGAGAAAGGGAAGCTAAAGAGTCATTAAGACACTTGTCAAGAAATGATAATTAGTTATAATAGTCATATAATAAATAGTGATAAAATTATTTCAAGGGAAATATGGACACATGTCTCTCCAATCATAAAAATTCTCTATATGTGGTGTAGATGTTTTTTTTCTTGCACATGAAACTGCCCTCATGATTTTCCTTCATAAAACTACCTCATCATTGAGTAGGGTTAGGTCTGAGGATTCATATAAGAGGGAGTCATTATTGATAATCCACTACATGCATTGGAATGGTCTAAAACCATTCATATCCTTTTGTCCATGAGCAACCATCTCTAATAATTATAAATGACTCATTCTCATGCACCTCTCACACTTGGCATTTAAAATCCTTCTAATTATATAATCTAATCCATGTACAAGGATTAATAACACTTTTCAATAGTTTCCAAGTCATCAAGTTCATGAATCAAGCCTTAAAAGGCTCCTCAATTAGATTTTTCACCATTTTCACTAAGTGTTCACTATCTACCCACTAGACTAGCTAAGATGAAGGAGATGGAAAACACACATAATAGATTATATGGTTTAATATATGGACATGAGGACTTATAAAAATTCTTAATTTCTCTCCTAAAATTGGTTATACATTTTAAAGTTTATCCATGCTTACATAACACACAAATTTGTCAAAATAATCCCTATTGTACCTCTTCTATATAGGTAAGGTATAGCTCAATTGCATGGGGAGGATCTTAGAGAGTTCTCTACCACCTAAAATTATTTTCATGGTCACTTTACCACATTTGGATTCTTCAATTGCAATATTTCATCCATTGGGTCTAAGAGAGGGTTTGTGAAGGTTTTAGAGTCAGTTTAGGTATTAGCATTTGTTCATGAAGACCAAACATTCAATTCCTTGGTTGATGACTTCGATAAAACTTTAGGGACCCCCCCAACACATCATAATACCTTGACCATCCATTCAAAGTAACATGATGTTATAAGTATCTCAAGATGGTCACTTAGGTCATCTCTATGTATTTTTTAGGGTCTTAGTGCCTTCGAGCCAAAAAATGGCCTTTTAATGAACTTTTTTTCAAAAAAATGCTCAAAAACCTTTGTATATACTCTAAAAATGTGATCCAATAGGTCTCCATGTTTACTTTCTGCTAAAATTCTAGAAGGCTTTTCACTTGGAAACCAAGCCTTGTCTTACATTATTGGTTTACCTACAATGAAGGATCAACCTAACCCCATAATGGATTTCCTTTCCTTATAATAGTTCAAACACATCCATTATACTTCTCCAAATATTAATCAATAAATTTGGAAACTTTTTGAATCTTGGGAATGAATATGATTCCCCCTTTGGCTCCTAGGCCTTAACTCTGCCTATTGGGTTTGACTGAAACCCTTGTAACTTAGAGAACCTTGCCTAGTTTCAAACCTTATATCTTATATTTTAATTATTAAATAGGAATTTTAAAACTTTTCAAACCATATTTCATGGTTTCCCTAGCTTCTAGTTAATCTTCTTTATCATTTCACCTAAAACTACCTACTTATGAGCCTAATGAGGTGCCCCTTATCTGAGATAAAACAAGAATAAATTCCCCTATTTTTTATCAAAAATCCAACCATTTGAGATAATTATTTAATTCACAAGGATTCTCTCCACAAAAATTTATATCCTAACTCCAATATTTTATCCTTCAAACAACACAAATTCCAAGACTTAGTTTACCTAGGAAATTGCCTACAAGGTTATTAAAACATTAACTGTGCTTTTTGTCATTTAGAGCCTCTTTATTTACTTGTCATAATTATTATATTATTTAAGGTTTATAATTATTGTGTTTAAATTTATTATACCTCTCCTTATCTCTTCAAACCATCACACACCCTTCGACTTGACTCAAACAAGATTGGGCTTGTCATGGCTGACTATGAGAACCTCTCTTCTTCCCCTACATGTAGGTGTCAATGTTATTAATTATATTGTTCATAATTCCAAAATAATCCTAATTAATATTTTTATATCACTAAACATGCCTCTCTTCATTTTCAAACAATTTAAGTGCCCTACAAACACACTACTCACAAAACTAGTTCAATGTCTACTTGAGTGAGACATACTTACTAACTTTGATTATAAGATGTATTAGGGTTAATAATGGTTTAAAATACCTCATTGAACATATATTGTGTCACAAAATACCCCTTGTACTTCCACACTCATTTAATACCCTTTTAACACCACTAAAACATCAAGAATAACTCACTATTTACTGTGTCTTAGTTGACTGAGATATTTTGTCCCTTTCAAGCCTACCTGTAGGTCACCATGTGCCTATTTATGTCATGTGTTAGATATAGATAATATTAATGTTAGTTTTGGTGATCAAATAGTAATTTCCCTCAACTTTACTGGTCTAAAACTCCACCTAGACACCTTGCTTGCAACCTTGTTCTTATGCTTAGTTGTATGTGTTGATTTTGCCCTATGTACAGATAGGGTATGAGCTTTGGGAGGTCTCAAAACATGTACCCTCACTTATGATGATATAATGAGATTTAAAAATTTATTTATCCACAATAAAAACTATTTAATCATGAATCATGGTTTTAAATTTATAAATTTGGGTGAAAAGGGGTCTTTTTGGGTCACATTCATGTAAATGTTACTGACTATCCTCAATTTGTTAGTAGGCAACTTTGAGCATTCAAATGACTATCTTCCTCTTAACATCTTGATCTCAAAACTTTATGGAGGTATTTTCCATGGTATATGATTTAACATCACTCACTTATATGTCTTGAGATTCTTGTAAAACATGTATATCATATTGAAAAAGCTCTTGGGCATTTATTTAGTATTTTTAGGGATAAAGAGACCAAATATAGTCTTATCATCTTTTGATCATGGTTTGCCTCTTTAATTGATCATGATATTGGAACTAGGTATACCATGATGAAAATAAATGCATTAAGACTTTGAGGGTAACTTCCTTTCTTTTTTTCACATTCCTCAAGGGTTCCTTGTTCCTTGTCAATGGTTTTCTATAGGTGGTGATGAATTGTAGTAGGCAGTGAAAACAAAAATGGTAGGGATCATTACTACGATCATCTCCATGAAATGTAAATCAAATAAATTTATAAAAATTTACTCTTAATGTCTCTAAGATATTTAAACCATTATAAATATTATTATCAAATCATGATGTCATCATGAAGACGCTTGTAGGTGCACCTTTTTTTTAATATGCAAACAATAAAGGGGAAAGTGGACAAGGTGCATGGTTTAGACCTCATAGTTAGTAATTTGTTAATCAAGTGCACCTTCATGTATTCCAAACATATTAAACACATTCGTTTCATTTATATTAATGTGTAAAACCTCCTTCAAGGCACCTGTAAATGCATATGTTGAGCAAAAGGTAGCAAGGGTGATCTATGACTAAGAACAAGCCTAGAAGAGGTTTATGAGCTCATTAATCCTCCAAAATCAATAATATGATGTTAAATATTATTTATAGGTCTTAATAAACATATTAAACCATAAACACCATTAAACCAATGATTTTTTTTTTGAAACTATCTCAAACAGTGACCCCTCTTGGATGAGGAAGCAAAAAAAGCTACCTAGCTTTTGAATGATGATTCATAAATGAGAAAACATGAAAATAAAACTTGTTTCCATAAATTTTTAGCTTAATCAGACCCATTTCAATCCCCAATATCATTCCTCCCAACTTCACCTATATGACTTACACCATGCATTCCAAATTGACCTTTCTTGGCTTGTAAGGGAAAAAAGGAAGAAACCAAAGTTGAAACTGATATTTTTTACCTTTCTTCTAAAAACCAAGCATGGTAATGAATTTAGGGAGGTGAAGAGGCACATTCCCATGTTTTTAGTTGAAGGTGGACTTCCCAAGTTTTTATAACTACCATTAAGGGGAAATTTTCTATGAGTTTTCCCTATTTTTATATATTAAACTACTTCTTAAACTGACTCTGACTACCTCCTAACATTATCTAACTTCCTCCACGTTTAAATTTAACTTTGTGACAATTTTTTTTTTTGACAAATCATACAAGTCTTTAAATGAGCTAAAAATGTGACCAAAAGGCCCTTTTTGCATATGAAACATGGTGAAGGACAAATTTATGACCTAAGAACATATTAAAACATTTAAACGACCACATTAGGACATTTATAAGATAATTTTAACCTTTTACCAATTTTTGACTAGGGATGACAAGAGTTGACTTTGGTTGACTAGACTAGTATAAAGAAGATAGGCTTAGACCAAGGCTAGAGTAGGGATGGGTGAGGTGTTTAGACACACATGAGACCCTATTGGACATATGAGAACTCATGAAAAGTTTGAATATGTAGGGTTTGAAACAATTTTACTAAAGGTCAAATTTGGTCAATAGGATGAAGTATTTTGTGAGGTAGTTCTAAAACATGAATGACCATAACTCTTATATGAGGTACACCAAGGAATAGTAGAAGGTCATTTTAATGGAGAAACTAATGAAAATAAACTATTAAAGAGTGGGTTATGGTGGTTTAACCTTTTTTAGGATGCACATAGAGTAGTGTAACATTATGACATATGTCAACACATGGGTAAGCCACTCTAGAAGGATGAAATACCATTGTAGCCTTTGTTATATAAATAACATTTTTAACACTAGGGTATTTATTTTTTATAACCTATTAATCCCCTAAGTAAATATAATAAATCAAGTTATATTATCACTATGATAGATTAATTTACCAAATGGGTCAAAAATACTACAACACTTAGATGTGGCACAAAGGATGAAGCAAAGTTCCTTTATGACAATATCATTACAAGGTTTATATTCCCATCAATATCATAGAGATCGATGGACACACTTCCTAAAAAATACCATCAAATCTCTTGCTAGAGAATTTATTATTTCTCATCATCAAAGTACTACATAGCATACATAAGCTATTAGCCAAGCTGAGGCTTCTAATAAAGTGTTGGGAAAGATGTTGATAAAGATATATGATGTTAAGAGATATGATTGGTAGGATTGAATTCTTATGATTATTTGGTCATATTACATGTACTATTAAATATTTATAGGTTTTAATCCATTCCATTTGTTCTATGGGCTTGAAATAATAATGTCCATGGAATACATAGTACCTAGTTTATGCCTTCTAATAGTGACAAAACTAGGGGATAATGAGTCTCTTACCAATAGGCTTCTCAAACTAAATATGATGGATGAGTATCAATGTAGACCATCTTGGATGCAAGAAGTTAAAAAGCGGATCTAAAAAGTATGGCATGATATGAATTTATGTCATAAGGAATTCCATAAAGATCAACTAGTTTTGTTATATGATAGTTACTTCTAAGCATTTATTGGTAAATTAAAGATTAGATGGAAAGGGCCTTATATTATACATGAAATATTATAGCAAGGAACCATTGTTTTGATATATGTGTAGGGAAATATTTTTCTAGAGCATCTAAATGGCTATAGGCTTAATCTCTATCACCAATACTCTTAATTGATCTCTTTCTACTAAATGAGTGAGTGTTGAGTAGCATTGACTAGATTAGGATTCTTATTTCTGTATGTTTTCTTCTATGTTTATTTTTCTATGTGTGTGTGTGTGTGTGTGTGTATCTATATATGATATCTTCCATAGCCTTTAGGAACTAGGATAACAAGTGTAGTGTGCAACAATTGTGCATAAAAGAATTTAGGTGTACCATTATTGATGTTGGCAAGAGCAAAAGAAATCAATTAAATCTAGGAAATATATGGTTAGTTATCCCCAAATAGTTAATTCCAAATTCAAGGTTTGATTGATATAATCTTCACCAAATTTTGGGTTATTCAGCATCATCCATTCATATTCTAGTATAGATAACAAAGAACATAACATCATATCTCTATGCATGCATCAATGACTAACTACCTTAATTACTAGATTGAATAAGATTTACCACATCAACATTCACATTTATATCAAATCGATAGCTTAGTGTGGTATTTATGTAGAAACCAATAGGCATGAAACCTATAAATGCATAAGGTTACAAATGAAATCTACATTTCATTATTGCAAATATTTTAATGAGTTAAAGTTTCAAGAGCTGAGGTAATTTATACTACACAGAAAGCAAAAAGTTTTTCAATTTTCACTAATCATAGAGCATAGATCATTTACAACTCATTAGGAGTTTGACAAATTCTTAGAAGGAAGCAATAGGCATTGAAATTATGCTTCCTTAGAAAAAATTTACTAATCCTGAGCCATTTGATTACCTCTGAGTGGCAGAGCAAAAACTCTTTTGACCAAATCCTATAGATGTTGCACAACCACTGGTTCTTACAATCACACATCTACTATAGAACACAAATGTCAATAACCTAATTTTCATGTTCAATTTTGATGACTTAGGAGTGATTATATAGATCTTTCTCAACTACTATAATGATGGTAACATCTACATTAGCCCTGACACAATGATAGTTATCAACATAGAAGTAATGGACTGTGCTTTGGGCATGCCTATGCTAGGTTATTTTATTTCCCCATACAAGATAAGAATGCCTCCTATTTGTTAATAGGTGATATATTTATATGTCTTGGGGTCTTAAATAATCCTAATTAAAGAAATTCAAGACTAACTTAGTGTGCATCCTATTTGAATACATCACATAGATATTTTAGTAGATCACCAAGTCTAAAAAGTAAACTCCAAAAGGGGTGGTGGGCATTGTACATCACATGATTCATTGTAATGATCAGTATAATTGGCTTGAATACTTTGTTTAGGATATTCTTATAAACATCAAAAAGTGCCACATGACTTCTAAGTAGACCTTCTAGTATCATTTTCTCATATTTTTATTATATTTAATGTAATGGAAGTCCTTTAAAGGATAGGTACACCTTGACACTGATTACTAGCTAGTATAATAATTTTACAACCTAGTATGGACACTTGAGTGTGGTGCCCTAGCCCATGAGGGTAAATTTAAGACATGGTGAAAGGAGTGTTTGGAACTAATTGCCACACATCCTTAGGGGCCACCAAATTTCATGCAATACCTATAATAACATGTTGTTTTCACCTTGATATCAAAAGGTGTGCTCATCCTCATTCATGAGCTATTAAAGTCACCATTTGGACCTATTGGCCATTTTTTGGCCAACATATATAGCTTATAACTAGATAAGGAGTTATATATACTCTTGTTGAATCAAATACCTAATGTTAAAGGAAAATTAAAATAGCGCTTCAAAGTTTTTTGAGACACTTTAAGTAAGCTTATAGTGTAATCTATTGATATTGAGAAAATAGATGCATAAATAGGCCTAGGTTTACAAATGGAGGATCCAAAAAAAATTCACATGCTGGTCTTAAAATTCAAGGTTATGGGTGAGATTTAAAAAGCCTAAATAATCCCTCATAACCTTGAAGGATTGATTAAATAATGAATTATGAAAATTTTTGAGCCAAACCGTCACTAGGACATCACACAAGAGAAAATGGACTAGCCAAATTGTGAGTTTAATATATTCACTTAGAATCCTTGCACAACTATTAGATCAAACACAAATGTATATCTACATGTGAAGATCATCCTTAAAAAAAATTAGGCCTACATGAGCTTTTTGGCTCAAGTTACAAGCTTCTAATTTAGACCTGTCTAGTAAGACATTCACACTAATGTCAAGTTTAAGCTCAAGAAAAACAAATCCTTTTGATCTTAAATTTGATGGTAATATGAATTTTAATTATGGTCATATAGACATCAAATGGCATCCTATATATCATCAAATTTAATCTCATAAACTAGTTGTTGGATTTCAAATAGTGGGTCTCAATTGATATAACAATCTACTTCACATCATACACCCTGATCCATTAGTGTGAAAAAAGATTAAATGGTCAGATAGCTTGAGGGGTTAACACATGGCACACACAATTGAGGATATAGTCTAATAGGAATATCCTAAGGATTACTTCACATTTGAATCATGGTGTAAGTAGAGACAAAGTTGACGATTTAAAGATAGATCCAAGTGCTCATGTTTGTTCCTACCTGGTAGATCCAATGGTGTGAGGATAAGGATGGTGTAAGTTGGACCAAGTAAATATAAGGAATAAATACACAAATGAAAAGTTTCTCAACCATATTAAATTAGACTAGGATCCATGGCTCTCACTCAATCATATAGAGAAATACCAATGAAGTGAGCAGAGTCAAAGGATGCATATAAGGACCAAGCATTTCCAACAAATCTCCTTAAGGTTAGAATAGGTCTTTTATACCTAATATAAATCAAAGGTCGATGTATTGTAAAAAAAATGGGACCAATAATCAAGAAAGATGTCATATCTATATTAATTATATGAAAAACAATTATCTTAGATTAGTTTTCATCTATAATTAATCCAAGTTCAAGTTTCAAAGCAAGGGGTAACTATATATAATCAATGAACATCATGAGCCATGCTCTAAATAGATAGCCACCCAAATTAGACATAATCAAAGTTCAATCAGGTTTATAGATGTAAGTATTTTGTCCTTACATAGAAGACAAGTTTAAAGATACATTAGAAGATCAAAGATAGAGATCTGGTGGTTGGAGAAGCATCTTGAGTATTTAATAGATTTTCATAGTGATTAAGGATCCCTTTCATGAACAAGATCATGACTCACCATCTTTGACAAAGGTCTTGTATTCTAGTGTATTACTCATAGGCTATTTAAAAAAACAAAGACTATCACGTTCATGAAAGATTATGTCCCAATTGGACTAAAGGATGGTTGAGTATCCCTTGAAAGCTAGCAACTCATTAATTATTCTTAAAACATGTTCCCTCTTTTCTCTCTCCTTCTCTATATTATCCCATTATTTCCATTTCTAAAAGGTTCTTAGAATTTAGACTTTTTATCTTTTTAAGAGATAGGGATACTCTTTGGGATACTTAAAAGTATCCTCATATTGATTAGGCTCGACCCTATCAATCATTTTTAAGAACTACCTATTGATGCAATAAGGACATTATATACCTATCTCTTGCCTTAAGTTTGTGTTTGGTAAGTTGTGTATTATGGAATTATGTGAAGGAGGATCTTTCTCATCCATTTTCCTCCTTTTTGACCTTGTTTAAGTATTTTTCAATGTTTTTTGTAGGTCTAGATTAGTGTTCTACTTTGAACCTTTTCTAATAAATACTTATACAAGTAACTTGATATTGAGGTTGTGTGATCTAGTATTGTCCTCTAATGATCTAGTGTGGGTTCAAGCTTATGGAAGTTTCCATTTTAATTTTGGTGTATCACTTGGTTAACTTTTTTAGGATCCATTAACCCCTTTCTAACACTTTTACCTATGAAGAATTTGGTTTAGCATTAGTTTAGGTGAGCATCAAAGAGGAAGACAACCTACTTCAGACGTTCAACCCCAACATAGGTTACCCATAGCCTGGGGTTATCCCAATATTATGACTTAGTAGGAGAGATCTTGAATAACTCTCTCCATAGATGCATGTTAAATTCAAATAGGACCTTTCATAGTATTCATCACCATGGCTATGGAATAGGCTGAAGTCACCAAGAAAAAATCTTATGCAACTAGGCATGTAACATTGCTCTAAGCCATACCACCTAGCAAAATAGTACCTTTAGTACAACAACAACAAGCCATAGCTTTACAACCATATAAATTAAATCACAAGCTATTAATTAATAAATAACCATCATCTCCTCCACTAAAGTGCAAGATAGGGAGCACCACAACCTAGATAGATGACCCTAAGGTACTCTAGATCATAAGCTCTTATGACCTACTTTAGATGAGAATGGAGAAATAGGAGGTTTACTAGGTAATGGTCATAGATATGATAGGAGACTTCTATGACATGGATGAGGAGAAGGATTTTTTATTCAAGAAGGTAATGTGCATAGTCTAAGTGCATAAGAAGGTTCCTCCAATTCTTTGGGTGGAACTAGCACTAAGCCATACATCCATTATGGTTGATATTGTGTGAAAAGAAGTAGAGAAGATGCAGTGAAAGGTTAAATTCTTCCAGCAGCAATCTTATACCACCTTGTAGTCATATAGAATGTGAAATTGTACAACTTCAATATGGCTAAGACACCTAATTTGTAGGTCCTCTTGTTGGCTCACAAAACCCTTCTAGGCTATTTATTTCACTAATTCCTAGTCATCCAAAGCTTTCTAGACTTAGATTTTTTTAGGATAGGCAACCCTTCTAAGCCCAGATCCATGCCCCTAGTATTTTTCCCTCTATACAACAACACCCAAATAGGATAGGAGTGTTGGAACCTAGGGTGTCCTATTTTTGGCATCATTTTTCAAGTTCATTTTTTTTCTTAATGGTCATATTCTTCTGGTTCCTTATCTTTTCCCTTGTTAGCTTAACATGAATTCATTTAACTTATGATCATATATTTCCATATAAGAGGCCATTCTAAGTCCATTTAAAAGGGTTGGTACTCATTTTCAAGAGAGACACAAGAATACAAGAAAATATACTTAAGAACTCCTCCCCATTCTTTTCATACATCCTTCCAATATTATTTAAAGCCTACTCAAGTCACTACACATGTCCCTAGCCAATTCAAGCACATCTAATTTTGCATTCTAGTTTCATTGATCATAAACTAATTACACCCAACACTTCAATGGGAGAACTACATTAGCTTTATCCCTCTTCAAATTATTGGTATGTAGGTAGCATTCCCACACACAAGGTGTGAAATGCATCTAGTGTATCCCTTACACACTAACACCTTCTCTCTCTCTCTCTCTCTCTCTCTCTCTCTCTCTCTCTCTCTCTCTCTCTCTCTCTCTCTCTCTCTCTCTCTCTCTCTCTCTCTCTCTCTCTCTCTCTCTCTCTCTCTCTCTCTCTCTCTCTAGTTTGCATTCAAGTTCAATCACCAAGAGCTCATAAGAGTTTTAAAGATTAAAATAGGTACACAGTGAGCTCCATGAGGTCCAAAACCTTGAAATTTTAGTGATAGGGTAACATAGGCAATCTAAATAGAACCCAAAAAGATTTCAACCTCAAGACAACAATGCCAAAATAAGACTATAACACTAGACAGTAGGGTGTCTTATTTTTGGCACTCTTATCCAATCAAGAAATGAAGTCTAGAGACCTATTTTTGATTGTTTCTTAGTCCTACTCCTCTAGTATCAGACCTTGTCTTAGTCTAGATTAGCCAAAATAATATAAGTTAAAATCTCTCTCACTTCCTACTATATTTAGAAAAGGTAAAAATACAATCTATTTACACAAATTAGTAGGTCAATTCTTATATATTTATTTACTGATTTACAATGCTCAGCCCCTTTATTATTTAGGAATAGAACTCTAATATTCTAAAAATAATAAAACATTTGGTGATCTTGACTTCAAATTTTTGTATAAAACCCCTAAAAAATCTAGGGATAATTATTTATAATATTTTTCAATATTTTTATAAATTTAAAAATTAGAAAACTAAAAATTAATTGAAATATTTTTAATAAATTCACCCAAACCCTAGTTTGCATACAAACACTTTCAAACCACTAAGAAAAATATATTTCTAATTCTATAAATATTTTCAAAATTTTCATAAATTTTTAAAGCTAAATTCTACAAATTTAACTGAATTTTTTAATTTATTGCACTAATTTTGAAAAAAAAAATTCAAAACCCTAGTTGTATCAACTAAACTCTCAGTTATTTTCTAGTACTTATCACATCATTTTATAAATTTTTAGTTGCATGTCAAACTTAGAAAATAAATTTCAAAATTAAAAATTCATAGTATTTTGCACAAGTACTTCTAAAAAACCTTAGTTGCATATACTAGCTCCAACTTGATTTTGAGGTATCACCTTACATGTTTGGCATCTCAGTATCCTTTTTACACAAATTCTAATTCACCATTTTTTGGACTTTCCATTTCTTATATTTATTACTTTCCATTTCTATCACATTGCCTATTAAAACATATTGCAAAACATTTAAGAACATTTCAAATTGTTTTCTTACTTTACCAGTGGCTCAATATACTAGTTTTGATGAAACTGATAAAATAGATCATCAAGAAATTTTAACCAAACATCCAAATATGCAAGATGACATGCTTAGAATTTTACAAGAAGAAAAAAAATTAACCAATGGGAAATCTTATTAGAGAACAAACCAACCAATTACAAATGACACTACGGGGGTAACTATGTCTCAACAACCCCCTATAACAACCTAACCTTCTTCTATGCCACCAACTATAGCTAGTACATCCCTATCTCCTAATGTGGCAGCCCTTATACAAGAGATAATATCTCTTCAATCAAAGGTGAAACATCTTGAGGAAGGTATTTCTAGACCTACATAGGCATTATATTCTTTTGCTTTACTACATACACCATTGGCATGTCACATTACTTCTACACCTTTACACAAGGAATTGTTCAGCCCAAGCTTATGCTTTATGATGGAAAGGGTGATCTAGAGATACATTTGAGATCTTTTCATGTAGCATGTTTGGATTATGTACCCAATGACTGACTACTTACCAAAACTTTTCCATGGAGCCTAAAGAATTATACCTTACAATGGTTTTATAGTCTATTGAGTTAATCAATTATGACATTCAATATTCTAGTAGACATGTTCCTAGCACATTTTAGTATCAAAATTAGTGATAAGGTTTCATATGCACATATTGTATAGCAAAAACAAAGGTCAAATGAGCCTCTCATGGATTATGTTCTTAGATACAAGACTATTATAGCTTAGTTAACTAGCCCCTAGTTGATCAAGAGATATAAAACATCTTAAAATAGAGCCTTCTACCAGTACTGGATGAATCTATTCTATTCAAAAGATTCTCTTCCTTTATTGAATTGTGTCATACACTCAAAGGAAGAGAAGTCAAGCTAATTTCAATAGGCAAACTTGAGTATTCAAGTATCCTAGACACAACTAATAAGAGTAATAGAAAAGTTCCATAAAAGGTCAATATCAATGACAATAAGGATCAGAATCAACCAATAGTCAATGCAACTTTAGATCCCCCTTAGCATGTGGTTTTATCAGCACCTCCTCATCGTGCATTTACTAATCTACTAGTTTATCCAGCCAAGGTTTTACAATAATTATTAGAATGTAACATCATCACTCTCCCTCCTATCTAGGAAGTAGATCCAACAAAGCCCCTTCCATGAGGATATGATCAACATGCATTTTGCAATTTTCATAAGGCACCAAGCCACACCACAAATAGATGCATTAGTTTGTGACATAATATACAGGACTTGATAGATGATAATCTACTTGATTGGGTCACTTTTTTTGAACATTCAAAGGTAAAAATAACACAAGATAAAGATTTGAAATTATTTTTAGATCCATTTCCATAGCATTCTAAACATGATCAATAGGACACATCAGGTGTTCACCATACATACCAGGCACCTTTTTTGGCATCACATCCCTTGAAGGTATGATTGGTGTGTATGAGTCTAGAGTTTTGATCATACATTTGATACATTTTTTAGATTAGGAGATTATGGAATATAATGTAGGTTATAATGCACTTTTTATTAGAGCACATGTTCATAATTAGCCTATTCATAGTATACTCATCGATAACAGTTCTAATCTTAACATGTACACTTTCACACTTTTAAAACATTTAGTTTATTTAGAGCAAGATATCACTCTAATAGACACAATTTTCATTAGCTTCATTGGGCACATACAAAGTTAATTAGGAGAGATAATTCTTCTGTTAAAGGTTGGTCCTACATATGTGGCCACACCATTCACTATAGTTCTCAGTGTAGGAGTTTTTTTTATATTACTTGGTCGACCATGGATTTAAAAAATCAATTCAGTACCTTCGATAGTTCATAGATGCATGAAATTCATTCATTATAATTAGGTTATTATAATTGGTGAAGTTCCTTATGACTCACCACTCCCCACTTCAAAGCCACCTACCAGCTTCCACTCACCAGCTCTAGTTCTCCTACTAATTTTAGCTTCTCCTCTAGTTTTAGTACATCTTCCACTTTTGATCTAGCCATCATTACAACATCTATCACCAATATAGAGGGTTCATACATCCCCATAATTTCAAGATTCTAGATAGCTTTTAGTTATAGTGTTCACACCTAGAGTAATTACATTAGAGTCTCATATAGCTACATAGAGAGCACATCTTCATAGAGTTTCTTTTCCTACTTTCAAATGGTCCTTAAGAGAACTATAGTTTCATCCACTTCTCAAAGTAATAGGGGGACCCCACATTCATTTTATAATTTAAATATTTTAGATTAATTACCATGTACATAGATTTTAGCTACACAATCTTATACACTTCATCATGCCTTACAAGCATGCATAATCCCATTATTTGATATAGGACACCATGATAGGGAGTCTCATCTGAGACTCATTAGTTGGTATCATTTCTTTCCATAATTTATTGTACATATTATCTCTTGCTTGATTGTACATAGTTCAAATATTTTCAAAAATATAAAAACAATATAACACTTCAAAATACAAAAACATTCAAAAATTGAAAAAATACCAAAAACATTTTGATTATATGCATTATCCATGTTTTACATTAATACTATCATTATAGGACTTACATTCACTATTTAATTCTATTGTATGTTGATTTTATACATTACCATGCTTCACTTGGTCTTCTTTGAGTGTGTGCAATGACATCTAGCTCCTTAATTTCTTCATTATACCCACTAAGGTGGAATTCCTACTTCTACATTTGAGACACACATTGTTATACACACCCACTAGGGGTATCTTCTACATGACTAAACCATCTAGGTTATGTCATTCCTACACTACACACTCAAATTTATCATACTAATGCACATTCTTTACTAGATTACTACATTGACAATTCACTAGTACCTAGTACTTGTGTATTTTTTAGCATATACCTAGTCTTATACTACACATGTTTTGCATACTTTCACATTTACTTTGATTAGTTAGATATGTTTGTATCTTCCAGTTCTTACTTTTGATTTCATTCCTTACTTGGCATAGATAGTGTGATTGCACTTTCTAGTTCTTGTTTGTCTTCTGTTTGTGCCTTAGGACATCTGCTAATGCCCTTTGCTTCAATTCATGTGTGTTCCTTAGGACATATACCAATGTCCTTTGCTTTTACTCTTTCATGTGTTTATGGCCCTTGTGCCAAATTTTCTTCTTCTACTTGCATGTGTATGTGGCATTTGGATATGCCTTCAATTCTTGTCTTTTAGTTTGAGTGACATGTGTCCATGTCCCTTATTTTCATGACCCCTTGACCCCCTTGTATGCTTCTTACTTGTTGCTTTATATTCTTGTTTGCTTGTTTGCTCCTCAATGTGAGTAATGCCATGATTCTAATCATGCATTTATCTTGCTTCTTGGATTCCATGATGGACATCATGCTTCATCCATTCATTCTTACTAACAAACTAATATCTAACATTACCAGTCTAATTCAGTATCATGGACATGCTCTTAAATTGGTATATCTATCTAGGAATACCCCTATTAAACTAATAACCTATCAATTCAAATATTATTATATCTTGTCAAATATTCAATGATATATCATATATCTATATAGTTTGACACACTTGTAAGACTCTTTTCTTCTAAGAGCGGTCATTATAGGTTCATAATTCCTACCCTCAAGAGAGGGGGCATCAAATAGGGGTTTGTCATAGAGATCAAACCTCCTAATAGTCAAAATAGAAGCATTCAAAGCACTCAATATAAAATGTAGAGGCCAAATTGATCAAACTAGAGCAAAAAAATAATGACAATTTCATATCAATAGTCAGTTTTCACATTAGACAAAAACACAAAAAATGGATAGTAGTACCAAACATAAGGTGTCCACATTTTGGCACTCTTATCTAGGTAGGAAAACCCTTAGGGTTCTTAGAAATATGTAATAAGTTTAGTTCAGATATAGTTCATGCACTTCTAAATCAATGAAATTCAACAATTTTAGTATAGTTTTCTCAGATACAATGGGTTGTCATATGTGGCATGATGGTTCTCACTTTTAGTTTAGATTAGGTAGTTGGCATAACTTACGAATCAAAATCCATGTTCTAGACATCAATGATTGGGGGTAATGTGTGTAGCACATTGATCTTCTTTACTTTTAGATTTCAATTTATTCAAGGCATTCTCAGTAGTTGTGTGCCTTACTCCATCTATAGGTGGTTGGCATGACATTTGAGTTAAAATTTCATACAATTTTAGCTTTTTAAGTACCTTATTTCCTAAGTTATCTTTCACATAAGCATTTTTCATAGTTTTAAAGAGGCTTTCATATAAGCCTATCCTCCATCTTTTGAAATGGCCTAGTTTTTAGCATCTATTCAGGCTATCAACACCATATTATTATATTTCTAGAACATCCATGGGATCTATTAGCCATCTCATATGGCATCTATTCTATACCAGTATCAATTTAGCGCTTCACTTCATAGTGCAACAATGGAGCTAAAGGTCTAGCTAACCTTTGTTTTCTTGGGCCACCTATTTAGAGGGATTGGACACATAGTCTAGACATAAATTAGAACATGCATGATTCATTAACTTCACTCAGTTGGTGATGATGGAGCCAAAGGGATAGCTTTGCATTTTTGAGCCACTGTCTAGAGAATTAAGCACATAACTCCATTTGTGATATTACTCTTGATTCAACACACTTTCAACATCATCTAACACATTTCAACATCATAATAGGTTTGTATTGGTTCATGTACCTGATCAGTTGCATTTTTTCCTTTCTCTTTATCTTACTCAGCTCTTGTAATTTTTATTTAGATATAGTGTATCTAGTAAGAACTAATCTACTTTATGTTTTCATTATAGATTAATAATTTATAGTGTGTTCTCTCTATACACATCCAGTATCACACAACTTCATGAGCTTTACCCTTATAGGTAAGTTTAGTTATGCTTCTTATTTTCCTCTATCCTAGTATTTCACTTTGATGCATCACTAGAATAAAAGTGGGGGGGGGCAAATGTAGTCATGTAAAATTTGAAGTTGTACAACTTTAGTATAACTAAAACACCTAATCCATAGGTCCTCCTATTGGCTCACACAACCCTTCTAGGAAACTTTTTTCATTGATTCCCAGTCATCCAAATCTTTATGGACTTAGATTTTTTAGACCCAGGTTGCCCTTCGAAGCCTAGATCCATCCCCCTACATATTTTACCCTCTAGATAATAGTGCCCAAATAGGATAAGAGTGTTGGAACCTAAGGTGTTTCATTTTTGGTGTTGTCTAAGTTCACTTTTTATCCTAATGGTTAGATTCTTATAGTTCCTTATCTTTTTCCTTGTCAACCTAATGTTAATTAATTTAACCCACGATTATCTATTTCCATATAAAAGGCCATTGTAAGCCCATTTAGAAGATTTGACACTCATTTTAAAGAGAGACACAAGAATACAAGTATACTCAAGCACTCTTCCCCATTATTTGCATACAACCTTATAATATTATTCAAAGCCTACTCAAGTCATTGTACTAGTCCCTAACTAGTTCAAGCATATTCAATTTTGCATTCTAGTTGCATTGATCATACACAAATTACACCAAGCACTTCAATGATAAAACTACATTAGCTTTATCCCTCTTCAAAGTATTGGTATATACATAGCATGCCCACACATGGGGTGTGAAGTGTGTCTAGCTTATCCTTTACATAATAACCCCTTCTCTCTCTCCCAAGTTTGCATTCAATATCAAGCACCAAGAGCTCTTAAGAGTTTTAAAGATTAAAATATGCACATAATGATCTTTTTGAGGTCTCTGACCTTGAAATGTTAGTGACAGGGTAACATAGGCATTCTAAGTAGAAACCAAAAGGCTTTCAACATTAGGATAATAGTGATATAATAAGACTATAGTGTTGGATAGTAGGGTGCCTTATTTTTGTCACTCTTATCTAATCAAGAAATGAAGTCTAGAGACCAATTTTTAACTATTTCTTAGTCCTACTACTCTAGTATCATACCTTGTCTGAGACTAGATCAGTTAGAATAAGATAAGTTCTAATATCTCTTACTTCCTACTATATTTAGAAAAGTTAAAAATACAATCTATTTACACCAATTAGTAGGTCAATTTTTGCATATTTATTTACTAATTTACATTACTCAGCCTCTTTATTATTTAAGAATATAACTCCAATATTTCAAAGATAATAAAACACACCTTTATAGTCATTAACATCTTTGTGCCACTACTAAAAAGTTCATAGGAGTCTCTAGTGTGTAGACTTAGAACTCAATGAGAGGCTAGGGTTTCTCCTACCCTTGAATAATGCACATTTTTTAGAACAACCATGGCACATGCTATACATCCTTCTCTATCTTTAACTTTACCACCACCCAAATTTAGGTTAGTTACTCTAGGGTGTAATAAAGTACATGTCTCCAGCTTCATGGTCTAGCTAAGATATTCACTTATATGACAATAATCCCTAGAGGTAAAAGGGATCACACTAGAATAACCTATAGCTAAATAATAATAGGATTCATGGTTTGAAGCCTCTCATGCAATATAAAAATGAGTCAGATCAAGGAAAATAAATGGTAGAAGGATCAAGCCCAAAAATAACAAGGTCAATAAGTAAGTAAGCTAATGAATATGATGCCACATAAAAGTCTCAAGATGTAGAGGCTAACTAAAAAAATTATATCGAGGTGGCCAAGAAGACACAAAAATATAATGAATTAGTAAAGCAAGCATAAGAAGTAGATCAAAATAAGATGGAAAAAGAGTAAAAGACTAAACATGATACACTCACTACCAAGGTAAAGGATGAAGAAGATAATCAATAATAAGACATAGTGGTGTAGGCATAAAAGTATCTATAGGATGCCACTCATGCATAATAATAAGTTGAAGAAGTTGTGAAGAATAAGAAGAAAGAACAAGAAGATGAATCCATACACAAATAACAAGCCTAAGTATAGGAATAACAAGTCTAGCCAAGGTGTAGGTTGACCTAGCAACACAAGCATATGATAAGGCTAAACAAGCCAAGGATGTTGAACTTGAAGAAAAAAATGAAGAAGACTATGTGTAGAAGATGTACGAATAGGAACAGGAGAAAAATAAAGATGTAGAGGATGAGTTCAATATTAAGGTAGTAAAATAGGCCAAGAGAAAAAAAGATGAAGACATTTTACAACATGTTCAACTTATAGAAGAGGTTATGACATAATAATAAAAAGTTTTTGAGTAACAAACTAGTTTAGAGTATTCAAAATAATAATAATACCAACCCATAACTCCAACAGGTGTGAAACAACCAAAATTGCCTTTAAGAGGAGTTTGGCTATGGGACATTCCAATTATGGGTGCTCAGTGCACCACCTTATCTCTTCCACATGTGACCATGCCATGACCTAACCCTTTATCAACTATAAAAATATTGGCAACATTCCCCCTTCAATAAGAAGCTTTGTTAGATGTCTCCAGATTACCACTAAAGAAATAGTTAGAGGGTGATATAACATTTTAGGAGTTTATTGCATATAAGGCCACCTCCCTAAAATAAGAGATTGATCAATCTAAGGCTAAGACCATTGAGTTAAAGGTTTGCCTACATAAATATACTAAGCTTATCCAAGATACTTATCCTGATTTGGTCACTCGAGTAATTGGGTATAATTTAATATCCAATCAATATAGACTCAAGACACATATCTCTGAGTTAACCAAGGACTAGTACATAACATATAAACTTCATGAAGTTAGAACATTAGGGTATCATGTTAAGACTAAAGCCACCACACTCATAATGCTACTTGATGATTATCAAGGAATGTTTGATGTTATCATACTTCAAGTACAATAGGTCACACACAACTTGCTAGACTAGAAGCACCAACTAGATACCTCCTTATCCAATTATACCACAAACTTTACAAAGGCCACCAAAACTAAATAAACCATGTCTAACCACACTACCACTAGGTAATATAAGGATAGATCACTCTAAGAGTCACTCAATGTTATGGATAATGTGCACAATAACCTTCTAAATTGGTAGAGCTAGCTTTTGCAGAATTCCTTTGCTAGCCTCCAAGTTCAATGACATATAGGTAAGATAGAGCAATTGAGTAGAGAGATTTAGATAAGGGTTATATACATCAAGTTAGCCTTGATCATAACTAATTATATAGACCTCAAGTAGATCATTGACTACCATGTTACATTATGTACCCTATTATGGTTGATCTAATAAGTGATGCTAGACTAACATGCCTACAAGATGTATTTGACCCCCTATTCTAGTGTAGTCACCCAAATTGTCAATACACTTGCATATAGGCCACCTTTAGAGCTCCAGTAGATCATCACTTAGTGAAAGTCCACATAGTCCTATTCTAAGGAGTCTTTTGTTCAATCATCATTTATGACCATGCCACCCTCATCAAGTTGAGTATTATGCAGGGTACCAATTTTGAAAATTTTGTATAACATTTTGTATGGGGGATGATTTAGTAGGACAAGTAGGGATAAGGTGGTTGAAAACCCCTAAATGGTGACCACCTAGTTATGATATCCTATTAAAAATTTTCACAAGAGGTGAAAATAAAAAATGGAACCTCGAGTGATTCCTATGAATCTTGTTAATCTAACCACTTCTTTAGTTTTTGCTCGTTTGTGCATTCTTAGAGGATCCTATGATGTTGTCTTAGGATGAGAAAACATTTTTATTCTAAGAAAGTGTTGGTAGTAAAATTTATATTGTAAATATTTGCAATATATCTATATGATATTTATGTGTTATGTACTCATTTTGTCATTGTATAATCTCTCTTATCCTATCTTCATGACTTGTAATAGGCTAAAATACAAAGAGACTCCTTTTTTAGAACTAATTACAATAAGAATATGGATATTCATTGAATACAAACATATATATATATATATATATATATATATATATATATATATATATATATATATATATATATATATATATATATATATATATATATATATATATATATATATATATATATATATATATACACATACACACACACACACACATATATACATATATACCCATGTTTGTAATAATAAGAGGGTTCTACTTTTAAAGAGATCAATAGAGATTTTTTTGGTTATGGTTACCTATGTGATTTCTTATTATGTTCCTTGTATGCATTCTCATGTGTAATGTTTTAGTTTATTTTTGTCTAATTAATCCAAATGCTTTATTTCTATTTATTAAAGAATGTTGGTTCTTAATTCTTGAATCATGTAGGGTAATTAATTATTACTATGTTTCTATTATCTAAAATCTTGTATGAATGTAATACATTATTATATGTACATGAAGTATATCACTTCTATCCACATCCTTATCATGTTATGATGCTTCAAAAACCTCTACTAACAAATTATAATTTTGATGAAGAGAGGTGGATCATTAGATCAAAATAGAATTTCATCATTACTAATGTCTTCTTAAATAAATTATATAGAAGGTTTAGAAAATTATAAATAGTTTCAATAGTATGAAGTTCTATCAGTGAAGGGTCTTGAGGATGTTTTTAAACCTTAAGGGATGGTGGTTATTTAATGTCTTTTAATTTTTTCATTAAGAATTTGTAGTGATATGGAGAAGTATGAACTAACTCTATGAGGGGTATTTTATAAGGCATTAAATTGAGATCTTAAAATAAATTCCAATGAAATTTAGAAGAGGTTTCGGAGGTATAATATGTTTATAATAATAAGATAATTAGATTGAGGTTCTACTTATGGGAGTGTTTCCTCATTTGTTTTAGAAGGTATGGTAGTGGTAATTGTAGTGTCTTTAAGTAATTGTTATTCAATTGATGGTTCTTAAGGCTTAGTGTCATGATATGTATGGGTGGGTTTGTGTCTATAATTATATTTGGTTGTATTCACATATTGAGAATTAGTATAATATTTGTCATAATCAACATCAATTATGCATATATCTTCATTTAATTATTATGGGTTGGAAGTAGAAAAAGTTTTTGGAGGTTTAGGTGATGAAGTCTTGGTAACTTGTTTATTTTGAGAGGCTTAGACATAATCACGATGATGTGTTTTGATCATAAAATAATGGTTAAATGTATCTCTTATCATTAAAAAACTACAAATTTAAGGATCTCACGAATGTTTTATGAGAATGACCCACATCAGCATGAAACCAACAAAAAAATTTAGGATTATACCATGTTGGTGGATAATTAGTATGGGTGAAAGGTTTAGAAGGAGATAATAATTTATTCATTATTGAACTATTAATGGTGCATGAGAAACTTAGGGGTTATCCACTTTGACTAGTATTGTTATTTGAGAAAGATCTTTAGTGATCTCATTGGTGGAATTTTGGAAAGGATCCCCTGATGGATTTATGGTGAGGCTCAAATTGTTTCAAAAGAAAGTATTATCTTTTATCTTGATCAATTTCTTCATTTAGAGTTTAGGGAGAAATTTTTTTAACCTTTTATTGAAAGGAAGGTGTTAAGAGTTCAAATAATTTATCATTAGTCATGTTATGATTGGCTTTGTTATCCAAATATTTCCATCATATAATGAAATCATGAGCTGATTCAAAAGGGGATTATTTAGCATTGATAAAATGACTAAGACAATTTTTCATGAAGATCATTGTGATGAAATTATAATACTAGAGGATTGACTAAATCCTCAAATTTTCATATGGATTTTTGAGGGAGTTGATTATACTATTCTAATACATCTCCTATGAATCTTTTGACTAGAATATTGGTGGTATCAAAGGTATCAATTTGAATCCAATATTTGTAAATATTACCAAATGTTTTAAGGAAAGATGTAGGTTCTTTAGTACTATCATATCTAATAGTTGGAGAGATATTTATAATATCAATATAAATAATGAAGGGATCTAAAGGTTCATTTTAGATATTTTAAAGCATTTTATTATGCATAGGGGGTGAGGTAATGATATTTACCATGGCATATCTAAGAGGTGGAGGGATAAAATTTGATGATTTTAAGGTAAGATAATAGGAGGTGATTAGCCATGTTTAATAAATGTTGTTGCATTTGCATCATTTGAGAGGTATTAGATGTTTTCATAATATTCATTTATTAAATTATTTGTGAAATAATTGAGTGGTGTCAATTAGTGGATTAAGATTATTCATGTTTAAAGGTGGATTTTTAGGGTTGGTAGGAAGATAATTCCCTAAATTAGTATCAGGGGATGGGTTGTTGGGTGAAGGATTATTGGCGTTTAAAACATTTCCTATAGGAATATTGGTTAAACTTGTGTGAATTTACCCTATAGTGTAATAAGGTCATTTGGAGAGATAATTATATTGAGAAGTGTGAAATGGAAATGATCCATTTGTGTCATCATTTGGGGTAATTTGAACCATATTACAGTCCAAAGGTGAAGAGTGGGAGAAGGTGCATCAAGAGTGAGTATCCTCTTGGGTAAAGAAGGTAAAAAGAAAATAATACCCCATATATTGTCTAAAAGGATTAAGTTTATTCAAAAATATTCTAATACAAGATTTTATGATTCTTGGAATGAGGATCTAAGACTAGATATAAAAGGTGAAATATAGGAGTAAAGTCATCCAAATACTAAATTGGATTAGTTAAGTAGCATTTCAAAATAAAGAACTAAATTAACCAAGTGGTATGGGTTCAACTAGGTTGACTAATTTTTAAAGGAAGAGTGATAGAATATCTGAGAAAGGACACAGTCAAATAGGTCAACTATGTTATGTGGGGAAGCACCAAAGACCATCTTGTGAGAGACTGGGTTAGATAAAATGACTATGTTCTATAAAAATGAAAATTGACCATCTTATCAGAGACTGGGCTGAAATGGATGACTATGTCTTATAGAGAGAAAACCTAACTAGCATGTAAGAGACTAGATCAAACAAAACCATTGTGTTCTATATAAGGGTAAAAATACCAATAGATATAATCAAGTGGATTCATTATGTTCTAAGGGTATAGATAGGTTTTGATATTTAATATCTAGACTATTTAATGTTAATTTTCAAAAAAACTTGAAATAAACACATGAAAAACTAGGTCAAACTAGTCTATCTAGTTCTTACACATAGCACAAACCTTTTACCAATGTTAGCCAATACAAGTTTTATAATAAAACATACAATTATCAAAGAGAAAACAAAAAAAATAGAAATTCTAATCTGTGCAATCATCCCTGAATGTTTAACTTATAACTTTACAAAAAAAATGTGATAGGGTGTTTGGCTTTAGAAAGGAACTAAAAAGGTAAGCTAAAGATGGTTTTAGGTTGTTAAGGCTAAAAGGGATATGTATTGGTGATAGTACTAGCTTGGTATTTGAGCCTAACTCCTCACTTCATAATCTTCTAGTGATAAGGATTTTGGGTGCTTTGCAAATATATACCATCTACTATGTATTTATACTCAGCTAGAAAACTAAGTCGACTTCCCCCTTGGTGATGAAATCCAAGTAGGTAAACCTTGGGTAGAAAATTCTAATGCTTTTTGATATTATGTGGTTTGTAAGTGTGTGTATAAAATAAAAAGTAGTGTGAATAAATAGATAAATTAAGCTTTCCTATTTAGTCTATGTTTACTAATCTAATCAAGAAAGCAATAAATTGAAAGATTATTTAATTATTATTAATGTAAGTTAATTACTTTACTTGAAGAGTACATGGTTGATTAGGTCAATTGAGTATGCAAACAATATAGAAAAAAATTGACTGGGTCAATTATATATGTTGAATTAAGGGTAAAAAAGCCATAGTCAAATGAGTGGACTAATTCTCATAGGCAAGAATCAACTATAGAACTAAGTTGATCTAGTCAACTTAGTTGACTATAGGGTTATAGTTATATATACTTAAAACTATGAAAATAGGGCTGAAATGAAGGAAAATAAATGACTAAGTTGGTGAGAATGACCCTAATAATTTTAATGATGTTGACTTTGTTATTTTTATATTATGTCATTCAGATGAATATTTTTAACCTACTAGCAAAGTCAACTAGGTCGATTGAGCCTACAAACCTATATTCAAAGAAGCAAACTGAGTTGATTGGATTGATCCAATTACATAAGTTAAATATGACCTACATAATTCTAAATAGAGTCGATCAAATCAGATGTGTGTTAAACATGTGCACATAATGTTAGACTGAGTTGATGGATTTGATCCAGTGACATAAAAATGTAATTAATAATAAATTATATTAAATGAAAGTGTGAAATAAAACTTGCAAGTGTTAGTTCATGTTAGATTCACCAAAATGTATATAAGGAAAAGTGAAGTTGATCTACATATCAATCCTAGCTCAAAGAATATAAATCAAACTATCCCTTATGCTTATGAGCACATTTATACAATAAGGATTATGAAAAATATGGATTCACTAGTCATAACTAATGGTTTTCTTGCCACACAATATCACAAGATAGGTTTCCAAATTTTCTAGTCAAGCAATATCACACAATATCCCTATTTAGGTCTTATGGTTTCTAACAAAGTAAATTAAATATAATCTAGTCCTCACCAAAACATGTGGCACAAATGGGGGGTAATAAACATAAAAATAAACATGCGAATAATAAATCTACTCATGTTAATGTATATGTAATCCTAATGCATGGATATATAAATACATTTAAAATCCATTACTTATGCAATTCTATATACCAAAATAGAGGAGTAAGAGTTAGGAATACTTACCTTGAAGATGAACCCATCAATGCTCAATATCTCCCTTAGACAATGATGATTTGGAAGAGGTTTTTGTGATTCATAAGGATTACAAATATGGGTCAAATATAGGCTATAATACTTCTCCTATGAAATTTCCACAATAAAATATTCTTCTCTCCAAGTATAAACCCTAACCAATGACTCCTCAAGTATAATGGTGGAAGAGTAGATCATAAATAATTGTTAATTAATATATATATATATATATATATCTAAAAAATGGGGTTAAGGATGTGTTTATATATCCAGATCCTAAAACCTTTTAAAGTTTTATTCGACATAGTCATCTAAGTCAACCTAGTTGTTTAGGAAATAGAGTAGTTAGGTCCCAGACTAAGTCAGGTGAGTTGACTTAGCCCCTTAACATTCTTAATTCTTAGAATAGGTTTGACCCATTTGACTATGTTTAGAGGATGGTGAAAAGAGGTTTTGGCTTAGGTAGGGGTTATTTTAGGGCATTAAATTGCTTGGAGGATTATGTAAGGGAGGCATCAAATCTTATGGAAATGTATAGGAGGTATATATGTTGGTTTTAAGTGGTGGTATAGGGATCACAAATATTACAAAGCACCATTAATCTACCAACCCCTTTCTTGGTGCACCTTTTAAGGCATGCACTTAGAGAGATTGATACTTAATGGGTTTTTACAAGATAGAATGCAATAATAATTGATAAAGTTTTAAAATATTGTGTATATATAAAATCAACATCATTATCCTCATGATCATCATCATTGTTGGGAAAATTTATTTCTTAAATTACATTGAATATTTTGTTATATTTCTTATACCATGTGATCCTCTAGACGAAAGTAGTATCCTTAAAATCCTACTCTAGTTCAATATTGGAGATAGAAGTTGCCATCACTTGCTTTCTCAATTACTCTATATTTTCATAATATTCATATAACTTAATCTTTTATATGTGGGATACATTTATAGATGCATATTAATATCTATTATGAATACTCAAATAAAGGGTTATTGTCATAGGGAATAAATAATTATGAGCTCAATTCAGATGAGACCTTATAAGGTTCTAAAATATCTCTGGAGTAATGGAACTATGGGCTCATGTCACACAAGCTAATCTCTAAGTTTGTGGTAAAATTTTTAATTAATTATATTCTATTTTTTCCTATATTTTATTTTTTGTAACATACCTTAATTAGATTAGCTAGCAGTGATGAGACTTATCTAGGTGTCAAATCATGACCTAAAAATGTGTCAATAAATAAAAATACATGTGGTAGACATGCACTTAGATTTGCCCCTTATGTCTCTTAGGCTGAATTTGGAGTTTTCCAAGTGTCACTTGTACTATGGTAGTCCCACAATTAATTAAAATGATTTATCATAGTGGAAAATATCTAGATTTATAGCCCTCTAGGTGTATAGAGGTATAGATGGTGATCCATGATTCGATTAGGGATCCTAAACTATACCAATATTTTATAGCTTACATACATTAATAAGTATACTAACTCCTAGGTGTAAAAAATTACATGGGGTGATCTCTAATTAGATCATGACTCTATAACTATACTTGTATGTGATAGCTTCAAGACATGACTATGTATACTATCTCCTAATTATATGAGATTACATGTGGTGATCCCTAATTATATCAAAGCTCATAGACTATACCATTATTTAACAACCCTAGGACCTAAATAGGTGTATTTTCTCCCATATGTAAAAAATTATACATGGTGATCCCTAATTATATTAGGGCTCCCAAATTGTACCTTTCTTTGATAGTTATAGGACTGGGTGATCTATCTCTTGGGTGTAAAAAATTACATGTGGTGATCCATGATTGGATCAGGGATCCAGAACCATACCATTATTTGATAACCTTGGAACCTAAAAATTATTAAAATAAATATTTCATTAAAAAGTGCTTTATAAAGGAAGGACTACTTACATGTCATAAATAGCCTCTAGGAGGGTTCTAACTAGACTCTTCAACATTGTTGATTTTTTTTAAATAAAAATATAGTGCTTGAAAATAAACTAAGTATAGAAATATTTAAAAGCACAATGGGTCTAATTTTTCAATAAAATGGCTATAAAAGATACCTAAATAGAAACTAGGGGGATTTTTAGTTTTTTATAAATATTAAAGATTGGAACTAAATTAATCATGTTCACCGGTAGTGATTAGCCCTGAGGTTGAGGAACAACATAAAGTTCAAACTCAGCTCCAATTTGGCTTACAATGGATTCATCTTTTCTTGCACAAAAGGATATTTTTTATTCACAATAAATGATGACCATGTGGGGAAAATTTAGTCTAGTGTTTATAACCAAAAAGTACAAATCCTCACTTAAACCAATAAGATAGAGCATGGAAACTAATTTGAGAAAGACCAAAGAATAATGAAATTCTTAAGTTTGATTCAACATATAACATATTGGGTTTTAGTACATTCAAGAGGTCATCTTTTGTTAAAAACATGACTCATTACCTTTTATCTTCTTTTTTAATTCACAATAAAGCCGGGGTAACTAAGGTGTTTAAACTCCTAAAAGGTAATGTCCTTTTACAAATATTGGCTTAGAAAGTAAAGTCTCGATCAATTTTTTCCTTCCAAGTGTTTATGTCCCTAATATAGATACCTTTGGTTCCACTTTATGCCTTGCTCCATTATCAACCACATAAAAAATCCTACAATAGACATTACTCAAATCACCCTTTCTTAGGAAGGAACCTTATTATTTTCTTTGAGACTCTCAGACTCTTTTTTATGTTTATATTTTATTCTATTTCTAATATAAGGGGGTTTAAAACTAATACAACCAAGGTAAATGATTTATTTAGTTATTTTTTTCCTCTAGAGGGTACTCTTTTCTCTTTACAAATTCAAAGTGACTTCTTAGTGTATTTATAGTGTAGATTCAACCTAATGTTAGTAATAAAATTATTCTCATATCACCTACTCAATTTTGGATTAATTGATTCATTACTATTAGACTCCACAAAGGATTTAACATGTTACTCAATTGCTTAATAGTGAAGACAAGCTTTCCTAGCTCTTGTTTCTTAGACTATATTTCTACTGCTTTTCCAAACATTTGAAGAGGAAAAATTAGAGGACACAGGGATATATGTTACATAATCTTTGGGTTAAGATAATACTTACCTAGTAATTGGGTTTAAGGAAGGCCAAGCATAGACACATGAAGATAATGAATAGACAAGAAATAAAGAATGATAAATAAAATAGACCAACAAAAACTAAAAGTAAACTGATCTAAGACAACCTTACTCCTAAACTATTTGTGTAGTTACTCTGATATGATTAAAGATGGTGTATCTGAGAAATAATACTTAAAAAACTATTTGTTCATAGGTAGATGGAAGTTATTACCTTATATATCCTTTAATCTAAAAATCTTATGCCCTAGTAACTTAGTAATTTGATACATGCCAATTTAGAGCATATCTAATTTAGAATGTTGGCTTTTCTTTTCATGATCCTTGTCTTAGAATAGTACTAGATCAAATATTCTTTATGATTTCTTATTTACCTTATTTTCAAATCATATCATGATAGTTCCTTAATGTTTGATGAAATTATGAAGGGCCTCTTGTCATTTGGATTCCATTTGAACAATGTCCAATAACCTTTAGTTTACCTTCTCATTATTTTCCATGTATTCTTGCATGAATTTGTAGGTGGGTATCATGAGGGTCACCAAGGAAATAGGTTTCGTATCTTGTACTAGTAGGAAAGGAACCTTTGAGGGATCATTTTTATTGAGTGATATTAGCCCAAAGTACATACTTTAATTATGAGTGTCAATATATAGGTTACTTCTTGATTGAATTATTGATTGCATCCATCATATTATTTTTGGTGGGTACAACTAACCCATTCCTTGTGGGTAGTAATTTGATGATAACTTTAGAGTAATTTCATTTTTGTAATCCCATTCAATAAATTCAGTCAATTGATAATAAATTCCATTATCATAAACCAATTAGATTAGTATGTTAAACCATGTGGTTATATTATCTTTAATGAATTTTATTACTTCCTTAGTGGTGTTACTCCTTGTGGTTATATATTTTGTCCATCTTTTATAATAATCAGTTACAGTGAGTATGAAATTATGTCCCATCAAAGAGTTAGGATATATGAACTCAATAAATTGAGTCCACACTGAATAAAGGGGCATTATTCTAGATTAATGGGAATTATTGTGTGAATCTCACTCTTATGAAAATTTTTACACTCATGACAGGTCTAAACATGACTATATTCATCTTTGAATATGGTGTGTTAATAGTACCCAACTCATATTTTTTTTTGAGTAACTGATGTTCTTGAGTGATGGCCACTACCCAATATATCATGGAAGCAAGTCATATCCTCCTCGGTATCCTAAAGTAAAATAATTTTAAGCACCAAAATATAAATGTTTGAAGGTCTTTACTAAACACTTGAAGTATAAAAAGAAAGTTTCAAATGTAATAAACATTATATACAAGTGTGAAATATGTGCATATTAGGATTAAAATTTGTTTATCCTTAATAAAACCTACAAGAACTCATTAAAAATATGATAGGACCAATAGAGGAAGGGAAACTTGAAAAGTTATAATAAAACCATGAGTTTTTCCTCTTTAGAATGATTTTGTAGTTGTGTAGGTAAGGCAAACTATGAAATTATAGGTTAATGATAATCATGGAAAAATAGGAGATAACATGGATAAAACTTAAAATGGCGATTTCATAGTTTTGTAATGATTTTATAACTCTACTTGCCAATTTCATTATTCAGGCAAATGATTTCACTACTTTATTTATCAATTTCACAATTATGTTTGTCAAACAAATATTTCATTGTTTAGGCATTTTATTTCACTAATAAATAACATGATTCCATAATTATGTTTATCAATTTCACAACTCTATTTATGAATGGTTTTATAGATTAGATTATTGATTTCAATAATGGCCTCAATTTTGTAGTTTAAGTTGAGCATTTTAGCATTATATATGATAATTTCATAACTGCTAAAACTATATAGAAAAACATATAAATAAAGGAAAATGATTTTATAAATGTGAGGAATGATTTTGTGATTAATTGATACAAATTTACAAGAATGTAGGAAAACCTATAAAATAAGAAGATCGTGAAGAATGATTTCATGAATACCCTTGATGATTTCATTAAAAAGAGCTTTAAATTCATAGTTTTGCAGAGAATATTTTGAATGCGGATGATTTTACAACTTCCCATAATGATTTCATAGTTTTCTTGAGTGATTTTGTAGTTTCCCTGAGTGATTTTGCTAATGGTTCTTTCAAATTCATAGTTTTGTAGTGGACATTTTTGTAATTTTTTAGTCAATCAAAAACACAAAAGAAAATAGTTGAAAAAGGCTAAAATAAATCCTAAATGATATTTTTAAAAAAAATTAGGTTCAAAGCACTCCTAATATTAATGTGGGGTGTTTGTTCCCATTGAGAATGCCATTATGTAATCAAAGAATCTATGGACAATGTTATTTTATGCATTAGTAGAGTGAAGACAATGATAAACACATCAAAGACTAGAATTCCAAGCCTAGATATTTGGGGGAGCAAATAACAAACATTGTATATACAATAAAAATACTCTTTACCTTCCTTGTGGATTAAAATTGTAAGTTATATTGGAAGGGTATTATTATAAGTTTTATGGGCAAAGATTCTTCATTAATGGTACTTGTTAATCATCTCTCTTTATTCACATTGGCAATTGGCTATGGCATGTGTTGGTTATGAACATTTCTCTATGGATTTATTCATAGTAAGTTTGGCTCAAAAATATCATATATAATGGCCATTCAACCTTTCTTTTATATACTTTTGGGATGATTATGGAGCATTGAATCAAGATCAATATCAATGGTGGAGGATGAATCCTCACACTCATGATTTCACACATAGAGTGTGAGTATATGCCATATAAGTCTCTTTTGGAGAGTGTAAGGAAGGTTGAAATGAAAGTGAAATAATCACCTCTTGGAGTGTGTAAGAGGGGTGTAAGAAGAAGAGTGTGTATGAGAAGTGTAATATCTTGCTTACAGTTCTATTCTTTCTCATTAAATTTATTGAATGACATCACCTATGTGAGATAAAAAAGCACTTTTGATTTAGGAAAATAAGATAATTCCAAAAAGTCATGAAATTTCCTATTAGAGGAAGATTAAGATAATTAATGAGAGATTAATTATAAATTATAATAATGAGACCTTTATAATGTTATTTTGTCCATCAACTATTCATTTCATTGGCTTTTGATAACATTTGAAAATGTTAGAATTGATATTAGATGCATTTGATTAGATTAATAATGAAACAATCCATTACCCCAATTAGGGATGTGTCATTACAATTTTAGATTAAAAATGTAGTTATGTAGGTAATTTAGGTTTAATATCAATTTTTGATCAAATTTGTGTGTGATTACAAAAAATCATTTTTAAATGTAGTTTAAACATAGAAGTGGTTAAGATGAGGTGTCTACATTTTTTACCTATTTGAGAATATGTTTATGAGAGACCAAGCACAATAACATCTTTTCAAATAATGAAAAAGACATTAAGAAGAAATTTATAATTATTGAAAAATGATGTGTTGACAATATTAGGTTGTTACAAACCAACATGCACATGTTGATGCGCCCTAAAGGGAGTGGGTGGAAAATAATGTCATAAAATGGTCCCCTTAAAAGAGGAAAATGACATGATCTAATGCAGAATTCTAAATAATTTTTTCCCCAACAAGGTGATTTTAATCATTGTCCTAGTGATTTTACCTAGAATGTAGGATTGATCATTTTATAAAATTGATTACTCAAAATAATTTTCCTTTTTAGGAAGAATTGGCAAAAGGAGCTCAAAGAAATAAACCATAACAAAGATTAACAATGAGTTGACACATGAAAATAGTATGAGGCTAGGGGACCTACTAGTATGAAGATGCAAGTCCTAACTAGCATGCGATTAATTTGAGATGTCGATGTTTATTTGTGCTTAAAACATGTATATGATAAATATTATCAATATAAATTTGCACTCATGTGTGAATGTCTCTCATGCTTGATTGTATGAATCTCTTCTACACCTAATACCTTGGATTTGTGCACTAAAGAGAGAATTGGTGTCTCATTGTAACAATGGGATCATTCCCCAAGGTGTGGGACTCTTGTGTTGAAAAACCTCTAGAGTAGGCCAACTTCCTTCTATTATAGATGCACCTGATTTAGGATCACTATGTAGACTTAAAAAGAATAGAGTGAAATTTATAGCTGGCACTAAACCTAAACTTGATAAGAGGAAAAAGGGGGGAAAGGGTAAGATGATTGATGAAATGTAAAAGATGATGCACCAATAATAGAGAAAACACATCACCCACTTAAGGAAAATAAAACTAATAGACTAAATGTTAAAACTTCAAACCGAGCACATTGCATAAGTGTTTTATATGGAGGTAATGTTGACTAATTTGACCTCAAGTAAAATTAATTCAAACCCCTATATAGTTTAAACTTTTTATATGTTCTCTTAGGTTTAAAATGTGTACCATGGTCTTAATAAGGTCAGACATTATGTTTTCACACTTAAACATTCATATTTTGAGTCATTTAAGGAAGTGGTATGGTTTATATAGGAATATAAGTGTTAAAAGAGCATATTAAAATTCTTGTATATTAGGAATAGTCAAATAAACCATTTTGGGACTGACATTTTATAGGTACAACATCCATCTAAGAATATTAGGTAATTTTAGGTGGTTTTACAAAATTGTGCATGTACAATAGTCAAGTCATGTGGGAAGACTTAAAAAGTGTCTTTTTGGGTTCCCTTAGTTTACTTACACGCTTGGGTAGATTTGACAGGCTCAAAAATGGCAAAAAATGATCTTTATTTCCCATTACTCTCCTATAAAACCTTGAAAATATTGAATGACTCATATATTGACTATAATATACTAATTACATACAATCCCTTTTACGTAAGGAATAACTCCAAATGACTTGCCACTTCGAGGCGAATACATCATTAAGAGAAATGCTCTATTATAAATAATTTCTTGGATCCCTTACAATGGCCATTGCCTATTTATTTACACTATCCTAATCTACCCAACTCATTATTATGCATGTCGTATTAAACTACTTAGTCACTATTCTATTAGTTATACTACTAATCTATCCATTCCTAGGTATATTACATTACATACCCCTTAAATGTGTTTCACCCTTGAAACATGATAAGAAATAGGAGGACCAAATAAAGGTCAAACAATACATATGAAAATAAGTTGAAGACTAGATAGAGACATGTCCATGTGTCCTTTTTTACTTTCACTTCTTTCACTTGTGATCAAATATGAACTTGTACATTAGCAAGGTGAAAATGAGAACTATAACTAAAGGTTGAAGTGTAATTTGAATCATGATGATCATATCCTCCAAATAAGAGCAAGGGTGATCAAAATAGTTAGCTTGATATGCTAATAAAGGATACATTCCATCCCCATTAGCATTTTTATAAGATATATTTCAATCTGCAATTCCTTGCTTAGGCTCTAAAATGGTTTTTTCTACGGCCTAATAGGGTGTATCTGGGGATAACTTGGGTGCTTATACTTCCATCTTAGGTTCTTTAGGTGTTTCTATTTCCCATTCAATATTTACTGGTACTGGTAGGAGTGCTATCAAATGAGACTTAGTGGCATCTATAGAGACATTTGATAGCCAAGAGAGGTGGTGGTATGCTAGGATGTTGAATGGAATATGTCTTGGGGAGTTCCCAATTGATATAGTCTTTAGTGAGCTTGGCTAAGCCTTGTGATTCCATCATAGATTGAGGATCCCACATTTGAACCTTTGCTCAAATGTCCTCTTAAAATCTATTGATGAAACAATGTTGAAGTAATTCATTAGATAAACCTATAGTCTGATTAGCAATGTGTTCAAATGCTGCTTGATATTCTCAAATCATGCCATTTTGATGAAGTCTACTCAATGCTAAACATAAAATAAAAATCTCCATGACAACCAAAATATGGACTCAACAATTATAAACACTTTTTTTTCTTTTTTTTACCAACTAGTAGTCACTAAAAATATGATAATGTTTACAATACTAAAAAAAATTGAAAAATTCAAATTATTCTAGAGATTTGGAACAAAGGGGCACCAAACATAGAAATTGTTTGGCTCAATTTTCTACCATCTATGAGAAATTTAAAAAAAAATAGTTAGATTTGTTTGATGAAGAAATAAAAATCTGCACTTGAAACTGTAAATAAATAGGAGATATAACTTCATATGTCCAATTGGCTCCATAGAAAATAAATTTGTAAAAACATAATCTCAGAATATATCTTCAAAAAAACCTCTCACATGAAAATACAAACCATAATTTCTATCCACTTTCTGATCACTAAGATCATATTAAGTAAAGGTGAGAGCATATAGTGAACAAAATTACAAACTTTTAACTCACTCAATCTTTTACCAAAAACAATTACATGTAAATGGGCCTAGAAAGTACTCTGATACCAGATGTTTGGGACATGTTAATCTAATATAATTTAAAAATAATGAAAGACTCATATATTGACTATAATATACTAATTACATATAATTCCTTTTATCGAAGGAATAACTTCGAATCACTTTCTACTTTGAGGGGGCTACCTCCTTAAGAGAAATACTTTATTACAAATAAATTCTAGGATACCTTACAATGGCCTTGGACCATTTATTTATACTATCTTAATTGACCCAAATCATTATTATGCATGTGGTATTAAACTACTTATTCACTATTTTATTAGTTATACTACTAATTTATCCCTTCCTAGGTATATTACAACCAATTTCATCTTGGTATGGATAAGAAGAGATGAGCTAGAGAAAATTATTTTGGTGGGTTATAGAATCTACATTTACTACAACTTCATGGCCATATTTCTATGTTTATTTATGTGTGCTTTATTAACCATTGCTAGAGTGTTAGTTCCTCCAAGTTGCCTGCACATCCCCACAGGCTTCAATTTTATTCTCTATCTAGATTGGTATGAGGAAGATAAGTGTTAAACATGACCTTTAAGTGTATGAACATCTATCACACAATTTTTATAACATTTTTTTAATGTGTAAACCTAAATAAGTTATCATAAATACCTCATTTTTCTAGTGAGGATTCCATTCCAATTTGTAAATAGTGTTTCATTAGTGGTAAAGTTTCTCCACTCTATAGTGGTTTTAAATCAAGGGTGACATGTTTTTTCCAATCTATCTTAGCATAGTGATTAGTTATTATTTTAAAATCTAGTCTTAAGAATAACCATGGTTAGAAGTATTGGGTCTAAAATCCACACACATTCAAACTTATTAGTGACTGTCACCTACAGTGAAGTGAAGCTAAGTCCTTGGTTAGTCATGTTGATGACACATGAAGGTTTAAAGGTTTTAAGAGGTACCATAAGGTAGAAACAATAGGACTTATCCATTTAAAGAGATAAATATTATTTGTGAGAACCAATCCACCACACATATTCCTATATGTAGTATCACCTATAGACAATATCCATTAATGGTCTGCATTTAATTCATAGAGGTTTGATTAGTGTTGAATGGTAGGTGTTCGAGTTCATTTGAAACCTTCAATCAAATCTGAGAGCATATAAAGTATCATGGTAACAATTGTGATGTTATTATATGAAAGTAGACTTGAATCCATGTTCATGGGTTTGGAAAGTTTATTAGAGGATATTGTTACATTAACTACTCTGAATAAGTGTCTTGACCATATTTAGTGCCATCTTATGATGAGGAATTTGAGGTATGTATTAGTCTAAACATCTTCTTTCTTATAGCTTAGAACTAGAAATAATATATTGGCACATAAATGGGTTACTAAGTCAAAATAGACTAATGGTTTGATGTATTTAATTGAAAACAAGTTTTCACTAAGGATATTTAGTAAATATAATGTTAAAAAGACCAAAAGTGAACCTTGAAGTGCAACATTGGCACATGATGCATTGATGATGAGAGAATGTCACTTGGTATAAAAACATGAGATGAATTAATATAAGTGTGAAATTTCCTAATGTAACATATTATTCACACATATATGATTACCTATAATATATTTTCAAACTCTACATAATGCACATCTATAGGAAACATAGTTAGCATATGTAGACAGACTGACTCGTGCTAGTAAAGAAAGGTAGTTTGAATGTAGGAGTGATTTTAAATAATTAGAGGATGGTATTTATGACATTAATATTATATAATGGAATTATATAAAATGTTAAAACATAAATAGATATTTATAATAATCTTTTTTTGTAAGGTAAGTATATATAGTCTATTATAGTCACAAACTAACTCATGCTAGTGAAGGGGTCTTGACTAACGCAAAGAGGTGTATTATGGATTAACAATGTTGAGACCACTATAATAATTTTATTAACACATATTCATGTGATCATAATACACATGGATATATAACAAATATAGTTTCAAATCTCAACCCACAGTCAGCCAAAACCCTACATAATCACCTAGCTTGAGAAGCTAGTCTTAGGTTTTAGAGTGTTGAGAGAGTTTTAGAGGTGATTAGGCATTGAAATTTTATTTATAATGACCTAATTACCTAATTAATCTCTATAAAACCTCATATTTTACATCAAAATAGGGTAAGTTCCCTTTGTTTTGTCTCAAATAGAGGGCACTCATAAACAATCTAATCTATAATCATAGTGTGTAAATGGTGATAAGGTGAATGGGGGGACAAGATGAATTTTATGAAGGGATTTATAGTTTTATTTAAGTTATAAAAAGTTTTATAATCATTCATAATCACTGGAAACATCTTATAAGTGGTCAAGGGTAATAAGACATAGTTAGGCCTATTAGGCCTAAAACTAAGTCTAAGCCCTAATGATGCTCAAATTTACTTATAATTACATATGAAAAATTACAAGAAAATTTATATATTTCAAGGGGAGGTATAATTTTTATCATAGCAATTGGTTTGTAGAGAGTTACACAATGTGGGTCATTTTGACCTAATTCTATGACAGGGGTACAAAGAATGTTATAAAATACTCGAGAGGCCATTTCAAATGATCATATATATATGGATACCATGAATGGTACCAAAAAGATATAGGAATATTTTAAATTGGTCCTATAATCAATATTTTTGGAATTTTTTTAGAGTTTTAGCATCTAGGTTTTATGAACTATTACTAATAGTCTAAGAGACTTAAAACCCTTACTAGGACCCGATGGAGAAAAGATGAATGGAGATGCATTAAAGAGGGGTATTTTAGACTTTATAGTGTTTTATAATTTTTTAAAAATATCTTATGATCCTATACACCTAACTTTTCCATACATTCACTTATAAGGACAAGCCTATTTTAAGGTTTTCTACAAGTTTTGATGTGTTCCATAGGTGCAAAAGGAAATTATTAAATGAGAGTCATTGGGGAAGGTCTATATACACTTGTTTTAACTCCAAATACTCATGTATCACCTTAATAAAGCATGGAAACCTCTATTACAATCCATTCATTGTAAGCAATCTGAACTATCACAATGAGAGGACACAGTGACTACATGTGAGAAAGATGATAAGTGTTGTGTTGAGATTCATTGAAGTCTACATGCTAGAATATAAGGGAAAAATGGCCTAAGGATATGTATAATATTTTTAATGAAACTTTTTTGAGTAAATTATATATAATTTAGTGATAAATGTGAAGATAGGCCTAGAAGGGATAACGAGTGGTTACTAGAGAGTGAATAACAAGTGTCCATGAGGAGTTCATAAATTGAAGAGTATTTGATGACTATCACAATTAGGTTTCCACCCTCCTAAGATATTTCATATGTGTCAAGGAATATTATTTAATTTTCAAGAAATTCAAGTGATGCTTCATCTTGAGGGCGGTTTTAAGAAGGCCAATTAAAGACTCTATGCCAATTTCAAGATAAGGATGCAATTTTGATGGACGCTTGTCCATGAAAGCTTATTGAACTAATTTATACTTAATTTTCTTTAAATTTAATTAATTTTAATACCATTACACTTAGCATTATGACCATTGAACTTTACTTATTCTTTCTCCTCTCCCATGCTCTATTTATACAAGCCGCATTTGTATTGAATCAACACCTTATATGTAGAATCCCTACTAGTTTAAATACTATATTTTTATTTTAAATAAATATTTTAAATATAGTTTTTAATTCAAAATATTCTTGTCTAAGTGTGTGAAGTGGTTCATAGTGAAGTGTTTATTGATAAGTATCTATCCTTGCCTTCTCTTTACTCTTCCATGTTTGATGCAATTAATTCTCCCTCTAGTAGGTCACATGAAGTGTATCTAGTGTACTTGTCTATATTTAAGTGTAAGGAGTATCATTACTATCTAAAATATGACTCTAATTCACTCACCTTGATTATTAAAATTCATTTCACTTCCATTTTTGAAATATTGATGTTAGAGCAATCTAAGATGTTGAGACTAGTGTTGTAAGTCATGTTTCTTAGTGCAAGTGTATTGAAGTCTAGCAGATATCATTCTAGTGTATCACCTCATTATATTATTTTAATATCATTTTAATTCTATCCTTCTTCATCTAAGCAAGTAAGTAGTGTAGGTGATAAACTATCAAGGATCAATCTAGTGTAGGTGATAAACTATCAAGGATCAATCTAGGGATTACCTCTACTACAGGCAACCTACAGGCCTATATATAATCCAATGTTTCACTCAATATATATATTAGGATTGAAAAACCATATCTAGGGTACAATATTAAGTGATAATAGGTAATAAAAACACCACAAGGTTATGAGGGATGATAAATGGCTAAAAAATAACTCCTATACAGACCCATGTATACATGCCATGAGACCTATAAAGACTTTCAGTTCTAAATATGGGTGCTAAGGGAGGATGGTAATGAGAGTAAAAAACATCCATATAGAAGGATAAAAAACCATGATGATGAACTACACATAGAAGATAAATAATTAATAAACATAAAATAATTCTTATTAATCTCAAGGTCTAATGCAATATTACAAACTTGAATAAGTAGATCTTTGTTATACTAAGAGAGGGCTATTGGAGGGTAAATTTTGGAAATGTTATGATGCCTATAAATTTCAACCCTTTACAATAAAAATGAGGGTGTATATAGCACTACGTAAGGCCCTACATAATAAATTCACCATTGGAAGTGGTAGGTATAAATTTGAATTCAAAAGCAGAGTCCATAGATTGAGGTTGATTAATAACATCAAGATCTTTATAATAACTACTATGAGCTATGCTTATTCAAAGCCTAACAATTTAATCATTGAAGTAGTTGTAAGGTCACTTGTTGATCCATGTGTGCATTTCTGAATGAATGGTGTTTACATAACCAAAGGAGGTGTGTTATCAATTTATGACACTCTAACAATCATTTTCACATTTAATTATATTTAAATTTACCCTCCTTGATGTCCAATCAGGATCATCTACCATACTTATTTATGATGGTTAGTTATTAAGCCACTTGTACTAGCCCATTGATGTGGGATTGTATAGATTCATCTTTAGGTTCTTCCATCTTACCTTTCATAAAGAAATGATTATCACACATTCTTATTTTTAGGACTAGGTGTGCATTAAACTATGTGCATTAAGTTTTACATAGATAAGAGTTAAAATTGAAGGTTGTGTAATGAATTGACTATGTAGTGAATTTGTGGATTTTTTAAGGGTGATGAGGGTGATATTTCTCATAAATTCATAATTCCCCAACTCCTTTTGTGCCTAGTCTCCTCTAATGGTCTTCACAGTTTGTGCCTTCATCTAAAACTTTTACTAGATTGTGAAGGTGTTTATGTGTAGCCTAGATCATAGTCTACATTTTATAAAGGCATATATTTTAAATTATATAACTTATTTTGGTACTTAATAATTTAAATGTGAGGAAGTATTTTAATAAGGGTGCACAATAAGATGAGTGCATTCTTCATGATTCAGAACTACTCCTTACACATTTCTCTATTTTACTGTTTAAAGTCAAGGAGATCCACATTCTTTGATTTGAACACTATACTTGTGTGGTGAAGTATATTAACATGTGGTTTGCATCAAGGACTAATTTTAGGTATAAATAAACACTTATTTTATGTGTGAACCTGTGTTGATTTTTTAGTACAAACATAGATAGGAAGTGTTTGTGCATTGGCTCCCTTTTAGGTAACTTGACACTATATCAGTGTGAAACCTATTTTGTGGTCATTATTAGTTCAACACTTATTGATGGAGTGACTTGGAGAGTAAAATTTTTGGGTGAACTCTACACATTGCTTGCCTACTAAGGAGGAATCCATTAGCCTTAAAATAATCCATTGGGTATGGATTCACCTAGAATATATTGCTTTTCTTCCTTATGATTTTTATTAGTGTGTAAGTCCCATCTAGCCATAAAATTAACTTATATACCTTACACAATGACAAAAAAATAAAAAAAAAATACATTGAATGATGCTTAAAGTAAATTTAAATATAATTTAATAGAACTACATGCAAGTGCTTAGAGGAAATGAAGCTACTCTAAACAATAACATGTGCATATGGTACTTAGGGAATTAAAAAAAATATAACATAATATTTGTAATGGATTTCATGATCATCATAGATAAATCTTAAGATGAATCCCATTGATCGGGATGGGAAAAAATTCTCTTCTTGGCCTTGTAAGATAGTATGCATTAGTTTACTTAAAACTACCTATAATATATGGGTCACTCTATATAACATCAAACTTTATGTGCTTCCTACACTTTGCTCTATATACTCCCATTTTAATACCAAGTCTCCTTCATTTAAGCTTATGTCAGTATCCCTTCTATCAAATGTTTTCTTAATCTACACCTAGTGAAACTCCATAGTGTTCATGGCCTATGCTCTAAATTCTTCGATGTCTATTAGCTTGGCTAACCTTATGGTCATGGGATTTCTCTCAATCAGTTCTAATTGATGGGATAAATATAGTGAAGGTAATTCAAGATATGTGGGAAACCTTGCTTCCCTTACATAGACCAACCTAAGGGTGAATTCCCTAGCACTCTTTTTGGTGTTATTTGATTTGCCTAGAGGGTTATCTTGATCTTAGTAAGGATCACTTATTGTCTTCCATGGTTCACTTAATAGTGTGAATCAAGTTATTATTAGTTGACTAGGATAAATCATTACCCTAAGGGTAGTAATTTAATTAAGTGATTAAATAGATGTTATGTCTCACCACCCATTCATTGATCTTGGTTCTAAGGAAATACAGTGCATTATCTAAGATAATAATGGTTAAAACACCAAATCTCATGACAATTATTTCATTTATTTTAAGGATGGAAACCTCATCAGCCTCATTAAAAACCATTTCCTCTATCCAATTTTTGGATTAGTCATTTTTTTAGGATCCCTGTTTATCTAGTGCTTGATGATAGATTTATAATAAAAATGAAGTCTAGGCCCCATTATTCAAGGCATTGATCAGTTTGTATTGGGTACAAAAATAGGGATTATATTATTTTCATGATTATAAATAACATTCACTTCTTATAGCTTCACACCCAAGTGTGTGTATCCTTAAATAGAGTTGGCCAATAATATCCAGCTTGCATGATTTTCATAGTAGTGGCCTTAGGTGAATAATGTCCTCCTAATATACCATCATGGAATTATTCAAGGATCATGTTTACCTAATTCTTATATGTACCTCAAGAGGATACCAAGGATATCTCTTTTAAAAAACACACTAATGAAAATCACATAAGGAATGGATTATAATCTAAAGTGTTTGTGCTTGGCTTTATTCAATCCATAAATATATGTGTTGATATGAAGGAATATCTTCATGCTCTCAATACAACTTATTGGGGTACCTTGGTCTTCTAGTTAGATCTCGTGTAGTGTAATAACTATAAATTATTTTTTCTTAACATCTTATATTATTTGCTTATAGAGTTATTTTAGTTACACTAGCTTTGTGATTTAGATGTCTATGTCATATTCCATCACCTTTGTGTCCTAACTATATCTCTTCTCACCATTGTATTTAATGAGTAAGAAATCCTTTATACTTGATTGTGAAACCATAAGATGGATATTGTTTTTGGAGAGAATTTGTGTGGAATTATTGAGTGATCTTATTAATGTAAGAGTGTCCTTTTATACAAATTTATAGTACAACTCATAATACTTGATTGCCTAGATAAATAAAGTGATAAGCTATTCCAGTTGGTCATTGTTCTACTGTGAAAGAATGGTTAAGATGCCTTCAATTTTACCAAATGCATAAAGGATAAAAGCCTTATCATAATCTAGGATTATCAAAGTAGGATCTTCTATGATGGTGTACTTGATAGCCTTAAAATTGCTTCAGTCTTATTGGGTCCAACTGAATGTAGTTCTCTTCTTGAGAATTGTTGTGAGGGGATTAACTAGAATTGAAAAATGTAGCACAAACATTCTAACAAAGTTTTTTTCCCAAATAATCTTTGGATACCCTTATTGTGACTTGGGAGAGGGATTGATATAATGGCCTCAACTCATTCAAGATCAATTGTGAACTTTGTGCATTATGAATATGCACTTTATTGGGTTCATATAGATCCCAAACTCTCAACATTATTTAAAGACATGATCTAGGTGACATAAATTATCCATCTTAGACTTGGATAAAATAATTATATCATTAATTTAAACTAAGAAAATATTATTGAGGAGTCCCTTGAATTCCATATCCATTACCCTATTGAAATTATCTCCCATGTTTTTCAAACTAAAGGGAATCCTTTTTTATGTGAAGGTACCCCATTTAGTGGTGAATACCATCTTAAATTGATCACACTCCCACATAAGTACTTGGTTATAGCTTGAATAACCATACAATAGTGAAAACCTTTCCAGGCCTATGACAATTTTTAGAATTTGCTCCATTGGCAGAAGGGGATAGTGATATTTGAGGGAAGATTTGTTTAGGTCCCTAAAGTATATGCATAATCAAATCTCTCCATTCTTCTTTCACTCTAGGACAAAATTAGCTAGCTATGAGGAATTTTTTATTGGAAATATTATGTTGGCCTCAATGACCTTTGATATATCCTTCCTCATTAAGGGATCAATCTTAGGTTTAACTAGCCTCTACTTCTGCTTGACTAGTTTAGTATTGGGGTCAAACTCAATAGTATGTTAAGGTAATCTTGGATCAAAGCCTTTGAGGTATTTATATCTCCATGAGAATATATAATAATATATTCTACTTAGCTTGATGAGTTTTTTAATTTCATATGGGTAACATACCTTACTAGCTTTTAAGAACTTACCATCTGATATGGCCATCGGATCAAAGATATCCTCCATCATCATCATGTTTATCCTTTTTCCCTTGATCTATTCATCAAAATTGAATATGCTTTCAAGCATTTCTAACCCTTTATGTAGTTTTTTTCCCTTAAATTAAATCATCTTCTATTCATATTGATCTTGGATCCATGGTTGATTATTTGCACATAACTCAACTTCATCTCATAGGAAGTTGATAATTTATGTCACAATTGAACACTTACCAATTTTTTTCATTATCTAAGATTTTCAATCTGACTACAAGTTTTATAGTTTCTCAAACTCTTTATTTATATTACACAGGAGGTCATACTATGTACCCATGGTTTTGAGTTTATAAAAATCATCATTATACAACCTTGGTATGAAATGGATATTAAAAACATCAAACTCTTTGATTATCTCCCATGCCCTATATTTGTAAGCTCTTAGCAGAATATTCTTGGCCATGTTCCTTGATCTAAACTGGTTTAACACTAATTCATTATATTTGAAATCTTAAAAAACTTTGATTCCTTTCTTATGCACCAATTAGAGACCCTAGATCAATTCCTATTATTCTAAAACATTGGCTGTGAAACCAAACTATAATCTAAATACATAGAAATATTTATCCTTTTAGGGGATACCATTACAACACTACATGTGATTTTTTCTTTAGGATCCATCAAAATTTAATTTTTATATAACTTCAATATCCCTTCTCACCTTTATAAGTTTAGGCAATAAGGTGACCTCCTCAAGAATTTAGTATGTGCCTAGTCCTACTTCTTCTGCATTGTCATATGGGTCACACTCATAATGTTAATGTGCCAATTCATCATGTAAGCCATTAAAAACCTCTTCAATGGGTGTGGTAGCCTCATGGAGGATTGGATTTTCCATTTGATTGAATAAGGTGAGTTTGTATTAATTGGGATAGGAGTGTATGTCTCTATGTAATTCTTAGAAATAGGCTTAGCCTTAATGGTCATCTTAGTCCCATATCTAGTCCTGAGTAGCATGTGTGACCAATCCAAGGATAGATATCTACCCATATTCATAGTGAAATCTCAAGAGAGGCATATATTAAAGTATATGGGTAAGTCAATTATTATGATGTCCTACATAATGGAAAGGCTTAGACACACATGTAGAGTGAGACTTAGATCCTTGATAATTCCCATAATTTTAACCATTATTTCATCCAATTGTATGACCCCTTTTAATATGGGATAATATGCTATTCCTATCATGTTTGTGATAGTCTTCAGTATCACTAAGCTACTCATGCTTGAATCTATCTTTAAATTATTTATGAGATGTTTCCTAATAATTAGAGAAATTTAAAATGGGCATGATTTACTTTTTGTGCACTTTTTTCATGTTGACATAGACTTATGTGTGTAGTAGATGCAATATGTAGTGGTTCATGACACTAGAAGTTTCTTAGGGTGTCATATAGTAAATTATTTTGGGAAGGAATAGTAAGAGCATCCTACATGATAACATTTAGGCCAATATTTTTCATCTACTCAACTATGTTAAAGGGGATTTGAGTCCCTTTAATCTACTTATTTTTAATCAAAGTTTTTTATCATGTATTTGTACTAGTCTAAGACTGGCTCTCTTTCTATGAAACATTATTCATTCACACCAAAGGTTGTTCAAGTATTTTGACTTAGGTATTTTTGCACTAGACAAGGGGTGTAGAAGTTTAATATGCTAAAAAGGAAGGTTCCTCCACCATTATTGTCTTTCTTAATATTGTTTTAAAAATAATTTGGTTACTTCTTGTAATTAGTACATAATTATGATTTACATAATTAAAATCAACCTCCTACCAATTTAAGAGGGTGGATCTACATTATGTATCTTGAATTTATTCCTATGGTTTATCCCTTGGTCAATATAAAGTAGATTGAGGTTCCTTAGGTGGTGATGCATCTTGCATCATAGGTACCTCATTCTTCATTCCATTCATGTACACAACTTTATTATGTGATTGAATGCATGGATAGAACCATTCATAGTCATGTTCCATATTATTCTACATAAGCATGTAAAATATGTAAGTTCTTACTATATGCGATCAAAAATGCATCATGTCTATACATAAATCCTAGCTCAAAGAAGATAGAACATACCTACACTTCCAATTGAGGATACACTTGTTAAGTGGGAGCATGACCAATATGGGGATCCTTTAGACCCAATTAAGGGATCAATTATCATAACATATCATGCTAGGAAGGGTTCTAGAGCCTACAATCTAACACTATCACATAACAAACTTAATGGAGTCCTGAGGTTTAAAACATTCACTTATTCTAATAACAAGAAAGTAAATCTTATCTAGTGCACACCAAATATTGTGTCACAAATTGAGGGGTTATAAATATATATAGGTAACCTAAATTAAAGTAAGTATGAGTAAAACCCTATTATATGAAATATGAAAGATTGTATTATTTGATCCAACACTTATGATAATTTTATATACTAAAAGAGAGGAGAAGAAAGTTAGAATATACTTACCTAAATCTGAACCCATCAAGACTAAATCTCTCCCTTGTCCAAAGGGTATTTTCAAGAGGTTGTTGTGGTTTATAAAGATCACTAAGAAAGGCCAAAGCATTCAATACTTATCCACAAGACTAGATTCTCTAAATAAGAATCCTAAGCTGAGTCTCCTTAAGTAGAATGGTGGAAGATCAAATTATGAAAAATCATGAGTTAATAAGAACTATTTACTACACATCAATAATGACCTAAATGATCTTATATATATAAGTAGATCTTAATTTAAATCCTTCTAGAAATGTTAGCTACATAGGGTCGACCTATCGACCTAGTGTGTTTTTGAGGATAATTCACTAAGTCTGAATTAGGTCAACCAAAAGGCTAAAAAGATAATAAATTGAAAAATACCCCTAAAATGTATTAGGTACCTAGTTTACCTAGCATAATCAACTAACCAAAATGGGTTTAAGACAAAAAAGGAGGGATAAAAAGAGGAAAATACTAGAGGAATATTCAAGGGAGGATGAATAACTTAGGGAGTGGTTTTAGGAGTTGGTTGGATTGGTAATAATGTGTAAATAAGGTATAATAATCTTGTGAATCACCAAAGGTATATCCACCCCTTTCTTGACGTACCCCTTAGGGCATGCACTCAGAGAGATTGAGTCTCAATGGATTCTTGTAAGATGTAAAGCATCAATATTTGATAAAATTTTGAAAATATTATGTATACATATGCACCACTCAAATCTCATCATATGTCACTAAGGTGTAATAGGGAATGGTGCTTTGAGAAAGAACATAGTAACACATAACCCTGATGCTAAAAATAGATGTAGTCTTTTAAATAAAAAATAAATAAAAGGGAAACTAGTCTAAAAATTAAATAAAAAAGTAAATGTAATACATACCTTGACTTACCTTTATTATGGGATGGCTATCTACTATGTTGTTAGTTTTGATTTTTTTTGGGCATGGAGACTACTTTTGACAAAACCAAGAATATAAAATTAAAGAGCAGAAACAAATAAATACAAGAAAAGCCAAGATAGCTAGTGCTTTGAGAATGGGACATTTTTGGTAAATTTGGCAAGCTAGGGTGACAAGTGATATGTTAGACCAAATGACCAAGTCAAAAACAACAGTAAATCAGGTAACCAAAAATATAAGGCTACTAAAGACCGAAAAACTCAAACAAGCTATCCTTAAGTAAGAAAGTTAAACTCACCAAATCAAACCAAGGATACATGTCAAATAGGATGGTAAAATAAAATAAATAAATCAGAAAAATACTAAATAAAATGGTAAAACAACATTGATGAGTGAGTAGTAATAATCCACATCTCACTCATCAATGGAAAAAGGTGCATAAAATGGAATACACCATTGATGAGTGAGAAGTAATAAGCTAACCAGACTCGACAATGAAAAAAGGGTAAAAAATTAGGTGTCCATAATAACAAGACAATAAAATAATGAAAAATGATAAAAGGAAAGTAAATTAAGTCTATAAAATGTAAATCATGGTGTAAAAAAACAAAAATCCATAGTTGCTCAAACATGTTTTTCTCTAAGGATAGATAAAACTAAAACAAAGTAGTGCTAGTATGTTTTTAAGAGATGAAGAAAAAAATTAAAGATGAAGGGAAAATAGATTTAGAATCACAATTTATCTATTAAGGGTGAAAATGAAATGGGTGGATGGGATAATGAAGGAAAAACCAAGGTAGAATTATTCTTTATCTAAGTCAAGATACTCAAATTAGGTTTGTCAAAACAAGAGGACTTTCAACCTTAAGGACTATGAAGAACTTCTCTTAGCCACACAAGTCATAGGTTGAAAAATGGAGTTTATAGATCATCCCATGAAGGATAAATACATGAAAATTAAAATTTAACTACCTCCCCATAATGTGTTCCCCATTCTTCAAGACCCCTTATAGAGCCGTTGGTCTACTGCAAAGATTGCATAATTACATGAGAAAGTAGGTAGCACCATACAGTTTTTTGAATTCCCCTATTCCAATCTACTGACCTACCATATCCCAAAGGACCGCAGTTCTATGTGAGGCTAACTATGGAGTTTAACCTTAGATTAGAGACAGTATATGTGCTTGTAATCACGTCTTTTAGTGTGATTTTGACTTTTAAGAATTGTATGTTGCCTTTAGATATCATTTCCTTTTTTTTCAAATGATGTGGCTTTTAACTTTCTTGATGGACTTTTATATTCCTCTTCCATATAGATTTGGAAGACCAAACATGGGTGCTAAATATGAATTTCATTTGAATACTTGGGACAAATTTTCTAAGTGAGAGAACTTAAAAGATCATGGGGTCTAAGAGTCTCATAAATCTATGTGAAATAAAAGTGGCATCTTAACTTCAACCTTATTTTATCCAAAGTGGATATGAAAGGAAGGGAAAATCAAGAGGAATGACACATGGAATAATTTGAATTACTTCAAATAAAAAAAACTATGACAAATGGTAAAGAGGGATACAATGATAGTAAAGTGTGATTCCTTATCATGGAAATGAGGGAAATGGAGGAAAACATGCTAACATAGATTGTTGTGCAGATTTTATCTAACAACATAAGCTAAAGCTAAAGTTTGAGAACAAGGATTGAGAACATGAAGAGGTGATAATTTTATGAGGAGGGTCAGGTCCTATCCATGGTATTACACTACAACTACATAAAAGAGAAACCCAAGGGGTGCCAAAATGTAAGATGAAAGATAAATTGAAAAGAGATAAAAAAAGGATGGTAATTTTTCTAGAGATATTGGGTCCTTCCACAGTCTTAAACAGAAACTCACAAAATAAAAACCCAAGGGATACCAAAACAACATTAGGAATAAAAAACTATGTGAAAAATAGATAAAAGATGGTGGTTTTGTGAGGAATTCAAGGCCCTATCCATGGTACTACAAAGTAACTCACAAAATAAAAACCTGGGGGGGTATCAAAAGAGAAAATTAAAGAAGATAAATAAGACTATGGTACATCAAGAAACCAAAAGACCAAAAGGAAGGACTAAAGTTTTTTGAAAGGAAACAACTATTATAGAGGGAGAGACCCATGCTTAAGTAACATGAAAAAAGTGTTACATAGATTTAAATAGAAAGCATGAAAATAAGAAAATGTTAAGGAAAAGTACTTTTTGAGAAACTATGCATTGGTGGGCTCTTTGAAAACATGGCCTTCATTGGTTTGAACATGGTAAGTTTTTGGACCAAGGATGTATTTGACTAAATATGGGCCCCACTATTTTTGGGAATATTTACCTTCTTTAGCATGGGTGTAGTATAATTTAAGGATAAGATCACCAACATTAAAAGTGCATATTTTGACACATTTGTTATGTTGTCTAGTAATATGAGCCTTATATTGGTGGTTATGTTATAAGATAAAAAGATGATGCTAATCAAGAATATCAAGTGCATGAATGTGAGCTTCATGTAATTATTCATTAGGAATAATACCATGAAGAGATATACAAAGAGAGGGAAGCTCAAATTCTAAAGGAAGAACCAACACAAAACCATAGACTAGAGAGAATAGAGTTGCCCCAGTGGCAGTACATATGCTAGTTTGATAAGCCCAAAGTGTATGGTAAATATGAATATGCCAATCTATGTGGGTTTTAAAAATTGTCTTTTGGAGAATTTTGTTGAGAATTTTATTAGTGGCATCAGCTTGACCATTACATTTTGAATGATAAGGTGTGGAAAATTTGTGATTGATCTTGAATTTATCGTAAAGTTTAACATGTTTATTTTTGAAATTAACACCATTATCTAAAATTATGGTATGGGGAATGCTAAAGGGACAAATAATTTGCTTAAGAATAAATTTGGAAATGGTAGGACCAATTATGTTGACAAGGGGCATGACTTCAACCCACTTGGTTAAATATTCGATAGTGGTGATGATAAATACATGCCCATCTTGGGAGCAAAGAAGTTTACTAATGAGATCAAATCCCCATGAGGAAAATGGATAAGGAGATTTGATATTTTAAATTTTGGTAGGAGGTGAATGAATTATATCATCATGAAGCTAACAAGGATTACACTTTTTATCATATTTAATTTCATCCTTTTTGAAAGTAGGCCAAAAGTAACCCATACATAGGCATTTGCATGTTGTAACATGTCTACTATAGTGACCACCACAAATAGCCCCATGTGCTTGTTCAAGAAGAGGAGTGACCTCATCTTTCATAACACTATGAATCAAGGTACCTTCAAATTGTGATAGTAATGGATGTTGTGTCAAAATATATATTTGAAAGCTTGTTTATGAATACATGTCTTTTTGAAAGAGTCTAAATTAGGAGGATAATTTTGATGTTCTAAGAATTGAATGATATATTTATACCAATGGCTTTGTCTAATGGTAAACCTTAATATGATAGATAAGTGAATTTGGTGGTTAAGTTGAATACATGGATTTTATTATTTGTATAAGAAAATAAGGATTAGAAAAAACTTGATGTGGATGAAAGAGAGATGTTGAAGAGGCAAGAGAATCAAAAATGGAACTTTGATCTCTAGAAATAGGCCCAATAGTGAAAGAGATAAAATCCTTAGTAAGGGTGGTTATAATTTGATGATAATTAATAATGTTCACTTTTATATTGACAATCACCACTAACTTGATGGAAAATAAGTTAATAATCACCTAAATTATGAAAGTATTGAATGTCTAAGTCAAGATCAACTCACATGCCTAAAATGAGAGCTTTGTATTTGACCATATTATTGGTGACATCAAAGATGACTCAAAATGCTAAAGGAATGACTTTAATGAGAGGAATTATGAGAATATAACCTACCCAAGCTCCTTGAAGGTAATTAGCATCATCAAAGTGGAGGGTCCAAGTATCCTCATGCAAGTCAACATCAATTATAGGAATCCCCTCAATAACTAATTTTGGTTTAGTAGTACCAAAGGGAGTGGAAGATTCATCAAGTTGATTGGATTAAATATCAATGGTAAAGATATGAAAATAATCTTTGAGAGAGATAACTTGATTAAGACCTTTAATGTAAATTATATTATCATTTAGAAGATCATATTGAAGGGATGAAGTGGCTAGAATGGGAGATATGGAAAGTTGGTTAGCTATGACTTTCCCTTTGACATCTTTTTGAGTGATGGTACAAGGATCAAATTACATTATTAAGACCATCCATTTACCAATTATATCTCTAGGATGAAAGGCTTTGGATAATAAATGATGAAGGGGGTCAAAATGAATAATGACATAAGTAGTTTAGTAAAGCATGTAGTGATGAAGTTTTTAATCTAAAAAATAAATGGAAAGGAAATCATGCTCAATTTTGGTATAACATGTCTCATAGTTGATGAGACCTCAACTAATATAGTAGATAAGATACTATTTTCCCATATCATCTTATTGGGCAAGAATTTACCCAGCTAAAATAGGTGTGAAAGAAGTATATAGAATCAAAGGTTTATCATTGGAAGGAGGACAAAGTGTATGTGGGTGAAGCAAAGAATATTTCATGTTATCAAAGGCCTTTTGACATGGATTCATCCATACTAAAGTGGTACCTTTTTTGAGAAGGTAATTGATGGAGTGAATTCAATATGCCATTTCAAGGAAAAATCATCTAGTTACTTTAAGCTTTCCTAAATAAGTATGAATGTCAAGAATAGAACAAGGAATGGGCATGTTGATGATAACACTAATATTGGTAGGGTCAACATCGATGCCACAAAGGGAGACTAAGAATCCTAAAAATTTTCTAGCTGTAACTCTAAAGACACATTTCTAAGGATTAAGTCAAACTTTATATTTAATGAAATGATCAAAGATGATAGAAAGATTATAAAGATGATTTTTATGATGTTTTGATTTTTCAATAAGATCATCCACATAGGTTTCAACAATTTTGTGAATGAGATCATGAAATATGTGAGTCATCACTCATTGATAAGTGGCCCTATAATTTTTGAGGCTGAAAGGCATTTAACATAACAATAGGTTCCCCATTCTGTGGTGAAAGTAGTACTATGTTGGTCTTCAGGAGCGATATGAATTTGATTATATCCTGAGAAACCATCCATAACAGAATATTTTGTAACTGACCATGGAATCATTGATGGAATCTATTGAAGGTAAGGGGAATTTATCCTTGGGAAAATCAAGACTAAGATTTCAAAAATCAATACAAATGTGAATGACCATAGTGACTTTCTTTTGAATGGTGATAAGATCGGAAATCCATTTAGAATAATCCAAGGGTTTGATAAATTTAGCATCAAGTAATTTGATGATTTCCTTATGACATAAAGTTGAAACTTTAGGTGGAAATTTTATTTGATTTTGATGCATATGCTTGGTATTATGATAAGTAATGATATTATGCACCACATTTCTAGGGTCAATGTTAAGCATATCTTCATAGGACCAAGCAAAAGCCTCATGATATTTTTTAAAGAATAGGCTAAAATTGTCATGTTTGGTAGGTGAAAGATCTTAAGAAGATATGATAGGTCAATGACAAGATGGAGTAAATATTTGATATGAGTGGTTTATTTGATAAACATGGCATTACCATCTTGAAATTGGTATGACGCATTGGGTAAGAGAGAAATTGGATTTATTTTAAGATCAATGCAGCAATAAAGTTATTGAAGTAAGGAGTTTTAGTTTTAAAATTTCCAAGTTTATGATGTTATTAAGGAACTTTAGGTTCTTGGGCTTAAAGTAATTTTAGAATAGCTTTGTCACTAGATAAGGTAGGAAGAGGACCATAATACTTGACATCTACTTTAGGATCTAAAATTTGATTTCCATGGTGATCATACTTAGAATGTATCTGATGAACATTGGTTGCCTTGGCATCTAGTGTAATTTTGGGAGTAGAAGAAGTAGATGGATTAGAAGAGGGTTAAATATTAGTGGATTCAATGATGGGAGAAATATTGGATGGATTGATAAGATCTAAAGGTGGAGAAACTTTTAGAGATTTGGAAGGCATAATTTATTCTACCACCCAAGAAGTATCAATAAGTAGAGGATTGAGAGGAGGCACATGACCTCCAATATCTAAGGTATGATCTATAGAAATGGTATGTACATATTGATTAAAAGGATGGATTTAGGATAAAGCTAAAGTTTTCTAGTAATATTGGAAGTTTAAGTCTCTAGATTGAGCTTGGGCCATAATAAGTTATCCTTGTATGTTGGATAAATCATATGTGCTTGAGAATCAGGGGGAGTTTTAGAGGATGAAATCCCAATATTACTTAACGTATGAGGAGACATGATGATAGGATCTTGAAATAATTTTTCCACTCTAAAATCATTACAAGTGAAGGAATCTTCTGGTAAATAAGGCTCCTGAGCATTGCATGGAGAGGAAAAGTTGGTAATCTCATCCATGAGAGGAATAGTATGGTCTCTTGGTAAGAGAGAAAGAGGAAGCCATTGTGAAATAGGGAGGTAACTTGGTATTATTGAAAATATGTTGTAAATATTTGGGTTAATCATCATCAGAATCCATAAGAGTAAAATGTAAATCAGGATTCATGCTAATGAACTTAGGTAAAGGAGCACTCTTAATCTTAAGAAGTATAGGAATATGATATTGAGGTTTAGGATTAGGTAATTGGATACTCCATGGATTAGGGTTAGCTTCATGTTTATACCATTTTACATTATATAATAATTTAATACATTTAATAGTAGAAGTAATTGCCCTCATTCGATGAGTCCATAGACGATCAAGAAGGATATTGTAAGATAAAGGGAGATCAAGGACTATAAGCTTGGTTCGAATGGTATTAGGTCTTATGGTTAATGGAAGCCAAATACAACCAAGTTTATTTTGATTATTCTTATCAAAACCATGAAAATTAAGATGGGTTTGCTTGAGATGATCCTTGTTATAACCAAGTTGTTGTATGAGCCATAAAGATGTGAAATTAATACTAGAACCTTCATCAACTAGAAATATATGGATAAGAGTGGTATTAATGGCTATTTTAATTAAGAGTGGTGGATCATCAGCATGAAAAATATTTTAATCATTGATCATGTACTCTTAAAGAAACTAAATGGAAGGTTTGGAAGAGGGACACAAGGTTTCAATGGTATTGACATTGGTACGTTGAGAATCAATAGAAGGTGGTTCTTCATCTATAGAGGGTAGATATTCTATTTATTGAAGTTGTTACATAAGGAATTTAAGATGATAGGGTGAAGTGTAAACCAACTCTATAAGAAGAATATTTTAAGGCATAGAGTTGAGCTATTCAATAAAATTCTAATGAGATTTAGAAGAACTAGCATGAGGTTCAGAAGGTTATTTAGCTTTGGAAGGTACAGATGTGGTTAGAGGATTAGAAGGAGGGAGTTTTTCCTTAAGTTATTTTGAATCAACATTAGTGGTGGTAGTATATTTAAGAATTTGTTCTTCTAAAGATGGATTCTTAGGCTTGGTAATGGGATCTTTGTGGGCCAGCTTATGATGATAATTGACCTTGGAAATGTTGACATGTTGAGATTTTTTATAGTATTGGCCATAATCAACATCGATGGCATAAAAATCCTTAACATTTTATTAATTATTTAAAGAATATTTTTTGTTATTAGAGCTATAATTTTTAAAATTTTGTCATTTTTGGGAAGCAACAATGTATTCTTGATGGTGAAGATTGATCATATCTTCATGATTGAATGAATCACCACGTATATAGGATATAGAAAATTTATTGAGCCCTCTACAAGATTCATGAGAATGCCCAATATCATCATGGAACCATAAAAATATATTAGGTTCATACCACTTAGGAGGGGCATTGGGATAAATGATGGGTTTTCAGGGTGGTAAAAATTGTTACATTTATTGAACTGAAAGAGGTGTATGAGAAGGTGAAGGAATATTGGTTTTAAAAACTCTTTGTTTGGCTTATGAAGAATTACTAGTGATAGCATCAAATTTTTGGAATGATCCTTTAAATATTTTAGGATTAGGCTTGAATTTCTTCATAATAAAGTATTGGTGCTTAGCTTGTTCAAGAGCTTCATTAAGTGTTTGGGGAGCAAAGGTTCAAACCTTATATTGGAGAGTAGGAGTCAAAGTGGTGATAAAGAATTTGAATTAGTTATCATAAATAATTTTATGGTTGGATTTATGAGATAAATATTTCCATATTTTGATAAAGTCATGAACTGATTCAGTGGGAGATTGTTTAGTATTGATGAAGTGGCTAAGACAATTTTTAGGAAGATCATTGTGTTGAAACTCTTTAACTAAAAGATTAACCAAATCTTCAATTTACCAAAAAGAATTTTTTGGAGGTTTATTATACCATTATAATACATCACCAATAAAAGTTTTGACTAATATTTTAGTAGTGGTGAAGGTATTAGTTTGGATCCACTCTTCGTAAAGGTTACCAAAGGCTTTAAGAAATGAGGTAGGGTCTTTAGTCACATCATATTTGATAGTTGGAGATATGTTACCAATATTAATGGAAATAATAAAGGGAGATAAAAGATAATTTTGAATGGTTTCACACATATTTTTATCAATATGGGTTGAGGAATAACATTACTTGAGGCATCCAAAAGAGGTGGAAGAATATAATTAAGATGAGCTTGAAGATGAATATTTGGAGGTTGATTAGCCACAATAATTAAGTGTTGTTGATGTTTCATCATTTGTTTGGTATTATAATTTTACATAATTTTAATTTTTTGGATAACTTGGGCTAAAATTTAGGTTGCCTCAAGAGGTAGGTTGGTGTTTGTAGGAACACTCCCCAAATTGGTGTTAGGGGAGGATTGCTAGAAGAAGGATTACGAGTGGGATTATTGAGTAAAATTGTATCAATCACTCCCACATTAGTTTTAATTTATTGATAATTTTATTGGAAAGTAATGAAATGATTAGATCCATCAAATTCATCTTGAGGTGTTATTTGTACCATGTTACAGGTCATGGATGAAGGAGGAAAGGAGGTGACCCAAGAGTGATGGTGATCTTGGGAGGAAAATAGAGGGAGAAATAAACATCCCATATAGTATCTTAAAGGATTTAATTTATCTAAGAATATTATTATAGGATAATTCATTATAACTGAAGAGAGATGAATAAAATGTATAATTAGAAAGATAAGGAACTATATTGATGAATAGGGAAAGTAGATGACATTAAAGGGATGATTGGGTCGACCAAGCATTAAAAACATGACCTAAAAATTGTATAAGGTCTCCTAAGTCAATCTAGTAGAGTGAACAGAGGCAAGAAAAAGAGGAAAAAAGAGTTGTAAACTATATAGGGTTGATTGGGTCGATCTAGTATAGTGAACAGGGGTTGAAAAAGGTATAAGGTCAATTGGATCATCTTAATACAACATGCAAGGAAAAAGATAAAGTTGATAACAAGTTATGAGATAAAAAATATAATTTTTGTAGCTAATCTAGGAAATTAAGAGATGAAGGTAAATCAATAGTTAATTGGATCAATGCTAGCCAATCTAATTGAGACACATAAAACAAAATCTTACACTAATGCTAGTTAATGTAATTTTTTTGTACACACAATTGATCAAAGAGCAAGAAACCAACTTGAAAAGTAAAGAGATAACTAATTGGTCAACCTAAGATGTTTTATTAGATTATTAAAAAATGATTTTAAATGTGATTGGAAGTTAGCTATAAGCAAGGTACTAGATAAGAATCTAAAGATGGTTTTATGTAGTTTGGGCTGAAAGCGATTGTAGTGGTAATGATACAGGCTTGGTATTGGGTCCTACCCCTTCAATTCACATACTACAGTGATAAGGATGTTGGATTCTTAGCTATAATATACCATTAACCATGCTTTATACGTAAGTAGAGCATCAAGTTGACTTCCCCCTTGGTGATCAAATCCAAGTAGGTTGGCTTAGGGTAGACAAAATGTTAAAGTTTTTATTTATGTTTTTGTGATTTGGGCATGTGTGCATAAAATAAAAATAATGAAACTAAGAAATTAATTAAAAACCCCCTAATTAGACTATGTGAACTATTCTAAGCATGCAAACAATAGGAAAAGAAAATGTGAACTAATTACAAGCATACATGAGTTTAATTCGAATTTGAAAAAAGGTATAGTGTTGACACTATATGCACAAAATACAAAATAGGGCCAATAGGATCAAACCTATAATGTGAAATAAAGGTTTAAAAATGTATAGGGTCAACTAGGGTTGACCTATTTATTTCAGATAGCACATAGAACTAGGTTGATAGGGTCAATCCAATTGATTATACAAGGGTAATTTTAAAGACTACAAACTATGAAAGGAAAGACAAAAATGAAATAAATAGAGAGGTAGAGAGGAAAATTTATGGATAAAAGATGTAATGAAGGAAGATTGTTGATGAAGAACCTTTAAGTATGCTTGAAAAACTTGTAAACTAGGTCAACAAGATCAATCAAGCTATGCAAAAACCTACTGCAGAGTACTAAAAACATACAAGGTCAATTGGGTTGACCTAGTAGGCTAAACTGGATGTATAAAAGGTTGGAAACCTATACTAGGTCAACTAGGTTGATCAAATTTCCTATTCCTAGAAACCTATGCATAAAAATTAGAAAATTGGGTCGATAAAGTTGATCACGTATGATAAAAAGAATGACTAAAAGAGTGAAAGTAAGTGAAATAAATCATACAAGGGTTAGTTTCATGTCAGGTTCACCAAAATATATTCAATAAAAAATTCATCATGCCTTTAAATCAATCCTAGATCAAAGAAGATAGAGCATACCTACACTTTCAATTAGGGATACACTTGTAAGCTAGGAGCATGATCAATATGGGGATTTACTAGTACCAATTAGAGGATCACTTGTCATAACATATCATGTTAGGAAGGGTTCCAAATCCTATAGTCTAACACAATCAACCAACAACCCTAATGGATTCTTAAGGTTTAAAACATTAACTTATTCTAATAACAAGAAAGTAAATCTAATCTAGTGTACACCAAACCTTGTGGCACAAAGTGGGTGATCAAAAATAATATAATAAATATGTATAGGGAACCTTAATTAAGGTAAGTATGAGTAATACCCTAATACATAAAATATGAAAGATAGTATTATTCAAGGCAACACTTATGCTACTTTTATTTACTAAAAGAGAGTAGAACAAAGTTAGAATATACTTTCCTAAATGTGAACCCATCGAGACTCAATATTTCCCTTGGCCAAAGGGCCTTCAAAAGATGTTATTTTAGTTTATAAGGATCACTAAGAAAGGATAAAACATCTAATACTTATCTACAAGACTACATTATCCAAATAATAAAACTAAGATAAGTCTCCTCAAGTATAATGGTGGAAGAATAGATCGTGAAGAAGTTTGAGAAAATAATAACTCTTTATTGTACATATAAATAATGACCAAAATGATCTTGTATATATAGTCATATCTTTCCCTAAATCCTTCCAAAAATTTTAGATGTATAGGGTCGACCCAGTTGACCCAAAAGGCTAACAAGATAAGAAATTGAAAAATAACCCTAAACTTTACTGGGTTAACCTAGTTGCCCTACCACAAGTGACTAATGAAAATGGGTTTAAGACAAGAAAAGGAGGGATGGAAAGAGGAAAATATTAGAGGAATATTCAAGGGAGGATAAATATCTTATGGAATGGTTTTAGGATCTGGTTAGATTGGTAATAATATGGCAATAAGGGACAATAATCTTGTGAAGCACTAAATGTTTTCCCACCCCTTTCTTGGTGCACCCGTTAGGGTGTACACTCAGAGATATTGAGTCTCATTAGGTTCCTATGAGATGTAAAGCATCAATATTTGATAAAAGTTCTAAAATATTGTGTATATACTTACAATGTTATAATTTGGTGTATATGGTGGTCTATTATATTTGATATGGTTTTTCCTTTGAAACATGTTGGTAGATTGGCCTATTTGATTGATATTAGTAGTTAAAGGGTTGATAAAGCTTGAGATGCTATGATTACTACATTTTAAGTGATAATAGCTCATTTACAAACTCTTTAATTAGTACTTAACTTCGTGCATCTCACTTAGGAGTGTATAAGTTGATGTAATTAGTGTGTTGACAACAATAAGAATAGGATCTAGAGTTAGAATAAGAGGTAAAGTAGGTGAGCTTGTACATGGGGTTTTGGGATATAGGGGCATAAGGGGTTTGGGTGTAATTTTCCCCACTTTATTCAAATAGTTTTATACGTACATAGTGACCTCATATTAATCTATTAATACTACACTCCCATATATTGGATCATTACAACCACATCATTATTTAGTTCTCTAAAAAAATTTAAGAATGTAGTGTGAGGATTTGGCCTTACCAGGAGAGGAACACGATCCCCAATTCTCTATAATTTGAATTTTAAGTCTACCATATGCTCATGTGGATCCATTTTAATGGTCATGAGCTTCTCATTAGTGATAGGTGGTCACTCTTTTCTTCAAACTCCCTACATAGTGACATGTTTAACTCATCCCAATTGTCAATAGAACTAGGTTGCAAGCTATGATACTATTAGAGAACTCTCCCTTTCAAATAAGAGGCAAGTAGTTACACCTTGACATTGTCTTTGATCACATTATGGACAGAGAAAATATTTTATATGTTTTATGTGTGCTCTATTGGGGTAGTATAATTTTCTCTATTAAATTAGGGGATGCTCTTAAGAGTAGCTATGAGAATATCATGTTACTAGGGAAGGATAAATGGGCTTCCTATATTAAATGGAACAAATGGTTGGTTTCTCTACATAGTCATGAATGGAATAAGGAATAATCCTCTTTTATGTTAGTGAAATATACCAAAAAGAGGAGTAGACTGAGCTCGTAGGGAAACTTGGTTTGAATCAATATTTTCCCTAACAAGAAACATAGATACTCTAAATATTATTCTTCTAGAGGGTGAAAAAATATTTATGAAATGGAGATTGGTACATATTGAAGATGATCTTGTCTATATTTTCATATAGATGATATCATAATCTTTAAAAACTAATAATGCTTAAAATCATTAGGTTCTCTATAGAGTGTCTTAAATACATGAATCACTATGAGCAGGACTAATATCTTAGCCAAATTTTAAACTAAGTCCCACTAGGCATGTCAAAAAAATTTATCACTTGAAATATGGACATATGTTTAAATGTTTCTCATTATTAATTACACATGGATCTTCCATGCCTAACACCTTAGACTTCCATTCCATAGAATGATTTAGTGTCTCATTGTAAAAATAGGATCATCCCCCAAGGTGTGGGACTCTTTCACTCCTTAGGACAAACCTATAGACTAGGTCAGCTTCCTTCTATTCTAGATGCACTTAGTTTAGGACCAACACATAGACCTACAAAGAGTAGAATAAAATTAAAAGATATCAATAAACCTACTCTTGGAAAGGGGAAAAGGGGAAGAAAAGGTAAGAGGTTTACTATAACTTAAAATGTGGTACACTAAGAATAGATTTAGTGCCTCACCAACTTAATTACATAACAAAACTAATAGACTTAATGCAAAAACTTCAAAGTGGGTACACTACATAAATGTTTCACCTTAAGGTAAGGAAAAAAAATGCAATATTAAGAGGGATTAAAAATGATCCATAGATAATGACTACATAGACCCATGTCTACAAAACATGATACCTATAGATACTTTCACTTTTGCATAGAGGTATGAAGGGAGGATAGTAATAAGAGGCACAAACATCTATAAATAAGGATCAACAACCATGAAATGCACATAGAACATGAATAAATGTAGAATAATTCTTATTAATCTAAAGGTCTAAGAAAATATTACAAACTCAAATAGGTAGATATTTGTTATACTAGGAGAGGGATCTTGGAAGGCAAATTTTGGTAGCTTTATGATGTTTTAAAATTTTTACCCTTTACAATAAAAATTAGGGTTGAAATAAAATTGGGTAAGGTCCTACATAATCAATTCACCTTTAGGGGTGGTAGGTAGAAACTTGAATTTGTAAGTGGCATCCAAAGCTCGATATTGATTAAGAGCATCAATATCTTTGTAATAATTACTACAAGCCATGCTTATATAACTTGGGCCTAGAAATTTGATCATGAAAGTAGATGGAAGGTCACTCATGGATCTATATATGCATTTTTGAATGAAGGGTTTTTATGTAGCCAATGGAGGAATTATATCATGATCTAACACTCTAACAATTGTCTTTTCATTTAATTATATTTAGATTCACCCTCATTGATGTCTAATTAGGTTCAACTACCATCCTTATTTATGATGGTCACCTATCATTCCACTTGGACTAGCCTATTAATGCAGGACTAAAAAGGTTCATGTTTAGCTTCTACCATGTTACCTTGTACATGGTAAGGATTAATACACAAGTCTATATTTTTAGGACTAGGTGCACATTGATCTATGCATAGATGGGAGCATGCACTAAAGGTTACATAATCAATCAATTGTATAATGAAGCAAGGAATTTATGAAGAGAACTAAAGGTGATCTTATAAATAAATACATAAGTCCCTAAGTCCTTCTATGTTTATTATCCTCTGATGGTCTTTATAGTTTTTACCTTCATCTTGAAATTATATTGGACTAGGAAGGGGATGGTACACAACCTAGATCGTAGTATGCATTTTATAAAGGTGTAGATGTATAATTATACAACTTTGTATGGGATTTCATCATTTGAGTGTGAGGAGGTTTTTGAATAAGGGTGAATAATAATATGATTTCACTCTTCATGATTCAAAACTATTACCTATGTACTTTTATCTTTTACTTCTTGAAGTCGATGATACCTAAATGCTCTAACTTGTACACCATGTTAGTGTGATGAAGTATCTATGCATGGGGTTTGCATCGAGGATGTTTTTTAAGAAAAACTCAACACTTATTTTATGTGATAACCCATGCTAACTATTGAGTGTAGGCATGAACAAGTAGCATCTATGCATGGGATCACTTTTAGGGAACTCGACACTACACAAGTGTGCAACCTTTTGTGTGGTCCTTATGAGTTTAGTGCTTACTAAGAGGGTGATTTGGAGAGTCAACAATATCAAATCTTATATATGCATCTACTCCAATTTATGTTCTATAATATCTTCATATTTAGAGATGCACACCCTCATTAGCACATAATATAGTCATTATAATTTGGTTTCGTAGGTTTTGATTATTTGGGTATTCTTACTATGAACATGGAGAAATATTAATAGAACCATTATTTAAAATATCTTTGGCATGATTTTTGTTATAGCATGGTACATTATGTATCATAGTTATAAATAAACCATAATAACAATGTATGTCCTACTCATGGAAAAAATTAATTTAAATACAATTATAAACAACTTAGGTGTAAGATATGATCAATCAAATACCAAGTGTAAATATAATTCAATAAAATAAGTGTAGGAGTAAATAAAAATACTCACAAATCAAATACAATATATAATAAATCAAGACTTAAGTGTAAACATAATGTAATAAACCTATGATAACTGAGGAAAAAAGAGCCAAATAACATAATCTGAATTCAAAAAGTAAACAAGTCAATCCCAAGTATAGGCAAGACTCAAGTTTAAATTATTCATCCTTAAAAATAAATAAACAAAAATAAAGAACCTAAGTAAGGACAATAAAATGAATAAACTACCTATGGCACAATGCAATAGAAAAATTAATCTAAGGCAAATGAAACAAACAAAAAAATTTAAGGTAAATATAATAAAAAAAATTAATCTAAGGTAAATGCAATAAAAAAAATAATCTAAGGTAATTATGAAATGAAATAAAATAAATAATAGAATGAAAAAGGTAATGAACTAAAATGACTTAATGAAATTATTCATGCATGTGTAAGAGAAGTGTTATGCTTGGAAAAAGGTGGCCCCTAGGATATAGGGAATAATGGAACTAGTATGAAAATATATGAATGAAAAAGGGGGAATTAAATAATAAATAAGGGGTGGTTGAGCTGACTCTAAAATTCCCTAGGTATGTGTATGATTCCTACATAATCCCATGGACACTAGGTCCAACACAAACATCAGGCCAAATGTAGATATATGAGAAATGGGAAGAGAATAATAATGATGATAAAGAAAAGAGATTGATTATAAAAGAAATTAGGAAAGGCTAAACTCAAAAAATATAAAGAAAATTTTAAGACAAATTGATAATAAGGAATGGTCAATGAAACTAGTAAATGATCTCAATCAATGATATTGGCTGAGCTAACCTAGGGTACCCCATAGATCAAAGCATTACCTACATAGTCTATCTAGACCTTAGGCTAATGTATTTCTACCAGAAATGGGAGGTAACACAATTAGGAAATGGTAAAGGCAAATTCAAATGGTCATGGTTGGATATTAAACTATTGCATGGTAAATGTGTCAAACCATACCACCAAGAATAGGGGAAAATTCACTAGCGAATAGGATGGAAAAGCAAGCAAATTTTTTTTGGCTTGATATCTCTCAATTAGACTTTAAAAAAAATTCTAATTTTTTTATTGTTAGGTTATTTTTAAGATTTTTTTATTTTATATGATTTTTGGCATATCAACTCAATGGAGGATTATGAAATATAGAATGGTTTAACTCATAATATGGTGAGTGTTAGCTTAGGTTACTCACAAAATAATGAAAAAATTAGCTTAAGGGTGGTTGATATAACCTCAAAAAACATTGAGCACTACCTACATAGTCCAAATGGACCTCAATCCACTGTAGTTCACCCACAATGAAAAATATGACTAAGTAACAACAATATTTTGAATTGGCAAACACCATAATGTTAAAATGGTAGTACGATAAAGTATAATGATATAGAACTTGGTAAAAGTGAAGGATGAAATTTATTAGATTGTTGTAATAATTCTCAAATATATTAACATTTAAATAATTCATTTAGTAGTCCTAAATATGAATCATCTACTGAAATTACATTAAAATTCAATCACTACCACTATCTATAATACTAATGGATCAGAACAAGATCAAAAGGGTAATGAGAGAGGAAAAATAAGCTGAGGTAAATAGGAAAGTCATGGCAAGAAAAGAACATGGCATGGTATAAATAATGATATGGTATGAAATGAATTACATGATCCTCATAGATAATATTTCAAGTCATACAAGCAAAAAATGCTTTATATGTATCATGTTCATCAACTTCTTCTCCTTCTACCATAACCAAATTGTATGCCCCAGAACCATAGTTATCGATAATAGCATAGGGTCCTAACCAATTGTATTAAAATCTTCTTATTTATTACATTCAACCTTGGTGTTTTTCTAGTTTTATTTGAGTATAAGATCACTAAACTTGATTTCTCTATTCCTAACATGCCTATTATATTAACCATGCAATACATTTTGATATGCTTGAATTTTATTCAAGGATGAGATTGATTTTTCATTTATTAATTATAGCTATTACAAATAAGTTACTCTAGAATCCTCATTATCAAGGGTATGTTATAGTAAAATTCATAGAGAAGGTAACTCAACTTTGACAAGAAGAACTACCTTAATACCATAGACTAGGGAATAAGTTTTGAATCTTGTTGGAGAGTTAAAATTGGTATGGTAAGCCTTGAGGGTGTGAAAACATTGTAAGTGCCAATCATGGCCAGCATCATTGATGATCTTCTTGAGGATCTTTAAAATAATATTAATATATTCATTTTCTTAGTAATTTCCTTATGGGAAGTATGAAGTGGAAAATTGTTGTGTAATATGGTATTCGATACAAAGGACTTTGACATCTTTATTTTTTAATGAACTACCATTATTAGAGATAAGGTTGTAGGGAATGAAAGAGTATCATATGAGGTGATTGAAAATGAACTTCAATATCTATTTATTTGTTATATAAGTTAGGGGAATGGATTCTACCCAGTTAGTAAAATATATAGTAGCAACAAGGATATGATTATATCCATATGATAATGTAGGGTTAATATTTCCTATGAGTTCAAGTCCCCACATTTAGAATGACCATGCCATAGTAATTAGTTTGATTTTTTGGGTTGGATCATGTATCATATTAACATGATTTTGGCATTATACACATTTTCTATCATATACATCGACATCAACTTCCATAGTTGGCTAGTAGTAACCATTACATAATAACTTTTTGACAAGGCCAACCCAACTTTGGTGGACCATGTAAACCCTTTCATGGACCTTCCTCAGCACTAATCTAGATTCTATTAAAGTTAAAAAATAGAGAAAAGTTCCATAAAAGTTTCTACATTAATGTGTGAGTCCAAGTATTGTGTAACAAGAGGCTTGATGGATGAAGGATTTTTTTGTTTTATGAAAAAGTTTAGGTAGAATGATTTGGTCATGAAGGTAATCATATAATTAAAAATACCAATAAGAATTAGAACCAAAAATATCATAAATCATCTCTATAGATGAATGTTCATGAGAAATCACTAGAAGATGTTCAACAAGGAACTGATAATTTCTTGCCTTATCTATGATCTAGATCATAGAACCAATTATGGCCATGGCATATGTTATTTTGTTATTGGCCTGAGGCATATGCTCAAATTGAATATAGACAAATTTTTATTTGAGATTATGTACCATGCCTTTATAAGGCACAATATTTTCTTCCTTGGTCTAAAATTAGTCTATGACTTGATTGATACTAAGCTAAGAGTCTCCATGAACCAATAAATGTTGTATATTCCATTATATTACTAGGTAAAATCCTATAATGAGTGCTTCATATTTATCCATGTTATTTATACAAATAAATATCACAGTTGTTTTTAGGTCCAAATAATATGAATGTGATGGTTTAATGATCACATGAGACAAATGTTATTCACACCATAATGAAGTCTAATCAAGGTGAAATCACAAAGAAAGACTATTTCATGAGACCAAAATGGTGCAAAACTAATATTTCATTAAGTAATAGAGCTCATCAATTAAATTGTACCTATATGACTATTGATAAATCCTCCATAAATGGTGTTCAAAGACCTATAAAATAGATAATTAACTCCTCCATAAAAGGTGTTTAAAGGATCCCAAAATATAGGTGTAAATCTATGAAAGGTGGTCAAAGGTGTTACATTGTAATCTTTCAGTCAAACCTATGACCCACTAACTCTACCTAAGAAAGAATATTCCTCAAATGTAAGAAAAACACATGTTAACAAATATAATATTACTAAAAAAATAAATCTAAGAAAATAAATACCTACACTAATGCCACCCCAAGAACAACTTTGCTAGGCAATGTGACATAAAAATGGGTCCTAAAAACTAGGACTAATCAGGTACTCATGTATAAAGAAATATCTCATAAAATAGATAATAAGAGAAAACCTAAAGAAAAACTCCCCCCCCCCCCCAACAAAAAAACTTAGAATAAGTGAAGAGGCTAGAAGGCACCCCCTGAATATTATGTTGTTACTAATGTAGAATGTACCCCAATAAGATTTCATAGTTGAATGAACTTGCTCTCAGTTAAGGGTTTGGTAAATATATCTACAACTTGATCTGAAGACTAGTAAAATATCAATTCAATGACTTGACCATGAATAAGCTCTTAAATAAAATGCTTGTGAATCTCAATGTGTTTGGTTTTCTAGTGCTCAACTAGATTCTTTCATATTTTTATAGTAATTTGGTTATCATAGTAGATGGTGGTGTGTTTCTTAAAAGGAATTCTAAACATAGATAAAATACCCTAAATCCATATAGCCTCAGTAGTTGTGTTGATAGCTCCCATGTACTCTACCTCTTTAGATGATTATATAAATAACATTTTTCTTCTGGATAAACCAAATTATATGACTAAACCTCAAATAAAAACTATATCCTGAAGTGCACTTGAATTTTGAGTATCACCATCCTAATCTGAATCTTAAAAACCAATGAAGTCATCCCTTGTGCCAAATGTGTACTAAATCCTCAAATAATAATATGCTTGAATGTATTAGATTATCTAATTGGATACTTTCCAATGCATCTCATGTAATTATTATATGAATAATGAAATAATGTCTACTACATATGAAAAAATAGGCCTATTATGAGTCAGATAAATGAGGCTACTAATTATCTATTGATACCAAGGGGCATCAACAAAAGGTGTGTTGTCATGTTGTTTTCATTGATGTCAAGGTGCATCTAGTGAATTTACATAGTGAGTGGTAATTGAGGTCATCTTGAATTTTCCATGAGTGTTTCCATGGGAGAGAAGAGTGTGGTCATGATAATTGTCATGAATGCATGTACATAGTGTGGCATAGTCATGACATGAAGAGTTTTAGGGTGAGTCATGTGACAAGATAACATTTTATGGAAAAAGATAATTTGAAGATAAATAATGTATTATCGTTTCATGGAAGGAATGGGCTAAGGTGTCAAGTGCGTTGTAATATTGAACCTAGTCATAGCATGTTAAAGGTATGAATTGGTGCCATGATGAGGTAAGTGTTCTCATGCATGTGAGAGATTGTGAAGGTTTTATAAGAATGATTACAATGTGTGGATGTATTTATAAGTGTTTTAAAGTGAGCCTATAGGGATATGATCATCAGTTTAGGTCTTCATCTATACCTATCTTAAACCTTACATGGCCTAATGAGGCATGAAGATCAATTTTCAAGGAAATTTTTCATATGTAAGCATAGATAGAGGTATGTAGTGTGAAAGAGAGTATTTTAGTGGTTACAAATGTTGTTATCTTATTTCCATTGTTGACAAATTCATAGGTAGTAGGTATTTGAGGTCAAGTGCTTAAGTAGCATAAGATTAGTCATGGCATGAAGAGACCTTATGAGAAGGTATGCTTTTGATGACTTGGTGAGATTATTTAACACATGAATGAGTGGTTGTATGAGGATTCTCAAGTATTTGAGTAAGGTAGAGAGTACATGAAAAGATGCATGAAGGTTAGTTTTAAGGCTTAATGTGGTTTATAGGTCAAGGTCTAGAGAGAAAAGAGAGAGTGTGTGTGGCCTAATGAGAGGTTATGATCATATTTCAAGGTGTTTGATCTCATGTAAGCATTATCAGAGGTGAGGTATGCTTTTTCAAGTTTTTTCATTCAATTTTTGGTCATAGTGTGAAGGATAAGGCATGAAAAGTTGTTTGGAGGTCCCTCAATTGCTCAAATTCAAGGGTTCTCAACTTGAGAAGTATTTTTTTCTTCTCATTATCTAATGAAAAAATTTCATGGGAACCTAATAATTTATTTGTAGAAGGGGAAGGATCCTAGATATAAATTCTAGGCATTATTTTTTGGATTAAGGGGTTATGCTTTATAAATGATCATTAAGAGTGGAAATAGGTTTAAACCCTCTTAGAACCCTAATAAGGAATTGATGTTGAATATATTGATAAAAATTTCCCATAATGGATTTTTATTATCATTTAATTTATTTAATCTTGTATTGGAATCTCCCAGGTACCTCTAGGTGGTATTGATTAGAGAGGGAAAAGAGAAAATGTTAAGTTACATGCTTGTTTATGAAGAAGTTATTATAGAAGTCAAAAATTTGCATTAGAAATAGTAATAAAATGGATGTATAAATAAGGTATAGACTCATGTTTCATTTCCATGAAGGTTTATGGATAGTTTCTATGCCTCAAGTATGTTAAACTAGTCATCCAAGTTAGCCCATCGTTAATAGGCATAATGGTGTAAACAATGAAAAACCTAGGCAATACTGATGAGATGATTATGAATTTGTTATCATGATATAATTATTAAAAACATTACATAGATATGTTTTTAAATAATTATAGTACATGTTAATTTTTGGTAAAATTTTTGGAGGTTAGTGAATATAGTGAAAAAGTTTCTCATAAGTTGACCTGTCTGGTTTAGATGAGATATAAGATATAAGGTCATGAGATTGGTCTAAAAGACTAATATTTTACATTTGAACATATAATATTTATATTTTATAATGGTATAATGATCACATAGGATCATATTCATGCATCATAATTCATTGAAAACATCTATATAGGTGTTGGAGATCTAAGTCATTATGATTGTGTTTTGAGGAAAACTAGCAGTTATGAAAGACTAAGTTGTAGGGGTGTTATTGATGACTTATATTATAATTTTAAGTGTACAATGAATATTGTGTTTTTTTTATAACTTTAAATTCCTTTTAATTATTTTTAAAATTTTTTAAGTTAGTATAAGATGTTGAAAAATTGAAGCTAAAATGGCTTGTCTGGTTCAAGCAAGACTGTGTGAGATAAGGCCAAGAGATTAGTCTACAAGACCAATGTTTGATATTATAAATTAGGGTTTTTATGATTTATGTTGTTTTAAATATGTTATATAATCTTTTTAATGTATTTATTATCATTCAAAGTGTCCTTTTAAGTGTTGGATGTCAAGTAATTTCATGACTAGTTTTAGATAGTTCTAGTAGTTTTGAATGAGCATACTAAAGAGATATGCTTAAGCCTTTTTCCCCTGAATTGAAGTATTTAAAGCATACAATGATTAACCTAAGGTAGTTTGGGTTTCATATAAATAATTTAATGTCATGTTTTTGTGGCTAAATGATATGTTATCTTTAGTTGTTCAAGGTCAACTTTTCTTTGTGTTCAAAGGCCTAATGTGAACAATGCTAATGGAGTATTTAAAGTGCTGGTTGGAAATAAAAAGTGTCATGATAATATAAATATGTTTTTTAAGGTATATTTTATTTCTATATTATATTTTCATACCATGTGTGAAGTTTTAAGTTGTTCCAAGGAAGGTAAAGTATAATGTGTCCTAAAGTAGGCCCATGAGACCTAAAGAAGGATTTGGTCTATTTGAGTTATGGATTACCTAATTTAATGATTTATTATTAATTTTAATGTTTCATAAATCTTATTTTTTATCTAATATAATTGGTAAATTTTTTGTGTCTAACTAAGAGGTATATGATCAAGAGGCTTGTATAAGTACAAGGTAGTTTTAGGCCTATTTGTGTAAGAAGAGTGTATAATAATGAAATAACACATTATTGAGCAGAAGGAGGTATTATAAACTATAATGGGAGTGTATAGTATATTTAATTAATATTTTACATGTGTTTTCATATGATTTTCAAGGTCATATGACCTACACAGTCTTGAAGAGACCTAGTTGAGCGAAGAGGCCTAAAAGGTAGTTTGAGAGGGTTAAAAAGTGGGAAGAGTAAATAAGGTGATCATCATATATTGGTTGAAAAACATATTGTTTTTAAGGTGATAAAATCATTTATGTGGCTGATTTGGTGTTGAATCATCTAGGGGGTTGGTGCCTCCTTAAAAGTGGGTGTTTGGCCAATTGGGGTTGGTTTTACATGTGGAGTTGGTTCTTAAATAAATTTTGTTTTTGTATTATAATAATATATTACATTTTCATATATAAATATTTTTTATTACCCTTGAGTGTTTCACACATATGTTATATGTTCTTTATGTTTCATGCTTATGTGGATAGGTGTTTATGCTTGCCAGATCTATATGCTTATTTGAATGGTTCATGATTACTTAAGTATAATTGATAAGAAATGTTTTGAATATGATTCATCCCTAATTTTTATATAAATATTTATTATCATATAAAGTCTTTTAAGGTAGACCTAACAACCTAAAAGAGATCCTAGAAGTAAGAATGGCTAGTAGTCAAGTTCAAGGAGGTTTCTCTATCAGTAAGGCGTCATTATTAAATGGGACTAATTATGCATTTTGTATCATAATAATGAGTACATATATAATTTAAATGGGTCATGATATATGGTGGTCAATTATGGATGGATACACTCCACCTCCTACACCACCAACTAATAAAATAGGTAAGAAGGAAAGTGAGAGAAATTCCAAGGCAATGAATGCCATTCTATGTGGTCTATCAGAGGTATACTTTGTGAAGGTAATGCACTATAAGTCAAGCCATGGTGATATGGGAAAAGTTGAATAATATATATGAAGGAGACACCAAGGTGAAGATGGCTAAATTGTAGACCCAAAGAAGGTAGTTTGAAATTTTGAGTATAAAGGAAGATGAGAGCATTGCATCCTACCTGTTTATGGTTGATGAAGTTATCAATGTCATTAGACATCTCAAAAAAGAAGTGAAAGAGTCTAAAATTGTACAAAAATTGTTGAGATAACTAAATTTTAAATTTGATTAAAAGATGTCTCTAATAGAATAAATTCAAGATATAAACACACTTCATATAGATGGGATTCATTGCATATTGCTTGCCTATGAGATGAGAACAATTGAAGGAATACTTCCCAAGAAGGAAGAAACATTCAAAGATGAAAATAAGTCAAAATATAATAAGGTCAAGGATGAGGTATGTTTAGATATTGATGATGATGAACTGATAGCTATGTTTGGTAGGAAATTGAGGTTTGGATCTGGTAAGTACAAGGGTAAAATACCTTTCAAATTTTTTAACTATGTTAATATTGGTCGCTTTCCATCTAAGTGTCCTAAAAAGGATAAGGCTGCACATGATAAATAACATTATGAACATCATGGTGATGATAATAATGTATATAAGCCTAACAAAATCAAAAAATATTTTAGGAAGTATAAAGGTAAGAAAGGGTCATTCAAGAACAAAAGAAGTTTATATATTAGAGAATATAATAGATCATCTGATGTAAGTGAAACAAGTACATATGATAGTGATGATGATAGTAATGAACGTGAACATGACAAAAATTAAACCTTATTCATGTCTATAGAAATAAACAATGAGGGTTTCTCAAAATGGAAAGTCCTTATAGATGATGAAGAATCAAATGAAGAAAAAGTTGAAGTGAACCTTGAGGTATAATTAGTGAGTGATATAGAGGAGATGAAGTTAAAAATAAGGAATAATCACAAAATAAGATCATTAGTTAAGGACTATTAAAATCATTTTGGTTTATTTGAAGAGAGATTGAGTAACACGTCTAAATAGCATGATGATATCATTAATCAAGTTAAAACTTATATGGAGATAGTTAATGATATATTAAAGGCTAAGGAAGAATAATTCACCAAGTATGATCCATAAATGAAGTCCTTAAAGTCATAATTAGATCAAAAAACTACCAAGATGAATATGTATGATAAGTTTTAAAAGAGAACTAAGGATCTAAATGATATTTTGAGTATTCTAAAGTCTACCAATGATAAGGCAGGTCTTGGTTTCAAAGTAGGTCAAAAGGAGAATGGTAATGTGAACAAGAAATTCAACCTCATGAATAATATGAAGACAAATTATATCAGATAACCTAATACCATAATGTATGTAGATTCATTCAATCGTTATTGTTTCTCATGTAGTTATTTTGGTCATAGAGTAAGAAAGTGTAGAAGACCCTCCAAGAATGAGTACTCATGGGACTATGGAAAGAGTCACAATCCACATCAGCCAAGATATATGAGTGATGCTGTTTGATATAATTGTCTTAAAATTATTCATATTGCAAGATTCTATCATAATGAAACATCAAAATAGAATAATAATATTCAAGATCTTAGAGCTCATGAAAGAAGACTAACCAAGGTATGGAATCCAAAGACAAACAAGCTTAGTCTTGATTAGTTTACAAGCTAAAGTGGACTATTTGTTATGGTAGAGTATAGACCAAATATTGAAGAATATCAAGAGTGTTAATTATCATCTTAGATTATTGACCACACAGACGATGAAGAGACCAAGCCAAAGAGGATAATCAAGCCTAAAAGGATTCTAAAGGATCATCAATCTTGTGAGAGCATGGAGATCTATGAATCTCCTAAGTTTGTGTTGTTATAATTCCCTATGGTAAGGGATGAATCCATTAGGCTTCATGGAGACACTCATCAATTAGTTGAAGTTGGTAGCTATCATGAAGACATGTTGGTAAACCTAGAAGTGTTGTTAGTATATGAGAGGTAAGCAAAAATTTGTTCCTTAGTAGTTGGTATTGAGATTGAGCTATGTTGAGAAGTGGTTTTAGTATCAATATGTTTGAATTAGGTATGCATGAAGTAAGGGGGATGATGTTCCTATAACGCTTCATATTTTATGCATTGATATTTTGTTGCAAGAAGGTGTAATTCAATATGTTACATGTGTGATCATGTTATTTGAGAAAAGAGCTAGTTTTGGGAGAATGAATACCATATGGAGCTGCATCTTTTTGATAGAATGAATAATTTTTAAGAGTTGTCATCTAGTGTTTGTAAGGAGAATCATTAGCTCAGGGGGATCTTTATAGCTCTATGTTATGAAGTGTCAAGATAGTAAGGTATAAGTCATAAGAAGCATTATTTCTTGAGGTCCAAGGTTTAGATGGTAGTTCTCGAAAAAACCTTTGTCATTAATGTCAAAATGGGAGAAAGACTAGAATGGGGAGATGAGAATGATCAGGTTGTAGTGTGTTTTCCATCAATGACAAAGGGGGATTTTATTGGAATGCTTTTATAATTGATTTCAAGGTAAATCTAGTGAATGTGCATGGTGAGTGGTCATTTATGTCATCTTGAAGTTTTCATGAGTGTTGCCATGAGAAAGAATAGTGTGTCATGAGATTTATCATGAATGTATGTATATAGTATGGCATAGTCATGACATGAAGAGTTTTAAGGTGAGTCATGTGACAAGAGATAATTTGAAGGCAAGATAAAATTTGAAGGACATAGATAATTTGAAGGCAAATAATGTCTTATGGTTTTATGAAAGGAAAAGATCAAGGTGTTAAGTCAATTGGAATCTTGAGCCTAGTCATATCATAATGAAAATATGAGTTGGTGGTAGGATGAGGTAAGTGATTTAAGTCATGTGAGAGATTATGAAGGTTGTATGAGCATGATTATGAGGTATGGGTACACTCATAAGTGTTTAAAATTGAGTCTATATGGATAATATCTTTAGTATAAGTTTACATCTAGACCTATCTTAAACCCTACCTAACTTAATGAGGAATAAAGATTAGTTTTCAAGGCAAATTTTCATATCTAAGCATGGAAAAATGTATGAAGTTTGAAATATATTAATATAGTGGTTATGAATTTTTTTATCTTGTTTCTATTATTAATAAATGCATAGGTAGTAGGTCTTTGAGGTCAAGTGCTTAAGTAGCCTAAGCCTAGTCATGGCATGAAGAGACCTATTGAGAAGTTATGAGCATAATGACTTGGAGAGATGAAAGCATGAGTGTTTGTATTATATTTATTTATTATGTGAGTAAGATGAAGAGTGCATGAAAAGACGTATGAAGGATAATTTTATGGCCTAGTGTGGTTTACAAGTCAAGGCTTATAGAGAAAAGAGAGAGTATGTGGCCTAATGAGGGGTCATGATCAGATTTAAAAGTTTTTGAGCTCATGTAAGTATTTTAAAAGGTGAGGTATGTTGCTTCAAGTTTTTTCATATATTTTGATTTCATAGTGTGAAGGACAAAGCATGAAAAATTGTTTGGAGGTCTCTCAAGTGCTCAAAATGAAGGGTTCTCAACCCCATAAGGATTTTATTATCTTCATTAGATTTTTAAACCTTTTCATGGTAACTATTGACCCAATTTTTCCCCTCTGGCAAAATCTCGATCACCTCCTACACCTGCTTTGCATGGCCAGTTAATTTCGGGTTGCAAGGTCCACCTTTAGGGTTTAATAGCTCCGTTTCAAAGCATTGGCTCATTAGCCTCGTTCGTTGGCATTCATGTTAGCAAAAGGTAGAGTCTTCAAATGTTCACAAAAGAGGAGAGGAAAAATTGGGGCGTTTAACACTAAAGCAAAAAGAGGGCAGACATTTACTAGAATAATGCAGCGAGCGGCAAAATCACCGCCTACAACACCGGTAGGTAAAATGAGACCACAAACAAATGTAGTTAGTGGCAAATTTGCCACTCACAACACAAGTGGAGAAAAGAAAGGCCACGAACTTGGCTGACATCGACAAAATTGCCGCACTCGGTAGCCTACTCGGCTGACGTTGACAAAATTGCCTCGCTCGGCAGCCAAATCGGCCGACGTCGGCAAAATTTTTGCATGCAGTCCACAGCAATGGGTGGCAAATTTGTCACCCACAACATCAAGTAGCAAAAAAGCCTTGCAGAACATAGGAAAAGGCCCACCTAGCCACTAGAGGAGCAGACCAACATGCAAAACAAGGCAACAAGCATGGTCCCAATAGACTTATGATGTCATCTACAGTATTCTCTCTCTTCCCAATGGAGACTCAAGCTGCCCCTTGACTCCTCTTGGCTCTTTCCATATAAATATGTAGACTTGGTCATTATCTAGATCTTCTCCAATTTTGTAAAGAGCACATCTCTACAAATTTTCCACCTGAATCAATAAAAGACAATTTTTACCTCTTTCTTGGATGGAAACCCTGTGTATGTTCTATGTGTTTAGTTTGTGTTCAGTCATTTTCTTTTAAATGCTCTCACAGGTTTAAACACCAACACACCAGCTATCTACAAAGTGTTAGTTTGCAACTTATAAGGGAAGAGTTCCACTTGGGGTGTAGAAGCAAAGGAGGTCACTTATAGTATGCATTCCACAGCATCTTGGTGAGTCTTTGTTTCTTGTATTTTCATTAGAACCTCCATGGCATTCTAGCAACCTGGTCTCTTCTGCCAAGTCTCTGTGTATGTATGTTGTTTTATCTAATCTTGAGTGTGAATGTGGGAAGGTCATCTATTTTTGGTGTATCACCTCTTTAGAGTAGGTTGTTTGTTTTCCTGAATTTTCTTCTCCCTTTTCATCCCCCTTAGTTTATAGCTGTATAAATATGTATAGTTGTATATCTATATTTTACACTGCCTGAAACAAACAAGATACATCAGAGGGAACTAACCCATACCTAGAGACTCTCCTCTCCTACTTCATTATCCCATAGGTGAGAGAGGGGTTTCCATGTTGCGGGGAGAGGGCAGGAATCCATTTTCCTGCCAACTGGGTGCATTTTCTAGCGTCAACAGTTTTGGCATGCCCAATGGGACTGTAATTTTATCAATTTCCAACGCAGTAGTTTTTCGAGATTGATGCTAGTCCTGCTATAGTCTTTTCAAAGATTTCTAGCATCTGGTGACTCCATTGGTAGGAGCTCAGTTCTTTATTTTAAGACTAGTTACTTAAACTTCTATGCCAAAGGTTACCACAAGGTTAGCTTCAAGAAGGGTCCCTTTTGAATTCATTGAGCTACCTTTAAACTCTACTAAAAGGCTTAGGTTTGAAAGAAATTGCCCTTATCCATTACTAAATCCTCCTAGACTTGTTTCTAGGAACACCAACCTAGCTCAGCCATAGTTACAGCTTGTTCCGGCCATGGCATTGCCTTTTGTAGCTTTCCGCGGTGAGAGCCCTTTAAACCTCCCATGCTATGATCTGATTCCCAGAACGGATCTAAAAAATGTGCCCTCTTTTGATGGAGTGGGACCTATTATAGTTGTTGATCATATCAAGAATATTACCAACCTTTGCAATATTCACAATATAACAGAAGAAAACATTGCTATCAGACTATTAGCCTTGTCTCTAAAAGGGAAAGCTCTTGATTGGTACGGAACCTTGCCTGTGAATTCTATACATTCCTGGAATGAATTGGGCACTCATTTAACTGGTCATTTTGGAGAAAAAGTGGTGGCCTCTCTCTTACTGAGCAACTGACAACTATAAAGAGAGCTCTGCATGAGTACATGCAGGACTTCAACACGCATTTTCAAAAGACTTGGGATAGAATTCCCATCCTGGTAAGGCTGACTCCTAGCTATGCTTTCTTGTACTATTTAAAAGCATTGAATAGTGATATTGATGTGATGATCTAATCTATGGGAGGGCACATACTGCCAGCTGCTTACGACATTTCCATAGCAGCTAAAAAATTGCTTGGTACAAGCTGAAAAGATCGCTCCTAGGCCTAACATGCCACTTTTCCCAGATATGCTGCCCCTTATACAAACCATTATGCCCACATTAGCCCCTATGCCTAGCATTGAGAAGCCAGCTGCCATTTTGTCAAATGAACTACATGAGGTAAAAAGCCTATTGCAAAACATGTCAAATGAACTTATAGCTCTTAAGAGACAACAAGCTCAAAATAACAAGTTGAATCTGGGTTATCAACATTATGGTTAAGCACCTAGAAACCCTTTTCAAGGCTATAATCAAGGACAAGGTCAACTCACTCAGACCAGGCCTTATCAAAATTATAACCCAGGCCCCTCTTCGTCATCTAAAGCCATGGTGCCTACTCTGAACAATCTAGTGCAGGAGCAGCCAGGCTGTTAGACCATGGGACATGGTCAAGAGCAAGCTGTCCATACGAATGACATGATGAATTCTTTCTAGAATTCAAAAAATTAGGCTGCTAATTTTTCCCAATTTTTTGAGTTTCCAGCTTAGCCCAGCACAAGTAACAATCAAACTCAGCCGGATTCTACTCTGATAAATCATGAAGAACGTGAACTCTGTGCAATTAATCATGGGGGTGCTACAAGCAATTAGGCTGATTACATTGTAGCCAACATGAGATTTAAAAAAAGAGTAGTTGGAGAAGCACAGGCTTCCCCTCAGGTAGTAGCAATGAATCCTCCACCACACCCATTTCAAAGGGCCCCAATTTTTGGTCAATCGTCTACACCTCTAGCTCCTCAGTCTACAGCTCCAGTCAGGATCAGCCCAAAGGAAAACATGAAGGAAATATGCCCCCAAATTAATATAGTTGATCAAATGAAGAAATTGCATAAGAGCATTTCTCTATGGAATTTATTGTCCCTTCTAGGACAAAAAGAGGTATTGAAAAAAGAATTGCATGAACTAGATCGACAAGCTGTCCCAGCTGACACTAATAACGTCTTAATGATGAATGGGCAACCTTCTACTTCAAGTCAGGTAACGAAAGAAGAAAGGACTCCCCCCTTTTATGTATCTTTGATCATAGGTGATTTCTTAGTACACAATTGCATAATCGATAGTGGGGCTAGCACTTTAGTAATGCCCAAGTGCATTGCTGATAAGATGGGATTAAAGTATGAAGCAATGAACAAAAGAATATTGAAACTAGATGGGATGCCTGCAAAGACAGTCAGAATCCTAAAAGGATTGAGTTTAACATTGCATGCTTGCCCAACATTCTCAATCCCCCATGATATAGTGGTAGCGGACGTTCCTCCATATTTCACAATTTGTTTTTCAAGGGGCTTTACGTCCAAGATAGGTGGCTATCTAGCAGTGAACTGGTCATATCTGGTTTTCAAAACCAAGTATGGGACCAAAGTGAAAATCAAATCCAAGCCACTCTACAAGGACCACCTAGAGCCCTATTCACCCAAGGCGGTGAATGTCAGTTACACTATCATCGATCTAAAAGAGTCTCAGACAGACAAATCTCCATCTTCTGCTCTTGAAGGAGTCACAGATCTACTCTTGGATGAGTGGGGAAGTGATAACTTCGAGCATGATCCTTATAAGTTTATTGAGGAGGTAGACCTTGGCGTCTATTGCTTGCAAGAAGGAAGCGCCGTCATGCCCAATATAATGAAGGAAAATAAAGAAGACTTTGGCCTATGGCAACTGTACTTCGACGGTTCTAAAAGCAAACTGGGTACTGGTGGTGGGGCAATGTTAGTCTCCCCTTCTAAAGAAAGGTACTTTTTAGCTTTTCATTTCCAGTTCTCTTGCACATGTAATATTGCAAAATATGAGTCTTTGATTTATGGACTTGAGTGGGCAAGAAAGAGAGGGATCAGGAAGTTACAAATCCTGGGGGATAATGAATTAATTATGAACCAAATAAGAGGCCTAAACCTGACCAAGAACTCCTTACTAAAGTCTTACAAGCATAGAGTCTGGGACTTGATGGAGGATTTCCTTGCTCTTAACATTACCTTGATTCCCAGAGAGTAGAATAAGCAGGCTGACAGGCTGGCAGCTGTTGGCACCCAATTTGATATTTCAAAAGAGATAAGCAGGGATTGTGGTTCACACCATTTAAAAGTGGTGGTTCGGCCTTCAATTCCAGACAATGTTACAAATTGGCAGGTCTTTGAAAGTGACCAGCAAATAGCTCTCTTCCTATAGGAAGAAGCTGAGTTTGCGGTCCATAATCAAACAAAATTGTAGTAGCAATACAGAAATTAGATCATCCAATTAAAGAACAATAAACTCCTTAAGGGTCTGGTCATACTTGAGAGTATTTTCAATGGAGATGACCAACTAAGAAATGACAAAGTATGCATCACTACTAGAGAGGAGAATTATGAAAAAGTTGAGATCTTCAAGGATAAGTTGTTGGCACTCGATAAGGTCTGCACATTTCAAGAAAGGCAAGCTTTCATTCTGCTATGTCAGGAGTTCATTGATGTCTTCACCTAGAATTATAGCGACCTAAGGGGCTTTGACCCAAGGCTCGCCCAACACGCCATCGAATTAGAAGAAGGTGCAAAACCAGTCACACAAAAATAGAGGCCTGTTAATTTGATGATTGAGCTCCTTATGCAGAAAGAATTGGTCAAGTTGATTGAGTTTGGCATTATATTTTCGATCAAACATTCCTCATGGTTAGCCAATTTGGTTCCAGTTAGAAAGAAAAATGGGGAAATCAGGCTATGCATCGACTTCAGAGACCTTAATAAAGTCTCTTTAAAGGATCATTATCCCCTCCTCAACATGGACCAGATCCTCTAAAAGGTAACTGGTTCCAAATGTTTCTCCCTCCTGGATGGTTATTCGAGATATAATCAAATTTTGGTGCAGGGTTGCGACCAATACAAAACAGCCTTCACCACTAAATGGGGAATGTTTGCTTATCATAAGATGCCTTTTGGGCTATCCAATGCTAGTGCTACCTTCTAGCGAGCCATGGACATGGCTTTTAGTGGTTTGATAAATAAGGATGTGCTGGTGTACCTCGATGATATAATGGTTTTCTCCAAGGAGGCAGGCCAACACATGGAACACCTCAGGTAGATTTTTGAAAGGTGTAGGGAATTTGGCATCTCCCTAAATCCAAAAAAATGTGTATTTGCTTTTCATGAGGGGAAAATTCTTGGTCACATTGTGTCTAAGGAAGGTTTGTCTATTGACCTTGAGAGAGTCTACTCCATTTTGGAGATGTCCCTACCAAAGCACAAGAAAGGCCTACAGAGTTTCTTTGGCCAGATAAATTTCATTTGGAGGTTCATTCCAAATTTTGCTGAGATAGTTAAACCCCTAGCCTCTATGCTGAGGAAGGGTGAAGAATTCAAGTGGACAATGCCAAGAAAAGATAGCTTTGAAGCTATCAAACAGGCTTTGACCTAGGCTCCTGCTCTAATCAGCCTTGACTTCAATAAGGACCTCAATCTCTATACCTTCAGCAATGGAGAAGTGATATCTGCTATGCTTACTCAAGTGAACAGTGATGACCTTGAGCAACCACTCACCTTCTTCACCCAAGGGTTAGAGGACTTCAAAATTAGGTACACCTACATAGAGAAGCAAGTCCTGGTGGTAGTGTGCAGCCTAAAGAAATTTAGATATATGTTGTCAAACAGCAAGATCCATCTCATGATTCCACATCTTGGTGTCAAGGATTTCTTGACCAATCGAGACTTAAATGAGAAAAGAGTAGGATGGATCACCAAAGTGATGGAGTATGACATAGACATCAAAATCACCAAGTTGGTGAGAGGAAGGGGCCTATGTGAATAGCTAGCAGCAGATTTGAGGCAAAAAGGTGAAGACAACTTGTTGATCCATGACGCAGCCACTGCAGAAGAACCAACTGTCACAAGAGATTGGATGCTGGACATGAGGCACTTCCTCCTTACGGGCGAATGTCCATATGGTCTCAATAGGGCTGGAAGAAGGTATTTTAAACTTCAGTCCCTTCTAATGTTTTGATTGATGGAGTATTATTTAGGAAGGATCTCTCTGGGGTTCTCCTGAGATGCATTGACCCTAGTCAGGCTGACAAGGTATTGGCTGAGTTTCACAATGGGCTAGCAGGCGGCCATTTCACCCCAAAGACCACAGCGGCAAAAATAATGAGAGCTAGCTATTTCTGGCCCACTTTTTTCAAGGACACCTATGCCTAGGTAAGAAAGTGCCAGAAGTGTGCACTTTTTGATAGAAAGCAGCGATTGGCTGCCATGCCCCTACAGCCTGTTCAAGTTGAACAACCATTCATGTAGTGGGGCTTGGATTTCATAGGGATGATCAATCCTCCCTCCAGTGCCAGACACAAATGGGTCCTGACTACTACAGATTATTTCACTAGGTGGGTGGAAGCCATTGCTTTGAAGGAAGTGAATGAAAGCGCAGTCCTGGATTTCTATGAGGACTTAGTGACACGTTTTGGGGTCCTAGCCACTATAATTTTAGATAATGCCTTGGCTTTTTTGGGAACCAAAACTAGTGAATGGGTGCTCAGGTATGGTATATATCTTTGCACTTCATCAAATTACTACCCACAGGGGAATGGGTTGGCTGAGTCCACTAACAAAAATTTGATCAAGATTATAAAGAGGACCATGGAAGAAAATTAGAGAACCTGGCATGCCAAGCTGAAGACAGCTCTATGGGCCGATCGAATCACTCTAAAGAGAGTAACCAAAAATTCTCCATATATGATTATGTATGGAAGGGAAGTAAGGCTTCCCATCTCACTTGAACTACCAGCATTAGATCTCACCCATCAGCTATAGTTAGAAGAAGGAAGTAGCATGGAGGTCAGATTGTGTGAACTAATGGAGCTCCAGGAAGTAAGGAATCAGGCCATGATCTCTATGATCAGTCACTAACAGCAGATGAAAAGACATTTTGACAAGAAATTTTCATCAAAAAATTTCGCTGAAGGAGACATTGTCTTAAAATGGGACGAAGACAGAGCTAAGCCTAGAAAAAATGCAAAATTTGATGCCCTCCATAGCGGTCCTTACATGATTACTCAGTGCAAGTAGTATAACACATTCCATCTCTCCAAGTTAGATGGCAAAGAACTGTGTATCCCAGTCAACGGGATACATTTGAAGCATTGCCACAGATTTTTGGTTCGGTTGTACATAGTTTCCCTTGTTTTCTTTCTTGTTTTCCCTAAGTGTAGTTTGTACAGTTAGTTGTTTTTTAGCCTCGTGTGTTTCCCTTCATTTGGGGGTAAATTTTGAGTATTTGAATCTAGAATAATCAAAGTTGTTGTGAACTCTCTTCAAAGTCACCATCTGACTCCACATCCAATGGAATGTAAGGCAACTGGGTTCTAAGCATAGCAGGCATGCTTACCCTGTGAGTCACCAATTTTTTGACCCAATTTTGCCCCTCTAGCAAAATCTCTGTCACCTCCTACACCTTCTTTGCATGGCTAATTAATTTTGGGTTACAAGGTCCACCTTCAGGGTTCAACAGCTCCATTTCAAAGCATTGGCTCATCAGCCTCATTCGTTGGTGTTCATGGTAGCAAAAGGCAGAGTCTTCAAACGTTCACAAAATAAGAGAGGAAAAACTAGGGTGTTTAACACTAAAGCAAAAAGAGGGCAAACATTTACAAGAACAATGCATCGGGCAGCAAAATCACCGCCCACAACACTAGTGGGTAAAATGAGACTGCAAACAGATGCAGTCAATAGTAAATTTGTTGCTCACAACACAAGCAGAGAAAAGAAAGGCCGTGAACTCGATCGACGTCGGCAAAATTGCCGCCCTCGGCAGCCTACTCAGCCAACATCAGCAAAATTGCTGTGGTCGGTAGCCAAATCAACTGATGTTGGAAAAATTGCCGCATGCAGTCCACAGCAATGGGTGGCAAATTTGCTGCCCACAACATCAGGTGGCAAAAAAGCCCTACAGAACACAGGAAAAGGCCTGCCTAGCTACCAAAGGAATAGACCAGCACAAAAAATGAGGCAACAAGCATGGTCCCAATAGACTTATGATGTCATCTACAGTATTCTCTCTCTTCCCAATGGAGACTCAAGCTACCCCTTGACTCCTCTTGGGTCTTTCCATATAAATACGTAGACTTGGTCATTATCTAGATCTTCTCCAATTTTGTAAAGAGCACAACTCTACAAATTTTCCACCTAAATCTTTAAAAGATAGTTTTTACCTCTTTTTTGGATGGAAACCCTGTGTATGTTTTGTGTGTTTAGTTTGTGTTTAGTCATTTTCTTTTAAATGCTCTCACAGGTTTAAACACCAACACACTAACTATCTACAAAGTGTCAGTTTGCAACTTATAAGGGAAGAGTTCCACTTGGGGTGCAGAAGCAAAGGAGGTCACTTACAGTATGCATTCCATAGCATCTTAGTGAGTCCTTGTTTCTTGTATTTTCATTAGAACCTCCCTGGCATTCCAGCAACCTGGTCTCTTCTGCCAAGTCTCAGTGTATGTATGTTGTTTTATCTGATCCCGAGTGTGAATGTGGTAAGGTCATCTATTTTTGGTGTATCACCTCTTTAGAGTAGGTTGTTTGTTTTCCTAAATTTTCTTCTCCCTTTTCATCCCCCTAGTTTATAGCTATATATATATGTATAGCTGTATATCTATATTTTGCACTGCCTGAAACGAACAAGATACATCAGAGGGAACTATCCCATACCTAGAGACTCTCCTCTCTTGCTTCGCCGTCCCACAGGTGAGAGAGGGGTTTCCATGTTGTGGGGAGAGGGAAAGAATCCATTTTCCTACCAATTGGGTGTACTTTCCAGTGTCAACAGTAACATGATTAGTTCATGATATATGGGTAAGTTTCCTAGCTCAAAATTATAGGAATTAATTTTTTGATTGAGGGAATATGCTTTATGAATGATCGTTAAAAGTGGAAACAAGTTTAAACACTCTTAGAAACCTAATAAGGATGCGATGTTTAAGATATTTATCAAAAGTTAAAAAAATTTATTGGTATACTCAAGTAAGATATTTTATATTATATTTGAATCTCCAAAGTACCTACAAGTGGTATTAGTTAGAGAGAGGAGAGAGAAAATGTTTAGTTATAGGATTGTTTCTAGAGAAGTTATTGTAAAAGTCAAAAGTTAAATTATAAATAGTAATAATATGGATGGAGGAAGAAGGTAGAGACTAATTTTTCATGTCAATTAAGTTTTATAGACAATTTATATAACTAAATTATGCTAAATTGGTCATCCAAGTTAGCCAGTCACTAACAAGCCTAATGGTGTAAACAGTGATAAACCCAGGTAACAGTGAGAAGATGATTAGGAATGTGTTATCATGATAGAATGATGGAAAAAATTACATAGAGGTGCTTTTAAATAATTATAATACATGTTAATTTTTGGTATAAGTTTTTGAGATTAGTGAATATAGTTAAAAAATTACTCACAAGTTGACCTATATGGTTCAGATGAGATAGTGAGATATAAGGTCATGAGATTGGTCTGCAAGACTAATATTTTATATTTAAACATATTATAATTCTATATATTAATGGTATAATTATAATTTATGATCATATAAATTCATCATAATTTATTAAAAACATCTATATAGGTGTTGAAGGTCTAAGTCACCATGATTATGTTTTGAGGAAAACTGGCAGTTCTAACTAATAATATTATATTGAAGCCTTATATTATTAGTTAAAGTGTTTAATGGATATAGTTTTGTTTTTTGTGACTTTAAATTATTGTTAATTTTTAAAAAATATTTCAAGTTAGTGTAAGAGGGTGAAAATTTTAAGGTAAAATGGCTTGTTTGGTTCAAGTAAGACTGTGTGGGATAAGGTTAGGAGATTGGCCTCCAAGACCAATGTTTGATATTATAGATTATGGTTTTATGATTAATTTTGTTTTAAATTTGTTATATAATATTTTTAATATATTTATTATCATTTATGTTGTCCTTTTAGGTGTTGTATGTCAAGTAGTTTCATGACTAGTTTTTTATAGTTCTGGTAGTTCTGAATGAGCATATTGAAGATATGAGTTTAAGCCTTTTTACCCTATGTTGAAGTGTTTCATGAATATGATGATGAACCTAAGGTGATTTTGTTTTTTATAAATTATTTATTTTAATTTTTTTGTGTCTAAATGATGTGTTATATTTAGTTATTCAAGATAGACGTTTTGTATGTTCAAAATCCTAATGTGAACAGTGTTAATGGAGTATTTCAAGTTGTGGTTGGACATAAAAAGTATCATGATACTCAAAATATGTTTTATAATGTCTATTTTATTTTTATATTATATTTTCATACAATTTGTGGAATTTTAAGGTTTTCTAATGAAGGTAAAGTATAATGTGTCCTAAAGTAGGCCTAATGGAATTAGGTCTCCATGAGACCTAAAGAAGCATTTGGTCTATTTGAGTTATGTTTAACCTAATTTAATTATTTATTATTAATTATAACGTGTAATAAGTCTTATTTTGTGTCTAATATATGTGGGAAAGTGTGTTTTAACAACCAATAAGTATATGAGAAAAAGGCTTGTATAAGTATAAGGTAGTTTTAGGCTTATTCATGTAAGAAGAATGTATTTGAATGAAATAACACATTGTTGAGTTAAATGAGGTATTTTAAACCATTATATTAGTGTATAGGATATTTAATTAAGATATTATAGTGTTTTTTCATATTAATATCAAGGTTATATGACCTAATCAATCTCAAATAGACCTAGTTGAGCAAATAGGCCTAAAAGTCAGTTTGAGAGGGTTAAAAAGTGTCAAGAGCTAAAGAAGGTGATCATAATTTTTTGGATGATAAAAATAGTTTTATAAATGTCATAAAATAATTTAGTTTCCTAATTTGGTGATGATTCATATAAGGGTTTGGTGCCTCCTTGCAAGTGGTTGCTTGGTTAGTTAGGGTCGGTGTTCCATATGGAGTTGGTACTTCATTAAAATTGGGTTTTATCTTATAGGACTCTAGTCCATTTGTAGAGATAAATGGATTTTATTCAACTTGATATTTTACCATTTACATGATGTGTTCTTATGTTTAATTCTTATGTGGATAGGTGCTTATGCTTGCTTGATTCATATGCTTGTTTGAATGGTTCATGATTACTTAAATTTAATTGACAAGATAGGTTTTTAAGACTAATTCACTCCCCCATCTTAGTCATTTTTATTCCAAAAAGGTGTATAATATTCATCATAAATATTTAATCCTAATATAAAGAGAGTTTAATATTCATTATAATCAGTCATGTGAAACTAAGCTAGAAGATCAAGATCATACTTGGCCTATACAATTGAATTCCCTAAATTAGACTATGAAATCTCAATGCCGAGGAAGTAATGCATTAGACCTAAGTCTATCATGCCAATTTTTCCCATATATTTATCTTCATCACTATAATATAAGATTAAAAAATCCTAATTATCAAAACATAATCAACATAAAGGACCAAAAAATCAAAAGATCATCTTGTCGCAAGAAGTGTACATTGGGGTTTGAATGACACCTAGAAAACCCTAAAGTAAGGATGATGGAATCCATTTTTTTTTACCAATCTTGAGGGGCATATTTGAGGACATAGATGGTTTTTTTAATTTTGTAAAATGATGTCTAATATTTAATAAACATAGGTGGTTGCTCCATATAAATCTCTTCCTCAAGGTATTTATGAAGAAAGGCACTCTTCATATCCATCTGGTACACATCCCAACCATGTTCTATGACTATAGCTAGTGTGAGTTAGATTTAAGTCATATTTCAAAAAGGTGTAAATTTAACTAAGTAATCAATACCAACTACTTATGAAAAACCCTTCATGACCACTTTCACCTTATAGTTATTGGGTGACCCAACTACTGCAAACTTGGTCTGATATATGCATCTACATTAAACCATATTCCTTCCCTTAGGAAGTGAATTTAAATCCCAATTGTGATTTTTGATTAAGTAAGAATATTAATCCTACATATCACTATCCCACTTATGTATTCTTGAATCATCTAAAAATGTTTGTTAATCTAAAACTAATGTAAAGAAAGCATGTGCACCACATTGATAATTTTCATGAGTATATATGTCATTTGTTAGATCCCATGCCAAAGTGCCTATAATCTAAAGTCTCTACCTAGCCCAAAGGGGCTTGGATATGGTTGAGTTAGGTGTTGATTCCTCATCCTCTAAAACATGACTTGAGGTGGATTTAGATAACTCCCCATTACTACACTCACTATCAAAACTAGAAGAAGAAGAAGAAGAATACCCTAGCTTAAGAACCTACTCTAGATAATCTTAATTAGAAGAAGAATCATCAAGTCTAAGTGAATATAATTAAGGATAATAAGTGTCAAGTTTTGAGTCTATGGGACTCTCTTAAAAGTTAACACTTCTCTTTGTGAATATTTCATGTGTGGTCAAATGTAGAAGGTGGTACCTATGATCATAGGAATCCAAGAAGGGAGATTAGTAACATGTTAGTTCAAGTAAAAAAAATTAATAAACATAATAACACTTCCACTCCAAGCCTACTTCTTAGGGGTAAGATTAGATTAAAAAATACAAGTGAAATCACAACTGAAATGCAAAAGATAATGAATCCTTCACCTTCTTTAAGAGCTCCAAATGAATTATTGATTTGCTTTCTCAGTTTATGCATCAAAGAGTCTTTATAAAATGGCGGTATGTGGTTCCTTATCTCCTTGGCACCATGTCTTGTGTTTTGGTTTGATCTATCTTAATATTTTGGAATTATAACACTACATTCAAGGAATTTTTGGCATTATAAGACTAAATAAAATGGTTTGTCTATCTCCAAATTTGCATTATAACTTTGGCTTATCAGAGCTTTAAAATGAAGAGGCATGGAATTATATTTATAAAAAATGGATTTAAATCTAACCTTAGGAGAGTTAAGGTGGATTTTAAACATGGAATGGTTTTGAATCCTAACCTAGGTGAGTTAAATATAACCCTAGTAAAGTTATAGATGTCAAGTAATCATTATTTACAATGAATAGGCATGGGTCTCTAAAATGAGATATTTTAGGATATTTCTAAAGATATTGATAACTCACAAAGCTCATGATGAAAGGCTAAGATATTTGAATATTTAAATTTCCTTTTTTAGTTATTCATTAATTACACATGGATAATTCAACTAGGCATTTAATTTAGTATAGCTTTTTGATTAATTTTAATTAGCCATTTAGCTCTTTTAATATTTGATATTTGTTCATGTGCCCTACTTAATAGGTCTATAGGCCAAATTAACTATTTTTATTCCACAAGATGATTAGGGATGAATCCATGAGAAGTTATTATTGCATATGGAAGGATACCCCAATTAGGGATGCCTCAACATGATTATGATCTTTTTTGAATTATGAACAAGTAAATTTGGAATGTTTAATGATTTTTAAGATTAATTTGTAATGATTGGTAAGAATTAGTCTGAAGCCTGGTTGATGGCTAGTTATGGCCAATTTTAGGTGTATATAATTTTCCCTTATTTAGGAAGATGTTTCAAGTTAAAGGTAAAATAACATCTTCTAAAATAATTAAAATGTCTTGTATGCCTATGACTTCAATAGTAGTTGATGAACTATAGGTGCCCCCTCAAGGCAATGGTCCACAAAAAGGGTCAGTGATTATCCCCTTAAAAGGAGGAAATGATAAGACCATAAAGATGAAAATGAGGTGGAAAATATTGATTTTACCATGGGTAGTTATAATCAATGGCATATGGAGTTACCCTGGGTGGCTAGACAAATAGGATGATTTGACCATAGATGGTTATAATCATCATCATAGGTGAGATAATAAAAGGTAATGATTTTCCCAAAGGTAGTTATAATCATAAAAAAAGGCTTAGGGTAATAAGATAATGATATTCCCAAAGGTGGTTATAATCATTTAAAAGGGAAAACAATGATTTTCCCATGTGTATTTATAATCAATGGTAGGATAAAAACATGCCCTAGTTGGGTGGATAGAGATAATGGTTTGCCCAAAGCTAGTTATAAGCATTATCATAATGAAAACATGACCAAATTAGGTAGAATAAATATAATACCCATAGGTAATTATAATCATTAACCTTTAAATGGATGGAAACATAATGATTTTACCAAAGGTGGTTAGAATCATTGTTAATGCAAGAGGGATAGTATATAATTATTTTTGTAGAGGAAGTTATAATCATTAGTATCCCAATGAAGGCAAATATTAAAACTACTACATAAGAGAAAGATGAGTTTGGAAAAATTGCTAGTAGGAATATGCTCATCCAAACTAGCAAAGGTTAAAATTCATTTGTGATGTAATTACTCTGTATGTGGGATATGATTTGTATTAGATTGGTAATTTTAGGTGCCAAGGATTATCATGGCCTTATTATTGTGTAGAATATTTGAGATGATTTTTGTTGTAGTTCTTGATTGTAGGCATCATGATAGAACACCAGGATAACTTATCTAAAATATGCATAATGACTGACACACAATCTAATACTCAATTGAAAATAATACATCAATGATAAAACCAAGATGACAATGTTGACATATGAATAAGGATGGATTCAATAATAATTCATAAAAAAGCACCCAATAAATGCACATAGACTAAATTAGGGCACAACAAGAAATCAAACAAAGAGGAAAAAAATAGAAAAATAATAAAAATGAAGAACCAAACAAAGATACAAAAAATTAAAAAAAAATCAAACAATGTTTAATCTCAATGTTATTACAAATAACATAACACAAATAATATGAGAATATTGCCCCTAGACTATAAGAGACAAGAAAATAAATTTTAAAATGGATGAATAGAAGAAAAGGAAGGTGTCGTTGAGTTGGTTTCAAATGCACTAGGTAAGTGGACATTTCCTACATAGTTTCATGGATGTAATATCCAGTAAAAACTTTAGGCCAAATGTAGTTCTCTTAGAAAATGGAATAAAAGAAAACTAATGATAATAAGAAAACATGATTGATGTTATAGAGGAATATGGTAATGATCTCATAAAATGGAAAGAAAATGGGATGTAAGGTTGATAAAGATGGAGAAACTAAATGATAAGTGGTTATTTGTGAAATATCTAGAGATCCATGAATCCTTAAGGTGAAATAAGTGGTCAATGTTTTAGGATTGTGTTTAGATTTTATAGATATGTTTTGGAAATGTTTTTAGAATTTTTAGGTTATCTCAACTCAATTAAGAATGATGAGATACTAAATAGTCTAAGATCACAAAATGGTGAGAGTGTTCAAACTGGAAGTGCTCATAAAATGGAGAGAGTGTGGAAAGGGGTGACTAAGTTACCTCATTATAAATCAAGAATTTCCTACATAGTCCCAAGATGGAACCTCAAGTCACTATAGTTTCACCTTATAATGGAAGAATCTAACTAGGTAGAAGCCAATTCAAACAAAATAGTTAAAGTAGGCAAATGACATAGTAAGGAATAGACATGGCAAGGTGTTACTCAAGGCATGATAAAAATGTTATTCCTAATTTTCCCATAGGTGGTTATAAGTAGGAAAAAACATTATATGTCAATGATACTAATTTTCCCATAAGTGGTATTGTGTAGAGTTATTACTAGGTTAATTTCTAGATTATTGACTTTGATTAACATTAATTGTCAACTCAGGGTGTGTATGTTTTTCAAGGATGTCAGCACTATATATTCATTATTGATTCATAGATTAACTTTATTTACTAGTTGTTGTATAATGAACTTATGTTGAATTCACCAGATAGTTATACTATGAAACTATTATAATAAAAATATAGAAATATAGAAATACTACACACTTATGAATCACACATGCATCATACTTTATATAATCAAACTAATAATGAAATCAAATTAAACAACACACTTAAACTAAGGAGGGTTAGGATATTCACTACAACTACTTTTGAGGGGACCCTTCCTCATTTATAACTAAGTTCCAATCCTTCTCTAAGAGACTTGTAAAAGCTTCTTACAAAATCAACCTTTTTATTACTCAAATATGTAGAAGATTACTACAAAAGATTACAATATTCAGAATGTAATGACTTCTAAAATTCTACTATTCTATTATCATCTATCCAACTCCTAATCTAATCTAGGTTCTACCATTAAATACAAAAGGCAGTTTATTAGCTTTAACCAAAAACACTAAACTAGGGAAACTACAAATACTTTAATAACTACCCCAGTCAACCTTCATGTGCTTAGTAACTCAAGTTACTTATTTTAGACTTGACTGGGTTAAGGACAATGTATACTATTTTTCTATTTTACTTCTTTTTATCTCCTTTCAATTGTCCTTATCTTTTTCATCTTTGGCAGCACATCAAGATTCTTTGTATTGGGGAGTCTGTACAATAGCTATAGAAGATCCTCTTCGATCATCCACTTGATTCTTAAGACAATTGGATGTGCCCTTAATATCTGATCATAATAATATTTATATTATAAGTAGTGTCTACTAGTTACCTATAGGTGAAAACCTATAATTTCTATAAGAAACCTACAATTTCTATGGCTAACCTGTAGGTAGAAGCCAATTATTATGGGCAACCTATAGGTGGAAACTAGTAGTGGCTATGGTTAACCTATAGTTTCTATAGGCAACCTATAGGTGGAAGCCAATAGTTACCATGGGATACTTGTAGGTGGAAGCCAACATTTGCTACAGATAACCTATAGGTGGAAGCTAATAGTTTTTGTAGGTAGCCTATAGGTAGAAGTCAATAGTTGCTACAAGTAGCTTGTAAGTGTTATGCTCAAATAAAATTATTACAAACTTATGCTACCCTTCAAATGTTTGTTAAATAAATTTACACAAATATAATCTAATCAAAGAAAAAGTATAATTAATTCATAATACACACACACACACACACACATACACACACACACACACACACACACACACACACACACACACACACACACACACACACATAAAATCATAAATTCATTCATTCATTTATATAAGTCATGGATGGTTATGGGTATTTACATAGAAAAAGTGGTGGCCTCATCACACCCCTTACTTAACCTCTTGCTCAACCTCGAGCAAGCCTTGGATGAATTTTGAAACCATATAATTTTTTAAAATCTAGGGGCTTAGTGTAACCCATCCCTTCAAATATATATAAACCTTTAGCATCATCAATTTTCTTCCATCTTTTCTTCTTTGACTCTCTATTAACTAGGACCCCCCTCCCAATCAGGAATTAGGAACCAAAACATAGGAGGTTAAAACATCAATCCCAACCATTTTATCCTTCTCCTCCTTACAAGCTTAATATACATGTATACCCTATGTATGGCCTCCCTAAGGTTTTGAGGGGAATAAGTTTATTTTATTTTTAAAGCATCAGAGAGTTATACCCATTTATGAGAACAAGAAATAAAAATTTACTCTCCATCACCTTCCACAAGACTCAAATAGTGATTTTGAACCTCTATTTGTTTCCTTATGGCCCATGTTTTTGTAGTACCTAGGTTCATGAAGGAGATCCATTCTTCTATTACAATTTTTGGATTAGTTGATTCACCCCTAATCATTAGGGTAGCTACTTTTTTCTTTTTCCTGATACTCCACCTATTTCCTTCTTCCTATTTCATTAAGGAAATATGAAGTAAATTCATCTAGTTGTACATTCCCCAAGTATATATTTGGATTCCAATTTGTATCATGGGGTATAACATAATGGTGTATGTAAAACTCACTTAGCTATGCTTGGAGATTAGGTTCAGCATGTCTATAGACTTCAAAGAAAGATTTAGGATCACAAACCATGTAGGACTGATCATAATAGATCCTATCATATATGAATTTAAGTCATCTTTCTTCTAAGTAGACAACATACACCCTAGAAGGTGATTTTCACTCCATTAACAATTTAGTGGTTTCATGCATTTTAGTAATCTTTTCTTTTAAATAATTGATCCTAGTTTCAACCATTTTTAATATTTATTTCAAATCATCTTATTGATCTTTTATTTCAACATATGCCTTAAATATTTGTACCAACTCCTTGTGGTAAGTTTCATCATCACCAAAAAATTTTAGAGAAAATTCAATAGGTCATCAGTTTCTACTGGCATTATAGCTAAAAGATCTACATCAGTTAATTCTACTATAGGTGTTTTTGTAGTGGGCAATGGAGGAGAAAATATATTAAAGAAAGGTACTAAAGCCATAGCATTATCTTTTACAGGTGCCTTTGATGGTACATTAATGCTATCTATGGGCAAGGTGGATGAAGTTGCTATAGGTTCCTCCAAGGAAGTTGTTGTGATCTATGGGTTCTCATCTCACAATTGACCCTCCCATTCTAGCTAGGTTTAACTTTTTGATGACACTTTCAACTGATAATTATCAACACACTCAGTTTGGCTTCTAGAGTTTTACCTATAAAAAAGTAGGGTTTTTTCAAATATGGTAATTTTTGGTTTTAGGTTATAGGTAATGGCATGCTTTATCTTTGCTTGAATGGGTTGTACTCATAAGTGAAAATAATAAAAGTGATTATTCTCCTTATTTATTATATGGTGTCAATATGGGAATTTAATACACATATATGGACTATCTTGAAGTTTGTGTAATTAATTACCGATATATCATTCCACCCCATTTGAGGTGTCATCCTCAAGTGACGTGGAATGTGTAGGATAGAAAAAGAGAGGATAGGGTCATGATGAGGGTATGAGTGTAAGTGGAGATAAGACTTAATGAATGAGTTATTAATGATTAAATATGATTTTCAATATAATACATGTTATATTAAGAATAAAAAATTCTTTTTTATGACCGAAATATATGACATACCTTTTTAATAGTTTACCTAAGGTTACATAGAGGATTTGTATGTGAGTGTTTGCATGAGAGTGGTGGCCAAAATGAAATAATTTTCTATTAGTTATAACTTGGATAAAGTGGGACCCTTGATTAATCATGAGATCATAGTTTTTTATCCTTACATGATGCCCTCATAAACCTACATGTAATCATGACATCTTACATGGAACTAGAGTAGGGGTTTTATAGTTGAATAAGAGATTATTATCTTCCTACCATAAGGTGGTCAGTAAAAATCTTTGTGTCATCCAAGTCAAGTGATACATGAACATGGAAGAGGATATTTGAGGGTGTGGTTTCTATGTGATCTTCCTCTACATGATCCTATTGATGATTTTTATCTATGTTGTGTTACTCCCTTTGGATTCTATGCATAGTGAATTTTTCCTTTATTAACTAGTAGGGTTTTCAAATTAGGGACATATGCTCCAAAAAATATTAGATCTCACTATGTGATAGAGTGAAATCATCTCCATGAAATGAATAAAAGATAAAAGTAGTTCATATGTGTCCTTGTACCCACAAATTCCAATCTGAAACACTCTAAATAGAGATTAGAAGTGTATGCCCTTGACGTGGCTCTTATCTTGTTATTTAGGGGTATGCCCGAGTAATGTTTTGACTTTTTTCTCTAATCCTCCTTCACTCCTCTAGTTTGTCTGGTGTCTCCTATGGGTTTTTCAAAAGCCCATAGCCAAGGCCATAGCTTATATTTTGTGAAGAACTAACCTACATGCACTTAGAGAGTTGTTAGGATGTGCCTACAACAACCATAGGTGGTGCCCATAGTAACTACAAAGTTATGTTCAACTATGGGAAAAGTGCCCCTAAAAACTAGAGAATATCCCATAGCAACTAAAGGAATACCTTCATTGATAAAGGTACTTATAGAAATGGTGAGGGAGGTGCCTACAATAGCTACAAAATACCCCATGGAAACTAGAGGAAGATGAACAATTTTACTTAAAATTATTGTTTATTTTTCATTTTGGTTTTTACCCCTATTTTTTGTTTAGGCCCATTTTACAATTATAGGTAGCCAACAGGCTGATTTTCTACCCAAAAACTACTAACAATGCCCAAAAAGGATTTTTATTATTGGTTTTTTCACTCGAATTTCTACGTATAGTAAAATGTTTATTCTAGGTCCTTGTCAAGTTAGCTTTGAGGGTGACTAGTCAAAGACCATTTGAATGTCTCATCCTTCATGAGAGAGGAGGGTCAGGATGTCCTCCTCTCCTTCTTCATCTATGTACTAGATGGTTCTCCCTTTGTCTAGTGAGACATCATGCTAATCTAGTGCATCATTGTATCTAATTTGTAATTACATGCATATATGTTTGATAAATTCCTCCTGAGTGTCTTTTTGTATAACTTTAGTCTATGGCCATTGAACAATAAATATAATCTTATCATATCAATGGTTTGGAGTTACACTACTCCATTATCATAAACATGCTCAATCTCAAATAGACCAAGCCATCTGGTTGAGAGTTTTCCCTTGTGCTCCTTGTATTTTGAATCAAAAAGAAGGGACTAATCTCTTATATTGAATTACTTGGTCTTAATGTACCTATCATGCCATCTAATCCATTGATATTGTATAAATTTTATGTTCTATTATGCCTAATATCTATATTCATTTAAGTAATTGAGTTACATAAGACTTTCTTTCTATGTTTAAGATATATCCATCCCAAGTTCTAGTATTATTTGTAAGGTCTTATGTTCAAAATCAATTGGTAAGATAGTTTTCTTCCCATAGACTAAATCATATGGGATGAATCCTATAGTGGTATTCCACATAATTTTTTAAGCCCAAACAACTTTAGGAAGTCTATCCTTCCAATCCTTACAAGACATACTAACAGTCTTGGTCAAAATATTTTCTAACTCTTTATTGGTGACTTCCACATGTCCATTGGACTATAGATGATATGGAGTTAATTTATTATGCCTAATCTCATATTGTTATAAAAAAGTAGTAATTAAACAAGTAGTGAATTAGGGTCCTTGATTAATGACTATTTATTTTGGCACACCATATCTTGTGAATATTTATTCATAGAGGTAGGCTACCACCTTCTCATCCTTGGCATGTGTAAGATCCTTTACTTACACTCATTTAGTGACATAGTCAATACATACAAGGATGTACTCTTTGTTATTGGATTTTGGATCAAAAGGTCTTAAAAAGTGTAGGCTCCATTTTTTAAATGGTTCAAGCAACATTTGAGGCTTTAAAGGCATCTCATCTAAACATGTGGGTCTACCCATATGTTTACATATATCACAATGATAAATATACCTTATTTTATCTTTATGGAGTGAGGGCTAATAATATATTGTATTCAATATTTTTACCACTTTACACTTGGCTAAAAAGTTCCCTCCACAAGGTTCATCATGATAAACTTTGAGGATATCTAAAACTTATTATTCTTTGAGACATCTTCTAATGATGTAGTCAGGCCTAGTATAGAAAAGTAATCCTAACAACCATGAATACCTACCATTTTTCTAAATCAAATCTCTTGTTTGTTTAAGGAGGAAGTGCTCTAGAAGTAACCCTATTACAAGGTAATTAGTAATATCAACATACAAAGGTGTGATAATGGTGAGGGAGAATAGGTGTTCATCTAGAAGTGAGTCATTCACTATGGTATCCTCTTGAGGGGATTGCATTCATGATAAGAAGTCAGCCACGACATTGTCCTTACCAGGCTTATCTACAATAGTCAAATCAAATTCTTGTAATAGGAGTAGTTATATTATCACTCTACCTAGGGTAGCTAGTTTGTTCATAAGGTACCTAATAGCTGCATGGTCTATATGAACAAAGACTTGATACCTTGTTATGTAGTGATGGAACTTATTGATAACATAGACTACTGCCAAGAAATCTTTTTTGATAACTATGTAATTTAATTCTATTTCATATAGGTTCTTTCTTAGAAAACATATGGCATAATTGATTACTTCTTATTGTTGGCCTAGCATAGCTCCTAGGGTAGTATCTAAAGCATCTATGTGAATATGGAAGGGAAGCATCTAATCAGGACCATGCAAAATAGGGGTGGTGGTCAATAATTCCTTCAATTGTTTGAAGGCTTTATCATAGGTAGGAGTCCATTTGAATTCAACATCTTTAGTCAGTAGAGTGAATAATAGTGCTTCTTCTTTGCTAAAATTATTGATAAATCTCGTGTAGTAACTAGTATGTCCTAAAAAACTCTTGACATCATTTTTTTTAGGAATAGGTAGGTTTTTTATGATGCTAAGTTTTGCAAGGTCAACATTAATTCCTTCAACAAATACATGGTGGCCTAAAATAATGCCTTCTATTATAAGCATATAGTATTTTTTGTTAATTAAAGACCAATGGTGCTCCTGACAGTGTTACATCACTTTCTCTAGATTATTTAGGTACTCATCAAATGTTTCTCCATAAATAGTGAAGTCATCCATATAGATTTCTACACATTCATTAGCCATATCTACAAAGATACTCAAGATATCCCTCTAGAATGTTGTAGTAGAGTTACACATCCCAACAGGTAATATAATATAAGCATAATTACCCTAAGGACAAGTAAAGGTGGTCTTCTCCTAGTCCTTATGATCAAATTTAATCTAGTTGTAACCATTGAAACCATCCAAAAAGGAAAAATATTTCTTTTCTGCTATGTATCCAACACTTAATCAATGAAGGGTAGAGGAAAGTGATCCTTTCTAGTTACTATATTTAGTTCCCTAAAATTAATGCATACATTTCATTCTCTATTTTTATTTTGTATAATTACCAATGGTGAAACCCATTCACTATTTAAGATAGGATATATAAATCCAACAGTTAAAAGTTTATGCAATTCAATTTTGACTATTTCTATAAGAGTTGGATTCATCCTACATTGTGGTTGTCTAATTGGTTGGCACTCTTATTTGATATAGATATGATGTTTGTATGTTTCTAGGTTGATTCTTTTCATATCCTCATAATCTTATGCAAAATTGTGTTGGTTTTCATGCAACATGATGACTAAGAACTTTTCCTCATTTGACTCCAACATGCTATTAATAAGTAATGTTTTTCTTGAAGATATTTTAATTTGCCATGAGAGTGATTTCATCATTTATATATTGATAATAGATTTGGTTTGGCTATAGCTATGAGGTATAAGTTGGTGGAATATTTCTTGTATAGATGCATCAGAATTATCTTCTTCCCAAAGGCTAGAAAATGGGCACTCAACACATTACAGGTGGTTGAGATATGCAGATTGAGTTTGGTAATTATTTTGGAGAACATTAGAAAGAATTTTTTCTTCTTCTTGATCATCCAATGTGCATGCATGGTATATAGTGAATACAAGAATATATGAAATATGGTCTACCTCATCTTCTTCAACCCATAATGTACGTTATGGTGCCAAGGCTAGCTGTGCTAGGGGATGAAGGACCAAATTCCTACTGTGATTACTATTGGTAATCAACATGTCACCTAATCTAGAATTGATGAAGGTATCAACTATGGCAAGCCAAGGTCATCCTAAGATAAGAGGATATACATTTAAATTAGACTTTGGTTTTATCATAATGAAATATATTGGATACTCCCAAGAATCTATAGTAATGAAAAGATCTTCAATGATTCCTTCTAGTTAGAATATAGACCTATCATCCATTTACAACATTGTAGATGTGGGATGAATATTATTCAGCTAAATTTTATTCATAGTTTCAATTGTCATTACATTTATTGTAACCCCCAAGTCTATAAATATATTGGACAACTACTGGTCATGGATCTAGACTATTACTACTGGGCATCCTAGATATAAATATTTCTTTGGTAGGGTGTTTCCTAGCATAATGTCTACCAATTGGCCAATCACATGCATTGTATTGGAATCCTTCTTCTTCCTTCCAAGTTTATGTATACATAATTTTTTGATAACTTTGGAATATATGGGTACATCTTTGATGGCTTAGAAGAGAGGAATTTTAACATAGACTCTTGAGTTGTCCTATGAAATCAAATTTAGGCATAATTTCATGTCACTAAAGGCTAAGATGTTTTAAAAATAATGGGAATATTTTATCAACAACTTTATTTGTTTGTTTAGAGAGTTCTTGTGGTGGTGAAGTTGGGTGATCATGACACTAGAGTTTTTTATCTAACTTCAATATTATGGGTGGGGCTAGGGGTGGTAGAAAATTCTCTAAACATAGATAAACTTCATGGATGATCATCATATATGTTGGGTAATGAATAGGTTTGGTACTATATGTTGGTTGCACTGACTTATTTTCAAGATTCTACATGGGGTGGGTAGGGAGTTGGTTAGGCTTGGGTATAACTTGCATATTGAGTATAAAAGTAAGAGGTTATTTTTATTGTGGTGGAGGGAATACTCCTTGATGGTTTCTCTAGAGCTGATTGGGTTTCTTGGGATACTACTATTTGTTTGTAAAGGGTGGGCCTTGGGGTGGTTACCAAGCTTGTATCCAAGGTGGGGATAGATTTTTTGGAAGCTACCAGGAGTTGGTGTGGTAGCTTGTCTAAGGTGATTTATAGCTAGAATTATGAGGTGGGACTTTCATCCATAGAATCATCTAATTGGGAGTAATATTTACAAATTATGAATTAAAGGAGGTAAAATTTGCAAAAGGTGGATTTTGTCCCATACCTAGATAAGATGGTCATTGAACCCATGGATTTCTCTATGTAACATAGAAAACTTGGTCCCCATCTCCTCTTAAAATATGTAGCTCTACTATTTATGGTTCTTTAGTTGTGATGTTATATACTTTAGCCCAAACCTCATGACACCTATAATTTATCTTCTTCTTACAATTTGGATAATAGATGGTCAACATTTGATCTAAGGCTATTTGTTTTTGCCTTGAGTGTAGGCTATCTAGTTGGTTGGGTAAGTGACCAATGATATCCTATTTCATGTCTTTTAATAGGTTACTAACTTCTAATATTGATATCCCACTCACAGCTACTAGTGGAAGCTTGCTACCCTTCACTTTGTTTATGGTATACCTAGAATAATTCTTTCTCAACTCCTTGATGTCTATGAATGGTAGGTGGGAGATATCTCTCTCACTCATTATGTCCAAGGCTTATAGATAATATTCTCTAACTCCTTTCAAGAAGATGAGTTTTAGAGGCTCTTTTCCTAGTGTATTTTGCTTGAATTTTTGTACACTAAACATGAACCATTCAACATAGTCTTCCAAAGATTCATCCCCTTCTTAAGTCATCCTAAAGATGACATTTTTTTTCTATAGTTTATTCCTCATCCATATTCCTAATACTTGGCTATAAATTTATTTTTCATGTCCTCCCAAGTGTGGACTGAATTCTTATCTAGTCCCATGAACCAACGAAGTGTTGAGTCTCTGAGGGTGGCTATAAAAAGTTTCAATTTATGTGCATCCTACCTATATTCATATATTCTAAAGAGGATATCAAATTTTAAAAAAAATGTGTTTAAGTCTTTTGATAATATACCTCTAAAATTTGATAAGGTTGAGGGAGGAATATTTTTCATTTATGTTATACATATTGCATTTAGAATAGAAAACTCAAAAGTAACTGTGTCTAGAGTCCTATTTTCATCCACAAAGTCTCCTTCTCCATTCATGATGGCTTTTATTATGATATGGATACCAAAGGTACTCAATATCACATCTTCAAATTTTGTATCAGTTCTTTCATCATCATGATAGTAAAAATTTAGCTACTAATCCATATTCTATTTACTAGATGATAAATCTAAAGATTCTCCTAATATTTCTTTGATTTAATCAAGAAAACCTTGCTAGAAGGTTATTCTAATGTTATTTTATAGAGTGTATATTCATGTAGTTCTTCTCCTCTATTTATTCTTACCAACTTAGCTAATGCTTCCTCTACTTGTATTTCCTTTTTCAAAGCCAATATTACTTCTTCTATAAGCTACCTCTTTCAGTTTATAATATTTCCTTCTTCTAGAGCCTTCTGACTTATGTTATATTTTTCAATAGGATTCTTAGTTATTGTAGGTATTTTTGGTTCTTCCCTAGTATCAACTTGTGACTTTTTTGGTAGGAAACTCCCTCAATAATCTCTTTCTCTCTGCATAAACGTTATGCCACTCCTTCAACTATCTTATCCCTTCATGCAGAAGGTTAGTGTGATTTTCATGTGTTATAGTGGGGTGTTCAGAATAAGCAGAAAATAAGATGTAAAGAAATAAAGGAGTGAAGAAATCAAAATGTTTGGAATTTAAATTTTACTTCTAGAAAGTAGTAAATCTATCTACTAAAAGTAGGGAAATTACTCTATAAAGTAGGAAATAAAAGAAGAAAAACTACCCTAGAAATCAAGAAATGAAAGAAGGAAAATTAAAGGCACACTTTATGAAAAGTAAATCAATCTTTTAGGAAAGTAAATTCTAAAGAAAACTATTAACTAAGTTAATAACAAGATTGCAAAGAGGCATTCAAGTTTGTATACCATCAACATCGATAAACTTAGACATCTAGAATAAGACACTATAGTGCCCTCATGTGACTTACCTGACTAGGTAGGATAGTTCATTAATCAATCTTGAAAAGCAAATAATTGATTCTAGAAACCAATAATTGAGACCCTCCTTGGTAATGATGCCAAAATGTTATGTAGACTTGTTACTTGGTTAATTACTATTTTTTTAGTCTGATTAACATTAATTATCAACCTAGGGTGTGTATGTTTTTTAAGGATGTCAACACTATATATGCATTATTGATTCATAGATTAACTTGCTTCACTAGTTATAGTACAATGAACTTATGTTGAATTCACTAGATAGTTATACTATGAAACTATTATAATAGAAATATAGAAATACTTCACACTTATGAATAACACATGCATCACACTTTATGTAATCAAACTAATAATGAAATTAGCTTACACACACACTTAAACTAAAGAGAATTGGGATCTTCACTATAACTCCTTCTAAGGGGGCCCTTCCTCATTCAGAACTAAGTTCCAATCCTTCTCTGAGAGACTTGTAAAAGATTCTTATAGAATTAACATTCTCATTACTTAGATATGTATCAATTAAAGATTCAAATATTAAAATATTTAGAATGCAATGACTTCTACAATTCTACTATTTTTCTAATCATCTATCCAACCCCTAATCTAATCTAGGTTCTACCATTAAATACAAAAGGTAGTTTATTATCTTTAACCAAAAAAACTAAACTAGAGAAAGTAAAAATCCTTTAGGAACTATCCCAATTAACCTTCAGGTGGTTAGTAACTAAAGTTACTTATTTTATGCCTTATTGGGTTAAGGACAATGTATAATGTTTTGTTGTTTTACTTATTTTTATCTCCTTTATATTATCCTTGTCTTTCTCATCTTTGGTAGCACATCCAAGATTATTTTTATGTGGGGATTCAAAACAATAGCTATGGTGGATAATATTTAATCATTCACTCAATTTCTAAGACAACTAGATGTGCCCTTAAGATCTGATCATAACAATAGTTCTATTCTATGTAGTGGTTATCATTTACCTATAGGTGAAAGCTTGTAGCTACTTTAGGAAACCTATAGTTACTATGGGAAACCTATAGGTGGAAGCTAGTAGTTTCTACAAGAAACCTATAGGTGGAAACTAGTAGTGGCTATGGGTAGCCTGTAGGTGCTACAAGAAACCTATAAGTGGAAGTCAATAGTTGTTATGGGCAGTCTATAGGTGGAATCCAACAGTTGGTGTAGGTATCTTGTAAGTGTTGTTCCCAAAAAATATTCCTATAGATTTATGTTACCCTTCAAATGTATATTAAATAAATTTACACAAGTATAATCTAATTAAAAAAACATCATTAATTCATAACATACATATATATATCAATGCACACATAAAATCATAAATTCATTCATTCATTTGTATGAGTCATAGATGGTTATGTGGTTTTAAATATAAAAGGATATATACGAGGTATGGATGAGGCTATAAAATAAAACAATTGGTGGCCTCATCAAGTCGTTATAAGTAGAAACATGATGGTGAAACACTAGTTTGCCTTTAGGTGGTTATAATCAGGATCACTTGGTATAGAATAGAATAAGAAATGAAGGATACAACTACCAAACCATTATCATACTGCTCTAAAATATAACATATGTCTAGAGTGCTTAAATAACTATTGAAACTTGATTGGAATCTTCTTGCTAAAAATGCTCATGTAACCAATAGAATAGAACTAAGGGAAAATGGCTAGGTAGGGAGGGTGAAAACAACTCAATCAATAGGAAAGGCATGGTATAATGGTAAAGTGATATAATGGTATGGTACAAAGAATAATGTCAATATTATGGTATAATGGAAATAATATTTGTTGACCATTTTGATCACAAGTCAAAATGGGTCAACCCTTATAGTCAAAAACTTATATACAGGTCTATTATAATGTCATAGGGTGTTCCATAGTCCATTTCATGTCATTTCATATGTTTTAACCTTGATCATGGTCTTGTTAACTCCTTATGTCTTTTTGAGTCATTTATGGGTCATTTTAGAGCCTTACATGAAAGTGATATGTTTCCATGGTGTTTGAGCATTCAGAGACATGATGGAGGTTTACATAAAGTCTCAATGGTTCATTAAAGCCTTGGTAGACAAAAAAATCATTTCCTATATTTGCATGCACATTCATCTACAATGAATGGGCACCTATAGGTTATATGGAGAAGATCATCATGTTGAAAAAGAGGAATTGCCTAGCTTCAATCATTTCATGGTTTAAAGAGCTTATTTGAAGAAGATGAGGATGTTCAAGATGAATCATAAGGGTAGATCAGGGAGCATCAAATTTAAGTCATAGGAACTAACCATTTGGACTCAAAGAAATATAACCATGGATTTCATAAGTATTCTAGCTACAAAGTTTTGAAGCCTCACTCAATCGAATCAAAGTTGATAGCACATGAGTGATAATGAAGTCAATAATTCAAAGACCCTGAATAATATAGATGGTGCATTTTTTTTTTACAAAATATGCTTGATGATCCATGTATAATATTGGAGTCAATGAGTCAAGATCAAGGATTGATGGTGAAATTTAATCATATAATCAAAGATTGATAATGAACATTCATTCAATAAGTTAGATGATCTTCAGAATGGATGTGATGGTGTTAAGTGTCACAATCATGTTAAATTGATAGTAAATTGATGGCCTATGATTGATCCTATTTTTAGATGGAGATCAATGGTGAATATTTGATCACACAAACTAAGGATATATGACACACATTCAACCATTCAGAATCAAATCAATGGTGTGCATGAGGTCAATAAGTCAATGTGCCTAGATTAGATGTAGGGCCACCACAATGTATAAGCATGATTAATCATATGAAGATTGATAACAGGGTCTATAAAGGGCATGTGGGGCTACCAAGTGTTACAATTTTTGATGTAAATCAAATATTAATGGTTTATGTTGAATTTCAAGGATAGGAGACTCCTAAGGAGATCAACAGAGCAAATTTGATCAAGTTATATGGGGCACAATATGAAGACACATGTCTGGAGAGACAATAGGCATATTTTAAAATTAAATAAGTAGTGTGTTAAGGAGATGACACATGGATAGATATGTCAAATAAAAATATTTTATGGACCCAAACACATGAATGCATAAACATGAGGTTAAAATATGATTTGTGTTATTAGAGCATGTGTCTCAAATTTGTATGCCACCATTAAAGCTCAGTCGAGAATAAATCATAAACATTGAAGTCTTAGGAAATATCATAAAAAAATTGGGAATACAAACATCCCTACTATGTGATCCATCATAGGCAGTCTTAGATAGAGATTAAAGATAAATGATGACTACCAGGTTTATGGGATGAAAAATATGAAGAATGATGCCTTAAAGATCAAGAAATGACTATAGATGGTGAATGCAAGTGTCTAAAAGATAGATAGTGGATAGGAGAACATTTAAAGACTATCATATCATGTTTTAACCTCCCTAATATAGTGCATATGTGTTAACTCTCCCTATCCTAGTTTCAAATGCTCAATTGATGATCCATGATGAAGGTAGTTTCACAAAGTCTAGCTAGAGAGTCTTAATGCCATTTTGGAAGTTTGTCATAGTTTATATGGACAATTTTATAAGGAGACATTCATGATCTATTTAAAATTACATTATCTTAAAATGTAACTATATTTCATGCCTTGACATGTGGCATTATGAACCTTGAACTTTTTTACTTCATTTTCTTCTCTTTGCTCTCTTATTCTGTAAGTAACAACCATTTCAGCTCTTTTAAGCTAATACCACAACATGTATAGTGAAACCCTTTTAGAATGGCATATTATTTTACCTTTGAACATTAATTCAAGTTATGTTTTGATTTTATTAACAATTATCTAAGTGTGTAAAGTGATGTATAGTGGAGTTAGTGATAATTCTCTATCCTTTCCTACCTTATCCTCTCATATTTATGCAAGAGTTCCTATTCTAGCAAGTCATATAGAGTGTAATCAAGTTCGTTAGGATCCTTTCGAGTGTGATATTATTCTTATAATTTTCACTCTACCATTTTTTTCATTTACCTTGTGTTTCTCTCATACACATCACTTCTATATTTAAATACTCATGTTAGAATCCTTTAGGACTTTGAAGCTAGTTTGTATGCCTTGTTTCATTGTGATAAAAGTATGATGGTCATGTGGAAATAATATAAATGAATCATCACCTTATAATATATTAATTTTATCTATCTTATAACTCTTTTCTTCATAAGAAAACATTAGTTAAGTAATAAGCATTTCAAGATACATTTAGGGAGCTAGCTCTTAAATCTATAGGCTCACTTCCTATTGATCAAGTTTTACTTTTAGGTCAAACTTGGACCCCTATAGGTAAAAACATGTTTTATTAGATGATATATGGGTATGAATATATTTTCATCAGATTATTTTATGTCATTTGATGTTATTTAATGCAATTTTAGCCTTGGTCTTAGTTATATTAGTCAATTTGTCAATTTAGAGTCATTTAATGTGCTTTTGAGAGTCATCAATGCAAATGACACATTTACCAAGGTTCAAAAGTGTCATATTTTCATTTTTAACATCAAATAATTTATTTGAGATGTTAGTTATGTCAATTACATTGAAATGTTGTAAGTTATCTAATTGAAAGTTTAGAAATCAGTTGAAAAAGAGGGAAAATGACACTTGTACAACACATAGGGAAGTGTAACCCATGTGGAAGATCATGGGGGTCTCATAATATTTATAAAAATAATATACATGATTTTTTTGATATTTAATTGTAATTTTTAAGCCAAAAATATTTTGTTCATCTCTTAATCTTATGGATAGACTGAAGGACACTCAGGTTTTTTCTCAGTATAAGTAGCATAGGTAGTTTCAAGAAAAATAATTTTGGGAGATGATATTAAAATATGATCCCTTAATTTTAATATATGTATTTAAAATATTATTCAACTATTATTTATGAACCATTGCTAACAAGTTGACTATGTCTTTTTTCTAGCTATTTCATGCACCTTATAGGTTTTGATCAATTCTGGCCAAATCCATACAAATAATTTGGTGATGTTAGATCTAAAGGATTTTGGATTGCTTATAATATGATATACATTCTTGGTTTCATGATTCATTATGTTCTGATGAGTATATTATCCCATGATGCAAAGAGGTGTCACCATGTATGGTTTTAGATGGAGTGCCTCTATTTGTTGAGTGTTTTCTCCTAAAAGTTTCTCATACATCTTGGAAATGGTGTTATACAAGACTCTAGATCATATGACCACCTCCTCTCATGTTTTTACTTCACAATGTCACCACTTTGATTACTTAATAGCTTATTTCCCTCCATGGTCAGCTCTTTCCACAATTCTAGTTGTAGTCTCATGTATAAGTTGGTCTAATAGGTCTATGAGGTTGTAATGGAGATGTATTATATGATACAAGACTTTAGGATTTTAATTAAGTCCATTTTAATTCTTGTGGAGGTGTAAATTTGATCATATACTCCCATTCCATGGCAAGGCAACTAGTTGATACTTTTGTTTGCTCTATTCACATATTGGCAAATGATTTTTCATGTTGTAGCAGGTGTTCTAAATCTAGTTCCAAGGTAAAAAGGATGGATATCACATGTTTTATGAAGGATAATAAATTTTGGGCTGCCTTGAATCTAGTTCATCATGTTTTTTCTACATTTCATTGCTCAACCTACATAATTTGCTTAATGTGCACCTACAAGACCATTTGTTGATGTCATGTTGATGTAAGGAGAGGTGAATATGTGTTATAAATCCTTGGTTATAATTTAGGTACATTTGGAGGTTTAAAAAAATTATATTAGGTTCATTTGAATTCATGGTTTCTATCTATCCACACTCAATCCACTATTTGAGCATTAAAATAGCCACCTACAAGTGGTTGAGCATGGAGTTAGGGTGTTATACAAAAGAGATAAAACAATGTAACATCTATTTGAGATATTAAGATAGAAAAAAAAATTCAAAACATACCTATTAAAATATCTTAGAAGGAAAATGAGACATGGAATTAGTTTAATGGTCAAGGATTGAGTTTAGGGATGGAATCCCTAAAAGAGCAAAATAGAGCTCCAACAGGTTTTGGTGGACCTTATAAAACATGTTTAAAAGGTGTTTAAAGACATATAAATAGGTGAACCTTATATCCATATCATATTCAAATGATCTTATAAAATTTTAGAAGGAAAATACTAGTGGAAGATGGTTTTGCAGAGCTTTAAACATGCCTTAGAACACACTGATACCCTTCAATGACATGTATAGGCCTATAGATGCAAATGACCTTTTGAAGCAAAATTAAGAAAATGGTTATGAATAATGGTTTTTAAAAAATTAGATAAGGTTGGAAGGATTTAAAGAATACAAAACAAATATTTGAAGGTTCCCTTGCAATCCCCATGACTACCCTATCTATAAGCTACCCTCAAAAGATGCATCTACAACCACCATGGAGTTTCAAGCTTGAAAGAGGTTCTTTCTTACATATATAAATCTTAGGTTATGTTCATGGTTCCAAAGGATGATTAGAAAATTTATCAGGTTCCCGATCATATTTATAAGCAAAATTTATTATCTTTCAACCCTAAGAGCACCTACAAGGGTCAATAAATGTAGGGTTTCTCAGTCTTATAGGCAAGGAGGACTAAATTTTTGAGATAGGTGCTTATAAATCCATTATTAGGGGTTGATATGTGGAGTGAAACAATAAAATTTATGTAGTTGTATTGGAAAGATTAAGTGAGTTTTATACCTTTTTTTATAATACCTAGAACATGCTCAAGTACCCCCCCAAGCATGGAAGATGATGACCTATAATAGGGTCTTAAGGAAAATTGTCTCAGTCAGGTGAAGGTATAGTTTCAGTTTCTATGAAGTAAAATAGGTGAATACAAATGAAACACAAATTTTTTTACCTCCATAAAGTGTCAAAAGAGAGTCTTAAAGAACCATGATCACCCTAATAAAGGCCATGAAACCTATAAGTAGGGGTCAAATAGAGCTATCCTAATCTTAAGCTAAAATGACATACAAATGGCCTAATGGCTATTAAGAGAGTGAGAACAGGGTTAAAAAATGAAATTTAAAGGCAATAAAGGGTTAATAATGTTTCACAACATCCTATTCAAGACCTTCATGAGGTAATAGACACCTACAACCAGCTTAAAGGGCAAAGTTGTCTCAGTCAATAGAGAATAGATAACATGAGCTACAAGAAGGACTATGGCACTCTTAAGTGAGAGTACATTTGAAGAAAAATTTGGTGAACTTAAGAGATCTCAATGGATTATAATAAAATCATGTGCAAGACATTTTTATACCTTGAAACTTACATGAGTAAGTAAATGTAGAGGTGTCTTAGTCTAGTTAGTAGGGTATAACTTGGTAAGGGTAAGTGAAACATGGACTATATACAAGTGAAAGGAAAGTTTAAATGACAAAAAAATGATCCATGATGGTCCAATTAGTTTCATAAAAATCCTAATATATTTATAATAGGTTCATGTACTTTTCTTACTTGGCATATGGGCAACAATTTGTACAAAAAGGCTAGGAAACCTCTTGGTTCAAAGGGTAAGCATGAAGAATCTAAGGGAGGAAGTGTTTTGGATGGATTTAAAATATAAATGAGAATTAAATTTAGATTATAAACATTTTAAAACATCCCAAAATCATTATTTTATCTTGTAGAGGTCGCCCATAGGTGGTTTTGAAGAAAAAATGCAGGAAAATAGGGTTTTTGAGGCCTTTTTTATGCATTTTAAGATGGTTGGACACCCTAAACATGGAATAAAACCAAAAAATATTGTAAAATGGTAATTGTGAATTTTAAAAACTCAAAAATAACTCAATTTTCATAATGTATGAGGTTTATACCTCTCTAATTTTTCTCAGAGGTTAGCCAATTGAGGAAAATCAGACTTTGGCAAGATGAGCTTTTGAGGTCAAAATGAGCAAAGGAATCAAAAAGGAGATTTGTAATATTCATGAAAACAAATTATATGGTGTATATAAGTAAAATAAGGTATTATAATAAATATATAAAGCTTTTAATCCTCAAATTATCCATTTTCCCTTCATACACAATCTAACTAGATAAGGTTTCTACTAGGTCTAGTTGGTGAATGATAGAAGCTAATATAGTAAAGTGATTGAAAGGGTATTTATTGGTATTAATAGATAAAAAGGGATCTCAATATTCATAATAAACCAATACAACCATGAGGTACTATTATTAACATATAATTCCATCAAGTTACCTAGTAAACCTATTGGGTTTTGAGAAGGCCTAATGCCAAATGGTAGTCTATCTTCACTTCTAACTCTTGGTAAAATATAAATATGATTGAGGTATAATTTTTAGGTCACAATATAGGTTTGAGATCTTGTTGAGTGCAGATAATTTATCATTAGATCCATATTTGAGTTTAAAACCACTCACCCTTATGAAAAATTGGAAAAGCAAGCTCGATAAGGCAACTTTTGGAGCTCACATCTCCTTAGAGGATATACATGGGAGAAAAAGGAGTTAAAAGGAGTTAAATAAGGTAATTTGAAAATAATTTTTTGCATTTTTTGGAACTTTAATTGCAAACTTTATGAACAATGGTTAAGAGCAGAAAACTGTCTAAAACCCTTGAATGAACTTGATGGGGAAAATTAGATTGGAAATCTAATATAAATACATATTTTGAAAAGGAAATATATTGAAACATGTATAATACTCCATGTATAATATGAATCCAATTTTGAGTCCAAGTGTGAGGGGTGACAAAAAAGAGGAGTTTTTAGACTACAGGGAGTGATGTTTTCCTTCTAAGAGTTTTTAGATAATTAAAATCAGAACCAATGCATAGAATTTCATGCTTGAATTCCTTACCTCTTATCCCAATAATTATACTTATCCATATTTAGTTTTGGGACTTTCAAATAGGACCAAATGATAAATGCAATTTTCTAAGCTAGGATTGAGAGTTTTATGCCATTTTTCATAAATTTCATGACTTGTATGGACTTTTGTACCTCTTAACATTTCATGGTTCACACCATATATATTTATCATGAAATTTTAACCCTTTTTCTTAGATTTAATAGTGTCCAAGTGACCTTTGGACTTCCCTTGACTTCCTTCTTTCTTAAAGCTATAAATTTTGACTCTTTTGGCTCTTTTTAGGAGCCTCCATTGGTTAATGGTGAAAACCTAGCCAAATTTGTACTTGAATGACTCTTAAAGAAATAAAAAAGTTATTTTTACTACTCAAATGATATTCAATTGAGTTTTAGTGCAATCTTGTTGGTCTTATCTACTAGAAGAACATCTTTTCTAGTATGTTACCCTTGATAATTCACCAAACATGCAAAAGAGTGATTGTTATAGGTCTTTATTAGTCTTATTTTCAAGTGTTGAAGCATATATAAATGGTCTATAACTATATTATATCAATTAATCATTCATTACTCTCCTATTTATCAAATACCTTCTAGAACTTAGCTTATGTAACACCAATGTGACAATACAACTTAAACCATGAGTTTTGTGTAAAAGACATCTTGTTTGACTCTAAGTGGTAAAATTTTAGTCAATGGGTGGAAATATACTATTGGTGCATCACCTTTTTTAGTTTTTTTATTAACCCTTTTCATCCAAAGTTTATAGGAAAAAAATTGTTTTCAAATATTGCATCAAGGGAACTACCCTTCTAGAGATTCATCTCAACTTGCACTTTATTCAGCTTCAATGGTGTGTGTTATTATGTTATTTTCCTAGAGCACCATCTTGTATTACACCTACATGAAACATGATGAAATTTGAGTGGGGTATATGTTTACACACAATATTTCAAACTTTATCAATTATTGAAACTCTTTATCTTTCAATAACCCATCGAGTCTCAATCTCTTTGAGTGCATGCCTTAAGGGGTGCACTAAGAAAGGGGTGGCCAGACCATTGGTGCTTCATAAGATTGTTATCCCTTTTTACCACTTGTTATCTACACACTTGTCTCCTAAAATCCATTCCCCTAACCTCTTCCTCCTATTTTTTAACCTCCTCTAGTCTTTTACCACCATCATTATCCTTTTCCCTAAGTTAAACCCCTTTTGGTAGTTTACATGAAAAAGTCAACCATATCAACCGTGTATTGTTATTTACAAAGCTTACTAGGAACTAGGTCAGCCCATGGCTGACATAGTGCATAACCTAGTTAGTTTTTTCCAATTTATATACTAGGTTGATTAGGTCGACCTTATCAGCCTAAATTTTTTAAGGGTTTAGGGTTATACTCACCTATATAAACACACTCATTTCCATCATTTATTACAAAGAGAAGAAGAAGAAATAAGATATCTTATGTATCTAATTATCCACCATTCTGCTTGAGGATTGAGCTTAGGGTTTCATACTTTATTTAAAGATATGTGTGTGTGTGTGTGTGTGTGTGTGTGTGTGTGTGTGTGTGTGTGTGTGTGTGTGTGTGTGTGTGTGTGTGTGTGTGTGTGTGTGTGTGTGTGTGTGTGTATAATCTTATGGAGAAGTCTTTTGGATGCATTGATAGGTTGTATAGCCTAGAGATGATTTATCCTTGTTATCCTTACATATCACAACAACCTCTTGAAAATAATCTTCACCAAGGTAGACATTGAGGCTCAATGGGCTCATCTTTGAAGGTAAGTATTTCTAAATTTGTTCCTCTTTTGTAAGAGTAGATAGATATGATTTTTTGAATTCTCTTACATGTATTAGGCTTTTGTATACATTAATGTGAGTATATATATTATATGCATGTTTAATTTTCATGTTTATTACCCACACTTTGTGACATAAGCTTAAGTGAGCACTAGATTAGACTTTACTTTACTTGTTATTAGTTTAATGAATATGAAAAAATAGGACCTAGTTAGGGATACTACATAATTTTGATTAACTTGATGCTTTGAAACCCTCCCTAGTGATATTATTTATGGTAAGAGATCCATTGACTAGGTCTAGTTGTTCCATCTTTGTCATGACCTTGATTATCTAATGTATCACCAAAAGGAAGTATAAGTAGGATCTATCTTCTTCAATATAGGATTTATTTGTAAATATGCTGCATTTCCCATTGCATATAGTTTCTATTACTAGCTTTCAAAGAAATACATGGTTTTTTAAATTTTAAAAGGAGGGAAATTTATTTTGAAAGTTACAACACCTATTTTTAGTTTTAAAATTCATAAATGTCATTGAATTTGAATAAATATAAAGGGTTATTTTTTTTAAGTGGGGGGTGTCATTATAAAATAAGTTATTCTTTTTATTGTTTTTTATAAAGCAATAGGGTGAGGATTTTAGGCATTATATTATTTTTATTATAAAAAATAATATAAAATTATGGGGGATCAAATTATCTCTTCTAGGAGTTTCATAAATTTTTATTATTTTTTAAATAAAAATAATAGTTTGTATTGTGAGCTTGTTAAAAGATGGGAAATTGAAATTCTTTAAAACTTCTTCATATTTTTTCTAGTTGAATACTATAGGCTGAGGTCTAATTTTTAAAGTGGCCAAACTCCCTCAAATTCAAAACCACATTATGTATCTCACACTCACTTTATTTCTTTTTACATTGGTTCATTTGATGCATTATTGGTAGAGCCCGGCATCCTCACCTTGTTTGAAAAAAATCATCTTTTTGGACACTCACACTAATTACTCTAGACACATTATTGGTTGAGTCTAATGTATTTTTAGCATCAATTTTAAACATTTGGGGGGGGGGAGGGTTCACCATTTCATATTTCATGGGGATTTGATCTTGTTGTGTCACTTTTTATATTTTTTTCTCACACTTTCAATTCTATAATAATTACAACTTGCACTACTAATAAAACTCAACTCAATACTAAATGGATTCAAGTTACTTCCTTTGACTATAATGAATGTAAAATTAGGATGATAATCATGATGAGTAATGGTCTATATAGGATAACCATGGGTGATGAAACTTAACCTAGCATAGATGCAAAGAAAATTAAGTGGTATAACCATAGTGATGAATCCTATGGGCTATTATGTATTTTTGTAGCACTTGATATCCTATTTCACTTAGATCCTTATAAATCACCCAATAATGATGGACCATTTTAGGAAATATATTTTAGGTGTAAGATGTGATGATAGGTCACAAACTTGAGAATGAACTCATTAGCCTATGTCCTAGAAACTTTGACTCCCTTGATAATTTTGTCACTAAGTTCATGTCCTTAAGATTGTATTTGAAAGAATGTATGATAAATAAATAATTACCAACTTATTATTTATATACTCTCTAAACTAGGTCCTGATTATTCAATCTTTGTCTCTAATTTCCATGCCACTAAAAGTACTTTGGATGCTACATGGAAGATGGCTTCTTTAGATTTTTTCATTACTGACATAACTAGGGAATAATACAAGTTGATCTATATTTGCACATTTAAATCCACAAAATTTCAATCCATAATTTATGGGAATGGGAAAGTAAAGACTTCAAATAAAGAAAAAAATAAGATTAAGGATATAGAGAATAAATTCTCAACCTCTTCTAAAACAACCACTAAAACCTCATCTTCTAATGACAAACATAAGAAAAATAAGGTTAAGTGTGCCTACTATAATAAAAATGATCATGATAAACACATGTACATGAAGAAATAGATAGATCACCTAACTTATCTCCCAAAAAAGAACAACATAAGTGTTCCTAAATCTATGAAGCATAATTCATCAACCCAAGATTATACTAAGGCAAAGGGAAAGGGAAAATATAATAATAAGGCTAATGATATTATATCCATTATAGCTTCAATATATTTATGGGTTATTGAATTAGGTGATTCTCACCACATGGGCTCTTCATTGGTTGAGTTTTCTTCTTTAGAGCCTTGTATCATGTCCTCTTTCATTTTGGTGATGACACTTATGTACCAATTGTAGGGAGAGGGTTTGTTTAAATGGAAGGAGGAACATTCAATAATGTTTTATGTTTCTTCTCTTTTAACCAGTATATTATCAGTGTATCAAATCACTCATTTCAACAAAGGCATGAGGATTAAGTTTTTACTAGATTAATCTATCATCAGGGAGTTTCATAGTGATTCTATAGTGTTAGTGGGTAGGTAAAATCACCAAGATAGGTTATACACCTTCTCACATTTTTCACCTAATTCTTCTTTGACTACATTACTGATCCATTTAGATGGAGTTATAAAATTATGACATGACCAATTTGTCTACCTTAACTACCACTACCTTAAACATCTTAGAAAAAATTACATGGTCATAGACTTTCCTCGATTCCAATTCTGTAAGGGACTATGTGAAGGTTTCTCTCTTGGGAAGCATCCTAAAGCAAAATTAGACAAATGTAAAGCTTGGATGGCTTCATAGGCATTGGATTTAGTATATAGTGATGTGTCTGGGCCTTTCCCCAATCTATCTTTTACATGGGATAAGTAATTTATCACTTTCACAAATGATTTCTTGAGATATACATGGGTTTATTTCCTTAATAAATTTTTTGAAGTGTTTAAATATTTTCAAGACTTCAAGGCACTTGTTGAGAAATAATCTTAGAAATTCATCAAGGTTACTTGAACTAAAAAATGAGGTGAATATGTTAGTAATATATTTGAGCAATTTTTATCCATAGAGGGGATTTATTTGTAGTATAAAATTACTTATAGTCCTTCATATAATGGAGTTTTAAAATGCAAGAACCGATCCTTGAAAGAGATGGATAGCTTTATGACTCATTTTAAGTCTTTGACACCTTAGTATTAAGATGAAAGCCATTAATTATGTTTGTTATATTCAAAATAGGGTTCCTCATAAAGATTTGGAAGGCATAACTCCCTTTTAATCTTGGCATGCAAAGAAACTTGAAGTTGAGCACTTTAGGGTTTTCATATCTTTAGCTATGACACATATACTAAATAAGAAACACAAAGATATGGAACCTTAGTCTAAGCCTTGCATATTTTTAGGTTATCCAAATGGTGTTAATCAGTACCACCTTCTACATATGACCACACATGAGATTTTCATAGAGAGAAGTGTTAATTTTTAGGAAAGTACACTTGACACTTATTATTCTTCATTAGATTCACTTATACTTGATTATTTTTATTCTGAATCAGATCATCTAGAGTGGGTTCTTGAGCCAGGGTATTCTTATTATTTTTATAGTTATGATAGTGAAGGTAGTGATGGGGACTCATTTATATCCACTTATAGTCATGTTTCATAAGATGAGGAGTCAACACCTGACTCATGCACATCTAGGCCCCTTTTGGATAGGTAGGCACTTTAGAGTTTAGGAACTTAGGCATGGGATCTAATAGATGACATTTATAATCATGTAAACTATCAATATGGTCCACATGATTTTTTTAATTTAGTTTTAGATCCACAAACATTCTAAGAGAAGTCAAGCATACCTAAGTGGGATAGTGTTATGCAAGAAGAATATTCCTCCTTAACAAAAAACTACACTTTGGATTCAACTTCACTTCCTAACAGAAGAATGATGGTTTAATGTAGGTGCATATATTAGACCAAGTTTGTAGTAGTTGGGTCACCTAATAACTAAAAAGTGAAATTGGTCACCAAAGGGTTTTCATAGGTAGCTGGCACTAACTACTCAAATAACTTTGCACCTATTTTAAAGACGAATTAAATCTAACTCACACTAGCTTTAGCCACAACGCATGGTTGGGATGTGTACTAGATGGATGTGAAGAGTGTTTTTCTTCATAGAGACCTTGAGGAGGAGATGTACATGGATCAACCAACTAGGTTTTTCAAGATTCATACTTAGTTTATAGACTTAGGATATCCATCTATGGCCTCAAATGGGCCCCTTAGGCTTGGTAAAATAAGATGGATTTCTTCTTCCTTACTTCAAGGTTTTCTAGGTGTCATTCAGACCCTAATGCATACTTCTTACAATAGGATGATCTTTTAATTTTTTGGTCCTTTATGTTGATGATGTTTTGATCATCAGGATTTCCTCATCATCTATTACAATGGTGAAGAAAACTCTATGGTACAAATTTTACATGATAGACTTAGCTATTATGCATTACTTCCTTAGCATTTAGATTTCATAGTCTAATTCAGGGATTTTACTTGCACAACCCAAGTATGCTCTCGATCTTCTAGATTAATTTCACATGAGTAATTGTAAGCCATGTTTGACTCTCTTTCTATTATGATTCAAAATTGAGGCTGATTATTATAAATATTTGGTTGATGACACTTGGTATCAACAAATTGTTAGTAGCCTCATTTATTTGACTCATACTAGGCCTAATTTTTCATATGTAGTAGACACTATTTCATAATTCATGCAAAAGCCCTATGAGATACACTAGAAAGTAGAAAAGTAGATACTCCACTAAATTCATGGATATTATAGTTTTGAGATTTAGTACACATTTGGAATAAGTGTTGACTTGGTTATTTTTTAGATTCATATTCAAATGATAATACTCAGTATTGCAAGTCCACATCAAGTTATATTTTTTCTTTGGGTTCTAGTCCTATCATTTGGTCTAGAAAGAAGTAAAATGATATTGTTACATCATCCATAGAGTTAGAGTATAGGGTACGTATCAAAAAACTAATGAGGTTATTTGGATTCAGGGGATTCTATCTATATTTTGCATTCCTTTCATGCAACCTAATACCATATACTATGATAACTAGAGTACTATACAAATATGAAGGAACCTGGTTCAACACCAATGGACCAAACACATTTAAATTCATAATCATTTTATTTAGGAGCTTATTCATGGTTAGGTCATCAACTTGATATTTTACCATTATTCAAATCAAGTTGTAGATATATTTACCAAACCCTTCATCGAGAGCAAGTTCATTCATTTATGAACACTTATTGAGGTACATTCTACATTAGTATCAAAATTAGATTTGGGGGGCACTTTCTAGCTTCTTCACTTCTTCTATGTCTCTCTTTTGGGGGGGAGTTTTTTTTACAGGTTTTCTCATTTTATTTATTTTATGAGAGATTTCTTTCTACATGGGTACCTGATTAATCCTAGTTGTTGAGACCTATTTTTATGTCACATTATTGACCTAAGTTATGTTTGGGGGGGGGGTGTTAGTGTAGGTATTTATTTTCTCAAATTTATTTGTTTTGGAATATTATATTTGTTAACATGGAATTTTCTTACATTTTTGGAATATTCTTTGTGTAGGTGGAGTTAGTGTGTCATAGGTTTGACCAAAAGGCTAGGATGTAACTCCTTTAACCACATTTAATAGAGGAGTTTCACCTCTATTCTAGGATCCTTTGAACACATTTTTTGGAGGAGTTACTTGTCTATTTTATGGTTCTTTGAATACCATTTTTGGAGTTATCAAAACTCTTATATGTATACTTGACTTGATGATCTTTTTCACTTAATGAAATACTAGTTTTTCTCCATTTTGGTCTCATGAAATAGTCTTGCTTTATGATTTCATCTTGATTTGGATTCATTATGGTGTGAACTAACTTTGTCTCATGTGATCATTCAACCATCACATCTATATCATTTGAACCTAGAAACAACTCTGATATGAACCACTCATTGTAGTATTTCACCAAATAATGGAATATCCAACATTCACTAGTTCATGAAGAACCTTGACTTATTATCAATCAAGTCATAGACAAATTTTAGACCAAGGAAGAGAATAATGTACCTTAAAAAGGCATGGTGAAAACTCTCAAAAAATAAATTGCCCATATTCAGTTTGAGTAGATACCTCAGGCTAGTAACAAAACAATAGAAGCCATGGCCATGATTTTTTCTACGAACCAAATCATAGATTAGGCAAGAAATTATCAATTCTTTGTTGAATATCTTCTAGTTCCTTCTCATGAACATTCAGCTATCGATATGATTTATGATATTATTAGTTCTAAATTTTTTCAGTATTCCAAACTATATGATTACCTTCATGACCAAATCATCCCACCTAAACTTTCTCATAAAAATACAAAATCCTCTATCCATCAAGCATCTAATTACACACTACTTGGACCCACACTTTAATGTATAAGATTTGATGGAACTTTGCTTTATTATTTAACTTTAGAAAAATTTAGATTAGCACTAAGGGAGGTTCATGAAGGGGTTTATAGGGTCCACACTAGTGGGGTCATCCTTTTCAAAAAGTTACTATGTAATGGTTACTTTTGGCCAAGTATTGGAGTTGATACTACTTCATATGTTAAAACAATGTATATAATGTTAGAACCATGTTAATATTATACATGATCCAACCCAAACACTTAAATTAATGAATACACCATGGAGATTTTAAATGTGAGGACTTGACTTCATAAGATTAACCCTACATTCTTATATGGATATAAACATATCCTTACCACCACTAAATATTTCACTAAGTGGGTGGAAGCCATTCCCCTAACTTATGTGATCAGTAAATAGATAGCCAAGTTCATTTTCAATTTCCTCATCTACCATTATGGCATTCCTTCCAACCTTACCTATGATAATGTTAGTTCATTCAAAAATAAGGATGTTAATGCCCTTTATGCCCAATACCATATTACCCAACATTTTAACACTTCATACTTCTTACAAGGCAATGGCCAAGTAAAGGAATATAATAAGATTATTATACATATCCTCAAGAAGATCATTAATGATGCTAGCCATGATTGGCACTTATAAAATTTTCATACCCTCTAGGATTACCATACCAATTTTTTCACTCCAACAAGATCCACACCTTATTCCCTATACTATGGCATCAAGGACATTCTTCTTATCGAGGTTGAGTTACCTTACCTATGTATTTCACAATATCACATCCTTGATGATGAGGATTACAAAATAACTTATTTTTAAGAGTTATAACTAATAGATGAAAAATTGATGGAAACCTTGAATGGCCTTTAACTACATCAAAACTGATTTCATGGTTAATATAGGTGTGTCAAACATAGAGAATTAGAGCTTGGTGATATTGTACTAAAATAAAATTAGAAAAACACCAATGTTGAATGCAAGAAGAAAGGAAAATTTAAGCCTAATTAGTTATGACCCTATGTTATTATCAGTAACTATTGTTTTAGGGCATACAGATTGGATATTGTAGAAGGAGAAGAACTTGATGAATCGATGAACATGATACATATCAAACATTTTTTCACTTGAGTGACTTGAAATGCTTTCTATGAAGATCATTTACTTCATGTCATACCATATCTTTATTTATACCATGCCATGTTCTTTTCCCATCGTGTCATTCCTATTTACCTCAATTTGTTTATCCTCTCACATTACCTTTTTGATCTTGGTTCCAATCCATTAGTATTATAGATAGTATCAGTGGTTAAATTTTGATGCATTTTAGTAAATGATTTATATGTGTGACTATTGAATGCATTATTTAAATGGTAGTATATTTGAGTATTATGATAGTGATATGAGAAATTTCATGTTCATTTTTGTCAAGTTTTATATCATTATACTTTGTCATACTACCATTTTAACATTGTGAGATTTTCCTATTTAAAATCTTGTTGTTAGTTAGTTAGATTCCTCACTATGAATGCACTATAGTTGATTTAGATCCATTTGGACTATGTAGGTAGCACTCAATGTTTTTTGAGGTCACCTCATCCACCCTTAAGCTAATGTTATTTTTATTTTATGAGTAACTAAAGCCACCATTCTCACCATTTTGTGAGAAACCTAAGCCAATGCTCTCACAATTCTGTGAGTTAAACCATTTTATATCTCGTAATCCTCTATTGAGTTGAGATGCCAAAGATCCTAAAATATCAAAAATCCTAAAAATAACCTAAAAATCAAACATGTTTAGAAAAATGTTTAAGATCTCCCCGAGAGATATTAAGACACAAATTTTTTGCTTTCTTTGTCATCATGTTCACTAGTGGCTTTTCCTCTTTTCTAGGTGGCATGGTTTACCACATTTACCATGTATGAGTTTCTTATCCAACCATGATCATTTACATTTGCCTTTACCATTTCCTAATTGTGTTCCCTCCCATTTTTGGTAGAACTATATCAGCTTGAGTTTTGCACATAGTATCTAGGCAATGCTTGGATGTATGGAACACCCCAGGTCAACTCGGCTAATATCATTGATTGAGATCATTTACTAGTTTCATTGACTATTCTTTGTTATCAATTTATCTCAAAATGCTCTTGCCATTTCGTGAATTTAGCCTTTCCTATTTTCCTCTACAATCAATATTTTTTCTTTATCATCATTTTTCTTCTCTTCCCATTTCTAAGAGAAATACATTTGGCCTAAACTCTATGTTGGACTTAGTGTCCATGGGACTATGTAGGAAGAATCCACTTGCCTAGGGAATTTTGGAGTCAATTTGGCCACCGCTTCCTTATTCTTCTATTCTACCTTTTTCATTCATATACCATTATACTGATGCCATTGTTTACTATAGCCTATGGACCACCCCTTTCCAAGAATAAAACTTTTCTTACACATGCATGATCAATTTCATTAATTCATTTTAGTTCATTACTTTTTTAAATTCTTCTATTTATTGTTTTTCCTTTCCTATTTGCCTTACATTAGTTTTCTTATTACATTTTCCTAATATTAGTTTTTTATTGCATTTACCATAGATTAGTTTTTCTATTACATTTTCCTTAGATTAATTTGTTTATTGCATTGTGACATAGGTAGTTTATTCATTTTATTTTCCTTTAGTTAGGTGTTTTATGTTTGTTTGTTTTGAGTGTTGTGTGTCTAAGGATGATTAATTTACACTTGAGTCTTTCCTCTAGTTGGGCTTGAGTTGTTTACTTTTTGAATTTAGATTGTGTTATTTGCCTCTCTTTTCCTTGGTTATCATAGGTTTATTACATTATGTTTACACTTAAGTCTTGATTTGTTATATATTGTACTTGAGTTGTGAGTATTTGTATTTATTCCTACACTTAGTCTATTGCATTATATTTATATTTAGGATTTTATTGATTATATATTATGCCTAAGTTGTTTATAATTACTTATAAATTAAGTATGTCCATGAGTAGGACATACATTATTATTATGGTTTATTTATAACTATGATTCTTAATGTCTCATGCTACAACAAAATTAGGCTAAAGATATTTCAAATAGTGGTGCTAGTAATATTTCTCCTTATTCATAACAAGAATACCCAGACAATCCAAACCTATGATAACCAAATCATAATGAATATATTATGTGATAGTTAGGATGTGTATCTCCAAATAAGCATATATTATAGGTCATAAAATTGAGTAGATGCATACATAACATTTGTTATTGTTGACTTTGTAAGTCACCTACTCAATAAGTGTTGAACTCATAAGGACTACACAAAAGGTTGTGCACTTGCAAAATGTTAATTTACCTAAAAGTAAGCTAACCCACTGATGCTACTTGTTCATGCATGCACTCAATAGTTGACATGGGTTTTCACATCAACTAAGTGTTGATTTGTGATTAAAGAGTCCTTGATGCATGACCCATGCTAATATCCTTCATCACACCAACACAGTGTACTATTAGTGTAGGATATTTATTATTCCATTTATTTATGAATAATCCATACAAATTTAGCATTAACTATCTTAGGTGTAAGTGGGTGAGAGTGTGAGTTCTACTCATAATTAAACCTAAATTTCAACTAAGTACCACTATGATATCTCCTATAAGTTCTATAATGAGTTACACTCAATGTGACCATGAGTTCTCCTATGAGTTAAACTCCCCATACTCCTATATATTTATCTTAACCAAGGTATTGTAAGATAACATAGAATAAAATACAATTGATTTATTCTATTTATGTGTATGGTGAAGCTTTTATGGATATAGTAATGGCTTATTGGAGAGATTTTAGTTGAAGAGTCATGTGCCCTTTTTCATGGTATCATATCCACCCTCTAACAACCATTACTTAGTTTAGAAAAAAAACATGCATCCTCTTTGGGTGGTCTTGAGAATTAGAAAGGTGTGAAATAAATTATAGTGAAAAAAATTTGGAGGTTTTGTGGAATGTTTTTTTTCTACCTTCTTACGAATCAAAGCAAACTTGCTTATGGAATAAACTCGTAAGTAGCCATGCCATTGTTGGATTTGCATCCTTGGAATTCCATGTTTTCATCCTCACTCTCAATTTGTTTCCTTATTATGGACATTATTTTTTAGTTGGGTTCTTTCCCCTTATGGCATTCATATGTGTTGTTTTCTCTCATAGAAGCATTTTTAACGAGTTAGGCACTCCTCTTCTACTATATAAAATGGGTGGTTTTATGCTAACTACTTTTGATTTGTGAAGAATCATTCCAAAATTTTTATAGGTTTTGTGTGCCTTGATTTCAAATTTATAGATCATTTTTAAAATTTTAATTTCATCAAAAAATTCAAAAGTTATAGTTGTTTTACTAACATACGTTTTTTTTTTCTTTTCTTTCTTAAGTGGAAAATAGGTTGTTTTACAAAATGTGATATGTTTTGATCAACTTCTCTTTACTTGTAAGTAATTTTATGAAAATATTTATGGGTTATGTGTTCCTCTATCACATATTTAAAAAAAAAATTGATTGTTTTAAATTACGATGAGTATTAAGAAAGTTATGGTCATTTTGATATGTTGTTCTTGGCATTTTTTTCTTTAAAAACATGGTTTTGATATAAATTGAGTGTTGTTGACTTTCAAAAGTGGTTTGGATCCCACAAACATGTAGCTAGACTTTTTCTTACTTTTATTGACTTGAGGATTTTGATGGTTGCATTATGATTCTAATGAGTGGTTGGAAGGCTATGTTATTTTACAATTTGGTCACAAAAATCAACTTGTAGTGTAATTTTCAATGTTTTTGACCCATTTATAGAAATTCATAAAGCCTATAACTTTTGAACTGTAACTCAGATTTGAATTCTATTTTTTTCAAAAGTGTATTGTTTGAATTTATCTATCTATTGGTGTCATAAATTTGTAAAAAAGTACTAATTTTATAATGTGACATATTCAAGGGGGTTCTCTTTGATATGGGTCATACTACTTTTTACATTGTACTTCCTGCACCAATTGTTCACATGAGGATGCATTTTTGGATATGACTAACATCCCTATTCTTATCGTGTACTTATAGATTTTTTTTAGGTTTTTGATCATTTCAAGTGTATTTTTCCATACATGATGGATTTTTTCACCATTTTCCACACTTTTTCATCAGCCGAGAACATACTCTATTCTAGTTTGTGTAGTGGCACTTTGACACACTTGTAGTTTTTTTCATGTTTCCATCAAGTCCCCTTTCTTAGTTCCTTAAATTATTCTATTTAGACAATTTTTTTATCCCTTATTTTTTGGAGCATCTTTCATGATACTTGATGACTTATTTGACAAGTCAATAATTTCTTTATTTTTCATTTGGCGTTTAATGGAACATTATTGTACTTGCACTACTTTATAAAGTGTCATGGGAGGTTTTTTGTGTGAGATTTCTTATTTTTAATCACAACCTTGTCTACCTTCATGTGAGTGTATCATGTCTTTTACACACCCTTTTTTAATTGTTGGTACTTCTTCATGCCCCATTTGATGTAGCTAGTTCTTCTACATGCACGACATTCTAACATATAGTTTTAATGTAATTTTCATATCTCTCCCTTATTAGCATTATGGGGGATATCATATTATTAGTACTAATACTTGTTTGGTTGTTATTTGGAGTGAGTTATGTATTTATTTTTGTTCTTATGTATTAGGTAGATGCAACAGTTGGTTACCCATGCATTTTGATGAGATAGGGCATTTACCATATAGACACTTTTTCATTTCACTTTGTGGAGGTGACCTTCCATCTTCAATTGATTAGTTTCTTTAGACTATTTTAATTTGTATTTTTGACCTACAATTTTCCATGCATTGATTGAGTAGTGTCATTTGGGGTCACTCATGTAGATTTATGTGCCATTGGTATCTTCAAATTTTAGATTATGCCTTGGTTTAACATATGATCATTATTTGAATAATGTTATTTGGGGCACTCATTAGTTTTTTTGTCTTCTTGATCCTAATATTCATCCTAATTTTAGAAGAGATTCTTCATTCAGTGTTATAGTAGTCATCCTTTGATAGTTGTTTGAATCTTCTTTATGTTTCTTAGGTGTTGAACATTCCTTACACATGCATTACTCTTATATATTTCCAACACCGCTAACATTATATTTATTTGGAGCTATTAATATGAAGCCCAATGTCAGTTGCTTTTATAATTAAGTAGTGGATTTGGACCACATTTGTAGATTGAGTTCCTTTATGAATTTTAAGTACTTGGAGTTTGGACTACTTTAGCATCATCTTTGGGAAGCTTTCTAGTCCTACCTTATTTATTTCTCTTTTATGGGGGAGTATTTTTTACACTAGGTTTTCTTATTTTATTTAACTTTTTGAGAATTGCAATTCATGTAGGTATCTCATCAGTCCTTGTTGTTGGGACCCTTTTTAACCTCCCACATAAGCTACACTTAAGGGGGGGTGTTAGTGTAGGATATTTATTATTCCATTTATTTATGGACCATCCATACACATTTAGCTTTAGATTTATTAGGTGTAAGTGGGTGAGAGGGTGAGTTCCACTTGAAGTTTAAATGAGTACCACTATGATTTATATAGTGATTTACACTTAGTTGACCATGAGTTCTCTTATAAGTTAAACTCCCCCTACTCCTATATATTTATCTTCAATAGGATATTGTAAGATAACATAGAATATAATATAGTTGATTTATCATATTTATGTGTATGGTGAAGCTTCTATGGATGTATTAATGTCTTATTAGAGAGATCTTGGTTGAAGAGTTTTGTTAACTCTTTCATGTGTAAGTTAGAGTGTACAAGTCTCCCCAACTTCAAAAAGTAAACGAGAGAAGTGTGTAGGTAATAGTTATGAATCATGAAGAGTGTGCTCATATTCTTATGTGCCATTAATCAAATACTTCCTTAAACTCAAATGATGAATTCCCACACTAAAATTTAGAATTTCACATCTACACCTTTATAAAATATAGACTATGATCTAGGCTATGCACCATCCCCTTCCCAATATAGTACAAGTTCCAAATAAAGGTAGAAACTAAAAAGACATTAGAGGGAATAGGCATAGACTGATTTGGGGAATTATTCATTTGTTTATAATATCACCCTCAATTCCCTTCATAAATTCATAGCTTCACTATGTATTTGATTTAATACACAACTTGCAGTGCACACTCTAATTATGTAGAATGTGGTGCACATAGATCAATATGCACCTAGTCCCCAAAAGATATACATGTGTGTTAGTCCTTAACATGCACAAGGTAGCATGGTAGAACCTAAATATGAACTTACATAATCCCTCATCAATGAGTTAGTCTAGCTAGATTAATAGGTGACTGTCATAAATAAGGATGGTAGCTAACCTTGATTAGACATCGAGGAGGGTGAATCTGAACATAATTAAATTTAAAGACAATTGTTAGAGTGTTAGATAATGATACCCTACCTCTCTTGGCTACATAAAAACCCTTCATTCATAAACACATATTTGAATCCATGAGTGACCTTCCATCCACTTCGATGATCAAATTGTCAGGCCTAGGTTGAAAAATCATGGCTCATAGTAGTTATTACAAAGATACTGATGCTCTTAATCAACCTCAAGTTATAGATACCAATTATAAATTCAAGATTATATGTACCAGCTCCAAAGGTGAATTTATTATGTAGGACCTTCCCCAATGCTATATAAAACATAATTTTTATTGTAAAGGGTTAACATTTCTAGGCATCGTAACACTGTAAAAATTTGCCCTCCATGATCCTTATATTAGTGTAACAAAGCTCTACCTATTATATTTTATAATATTTCTTTAGACCTTGAGATTAATAAGAATTATTTTATGTTTCTTCATGTTTTATGCTCTATGTTTTATATGCATTTCATGGTTGTTGATCCTTGTATCTAAATGTTTGTGCCTCTTATTAATATCCTCCTTTCACACCTCTATGCAAAAATGAAAGTCTCTATAGGTCTCATGATATGTATACATGGGTCTATGTAGGCATTATCTATGGATCATTTATTATCCATATTAATTTTTCATTGCATTCCCTTACCTTAATGTAAAACACATATGTAGTATACCTAGTTTGAAGTTTTTGTATTCGGTCTATTAGTTTTGTTATGTCATTAAGTAGGTGAGGTGGTCACTCTATTATTAGTGCATCACATTTTACATTCCATTAAAACTCTTACCTTTTCTCCCCATTTTCCCCTTGTCAAGTGTACATTTATCACTATTTATAGATTTGATTCTTCTCTTTGTAATTTTGTGCACTAGTCCTAAGCTAGGTGCATCTAGAATAAAAGAAAGTTGGCATACTTTAAAGGTTTTTCCTAAGGAGTACAAGAGTCCCACACCTTGTGGGATGATCCCTTATTAAAATTAGACATTGAATTACTCTCTAGCATTAAATTCTAAGGTGATAATCATGGAAGATTCATTTTCAATCAAGTGTGATAACCATTTACACATGGGAACATGTTTTGAGTGATAAAGTCTTTTGACATGCCTAGTAGGACTATGTTCAAAATTTGGCTGAGAGATTAGTGCTACTCTTAGTGATTAAAGTGTTTAAGACACTCTATAGAGAACTTGATGATATCAATCACTCTTAGTTTTTAAATATCAACCTTTCATCTATATTCCAAGATAGATGATCATCTTCAAGATGTACCAATTTCCATTTCATTGATCTGCTTGCACCCTATAGAAGAATAAGAGTTAGAGTATCTATGTTTCTAGTTAGGGTAAATAATGATACAAACCAAGCTTCCCTAAGAACATAATTTACCCCTCCTTTTGGTATATTTACCCATCATAGAAGATTATTATTCCCTATTCCATTCATGGCTATGTAGAGAAACTAACCATTTGTTCCCTTTAATAGATGTAGCCCATTGATCCTTCCCTAGTATGATGATATTATCATAGTTTATATTAAGATCATCCCCTACTTTATTAGAGAAAATTATATTACCCTAGTATAGTACATATAAGACATAGTAAATATTTTATTTGTCCATAATGTGCCTGAAGACATCACAATAAAACTCCTTGCCTCTTATTTGAAAGTGAGAGTGCTACAATGGTATCGTAGCTTACAGCCTGGTTCTATTCATAATTGGGATGAGTTATGTGTGGCACTATGTAGTTAGTTTGAAGAAAAGAGCGACCACATGTCAATAATAGAGAATCTCACAAAATTTAAAATGGATCCACATGAGTAGATGGTAAACATTAAATGGAGATTCTATAGAACTTAAGATCGAGTTCATCTCCTAGTAAGGTCAAATCCTCACACTATATTCTTATATGTTTTTATACTATTAAAAATTGATGTGGTTGTAATGATATAATTAATGGGAGGTATATTTATAATATATACATATGAGGTCATTATGTACATAGAAAACTATTTGATTTAAGTAGGGAAAATTGCACCTAAACCCCTTATGCCCTTATATTCTGAAACCCAATGTAAAAGTTCACCAAATTTACCTCTTTTTACAACTCTATCTCCCATTATTATTTATTTAAACCCACCAATTCCATAAAATTATACACCCTTGAGTGATTTTCACGAAGTCAAGTCCTAATCAAAGAGCTTTAGAAATGAGCTAGTAGTGCTTAAAAGGTAATAATTATAACATTGCAGTTCTTATTAACCCTTTAACTAGTAATATCAATCAAATAGGCCTCTCTACCAATATTTTGCATAGGTAAAAAACCACATCACATATAATATACCACCTTATGCAACAAATTCCAACATTACAATCACTTATAGAGCTCTCATGCTTGTGGAGAATATTATGGCACATGACTATGATTGGTGTTATCATGCGGTCAGCTATAAGATCAAGTTGCATGCATGAATGGAATGATGAATGAGGTATATATGGAAAATTAGATTCACACCCTTTAGGATATGTTTATATCTCCTCATCCAAGTGGAAAAATGGAGTCATATCTCTTGTTTTGGGTGATAATTTTATTGAGATGAATCTCTAGATAAGGGGATAGCTCCCATTGATGCACCTTTAATGATGCTCTCTAACCTAACAATTGGATATGAAAAGAGATTAATAAAAATTATAGAGAAACCAAATGGTGATGTACCAATTTATAATTTCCTCCCAATTGATTGAAACTACTGCTTAAAGACAAACAAAGTGTTTCTCACACAAAACTCACAACTCAAGATTCGTTGTTACATCAATGTTTCATATACTAGATTCAAGAAGGTATATGATTCTTAGGAAGGTAATGAATTATTCTAAAGAGGTATATAATCATAGACCACTTCTAACATATCTCTGTACTTAGAAAATAATACTAGCAAAGAATTGTAATAATCTCCTTTCTACAAATGGTAGACCATCAAGAGTATAAGCTAGAAAAGATAATCTTTCACTAGACTAGACCAACAAGATTCAATTAATTACTCTATATTTTAGCATATGAGTAAAAAAACACTTGTATATTTCTTCAAGAGTTCTTCGAGTACAAATCTAGCTAGAGTTTTCTCAATAACTAGTAGAGGGTGCTAAAACAAGCCAAAAGAATGCATATATATATATATTTTTTTGAGAGAGAGGTCAAGCCAAAGAAGTTCAAGAGTCACTTATAAATGTGTCCATATGTGAGAATCCATTAAAATTTAATGTCAAAGAGGAGTGAGGCAATTAATTCCATGTTATGAGGTCTACTTGTCCAAAACAAGTCATGAGAATGATGAAAAGTGGTATAAAACCTTCAGAGTTGGCACAAGAAACTACCTCCATCAAAGACCATCCATGAAAATTTGAAATTAAAAATAAGAGAGTTGACACATAGCATTTCTCGATGGAAAAGGAACTCATGGAGACAATTGGAAAATGCTCCTTCTAACTGCTAGCCATCCTCTAGACACCTATGTTTATTGATTTCATGAAAGCTCTTTGATTTGGTTAGCTGCCAGTAATGACTTGAACCATCAAATTGTCTATTTTTCTTGCTTTGTCTACACTAGATGCTTGGGATTCAACCATTTTTTACCTCCACATTTGCTCTTAGGTTCTTTCCAAGCCTTTTTTGAATACAACTAGTTTTCATAGTTTTAAATTAACTTTGTATGGGCCATCATCCTTCAGTTATTTTATTTAAACTTTTGTTTCCCTCAGACTACTTTGTCTTGGCACTTTTCTTAAAAGAATTCATTCAAGATTTTTCTTGGAAATTTATTTGACCAATTTTCTTGAACAATATTTTATGCCTTTTGTTTCCTTTATATTAGACAAAATTTCTGAAATAATTAGGCTTTGACACTATTGTCAATGCAAACAAGTTTTTTGAATGAATTCCTTGGATAATGTTTTCAAAAGAATTCCTTTAGAATTTTAGTTTGGCCCTTTAGAATTTTGTCCTTTTACCCTTTGACTGATATAAATGGTCCTTCAACAATCTATAAATGACCTTTTAGCACTTAGAAATGTCCCTTCAAAAAGTTGAAGATCACTTTTAGAACTTCTATTCGGTCTACCTTCTTGAAAAAAATACCCTTTAGATTTTTTTCAATGTACCTTTTGGCTTTCTAAAAATTTCTCATCAAAAAAGTTGAAGTGACCCTTTTAGAAATTTTGAAAATGACCTTTTCAAAAAGATAGATGTGCCCTTCAGAAAAGTTGAAGTTCACTTTTTAGAAAAGTTGAAAATGATCCCTTAGCCTAAAAAGGTCCTTTGGGGAAATTGTTTGAAATAATTCATCACTTGGCCAAATGAAAAGTCTAAAAGAAATAATCACTTAGTCAAAAATAAAAGACCTAAAATAAAACCTTTAAAGGAAATAACACCTAGCCAAAAGAATGAAACAAAGTCTTCGAATGAAATAACACTTGGTATTTTTGTTACGGCTTAATGAGAAATACTACTTTTAAATAATTTTTTTAAATATTATACTTGGCCAAATTTGAAAGATCCAAAATTGAGAGTGAAATTTAACCAACATTCTTGGAAATTCCTAGGTATAACATGCCTACTATGCCTAAGACTAGTTGCCTAAATCCTTCCATTGAGTATGGATTCATGCAAATAGGCACTAAAAGGACTTGAACATACCCTTGGCTCAATAAACACCAGGTGGTTGATCCACATGCACAAAGTCAAAGACACACACCAAACAAAAGGAAGTAAATACACCTATGCTAAAAATCACTTAGGGACCACAACAACAAACCAAAGGAAAAATGCATGTGTTCAACTAGAATACTTAGGCAACATAAAAACTAATATAAAACTAGACTAAACACACATACCTATGCTACTATTTACAAAAAGACTTTCAAGGACTAATAGTATAAATCTAGATGTATCCCATTCATAGGGATATGCAATTTTTCTCCATTCATCTTAGTCAACTGAAAGGAGTTGTTTTGCTTGCACTTTCTAATGATGTAAGGGCCACTCCACAAAGGGTTGAACTTTGTATGTATTCCTAGTTTTTCTCTATCCTCATATCATTTTATAACCAAGTCACCTTCTTTGAACACTCTTGTACTTTCTCTTTTGTAAAATGACTCTTCATGAGTACTTGGTGGTGTCATATGGTCTTATGTACATTATCCCTTTCTTCTTGTAGTTACATTAGTTCTATCAATATAAAATTCCATTGGGGTATTTTCAAGCAATTCCAGCTGATGTGCAAGTCCTAGAGTAGGGATCTCTTGAGAGATAGATAACCTAGATTATCTCCCATAAATAAGAACAAAGGGAGAGTTACCAATTGATATCTTAGGAGTGATCCTATAATCCCATAAGGCTATCTTCAACTTGGTGTGCCATGCTCTTTGATTATTATCCAATGTCCTCTTGATGATGTTAATGATATCATTGTTAGTAGACTCAACCAATCCATTACCTTAAGGGTAATAGTTGGATGAGGTACTTAAGTAAACTCCATTCCTATTTTTCCACTCAAAATTTTTAACACCCATGAAAGTAAGTGCATTATCAGAAATGATAATATAGGGAACCCCAAATCTTGTTATGATAGTCTCATAAAACACCAAGATTACATTTTAATTTGCCTCATTCAATGCAATAGCCTCTACCCACCTTGAAAAGTAGTCAATATCAATCAATATCCATTTGTGTCTACCACTTGATGGAGGGTTGATCACACCAATAAAATCAAGGCCCCATTGCATGAAAGTATAGTTTATTTGGATAGGGTTTAATGGAAGGGCTATAAGTTTATATGTGCAGACAAATAATGCACATTGAGGACACCTCCTAACCTAAGAGTAGTAATCTTTGAAAAGTCTAGGCCAATAATACCTATCCCTAATTATCTTTGTAGATATTGTTTTTGGGGAGAAATGACCTCCATCTACACCATTGTGAAACTTTTTTAGCAAGATGCCAAAATAATCATTGTCAACACACTTTAGTATAAATCCATTCACATCCTTCTACAAGATAATAAGGAATGGTTTACAATCTAAAATATATTCTTTGTGACTTGTTTAAACCATTAAGACAATTACAAATTTGGAGGAAACCAATGATGTCTTATGTTCAAGTTTGAATTGGTATGTGACCAACTAGTTAGGGATGAGGTTGATTGACAAAGAATTCTTCCCTTGGACCTTGAATATATAAACCTAGATATTCACACATCCCCTTTCCTCTTATCAAGTTTTCTACCTTGATATCAACACCATACTCCATTACCTTTGTGATCCACCTATCTCTCTTCTCATTAAGGTCTTTGCTCAAGAGGAACTCTTTGGTGTTAGGATGAGAGAGCATGACATGTATCTTGTTATTTGAAACCATGTGACTAAAAAAATTCAAACCTCTTATCATAACTAGATCCTACTTCTCAATAAATGTGTATTTGACCTCATAATCTTCCAATATTTAACTAAATAATGCAATGGGTCATTCAATTTCCTCATCATTCTTTTGCATAAGCATAACTAGGATTGTGTCAAAGTTAGGAAAAGTATAGAGTAGGAAATCCTTGTAAAATTTTAGGTTTAAGAGAGTAGGAAATTGGGAAACTATTTGTTTGATTGCCTCAAAACTATTCTTACCTTCCTTTCTCCAAGCAAAAGCTTGGTTCTTCTTGAGCATGGTTGTGATAGGCTTCACCAAAGTAGTAAATCCTATAATAAACCTTAATAAAAATTTGATCTTGCCTCAGAAAATTTGTAAACCTTTCTTATGTAGAGGAAAAGACAAGCCTAAAATGGCTTCAATCCTTTCAGGATCAATAGACAAGCCTTCTTTTGACACAATGTGACCCAATAACTTGATTTTATAAATAACAAAGATACATTTTTTTGGATTAAGAGAAACTCCAAGCTCTCTACAATTCTCAAAGACTTGCCTTAGATGTTTCATGTGGTCATTAGCATCCTTTAAAAAAATAGTTATATCATCAAGGTATATAAGCAAAAACTCATTGATCAAACCATTAAAAGCCATGTCCATTGCTCTTTGGAAGGTAGAAATAACATTACACAAACTAAAAGGCATCTTTATATATGAAAATATTTCCCATTTTATGGTGAGTGTTGTCTTTAACTGATCCTCCTCATTCACCAATATTTGTTTATAACCTAAATAACCATCAAGTAGTGAAAAGCATTAAGAACCTGAAACCACTTGCAAAATCTACTCCATGGAAGGTAGTGGATAATGGTCTTTGAGTGAAACTCTATTCATATCCCTAAAGTCCACACAAATTTTGATATCTCCACTCTTCTTTTGAATATGTACAAGGTTAGCTACCCAAGTTCAGTGTTTGATAGGAAAAATAATCCTAGACTCAATCAATTTGGTGAGCTCTTTTTTCATTAGTTCTTCTATCTTGGGATTGATAGGCCTTTGTTTTTTTCTAACTAGTTTAGCTCTAGGTTATAACTCAATTTTTGGATGAGCTATACTTGGATAAAACCCTTGTATTCCCAAGAAAATATATCATGAAATTATTTACACAATTCAATGAAGGATCGTCTTTCAAAAAGAGAATATATCTTACCAATTTCTAGAAGTTTGTCCTTAACTATCAAGATTATTTCATAGTTATCTTCCTTTGTAGACATGCTTACCCTTTACTTCCCTCTTTGATAATCTTCATTTAACACACTCTCCAAATTAACCAACCCCTTTGGTATCTTATTTATCTTCAACTGAATAACTTGTTCTTCATATTGATTGTGAAGTTTCTTTTGGTTCTTTGAATAAAATTCTACTTCATTTTGTATGAAGTGTACAATGTGTTTATCACTCTCAAACACTTGTGAAGACACTTCATTATCTTGAATATAATGTCTCACAATGACCTTGATGTGAGTTTGTTCCTCTTTACATGTATCAACAACTATATCAAAGTGTGCTCCTATCACAACTAACCAATACACATATTTATTTGAGTCTCTTCGTATAGGTTGGATATTGAAAGAATAAAAGTCCTCAATTAGATCCCACACCCTATGCTTTTAAGACTTAATAAAAAGGTTCTTAGATATATATTATTTTCTCACTTGATATATAATCAATTCACTATCTCCATATACCTTCAAATTCTTGATTCCCTTTCTCTTTGCCCATTGGAGGCCATGAACCAAGCCTTCATATTCTTTTGCATTGCAAGTAAAACTAAAATGGGATATATATGAAGAGTAATATTGGTTATTTGAGGGAGAAAACAACATGAAACTAGTTCCTACCCTACCTTGCTTTTAGAGCCATCAAAAAACATTTCCCATATCCCTTGAATTTCATGATCCTCATTAGTGAGTGATGGTATAGGAATGTTCTTCTCATACATACAATATACCCCTATTTCAGTTTATTATATGAATTCATAGGGGTCATGCTCATATGTTTCAATACCATATCATCAATAAATATATCAAAATAACCTTCAAGGGGAAAGGATGTTTCACCACTAATGGCACCTTCTTCTTGTTCACTAATCATATAATTTTGAATTGAATTTGTCTCCACATATGGTTTAATGTGGAACCTTGCCAAGGGTTGTGTTTTTATAGTTAATTTAGCTCCATATCTTATTCTAAAATCTATAAAATACCAATCAGCTATAAGGTACCCTCAAATATTAGCTGTAAAGTATCTTGACAAGAAAATAGCAAAATGAGCTGGAAAATTAACCACCACAATGTCTTAGAGGATGGGGAAACTTAGACAATCATGTAAGAAAACTTTAAAATATTTAACAAACCCCACAATATTGGTTAGAGTTCCATCAAGATACAAAAAAACCTTACTATGAGGCTCATACTTTAGTCCCAACTTGTTAGCAACCACCTTAGGCATAACATTGGTACTAGCTCCACTATCCACAATGCAATTGTGAACCAATTTGTCTCCCATAAGAGTGTGAGGTAGAAATGTGGAGGAGTTTTAGATTTGGTTGATGGTTCTAGTACATAAATAGGTGTGTTGGTAAGGCTTACACTAGTGTGTCTTAGAACTTGAGGAGCTACATGAATGTTTGAGAGTTGTTCTTGTAGAATTTCCTTTTGGCTAGGCATATGCAATACTTCCCAAAGAGAAATGCTTATCTCGGTATTATTCAACGAATCAATAATGTTTAGAGAGGAATTATTCACATTGTCTTGCATTTTTTAAGGAAATGAGGGAGATTAAGCTTGAACTTGTTTTATTGGAGGTTGGTAGCTTTGTTCACATTTTGACTTTGAGGAGTAGTGTGATTAGTAGGATCTATTACATTGGTACTTGCACTTTGTGACCTTGGAGAGGCACTACATGGAATCGCTTATGTTGATGGAGTATGTCCTAAAGACCTATTTTTATCCCTTGTGTTGGTTATAACTGATGTATTTTGATTTAACACATAATTGTCCTCTACTTAGAAGTTCATAAACCCATACTTTGGTTGTTACTTTCTCCTTGAAAATCCCTTTACATGATATTCACTTCTTTTGATGTAACATAAGTAGTAGATACTTCCTAAGCTACCAAATCCTGATTACCTTCTCCACCATTATGCATAAACTGACCTTGAGATTGGCCCCAATGATCTAAATGTTCCTCTCCTTGAACTAAATTGGTGTGGACTGATATAAAAACCTTTGTGAATGGAGTGGAATTAGGATTATAGGCATTAGTATGCCTATTGGAACTTTTTTGACCTTGCCCTCTTCCTTGGTTAGTGTATTGAGTTGGAGGTATATAGCATTATTGAGGATAATATTTAGGATTCAGTAGAGAACTTGCATATATTTTTGCTTGCTTGAGCTGGGCTTTCAAATACTAAATCATCTCACCCTTATCTATAACATCATCCACCTTCTTGGGAGTGGTTTTAGGTTTGACATTGGCATTGGAATCTTGTTCTGTGCTTGGGAATTTAACTGAATTATGAGAAAACAAAGGCATAGAGACTCTTGGAGGTAGTTTCCTAACTTATATCAAACTATTCTCAACTTTAATGGCTATCTCATATGCCTCAAATAAAGTAAATCCTCCCATTGATTGCAACATTACTACCATATCAGTGTTAATAGCCTTGAGATAGGTGGGGAATACAAAGCTTAGAGGAGGCCTCATAATAGGTGGAAACCTATACCATGTCATTTGAAGGTTTTCATTGAAATCTGTTTTGGACTCATTAAGACCTCTCTTTATTAACTTAGCTATTGAATCAGTGAGGTATGGTCACTCTTACTCTCAAAACTATTCACCAACAACTCTCTAAAGCCATCCTAATTAGTAATGCAACCACCTTCCAAATTTTTATACCAATCAAGTGCATTAACTTTTAGAGACATGTCAAGTAATCTAATAGCTATGTTAGCTTAGGTGATATTGTGGAAGTTGTAAAAGTTTAAAATGTCCCTAATGTGTTTGGATGGGGTAATAAGACCTTTTCCATTGAAATTAGGGGGACTTTTGGTAGCATTAGGAGGAATAATATCATATGTAAGAAGGTTAATTGGATTTTGGGTGTTGAAGGCTAGAAAATGATGTCTTCTAGCCATCTCTTCTTCCTCTTCTTGATCACTTTGATATTTTATTTCTTCAACTTCTTCTTCTTCCTCTTCAAAACCTTCCTATTTTAGATCTCTAAATGCTAAAAATGGTTTAGGATGTTGTTCTTCAAGGGGAGTTTTAGGTAAAGGGACTTGATTAAAGGCTCTACTAGAAGATGATCTAGTAAAGACCATGAAATATAATGTGAATAAATTGATTTATAACTATAAATTCTCACCTTTTAGAGTCACCAAATACTGGATTAAAAACACTTCTACAACCTTGGACATGTCAAGGACAACATTCACCTTAACATGGAAATAATTAGGACCAGCTATCCCACCAAAAATGCCATAATTGTTGACACTTAGATTCATACCCTTGAGGAGATGTTCATCTCTCCTCATCTAAGTGGAAAAATGGAGTCATATCTCTTGTTGTGGGTGACAATTTTACTAAGATGAATATTTAGATAAGGGGCTAGCTCCCCTTAATGCACCAATGTATAATTTTTACCCAATTCACTGAAACTACTATTTAAAGACAAACAAAGTGTTTCTCATACAAAACTCACAATTTAGGATTCGTTGTTACATCAATGTTTCATATGCTAGATTCAAAAAGGTATATGATTCTTAATAATGGAATGAATGATTCCAAAGAGGGATAAAATCATGGACCACTTATAAGATATCTCTACACTTAGAAAAAAATAATAGCAAAGACTTATAACAATCTCCTTTCTAAAAATGGTAGATGATTAAGAGTACAAGCTATAAAAGACAATATTTCACTAGACTAGACCAACAAGATTCAAGTCATTACTCAATATTTTAGAATATGAGTGGAAAAAACACTTGTATATATATTCAAGAGTTATTTGAGTACAAATCTAGCCAATTTTTTCCCAATAACCAGTGGAGGCTGCTAAAACAAGCCAAAATAATGCATATATATAGATTTTGAGAGAGAGGTCAAGCCAAAGAAGTTCAAGAGTCACTTGGACATGTGTCCATATGTGATAATCCATTAAAATTTCATGTGAAAGAGGAGTGAGGAAAGTAATTCCATGTTAGGAGGTCTACTTGTCCAAAACAAGTCATGAGAATGGTGAAAAATGACATAAAACCTTCAGAGTTGGCACATGAAACTACCTCCATCAAAGACCATCCATGAGCATTTAAAATTGAAAATAGGAGAGTCGACACATAGCATTTCTTGATGGAAATGCTCCTTTTAACTACTATCTCTCCTCTGGACACCTATGTTTATTAATTTCATGGAAGCTCTTTGATTTGGTCAGTTGTCAGTAATGACTTGAACCATCAAATTGTCTATTTTTCTTGCTTTATCTGCACTAGATGCTTGGGATCCAACCATTTTTTACCTCCACATTTGCTCTCAAGTTCTTTCCAATCCTTTTTTGAATCAAAAAACTTATTTTCATAGTTTTAAATTGACTTTTTATTGGCCATCATCCTTCAGTTATTTTCTTTAAACTTTTGTTTCCCTCAGACTACTTTGTCTTGGCACTTTTCTCAAAAGAATTCATTCAGGATTTTTCTTGGCAATTTCTACGGGAAATTTTCCTAAACAATCTTTTAGGCCTTTTGTTTCCTTTATATTAGACAAATGTCTGAAAGAATTAGGCTTTGACACTATTTTCAATGCAAACAAGTTTTTTGAATTAATTCCTTAAATAATGTTTTCAAAAGAATTCCTTTAGAATTTCAGTTTGGCCCTTTAGAATTTTGTCCTTTTGCCCTTTGACTGAAAGAAATGGTTCTTTGACAATATAAAAATGACCCTTTAGCACTTGGAAATGTCCCTTCAAAAAGTTGAAGATGACTTTCAGAACTTATATTTGGTCTACCTTCTTGCAAAAATACCCTTTGGATTTTTTTCAAAGTAGCTTTTGGCTTTCTAAAAATGTCTCGTCAAAAAAGTTGAAGTGACCCTTTTGGAAAATTTGAAAATAAGTTAAAATTGAAAATAAGTTAAATTTGAAAATAAGTTAAAATTTGAAGTCAAGAGAGAGGTCAAGCCAAGGAAGTTCAAGAGTCACTTAAACATGTGTCCATATATGAGAATAAGTTAAAATTGGATGTGAAAAAGGAGTGAAGTGAGTCATGCCATGTCAGGAGGTCTACTTATCCAAAAAAAGTCATGAAAATGGTGAAAAGTGGCATAAAACCTTCAAAATTAGCATAGGAAACTACCTCCATCAAATACCATCCATGAACATTTGAAATTCAAAATAGGAGATTCAACACATAACACTACTTGATGGAAAAGGAACTCATGGCAACAATTAGAAAATGATCCTTCTAATTGCTAGCTATCCTTTGGACACCTATGTTTGTTGATTTCATGGAATCTCTTTGATTTGTTTAGCTACCAATAATGACTTGAACCATCAAACTATCCATTTTGCTTGCTTTTTCTTCACTAGATGCTCCGGATTCAACCATTTTTCACCTCCACATTTGATCTCAAGTTCCCACCAAGCATTTTTTTGACTCCAATAGCTAGTTTTCATAGTTTAAGATTGAATTTTTATGGGCCATTATCCTTCAAGTATTTTCTTTGGACTTTTGTGTCCCTTAGACTACTTTTTCTTTGTACTTTTCTTGAAATAATTCATTCAAGATTTTTTTGGAAATTTTTGTAGGCAATTTTCCTGAGAAATCTTTTGGGCCTTTTATTTCCTTTGTATCAAATAAAATGTTTGAAAGAATTAGTATTTGACACTCTTTTTGACGTAGACAAGTTTTTTGAAAGAATTCCTCAAGCAATATTTTAGAAAGAATTCCTTTATAATTTCTGTTTGGCCCTTTATATTTTTGTCTTTTTGCCCTTTGGCCAAAAGAAATGGTCCTTCACCAATATATAAATGACCCTTCAACACTTGGAAATGTCCCTTCAAAAAGTTTAAGATGAATTTTAGAACTTCTATTTGGTCTAACTTCTTCTAAAAATACCATTCAATTTTTTTGCAAACTACCTTTTAGCTTTTTGAAAATGTCCCTTCAGAAAAGTTGAAGTAACCCCTTAAAAAAGTTGAAAATGACCTTTTCAGAAAGATGGAGGTGCCCTTCAAAAAATTTGAAGTGACCTTTGGAAAATTTGAAGTGCCCTTAAGAAAATTTGAAGTGCCTTTTTTAAAAAAGTTGAAAATGATCCCCTAGCCTGAAAAGGTCCTTCGAGGAAATTGTGTGGATAATTTTCCCAAAGGAATTAGTCTTTGTCTTCAAGAAATCTATATCAGACAAATTATCTAAAATAATTTGGCACTTAGATAAATGAAAAGTTTAATATAAATAATCACTTAGTAAAAAATAAAAGATCCAAAACAAAACCTTTGAAGGAAACAACACCCAACCAAAAGACCGAAACAAAGTCTCCCAATGAAATAACACTTGGTATTTTTGTTACGACTCAATGAGAGATACTCCTTCTAAAGAATTTTTTTGAATACTGTACTTGGAAAAATTTAAAAGATGCAAACTTGGTGGTGAAATTTGACCAAAAGTAACTATGATGATAAATGTGCCACCATCTTAATTACCTCAGTCTAATTCATATCAATAAAGAGATAAACCACATGCATAAATAAAAGATACAAAAGGTGGTTCCACTTTCCTAAATTGACATGAGGGTGACTTTAAATATGTGAATTAGAATGAATTATTGAATGAAAGAGGCAACTGCATTGATTTTAATGTAATATTCAAAAAGACAACAATGGTGGAGGAACCTTATTTTCTAGTTCCTTCAATTTATGCACCTCACATCAAGTGAAAAAATACCCAAGTCAAAACACTTGCAAAAACTTTGGTGTGAATTGAGTAGGTTATGCAAAAAGAGAGTCAATCTCAAACTATTACATGAGAAGGAGAAGATACTATGATTCAAAATAGGTATATTAAAGGGACTCAAATCCCTTTAACATAGTTGAGCATATGAAAAATATCATATTAAATGTTACCATGCAGGATGATCTTTCTATTCCTTCCTAAATGAATTTTTTGTATGACACCCTAAGAAACTTCCAATTTCATGAACCACCATATATTTCATCAACTACACACACAAGTCTATGTTAACATGAGGAAGAAGTACACAAAAGCAACAAACCACCCCCATCATAAATTTATATGATTATATGGGAACATATCATACATAAATTTAAGAGAGATTCAGGTGTGAGTAGCTCAGTGATGCTAAAGAAAATTGCAAACATGTTAGGCATAAAATATTATCCCATCTCAAAATGGGTCATCCAATTGAATGAAAAAATGATTAAAACTATGGGAATTGTCAAGGATCTAAGTCTCACTCTACATGTGTGTCCAAGCCTTTCCATTGTGTAGGACATCACAATCATTGACTTAACCCCATACTTTACTATATGCCTCTCCTAAGATTTCACTATGAATATGGGTAGATTTTTGTCCTTGGATTGGTTACACATGTTACTTAAGATCAGATATGGGACTAAGGTGACCATCAAGGTTGAGCCTATTTCAAAGAATCACATAGATCCATACACTCCTATCCTAATTGATACACACTCACCTTATTAGACCAAAAGGAAAATTAAATCCTCCATGAGAATACCACACCCATTAAAGAGGTCCCAGATGTCTTACTTGATGAATGGGCACACAAACATTATGAGTACAACCTATATGATAACATAAAGGAAACATGACTAGACACATACTACATTTTTTAGGAGGACACCTTATTTCCTAGCCTTATAAAGGTGAAAAAGGATATTGAAGGTATATGGTGGTTATCTTTTGATGGCTCCCAAAGTAAAAAATGGTGTAGGAGATGGTGATGTAACAGTCTCCCCTCAAAATGAGAAATATTTCCATGTATTAAGATTATAGTTTGACTCATAAATAATGTTTCTAAATATGAGGCACTTATCTAAGTTCTCCAATTCTTGTGTAATAAAATAATCAAGGTGTTTTAATATATCATAGATAATGAACTAGTGGTAAACTAGGTCAGATAATGGAACATGTCTAATAATAGTCTACTAAGAGATTACAAATATAGGGCATCATACATGTGAACTAGGAATTTGACATAGATAGGAGGTTAGTCTTGTGTTAGTCCATATAATAATTAAATAAGCACACTAACATGTTAACATATCTAGCCTAGACATTAGGGGAAGCTTATCAATAAACAAACATGTCAAAACTCAGCTAAAACATATAAGAAACATTATTTTACCTTCCTTGGAGCTTCCAAATGGCTTGTTGAATAGCTTTCTCATCTTGTACATCAATAAGTTTTTGGAAATGAATCTTACTTGGCTCATTCTCTCCTTAGCACCTTGGATTTGATGCTACTTAGCTTAGCATTTAGGCATGATAACACTATTTTCATGAGGCTTATGGAATAAATCCTTCATAATAACTCTACAATACCCAAGCTTAGAAATTTAGATGCACGACCTTGTATTTATAGCCTAAGGATTTAACTCTCACCCAAGGTGTGTTAGGGTTGAGTTAAGGCTTTAAATGGGTTAAAACTCAACCTGAGCTAGTCAAATATAACCCCAATAGAGTTAATAGTTTTTGAGGAATTATTATTTATAATTTCTAGGCATAAATCTCCAAAATAGATATTTTAGGATGTTTTTGTTAGAAAATTTAATTCTAAGTGGTATTAATTGACCCTTAACCTTGGTATGAATTAAATAAATAATAATATATCATTTATTATCATGAGGTGGAAACCTCATGATAATAAATAATATAGTTATAATTATTTAATTATTACCAGATTTTAATTAAATTATTTTCTCAAGATGGATGGACCCGTTATTTTTACAACAGTCACCTCCTTTGGTATTTCACTATAAATAGGATTTTACCCCTATTGTGAAAGTATTAAAATTATTTCAATATCATGATGCAAGCAACATCCCATATAATTTCCTTAATGCCATACGAGCTGAAGGTACCAATATAAGTTAAAATAATCATCTATCCCCACTTATATAACCTCATCTCGAAGGGGTAGATCGCAGTTAGGTAGATCCACAATTATTTTAAATAGAGGGGTCTTAATTATTTTTATGAGCCCTCAACAGGACTTCTAAACAATTAATGCTCTTTTTAAATTCACCCCATCCAAGAACTTCACTCCACCCACTTCAGCTCTATGCACATAGTTTTTATGGGAGGTAACAGGGATAGGTTAGAACCTACTTATAACAAGGAGGTCGATGAATAGAAGAAAGTATGAAAGAAGCTAAGAAAGGGGGGACTCATGGAATTCATGGAATAGGTTATGGAACATAATTTTGAGATTGCCCATGACTTCATGGTGGCTTGGAATAAGAAAAAAGTAACCATCTATGACATCACTATTAACATTTCAGAGGAGTTCATAGGCAAAGCAACTAGAATGTCATGTGCAGCCACAAAAGCATTTAAATATCATTCAAAAAAACAAAAGTCACTATAGTGTTTCCTCAAAACAAATGAATTTATATAGATAGATAAAAAAGGATTTCCATGATCTAATCTTCCATACTATAAGCTTGACATTTGTCTTCAAATCATGTGGTACATGATGCTCGAAGGCAAATATAAAATTATATATTTTTCCATGATTTTATACTTCTTAATCATTTAATTAGATATAAAATTAGTCTACTCTAATTTTTAATAAATTCCCTTAAGAGTACCATGCTACTGTATCAAATGAATAACACAAATATCATCTTTCACTAAGGCTTGATTCTCCTTTTAGTTAAGCATGGCCAAGCTCTCTATGGTTGGGAGGTCCCCCCAGGGGTTCCTCCTCTAGGGAGGATTCCCATAAGGACTCCACAATGGAGTATCCCATCAAGGGATCCCACCAACTCTATGATCACACCCCTTAGGATAGTTTATCAAAGGCCCCCTAATGATCCCCCCTTAAACTATTTATCCCCAAACCAAAACCTATTTCTCTAGAACTGGGTACCCCTATGAAGACAACTTGGAAAGGAAGAGACATAGCGATGAAAGAGATAGAAAAGAACAAACTATAACTTGAGAAATTTAACTCAAAGTTTGAGTAAGCATGGTTGGATTTGAAAAAACTCATTCAATATTAGAATTCACTCCATAAATAGGTAGAAGCCATATTTCAAGATTTTGTCCTCTCTACACATCCCTCTCAATTCCCTACCTTTTAATCACTAAAGGTTTTAAAATGCCCCCTTAGGGCTCCCCCAAGGGGGTCTCTTTGAAGCAGTCCCCCATGTAGGCTAAAAGGAAAAAATTACCCTAGAATGATCTTCCCCAGAGAAGCGACTAAAGGCCCCAAGAACTGCACTCAAGAAAAAATATCAAAGGAAAAATAGATAATTCTAGTTAAGGACACTATAGATGCTAAAGACCCTCAAAAGGGAATTTCCTCCTAAATCTATTTTTGTTTCCTATTTTTGTTTTTATTATATTTATGTAACCTTTTGCCTTTTGACTCCTCAACCCTATTGATGGTGTATTGAAACTCTTTTGCTACACTATGGTGGTTTCAAATCCCTATAAAACTTGGCTTTAACATTATCAAAAAAAATGTATCTGAATATGAATTATTTTTATCATATTCAACTTAAAAACTTGTGAAAGATATTTGATAAAAGAAGTGAGAAGAGGAATAAAAAATTGTATTGGGGTGCAGAGTTTCTCAATAATTGAATAATCATCATTGGTAGGTTTTATAACTCTTTGAGGCTTTTCCATGGTAATTCATATGTTGTGTTCAATTGGCTTGTGTATACTTTGTTGATTATTATTCATCCTAGATTCTATCTATGTATTACTATTCTCTATATGGATGTTATCATGGTTTCAGAGCCTGATGAGTGGATATAATTGGCAAGCTATTACATTAAATTAAAATAATTGATATTTTATTTTATATATATATATATATATATATATATATATATCTTCCTTCAAACTTGTGTACAACATCAAGGAAGATTTTTTTTCTTGTTTACTCCCTAAGAAGTCTAGTTTCTTATTATCTATGCCTAATGGTCTTATCTCCTTCATTTTTACTGACAATCACTGCCACATACCCCTAAATTTATTCTTTGGATATCTGAGATTTCTTCCTCATACACAGGGGCACCATTATTATCCCAAGAAATTAAAAAATTATTTCTCTGTCAAAATAATTTTTTAAAATTCCTTATCAAAATTAAAAATCCAAAAGATTGAAACTAATTTGAAATTTGTTGGTGGTATGTACATGTGTTTAGGCCCTTAATTTATTCTATAGGGGTGCCATATTTCATCTTGGGCATTTCAAAACACTGATTTCTCCATTAAACAATTCTCTTTTAAAGGTCTAATATGCCTTGTCTAGAATTTTAAGAAGGCAAGAAAATTTTTGAGGTCTTTTGTGGTCTATTCAAGGTGCTATAAAATTCCAAAATTTTATGTGGGTGATATTATCTATAGGTATTAAAAATGATTTCATATAGTTTTAAAATATATATATATATTTTAAATTATTTTTTAATTTCTTAATTTTCCATGTAAGTCACCTAGGTCCCACATTGACAAAGAGTTATTTTTCACAAAAATTTAAAAAAAAGTAATTTTGATTTTCCTTTAAAATTACTTGCATGTTTACACACACACACACACACACACACACACACACTCTTGTGTGTGTGTGTGTGTGTGTGTGTGTGTGTGTGTGTGTGTGTGTGTGTGTGTGTGTGTGTGTGTGTGTGTGTGTGTGTGTGTGTGTGTGTGTGTGTGTGTGTGTGTGTGTGTAAATTTTTTAAAATATATATTAGTGCATGCATATTGTTAATTGGGCTCTTAAAAGGGTTGGTATCTTTGTTTTTGCTTAAAAAATTACAAAGAGTAGGTCCCACATTCAAAATATATTAAATTTAATATTACTTGACTTGGTCGAGCTGATTTTTCAAAATTAATTATTTTTGAAATCCATTTTTTAATTTTTGTGTCAACTTATCACACATCTTAAACCTTAGTTGACTCGTCAAACTTGTTTTGACTTTCCACCTAGTGAATTTTTTGACAAACATAGTCATGTAGCCAGTCATTCTCTAAGTTTTGGCACATTATAGATGCATTGGAGTGGTCCACTTTTTATTTTGAATCTTATTATTAAAATTTTTACACCTTTTTAATAATAGTATTTAAGTGGTCATTTTGAGTGTAACTCTTTTGACACCTATATTTGTGCAACTTTAATTCAATTTTTTGCATTATTTAGCATATAAATTATGTAATTAATTATAGTTTCATGTGCAATTCATTTTATTTTAAAAATAATTCAAAAGTTCATTTAAAATAGTTTCATTTTAAGAATTTATTTACTATCCTATTTAAAGGGAAGCTATGGCTTCACTTCATTTTTCCTTAGATAAATCTCAAATTATTAATAGAAATAACTATAATATATGTAAAATTCATGTTAAAGATGAATTTGTGGCCTAAAAATTATGGAATATTATCATTGGGACTAAACAATCTCCTTTTGGACAACATGTAACCCCTGAGCTTACCAATGCATTTCAACAAAAATTGTAGGAAGCTATGTCCATTATCTTATGGAGTGTTAAGGATGAATTCCTTCACCACATTGGTAATCAGGAGTCTCCTAGCCATGTTTAGAAACTCTTTGAGTCCATGAATGAAGGTACTCACGTTTTAAAGATCATTAAATTAATCCTTGAATTGTTAACTACATCTATGAAGGGTGATGAAAAAGTCATTAATTTTATTGCAAAAATTAAAAATATTAAAGCTCAATTAGATAGATGTAATTATAATTCGATTCAAGATCAATTTATTTATTTTATCATTCAATTAAATATTTATAAAATATTTATAAATTTCATTTTAATTTTAAATTTTAAGTATCAAACTAAGTAAGATATCCTTGACCTTACCACCTTGTCTACTTTCCTTATTTAGGAAGAACAAGTGATGACCAATTTTGATTCTAAAGAGAACGCCACTTAGGCACTTTTCACTCTTAATAATGTTTCTGATAATACTAAAATCCATAAATCTAACCCTAATTTTATTAAATGTAAATATGGGAATAAGAAATATGGTAATAAGAATCATACACGTAAGTTTAATGGAAATTATAGTCTATTTGGTAAATTTGATCATAGAAGGGAAACATGTTATTAAAAAAAGGATATAAATAAAAATAAAAGTTCTAAAAAGAAAAAAGGGAATAAATCTAATCAAAACAAGTAGAAGAATTAGAATCCTAATCAAAATAACAATTAAGATTCAAATATCATTGCTTTATATGTTACTTTATGTGCTTAAAATGAAAATGAATGGATTTTAGATAGTGGTGTATTACACCATATGACATGCTTATCTAATATTTTATGTGATTCTAGAGATATCTTTGAAAGAAATTTCTTAGGAGATAATTCTTTTTTAGAATCAATAAACAAGGAAAAGTAAAATTCTCAAATGTTGTTATTAATGATGTTTTCTATGTACCTAAGTGTATACACCCCAAATTGGTCAAGAAACCACACATATCATGTCTTTTCATAGTCCTTTCATAGGAGACTCCAACTGGAGAATATAAGTCTTATTCACATCTAGCCATATATATATATATATATATAATTTTCCTTGGTCTTGGTTCATATCTTAAATACCTCTTTGACCATTCCCAATCATTCTTAACCTTCTAGACTTAACCCTTACTATCTTGGCTCACTCTTTCCAGGCTTATTCCATCCCCTAGGTCTTAGACCCTCTAGATAATAATCCCAAAATAATACTATAGAACATGTTATAAAAACAAGGATAGAAATAATAAATAAAACTTCTAAAAATAACATAGGGAAGAAATCTAATCAAAACAAGTAGAAGAATCAAAATCCTAATCATAATAACAATCAGGATTCAAATATTATTGCTTTATATGCTTAAAATGAAAATGAATGGATTTTAGATAGGGGTTCATTGCACCATATAACATTATTATCTAATATTTTATGTGATTATATAGATATCTTTGAAAGAATTTACTTAGGAGATAATTCTTTTTAGAATCAACTAAACAAGGAAAAGCAAAATTCTCAAATGTTGTTATTAATGATGTTTTATATGTACCTAAGTGTATACACCCTAAATTTGTCAAGTAACCACACATATCATGTCATTTCATAGTCCTATCACAAGAGACTTCAACTAGAGAATATGTGTCTTATTCACATCTAGCTATATTCTTTTGTCTGATTTGCCTTGGTCTTGTTTCATATCTTAAATACCTCTTTGACCATTCCCAATCATTCATAACCTTCCAGACTTAACCCTCACTATCTTGAGTCATTCTTTCCAGGATTATTCCATCCCTCTAGGTCTTAAACCCTCCAGATAATAATGGCAAAATAGGACTATAGTGCTGAAACCTAGGGTGTCTAGTTTCTAGTGCTATTGTCCAAGTGTAAATTTGATTCCAATGGTTAGTTTCCCCCATAATATGAGTCTTACCCCCTTTTATTTTCTTTGTTTTTAAGTTTTTTAATTTCATCCAAATGTGAATAAATGTCCTAAATTCAAAATAATGAGTCTCTTATATAAAGGACTACACAAGGCATTTTATATCTAACACCTACTACTTTGGCAAATGAGACATAATAAAAATTAGTCAATAGTATAACTCAACTTATCTACATCACACATACACTTGTATGTTTGATCAAGGAAGGGCCTAGGAAAAATTCATTCTTACATCTATCATGTGCATTGATTATGCATGTTCCCTAAGGGGGAACTACATTAGATCTAAGACCCTAGGTTGAGGGTTAATGTAGGCAATAATCAGAACAACATGGGTTATTGATTGTGTGATCATTTTTACCCTAACCCATTTTTCCTTCCTTTTTATTTTGAAGTATTAATTATTTGTATGTGTGTAGATGAATACAGGTATTGAATATTGAAACAAACCTACAACAAGATCTGGTGACTTCTAAACTCTAAAATTTGGTACACATACTCATATTGACCAAGAAAACAAAACTCAAAAAGGTTAGATCCTTAGGATAAAAACATTGGGAAGGACTATAGCATTGGAAACTAGGGTGTCCTATTTATTGTGATCTTGTCTAATTATAAAATAGAACCTAGAATCAGATTTTAGAGAGTGTCTTAGTCCTGCTCTTCAAATTCCAACCTTAGAGTCCTTTGTTTTAGCTCAAAACTAGATAAGTTTATTTCTATTTCTCTTACATATTTACCTATTGAAATATATATTTTTCTTATTATTGTAGACCCTTATTATTTAGGATCTAAACACTAGATTACCAAAAATAATAAAATATTTGGTGAACTTGACTTACTTTGAATAAACCTAAAACCCTAGGTACACTTAGGGTTATTCCTTCATTATTTTGTGCAAAAATTTAGTTTGCAAAATTTTGAATCTTTTATTAATTTTTAAGCATTTTTTATACTCAAAATAATTTTTAGAATTTAAAATAATTGCATAATTTTAAAAAATTCTAAAACCCTAGCTCAAAACCCCAGATTTCAAAACTAGGTCATCACACAAAGCCTTTCCTCATAAATTTTATAAAATTATTTTGGAATTTTTGCAAATTGATTACCTTTTCAAAAATAGTTTCAAAATTTCAAAATTAGTAGTTTCTTGTGCAAAAATTTAATTCTTAAAAGTCTAATTTTTTTTATAAATTTGTGTATTTGTCCTATTTCAATTTTTTTTTAGAAATTAAAATTATTACATAATTTCAAAAAATTATAAAACCCTAGCTCAAAAACCTAGATTTCCAAACTAGGTCCTCAAACCCCAAGTTTATCTCCTTTACAAATTTTAGAAATTAATTTCAAAATTTTTGAAAATTGTTTCGTGTACCAAAAATATTTTCAAAATTTCTAAATTAGTAGTTATTTTATGCAAAAATTCAATTTTAAAATTCTGGTTTTTATATCAGTTTTTGTGCAAATTATCTTGTTCAAATTAATTTTAGAATTTAAATTATAGCCTTAATTCAAAAAATTCTAAAACCCTAGCTCAAAACACTAGATTATTAAATTAGGTCCTCCACCTTCAAACCATTTATGTTTCCAATTGTTAGAAATTAATTTAAAATTTTTTACAAATTGTTTAGATAGTCACAAATATTTTCAAAATCTCCATGTTAGTAGTTATTGTTTCATTTATTTTCTTAATAATACATTTTCATATTCTTAATAATAATTTTTCATATTCTTTGTGGTGAAAGAAATAAAATGGCCACTAAGGCACTTCTTCCCTCTCATTCCATAGACAAATTTATTAATTTTTTGCATAATTATGATAATGAGTGGACAAATTTACAAAATTTCACATTAGCTAAAAATGTGGAATATGATTTTATTTATAATGAAGATAATTACTATTACTTTAATGGGGAATATTATCATGCATACGCAAGTGATAGTCAAGAAAAAAAAGATGCATCTTCTCCTGTCAAACCTATCTTTTTCATCCCTTCTAAAGAAAATACTTTTGATAAAAGGGAAAAATACTTCTCACCTCATTCTCCTATGCACGATGCACAAAATGAACAAATTAGTCATCTATCTCTCTCTCTCTCTCTCTCTCTCTCTCTCTCTCTCTCTCTCTCTCTCTCTCTCTCTCTCTCTCTCTCTCTCTCTCTCTCTCTCATGTTACTGCTATGTTTAAAATACAACAATATAAATGCAATAGAATCAAATTACCAAATCATAGCTCAAATGATACATCTCATGTTTTTAACTCTATTATGTCCAAAGAAGATCTAAATGATAAATATTTTTCTCTTACTTCTCATTAAAATAAGGTATGTATTCCATTAATGGATAACATAGATACACATGATATCCCAATTTCAAATTATACTTTATTGCACATTAGAAAATAATTAAATTATTCTCTTACACCTCTCCCTAGTTACACTGAAACTGATAATGAATATGATAGTGAACACACAAATGAATTTGAAAATGAGAGTGATTATGAAAAATATTATAATGTAGATATGGCATAGAATAATGATTATTATTATGCACATAGTGAATAAGAATACACATCTCATGTTTCTAACTCGTCTCTCACTCCTCTCAAACATAATGCACTTCCAAATGTTGTTTCTACTTCTATGAATGATTCTATTGTAAATAATGCACATGTTAATTATAATAACACATCTTATATTCAATTAGAATGTGACAATAAAACATAAAGATACCAATGAATCCCCCAAACCACCCCTCACTATGGTAGAATCTAGTTCTCGCCCTTCACCTAAAGAGAATGGTAGCCCACATCCCTCTAGTAAAGTTCAAGCTACCATTACTCCCATGGTTCAATTGATCACACCTCTTATTTATGATCCAATTGATAAATGTAGCATCCCCATGGTTAAAATTAATAATCAAATTCAATGATTAAATGAACCACTTCAAGATATTAATGTGTCATCCAAGGAGATCATCTATTTGATGCATGTAGTTGGTGAATTATAAAACCATGTACATCTCCTTACCTTGGAAAACAAAGCTTACAAGTCTTGGATGGATTCTAATGATATACATGGTAAACTTGTTCTAAAGACATTCATAAAAGCTTCATTACCTAATCATTTCTAGATACCATCATTACCTCACTTTGATGGAACTAGAGATCCATTTGTATACCTTTAGGCCTTTCAAAAGGCTTTGCCATCTCATGTAAGCCCATTGATTCTACTCAAGTTCTTCCAATAGATATTAGTGGGGGAAGCACATAATTGGTTCTTTCATTTAATCTTCATTGGTTCATTGCACACATATGATGACTTAGAAGAAGAGTTTCTCATATATTACATCATAAAAGTGGGCCCTCATGTTATATATGATAAACTTGCCACACTACATCATAATTCTTTAGATCTAGTTAGTGAGTATATCTTAAGATTTGAGGCTCACATGTTAAGATTGATATACAAACTAGTAGATCTAGAGATTTAGCATATCTTTATTAAGGGGCTTCACCAACCTCTACTCAAGAATATACTACATCAAACAAATTCTTCTTTCTAACACTTGTGTTATATAGTTTTATCTTTGAAAAATAAATTGGCACTGATCTAGGTAGATTCAGTTGAACATATCACTCTAGATTTCATAGCAGCATCTTTAAATACAACTCCTATCACTCAACATCCACTATGTCTATGACAAGATGGGAGACCATAACTAAAAATTAATCCATTAAGAATAAAGAGCTAATTTCTAGAGCATAATCTATAGTCTACACTATAAAGTACAATAACAAATCCCCACTACAGTTTGATTTAGAGTGAGATAACCCATCACCATATTATTAGCACTAATAGATGTGAGGTTAATCACATTATCTTATACTCATCAACAAGAACCATGTCTCTTACATAGATAACCACATTGGCCTTTTTGTAACTATCATCGTATCCATTGACACAAAGATAATTACTATTTTAGACTCCAAGATTGCATTACAAGGTGTATTGATAATGGTATCATAGCATTCACATAGGGGGCATAGAGATATCCTTTATTATGGAACCCTAAACCTCATTCCTCCATGACTGTGTCATCTTAGGACATTCCTTTACAAAAATCATCAGTCACTCATTATGAGCACAATGCAAGTTTTAGGACAGAATCTCATAGGTGATCTCCTATTCCACTACCTCAAAAGGTTTGGAAACTAATACAATAAGAATAACCTACATATAGCACCATTATCTAAGGAATACATAGTGTAGTTACATATACATATTCAATAGAGTCATAGGCACCATGATAGAGTACCACTCATGATAAATATTCACTATGAATAGATTTTTAGGGTCCTATCTCATGTAGCAACCTACTATGGTTAAGATTAGATGAACCCCCATCACATGTCACAGTTACATATAAATCTATTGCTCAATCATATACATAATAGTATAGGCCATAGGGTGTTACTTCATATATAAATCCACTATGATTTGAAATAGATGAGCCTCCTCCACAACATCCAATTTCAGCTACATGACCAATAAAGTTAAATTTTGTAAAATATTCATACATAGCAATAATTAGTACTCAGTAGATAGTATAAGATACAGAGCACAATCCTTCATAGAATGAACAATATGGGCACTTGTTCAATTAACTGATAGGGTTCAGATAATGATATGATAGAATAATACCATGTATAGTCATACTAGTTTTAGTTTATAAGCTTTACTTAACAGGGCAATGATAGAGCCAAAGGTCTAGCGACCCTTTATATTCTTGAGCCACTCTTAGGGAATTAATATGCACACAGTTCTATCTTATATCCCCTACTAAAAACTAACATTCCTAATTCCCAACAACTATCATATCCAAACTATCCTATCAAAATCCAGATCTTACCAAATCCTATTTTACCACTATTAAACCCAGCTTAGTTTATCCAAACAATTTAAAAATTAAAAAAACCATCAAATTTTTGCTTAAAAATAAAAACCTAACATCACACTTCAACTCATCAACAAAACATTTAAATAAAATATTCCAAGTACCAAACATATATAATATAAACACCAATGCCAAATCAACCATTTTTAAACATTTATAATGAATATACCAATATACCAACACACTTTAAATCTAATAACACAATAAAAAAATATCAACATAGAACAAGTATCCATATATATTGTAAAGTTTTTAAAATATATATGTCATGTCAAGGTACAATCAATCATGAATGGGCATCAATCCCTCACTAGCAGTCTCACTCTCTCCTTCTATGCTAGTCCCATAATCCAATCTATCACCCAATGACCCTGCATTTCCTTGAGATATTGAATGCCTCTTGTACTAACTATCCCACTCCAAAAGCCAACCATGCTCCTCACACAAGTCTACGTATCAACATTGAAGATCCATATAGTCATCTACAATCTTCATGCTCACCACACCATAATCAAGTGGAGGTATCCTATTCCTACCCAACTTAGCTCTAAGCTCATCTCTCTCACTTTCTACCCTAACATATGTAGTTGTAGTTATATAATCCCTATCAAGTAAATGAGCATAAATGTTAGTCATAACCATCACTTACTCTATCAAACCCTCCCCCACCAAATCATCAAGTACATGTCACATGAGCTCTTAGAGTGTCAACTTAATAATGGTCTTCCAAAACTCATCATCTCCCCTCCCCACCCCAGTAGGTGCCTCATCTTATACACTTCCCACCCCACCTACACACATAAAAATTACAACACTAGATTAGATATATAGTTTCAAATCCAAACCAATATAACAAAAACCTAGGTATAATTCAAATACAATCACTAACTATCTCCCATTATTTGGATTGGCTCAAGATCCTCATATAAACGAACATCCACTCCATCAAAAAGATACAATGGATCCCACTGATGCCCAACCCACCATGCAGTATATGACTTAGTACATCCCATGTCATCTACATTAAGAATATATTCAATTTTATCTCATGCATCCAAGGGTAACAGTGCCAACTTAGCCTTAGTATGTCTCACACAACCCCCTACTCTCAATAGTGCCCATGCATTCCTCAACCATACCCATGTCATAAGAGGGACATCTTGTCAAACTCTAAATTACCTAGTCATGCACTCATATTTAAAGTTCTCATATACTCCAACCTAATGATCCTGTAACTAATAACTAAACCTCAAGTACCATAATTGCTCTCCATCCTTAGGCTATATACGGATTCCTCTATAGGGCCTCCAAATGATATCTCAAACCACTAATCTATCTAGCATCCTCTTATAGTGATATATCCCAAGATATTGAATAGCCAAACCACTCATCCATCACTTACCAAATGGTTTTAGATGTGCCAAGGTCACCCTTAGCAATCCAATTGGTTGCAGAAATTCTATGTACTCATAATCCTAATAATTTAATAAAGTAGCTACACCCACACCACTGTTGAATGCCTCCTACATAAATATATATAAATCTCTATATAAATAGTCAAGAATAGTCCTACCCCATGAAAACATAGTACCATACATATTGACACTATGAACCACACTATGCATCCTATAGGCAATAGAAACTTCATTGCCATCCACTATAACAAATAAATCCAACATCATAGCTAATCACTTTTGCAAGAAAAAAACACTCAATTGCATAATAACCAATAGTAATACATCACTATCATTGTCTCTTTGATGTGAACCTAAAGTCACACTATAAAAATACAAGAATGCATGATCAATGGCATCAACACCCATATCATCTTGCAATATCACCCATTACCCACTAACTAGCAAATGTAGAATCTGATACACATCCTCCAAGGTCACAGTGAACTCCCCTGTAGGAAGACAAAATGTACAAGTGTCTATATTCCACATCTCACATAAGGTGGTCATCAAATACCTATCCTAATGCACCATACCTAGGTCACATACATGACCTAATCCTATTTTATCAATCACATATCTCTCATTAGTTGACAAGGGCAACATCCTCAATGTCTACATCACTTGGCCTCTATAAAACTCTCTCATCCACACCTTACCCTAAAAACACTATAAAATAGACTATATGTTAGAAAACCATGACAAGAAAAATAGATAATAAGTATAAAAGTAGGAGAAACTCAAAAATTGAAAAAACCATCCACATTAGACAATAACACTATAGAAGGGGGCAATAGTGATAGAACTTAGACAATAGTGTTGACTACAAGATAAAAACATTAGATATAGTAAAAATTTTCTTAGACTACTTAAAATAGATCAAAAATATCCAAAACAAGCTTCTAAATATGTAAGAATCAAGTGTTAAGCTTACTCACTAGGCTAATCTCTCTATCAACCTGAATTTGGGCTACTAGTTACTCAAAATGGGTCATAGAATGTGTTTGTCTCCTAGGCATTTTATCACTCCAGAGCTCCAATATCTCAAACTAGTCAATGCAAAAATGAACCCAAATTCAATCAAAATTCCTATATCAACCAACTTTTTTATTTAAAATCAAAACACCATTTTACCCATAACTAAGACCTAGAGCTCTATTTTACAAACCATTTTATTTAACAAAATTGTGACAACAATACCTTCAATATAATGCATGTCTTGCTCTATCACTACATCATCTATAACATACACATATCCCTATACCTATTTTATACCCTGACATACAAATTGGTACCTACCAATCAAAAACTTATTCAAATAACCCAACTAAATTAATCAACTTTTCAATCCATTTAATCTACTACCACCTCATTTGCCTATCACAACATGAACATTTCTAATTTATAATATACCCATACATAAGCTTTGGTCCTAACCAATCAAGGACACATTTAAAACATAATAATAAACTATACCAACCTTGTTTCTATTCATACGCCACTAGTCATCACTTTTGGCTCAACCTCCTCTATCATATAACTCGTCCCTCTCCCCAAAAGGGGGCATCATTACTACTATCTCTACAAATTACCTATTATCCATATCCACTCCTATAGGTAAATACACCTTGGTTCTCACACATCCAGTAGTTAGATTATTAGATTTATCTCATATCAATTGAAACATATAGTGATTTAGACTACATGGGTCACTCGTCATGGTTTTTACACCTCCAGAGTGTAGATTATCGGCATTACATAGTATAGGTTGGTCAAGATTATATAGTGCTTTAGACTATATAGGTAACTTAGCATCACTCAACTTAGATTGGTCAATATTATATAATGATTCAATTTATGTGGGTCACTCAACATCACTCAGACATCCAAAAGGATATACTATTAGTTTAAAAATACATAAACTATTCAAATACATTGGTTCAGATTATATGGACTCACAATGACTTTGATACATAATCAAACTTAGATACTAGATTTGGGGGCATATATATTACTACATGTCTCATACATATATCTTTTTAAATCATGACACACTTATACAACCAGATAGTAGATTATAGGCATAGTTCAAAACACATTATTTTGATCTCTAATTTTGTACATGGGATATGGCATAATATATCATGGCACATGTGGTCATACAAATTTATAGACTATCTAGATGCATCACTCACATACCAAATTTGGGGGCATGACACAGATGATCATGATATTCATCATCCAAGATTATACAGATTGGAATGGCAAGACAGGCCATTTTATTCTTACACATTTTATTAGAGTATTTAGAATAGACACAGGCATGCCCTGGTTGTCACCAAGTTGGATTGTATGATCGTCTGCAGTGGTTAGTCCATAACATTACTCAGACCTAGATTTTGTATAAGATAAAGGACAAATATTAGTTTTGGACCTTTTAGCATTTCTCATTTCTAGTTCATATTATTCAGAGTGGGGGAACAATAGACCTTGCTCTTCGTAGTATATATATTCTATACACACATTCTAGATTACATGAGTTTATGTGGGATAGAGGGAAGACATTAGTTTTGGGCCTATAAGAATTTCTCATTTCTCTATTCATATTCAGTATAGGGGGCATCTATTATTAGGATTCCTTATTTCTCCAATCACCATTTAATTTTAGTATAAGGGGTATCTATTATATGGATTTTTTCTTTCTCCAAGCACTATTTAGTTCTTCATCCACTTCCCTAGCTAGGAATTTGGATATCCTTTTTTAGTACACTTATATCCATTTAGGTAAGTTTAGGTACACATCTTCTTTCTTTATTTTACTCTATTACTTCATTTCATTACATCACTAGATTAAAAGGGGGTAAATGTATACACCCTAAATTGGTTATGAAACCACACATATCATGTCTTTTCATAGTCCTTTCATAGCAGACTTTGACTGAAGAATATGAGTCTTATTCACATCTATCCATGTCTTTTTATCTGATTTACCTTGGTCTTGTTTCATATCTTAGATACCTCTTTGACCATTCCCAGTCATTTGTAACCTTCTACACTTAACCCTTAATATCATGGGTCACTCTTTCTAGGCTTATTCCATCCTCCCAAGTCTTGAAACCTCCAGATAATAGTACCCAAATAGGACTATAGTGTTGAAACCTAGGGTATTCAGTTTCTGTTGCTATTGTCCAAGTACAAATTTGATTCCAATGGTTAATTTTTCTTACAAGATGAGTCTTACCCCTTTTCTTTGCGTTATTCCTAAGTTTAAGAATGTCAACTAAATGTGAATAGAGATTCTAATTTTTAAATAACAAGTCTCTTATATAAAGGACTACACAAGACATTTTATATCTAGCCCTTACTACTTTGGCACATTAGAAATAATAATAGTTATTCAATAGTATAGCTCAACTTCTCTACATTACACATAAACATGCATGCTTGATCAAGCAAGGGCCTAGGTGAAATTCATTCTTGCATCTATCATGCATGTTGATTATGTGCATTATCTATAGGGGAACTACATTAGATCTAAGACCCTAGCTTGAGGGTTAATGCAGGTAGTAATTAGAATATTAGGGATTCTTGATTATGTTATCATTATTCTCCTAACCTAGTTTCCCCCCTTTTGATTTTGATATATTCATTGTTTACATGTGTGTAGATGAATACATGTATTGAATATTGAAGCAAACCTACAAAGATCTTTAGTGACTTCTAGCCCCTAAAATTTGATACACAAGCTCACACTTACCAAGTGAACAAAACCCATAAAGCTTAGATCCTTAGGATAATAGTGTCAGACACTAGGGTGTCTTATTTATGGTTCTCTTATATAATCAAAAAATGAAACCTAGATTCAGATTCTTGACAATGTCTTAGTCTTGCTCTTCAAATTCCATCCTTAGAGTCCTTCATTTTAGTCCAAAACTAGATAAGTTTATTTCTATTTCTCATGCATAATTACTTGTTAAAATCTATATTTTTCCCTATTAAGCTAGATTTTTCCTATTATTCCAAACCCTTATTATTTAGGATTTAAACACTAGATTACCAAAAATAATAAAACACCAAGCTTAAAAATAATTTTCTATCTTGTTCTCAACTTACAAATGATAATTACATTATAGCATTACTTAAATATAGTTGGTCCAATAAAAATCATTCTAGTTTTTTGATTGTTGAAAGTGTTCAAAAGAATGGTTTATATATCTTTTTTCCTTATTATGCATGTTTTATTTCATTACATAATAATAATGAATCTCAATTATGGTATGAAAGATTAGGACATGTTAATTTTACATGTTTACATGATATTTTTTCAAATAATCTTGTTGTTGGACTGCCATCTATCCCTTCCTATCATGAAACTTGTGAGTGTTACTTACATGGTAAGCAACATACTAACCCATTTTACAAGAATCAAGAAGAAAATTTCTTAGATCCTTTATAATTGATTCATAGTGATATTTTAAGACCTCTTGAAGGTGTATCTCTTAATGGTTCTTTGTCTATTGTTACTTTTATTGATGATTACACCAAAATGATTTAGTTTTTTTTCATTAAAAATAAATCTAATGTAACTCATCTCAGGATTTTTGGTAGTCCTAATTTTATCTTTGTCCCTAAATTTAAAATAAATAAGCTTGATCCTACTTCCTATTCTTTCATTTTTTTAGGATATGGAGGTAAGACAAAAGGTTTAAGAGTGTATGAGCCATTTAAACATTAGATTATTGAGAATAAGAATGTTATTATTCTTGAAAAATATTTTTGTGAGCCCCCTATAGATCCTCCTTGGTTTTAATTTTTTGATGAACCCAACTCTCATGTTTCTCCTTGTGATGAAATATATGCCCTTGAGGAAGTTGATATAGTTAAGGATAACTTAGATTATAAGGAACCCCCTAAGTTTCATGTTTAATCTAAAAGACCTAAATGGTCATAATCCCTAATTAAATATTCTAATGTTGATAATATTAAGAAATTAACTAGAAGTCAATATTTTTATCATGCATTAATAACTATGGATAAATGTGAACCTCAATCATTTGAGAAAGCCACTCAAGATGATAGATGGAATTTTTCTATGTAAGCTAAATATAATTCCTTAATTAAATATTAGAGTTGGGATCTTGTCTCTCCTCCACATAAAAGGCATATTGTCAGTTGTATGTGGGTTTATAATATCAAATATAATTCAATTGGTAAAATTGACAATTTTAAATCTAGATTATTTTCTTACAGATTTACTCCAAAACTCAGGATTAACTATGTTGAAACCTTTGCTCTTGTAGTAAAAATGAGTACTGTTAGAATTACTATTAATTTTGTAACCCAAAATGGTTGGGATATCCACAAAATGGATGTCAAGAATGTATTTTTAAATGATTATTTATAATAATAAATCTATATGACTTACCCTAAAGGATTCATTGATTCTAACATAGAACATTATGTATGCAAGTTAAAAAAATCTTTGTATGGTTTAAAACAAGCTCCTTGAGCTTGGTATTATAATATTATGTATTTTTTCAAAGAATTAGGTTCTTATAATTGCTATTCAGATAATGATTTATTTTTTAAAGTTGAAAATGGTCATTTAATTCTAATTGTATTGTATGTTGATGATTTATTGATGACTGGTAATCTACCTAATGTAATTCATAAATATAAGGATAAACTAAGTCAAATATTTAAAATGACTAATTTAGGAGTCCTATGTCATTCTTTTAGGAATAGATATATTTTAGGATAAATATTAAATTGTAATATCACAATCTCAATATGCACATAATATTCTTGTTAAGTTTAACATGCTTGATTACAAATCTACCACTACTCCTATTGAAGTTGGTATTAAACTTAATCCTAAACTTGCATGTGAAAAAGATAACCCTAATTTTTATAGAAAACTTATTAGAATTTGATTTATATAATAATTAATAGGCTAGATATTTCATATGATGTTAGTGTTTCTTCTAGATTTATGCATGATCTTTATTTGGATCATTGGAAATTAGCTAAACATATTCTTTGTTATATCAGAGGAACTACAATTTTGGTTTATTTTATTCATCTATTGATATTGATAATTTATATGGTTATTGTGATGATAACCATGCTGGTGATACTTTAAATTACAAATCTAATTCTTTATATATGTTTAATTTTGGTGTAAGTGCTATCACTTAGAGCAACAAGAAGCAACCTACTGTCTCTCTCTCTCTTCTACAAAAGTTGAGTACATAAGTGTTATGGAATTTACTAAAGAAGCCATGTGGTTTTGAAATTTTTTGGGAGAAATTCATTTGGATGTTTCTTAGAGTACCATCCTTCATTTTGATAACCAAAGTTGTATAGCTCTAACAAAAAATCTAGTGCAGTACCAAAGAACTAAACATATTGAAGTTCATGTGCATTTCATCCGAGAGAAAGTCCTCAATGATGATATTACTCTATAGTTATGTCCTATGGATGAAAAAGTGGTAGATATATTCATAAAACCACTTAGTGCCACCATATTTTTCTAGTTTCATGCAATGTTGGGCCTCTTGGAGTTTCCATTGAGGGGGAGTGTGCATGACAATGCCACTTCCTAATGGCCATGTGTTTGTTCTTCTTCTCTATACTTCTTCTCATTATAAAGCATTATAAACTTCATGTGAAAGTTATGTGATTTTAGTAAACTTCATGTGGAATTTTCACTTTTGTACCTCGATATATAAAAGCAATAATTATAATAGAAGTCCTTATGTTATAAAAGAATCCAAATATGCTTAGATGATTATTAAAGAGAAACTGTGAGATGTAGTCTCACAATCATGCTATCATAAACTTAATTTTGAGTAGTTTATGGATTATAATTCATTTATTTTCAAAATTTGATGTTTGTCATGATGAAGGTTTTTTAAATCCTTCAATTGTGTACATAGTATAATTCTTTTTTTGAGGTGACTAACATTTATTCCCACTTAGCATTAAGAGGGAGTGTTAGAACATTTAATTCTAAGTAGTCTTAATTGACCCTTAGCCTTGGTATTAATTAAATAAATAATAAATTATTATTTATTACCATGAGGCAGAAATCTCATAATGATAAATAATAGAGTTATAATTATTTAATTCTTACTAAATTTTAATTAAATTTTTTTATCAAGATGGATGGACCCATTATTTATACAATGATTGCCTCCCTTGGTATTTCAATATAAATAGGATTTTACCCATATTGTGAAATTATTTAAATATTAATTATTTTTATCATATTCAACCTAAAAACTTGTGAAGGATATTTGATAGAAAAAGTGAGAAGAGGAAGAATACTTTGTATCAGGGTGTAGAGTTTCTCAATAATTGAATAATCATCATTGGTGTGTTTTTTTAACCTCTTTGAGGTTTTACCACAATAATTCTTGTGTTGTGTTAAATTATCTTTTATATAATTTATTGGTTATTATTCATCCTAAATTTTATGTGTGCATTACTATTATCTACTTAGATTTTATCAATTTTCATAGAGCTTGATAACTTATAAAGGTAATGATGAAAGGCTAGGATATTTGAATTTCCTTTTTTAAATATTCATTAATTTCAAATGGATAATTAAAATAGGAAATTAATTTTTTTTAACTTTTTAATTAATTTTTATTATTCTTTTAGCTCTTTCAAGATGTGAAAGTGCCTCACTTAATAGGTCCATAGGCCAAATTGATTGTTGTGATACCAAAAGATGATTGGGATGAATCCATGAGAGGTTATTATTGAATATAATTTGATACCCCAATTAGGGATGTCTTAACATGATTCTAACTTTTGATGAATGATGCAAAAGAAAATTTAGGATGTCTAGTGATTCCCATGTTTAATTTGCAATGGTTTGGAGGAATTGGTGTGAAGTTTAGTCAAATGTTAGTTGTGTCAAGTTTTAAGTGTCTATAGTTTGCTCTTATTTGAGAATATGTTTCAAGATATAGTCACAATAACATCTTCTCAAATAATGAAACATGCCAAAAGGAAGACGACGATTAAAGAATAATCTCTAAATAACATTTGGGAAGCCTATAATGATGCCCCTTTGATGGAGTGACCATCACATACATTTGATGGATGGTCCCTCAAAAATAAGCAAGAAGAAGAATGAAATTAACCCATGGGTGAGATTAATCTAATTGAGATAATGATTGCACACATTAATTTAAAAATTAATAATTTGACCAAATGTGATTATAATCAGTAACAAAGGTTGAGACACTAATTTTTCCAAAGGTATTTATAATCAGTGGCATAGGCATATGCCCCAGTTGGGGATAATGATTTAATCATAGGTGGTTATAATCATTAAGATAACCTGTATTGAATAAAAAAGTTTGATTGTGCCCCATTATGGTAGTTTAGCAAGCATAACTCAAGGATATAATCTATCATACAGATTAAATATGAGAGGGTGAAAATGTATATGTAATGGTATAATGGTTGAAGAAGTCATGAATAACTAGGCACACATGAATGTGCAAAGTGATGAAAGAGATGAATGAAAAAATAATAATTAATCAATGTGAATGATTTAGTTATACCTACCAATGTAAACATGCTCATGATTATTAGCATTGATATAACTAAAATCATCAATATGTTAATTTAATCAAGAAGGATGGGAGGATTTTCTAAGGTTACCAAGGAGATGTTTCTATGGCTCCACTACTTGTATTACTTCCTGAACTAAATTTTTCTATAGCATGTAATGGTATGTATCATGATATAAAATACCATGATAACATAGTCAAAATATGCATAAAGATTGACTTTTGACCCAATAAACAATTGAAAAAATGCAATAATGATAAAAACCATGATGAGAATGTTGACATATGAATACAAATAGACTTAATAATAATGCACAAGGAATCACCTAATAAATGCATATAGATGGAGTCAAGGCACAACAAGGAAATAAAATAAATAAGTAAACAAAAAAACAAAAAAAGTAAATAAATGCATAGAAAGTTGAAAGTAAAAGCAATTGAAAATAATCCTAACCATAAATGTGCCCTAGTAGGGTGAATTGAGGATAACTGACGAGGCTTAAATAGGATAAATGTTTTTGGAATTTTCTAAGCATCTCAACCCAATTTTTAATTACAATATACTAAATGGTCCCACTAAAAAAATGGTTAGAGAATCAACTTAGGTTGCTCACAAAATGATAAGATCATATGAAAGAGGGGGACTGGGCTAACCTTAATATGAATTGAACATGGCTTACATAGTCCCATTAGGACCCAAATTCACAATAGTCTGACTAACATAAAAGATGGTGAGAACTGACTAGGTCATAACAAGTTCACAAAATTAAGGTAAACAATAAAGAAAATGAAAATAGTAATGACAAAGTGATGTGGGATTGCATGGTAAAAGATGTTTTTCCTACTTTTCCTATAGATAGTTATAATTAAGAAATAATGGAATAGTTTTATGCTACTAATTTTCTTATAGGTGGTTATAATTAGTAATACAAGGTGGGATAGTAATTTTCCCAAAAGTGGTTATAATAGGTGGCACTAGTCAAATTTAAATGAAAGATAACTTACTAGATCCACTGTCACACTACTTTCATAAATTATCATTTAAACATAGAATTCTAAAATAAATGAAAATAGATTGGAATCTCCTCATGAAATTGTGGGAAGAACTAAAGGAACCAAGATCAAAAGGCTTGGGTAGGGTGGCTAAAAATAGGTTTTGATCAATAGTAAAGGCATGGTATAATAATATATGTTATGGCATTATTTAGGATGGTGATGTTATAATGGGATAAAATGGTAAGAGGGTTTCCCCCAAGTAACAAGGAAAAGTAAATGGAAAATGGAAAAGGCAAGGTAAATTTGTTTGGAAAAGGTATGATTTTATGATTTTGGCAAGGGTAGATGTTTTTCACCAAGGTAAATGGCAAATAGAAATGGTATGGTTATTGGCAAGGTAAATGTTTTTGGCCAAGGTAAATGGTTGGGCAAAGGTATGGTATATGATTTTGGGAATGATATATGTTTATGTTGCTCCTAATGATATAGAGATCCATGTCTTAATTAGTAAATGATACAACTAAAATAATAAATCATGTAAACTAATAGCCTACACCTCTTCTAAATAGTTACTCTATCAAGAACTTGTTCTAGATTTGTAATCCAATAATGTTATTGTGTTCTTTACTGGTCGTTGATTCTATTTCATTCAAAATTTGAGATAAGATATTTTTTAGCTTTTGTAAAGGAAATTTAGGGTAGGGATGGTAAATATGGATAAAGAGTGAATGATAGGTCTGATTTGGAAATGTAAAGGTGGATGATAATGGAGTGTAGAATGGTTGGTCAATAAATTAAGATTGAGATTTTTAGGCATACAAAATGTTGATGATTCCATATTTGACATAACTTTGGATGTGGTAGAGTTGAAGAATTTTGAATATTCTCTTTATAAGACCACCATATTTTTATATTGTTTGGGCCTAAGAATAGTTTCCATATGATTATGTTTTATATTGGAAGATATATTGATGTTATATTTGATAATGTCTTCATCAAAAAGTGAAGAAATATTGTGTTTAGCTATTGGTGCCTTGAAGAGGTTTTCACCAACAAATTTGTCTTGATTATCCCATAGTTCCTAAAAAAAGGTTTCACTAATGAATGTTCACTTTTGACTTTGATTGTCTTCTAGAGACTCAAATAACGATTAACTAGAGTATGCTAAGTTTAGACTTTGATTTCCCCCTAGTTCCTCCAAAAATGTTTCAGTAGGAAATTGTTATTATGTTACATTAATATAGAATTATTCCCCTTAATATTATGTACTTGATATGTCATCATGGATATAGTTCAAAAAATTATGGTTCTGTCATTCCCAATCGATACTTATGGGAAGTGGAATGTCAATATAATGGCTAGGTTGGTAGTGTTAATGGCATGTGGATTACTAATGGAATAGGAAGAGGTGGCATAATCCTCATAAAAAATACTAGGATAACTTGTGTCAATGCTTAATTAATCACCCTAAAAACTCATGGAAGGATCAAAAATATATTCAAATTGATCTACAAGGCATATGTAACCAATATTGTAATAGCCATGAATGTATTGTGATTCTAAAGTTGATTCTGACTCAGGCGACTCTAAATCTAATGTTGAGACTTACATTGCTTCTAATTCTAATGTTAAATCTGATGTTGATTGAAGAATAAAACCTAAATTCAATTTTGAATTTTAATTTGGTGTGGATATTGCTACAATGTTGTCTTGTTGAATGTTTGGTATGGGATAAGTAATGGCCTATGATAGAATAATGGGATCTTAAGAGATAGGCATAGCTAATAATTACTCCACAAGGACTGGCTTGTCAAAGTGAGAATCCTCAATGATGGGGAAAAGGTAAAGATATAACTCCATGGAGAGTAGATTTTCAAAGGGAGGTTCTTTAAAACTAAGACAATGGTCAAGATAATGATTTGCCAAAAGGTAGTTATAATCATTAATAAGTGACCAAAAATGATTAGTTTGTCAAAGTGAGATGCATTGATAATAGATATAGTATTAAAAGGTGATTCATCATAGGTTGAATCATCAAAAATATGTGTTTCAACAAAAATATCATGGTTTGGGTGGCTCTCTTGGCCTTGGTTTACTGTCAGTTGTAAAATAATTTTTTTGAATATATCTTGGTCTTTAAATGATTGGCTCGATTGTATCTAGATGATTGGCATGTGTTTTATAATGTGGGGAATGATTGGCAATGGGTGAGGAATGTTTGGTGGATATATAATGACAGGCTTAATAAAGGCTAGTGTATGGCCTAAGATAGTAGTTGTTACTCATCTAATTATGAATGCATAACCTTATGGGGATAATGAGTTACCATACATGGAATGGCCTATAATGGTAATTTTATGGCATTGTAAATCTTAGTTACTATTGTGATCCAAAGGATTAGGTCTTGAAATGACAATGGTAGGGTATTACAAAGCTTGGTTACTTGGACAAACTAAAGGATAAGGTCCTAGGTTGGAAATGGTAGGCTATTTTAAAGTTTGGTTGATATCATGAGCCAAAATATGATGTCTTAAAATAGAAATGGTAGGGAATTATAAATTTTGGTTGATATCATAAGCTAAAGGATGAGGTCCTAAAATGGTAATGATATGCCATTACGAATCTTGGTTACTCACACAAGCCAAAGGATGACATCTTAGAATGGTAATGGTAGGGCATTGTAAGGCCTGGTTGTTCACATAATATAAAAGCCAAGGTATTGGAATGGTAATGTTAGGACATTGCAAAAATTAGTTACTCACACAAGCTAAAGGATGAGGACCTGGTATAGAAATGGTAGGGTATTTTAAATCTTGGTTACTTGCACAAGCCAAAATACAATGTATTAGAATGGAAATCCTTGGATGTTATGCATCTTGGTGACTTTCACAATCTAAATAAGGGTTAATGGTATGAGTAGAGGATTATATACCACGAGAAGTGAGAGGGAAAAGGTCATACATCAATAATCCCAATAAGGTTTATCACATACTGCTCTTGAGGATCTTGGCTTTTTTCCCTAGATTGATTATTATAAAGAGGATATAGATTTGTTTCAATAATAACATCATCCCAATAGGGGTCTTGAATAAATTCATCATATGTAACCACATTATAATAACCTAAATCATACATTTCTCCAATATGACTATAATGAGACATATCCAAGTCAATGATAAATGTTTTATAAAAAGGCATAGAGTTCTACAAACTCTCAAAAACAAGGCACAAATGACACATGGTCCAGACATAGTATAACTTGGTCTAAGAATGGAGCTATATTTCCAAAATGGTATGTGATACAACTTGCTATGAAACATTTTAACATCATATGTTTAACATTAAATGTCTTTAATAAATGGTCAAGTAGATGAATGAAAACTAGAATACCATACTCTACATGCAAAGTGTTTTAAACAAATATAATATAAGAAAACAAAAGTTACTAGGTATTTTGGCAAACCAAGATACAAAATCTAGGCTCAAAACATACATATGTTAAGTCTTTTGGAAAAGGCACAAAATCTATACTTTGAACAAAACAAGGTATGAGATTTTAATCTAACAAATTTGAAACACTTTGTCATATACTTAGGCACTTAGATTCAAACATTAACTTGGTCAAATTTTATAAGGCATTAAAATAAATTTCATAAGGAATATTAACTATTTCTTCCAAATATAGGCACAAACAATAGTTTTTAAATTGAATAAAGAATTAACCTAAGTTACACAACCCAAAATAGAAAGATCAATGTTTAGGTAAAATTACACAAGGCATAGGTAGAAATCAATTAATGTTTGGAATTGAAATTTTCAATACTGATTAGAAACTCAACTTAGAAAAATAGGCTCTTCAAAATAAATAACAAGCTAGACAAGAATGGATATTATAACATCACTAGGTATAGATCCAAAAAAGCACACATGGATTTTATTTTTAAAATGGAACTTGGACACAAGGAAAACATGTCTATCAAATGATTCAAGTAGTGTAACAATGTTATCATGATCTAAATATATAATAAATTTATTGTTTCAAGACTCAAATGCATAAAAATGTGAAATGAATTGGGTAGTATAATGACACCCTTTTCAATCAAATGAAATACACAAACAAGATTTGATTAAAAAAAACTAAGGAAAAGGTATGGTGAAAAATGGATGATATAATGCCTCCTCAAATAATAGATTGATGTATAAACAAGAATCATTTTGATGTGGGAAGACAAATAAATAGTTTAGACTCCAAACACCATGTGAGAAAATGATAAAATGAAATAAATACCTAAGTGTAATGTCCTAAATCATAAATTGACAAGGTTGCATAATATTGTCAAATTCCATCAATATAATCTCTCTTGGGAGGATTTTTATTGTTAATCCAGAATAAAAGTTCATGAAAATTACGGTTTTTAGGCCCCCCTCTTCTCCTAAGAGTTTGTATTGTGACATGGAACTTTGGACTACTCACATTGTATCAACAATATGTCCACAACAAGTGGGGTTATTTTAAAATTATAGGTTTCATACATATATATAGTCCCAAGTGTGGTTAACATTAGATATTAAATCATTTAAATTTATTTCATACTATCTAACTTACTCTACAACAGTCTATTCCTTTACCTAGTGATTCTATCTATGTACTTCTTAATGGAATCACCTAGTGAGTTAGACCTGATTCAAGTTTTCATTACAATCAGAGAGGCTAGTCACTCAACCATTTGGAAATCATTTTTCCATGCCTTATGCCTTAATTTATATACCTCACCATATAATGGGGTTAGTACAATGTTGGGAGATGAAACCATAGTTTAATTCACCCCTAGAGAACTTGTGATGGAGAAGTGATCTCCTACTCACATTTTAAAATAAATGAAAATAAAAGACAAGTGAAAATAATTTAGGGTTATGTTTGTATCACCCAAACCATACATATGTGGTGAGGGCCTTGATGTTTTTCTTTCCATGCTTTTGTACTAAAATAAAACAAGTTAAAGAAAGAGAAATTTTGGTCACCTGAGTTCCCTAAAGGGGATGGGGGGAGAGTATACATGCATCAATCATTTTGTGAAAATAAATAACTTTGAAAGAACAAACATAAAAAAAACACTCTTAAGAATATGCATCTAAGTGTGAGCATTTATTTTATTGCACCAAAGTGAAATGTTTATGAAAAGTTAGCCCCTTGTCCTTAGTTGAAAAACTTACAAAAACTTTCACTAATAACTAAGCATAAAAATAACTAAATTCCTTTTAGACACCAAAAAAATGTTCAAGACTTAACCACTTCCAAACTTTTTCCTTTATCTAGATTAGGTCCTAAATTTTTTAAAGAGTTTTGGCCTACATAGAAGCACTTTCATGAATGAAAAAATCACTTATCAAATCTTGATCTTAGCTTATTTTATTTTTCTATCTCAAATAGATCACCATCGATCCATATAAGGATCAATGTTAGTCTATTATAACTAACGTCAATTAACAAAAATTGACGTCAATCGATAGCATGCTAAGTGACATCAATGAAGAGAGGTCGATGTGAGTTCCTAAAAACAAATATAGAAAACACAATATATTTTTGATAAAATGATTGTTAGCAAATGAACTTAAAATCACCAAATATCAAATCTTATAATAAAAGGGTTAACCACAAATTATTTAGACTTTTAGACACTGCATGAAAACCAAAAATGTCAAGAAAGACCATAGGTATTTTTGTTTTCTCCATGCTATGTTCTTCCCATAGGGGTCAACATTAGTTCTATTGAATCAAGATAAGTCTAGGAGGATTGATTTTAGTATTTGTGTAAACTCTACGTGTTTAAAAAAATAGAATAAAAGAAAACAAAGTAAAAAATTCATTTTTTAAGATTCTTAAGCACTTATTATAGACACTAAAATTTGTCTATTGATATCCTTGCATGCATGAGATGCTTTAATGTTTTATTGGGCATGTGATTATGTGAACTAGGAATTTGACATAAAAAGGATATTAGTATTTTTTTTGTCCATGAAATAATGAAATAAACACACTAACATGCTAAAACATCTAGTCTAGACATTAGGGGTAGATTAATAACAAACAAACATGTGAAAACTAAACTAAAACATACAAAAAACATTGTTTTAACTTACTTGGATCTTCCAGATTGCTTGTTGAATGGCTTGCTTATCTTGTGCATAATTAAGTCTTTGGAAGTGAAGCTTGCTTGGCTCCTTATTTCCTTTAAACCTTGGATTTGGTGTGGCTTGGATTAATATTTAGGCATGATAACACTATTTACATGAGGCTTATGGAATAAATCCTTCATAATAACTCTACAATATCCAAGCTTATAAATGAAGAGGCATGGCCTTGTATTTATAGCATAAGGATTTAACTCTTACTCAAGGTGATTTAGGGTTGATTTAAGGTTTGGAATGGGTTCAAACTTAACTTATATGAGTAAAATCTAACCCCAATAGAGTTAATAGTTGTCAAGTAATTAAGATTTGCAATTACTATGTATGGCTCTCTAAAATCGATATTTTAGGATTTTTCCAAAGAGCTTGACAACTCATAAAGGCAATGATGAAAGGCTAGGATATTTGAATATTTGAATTTCCTTTTTTTGATATTCATTAATTTAAAATGGGTAATTCAACTAGGCATTTAATTTGGTTTAACTTGCTAATTGATTTTGATTAACCTTTTAGCTCTTTAAAAAAAAGCTTTATGATAAGGTTTGTTCCAAGTTTTGAAACTCTAGACAAGCCCCTCATAATAATTCTCAATAGGAGAACTGAATTCAACTAGACCCAAGGCTGAATTAATTTAGAGGCTATCAAATGCACCATCATATAAACTATGACTTTGATAAACCTAGATTATGGTAAGAATTTCATCATTTATGCATTTGGTGGAATTAAAGGCATCTCAACCATTATTTCATAGAAGAAAAATGACCACTTAGATTAGCCTATCACTTATTTCACCAAGCACTCAAAGATTATGAGATCCACTATAAATTTATATAAAATCACACCCTTACATTAATAATATCACTCAAGAAGTTTAAGCACATACTCTCCAACAATAATATCCAACTTATGGTCTCACACTTGAGTATAAAGCAGTTCTTATTCAATAAAGGCATTATTGAGAAGATAACTAGTTATGTCACAAAGGTAATGCAATATGACATAGACATCTAAATCACAAAGCTAGTGTGAGGCAAAGGTCTCTATGAGCAACTAGAATAGGATGTGAAAAACCAAGACTATGTAGTTTTTGCACTCTATGAGAACCAATTAGAATACTAAGGCATGCCAACAAGGTAGACTGAGATCATGAATATCTTCCTTTAGACCAATGTGTATCTTTATGGCTTGAATAAAACCAAGCATAGACACTTTAGATTACAATCCATTCCCTATGTGCTTGTCATCAATGTATTTTTCAAAAGAGATATACATGGTATCCTCTTGTGATAAATAGAGAATAATTAGGTGAACATGATACATGAAGAATTCCATGATGGGCTATTAGGAGTCCATTACTCACCTAAGACCACTGCTATGAAAATCATGCTAGCTAGTTATTATTGGCCAACTCTATTTAAGGATGTACATGCATAGGTTGGGAGCTAAAATAAGTGCACCTTATTTATAGGAAAAAAAATTGGTAGACCTACTCTTGTGCCCAATACAATTTTATCAACCCTTTGTCTAATGGGGCCTAGACTTCATTCATATTATAAATCTATCATCATGTACTAGATAAAAATGGATCCTCACAAAAACCAAGAAAATCACAAGGTGGATAAAGATAATAATTATCAAGGAGTCTAATTAGGTTTATATCCTTGACATATATGAAATAATTTTCATGATAATTTTTGTTTTGGCTACTATTATCTTAGATAATGCATTGGATTTTCTCAAATCCAAGATCAGTGAATGGATGGTTAGACATATCATCCATTTAATAACCTACTCTAATTACTACCCTCATGGTAATGGTTTATCTAACTTGAATAAAAATAAATTTATTCACATTATTAAGTGAACCATGGAATATAACAAGTTATCCTTACATACCAAGCTCAAGACAACCCTCTAGGCAAATTGAATAACATCGAAAAGAGTGCTAGGGAATTCAACCTTAGGTTGGTCTATGGAAGGAAAGTGAGGTTGTCTGCATGTATTGAACTAGATTCATTAAAGCTATCCCATAAATTTGTAATTCTTACCATCAATCCCATGAATATAAGGTTAGACAAGATAATGGACTTTGAATAACTCCTAACATAGGACATGCACACTATAGAGCTTCAATAGGTGTAGACTAAGAAAACATTTGATAGAAGGAATACTAAAAAAATATTAAATGAAGGAAAATTGGTAGTAAAATGGGATATAAATAGATAAAATGGCATAAATAAGACAAAGTTTTATTCTATAAGGAGTGACCCATATATCATATCATGTTGTAAGCAAGCCAATGCATACTAGCTTACAAGGCCAAGTAGAAAAATGTTTCTAATCCTAGTCAATAGGATTCATCTCAAGCACTATTTTTAGTGATCACAAACTTCATTTTAAATATTATTTTATGTTTTAATAATTAATTATCATGTTTACATGTTTTTTAGATTAACTTCATTTACTCTAAGTGCTTACATGTAGTTTTGTTAGTTTAGATATAACTTTCCTCTAAGCATCATTTGACATAGTTTTTTGATTTTTTTGTCCTTGTGGATGGGATTTTCACACCTAATCAAAATCAAAAGGAAGAAGAGAAAGATATTAGAGGTGACTTCATACCCAATGGATTACTTTAAGGCTAGTGGATTCATTCTTAGTAGGCAAGCATCCCATAGAGGTCACCAAAAATGTTGACTCACCAAGTCACCCCCTTAACAACCACTGAGCTTATAAAGACCACAAAAAATGTTTCATATTTTCATAGTGTCAAGTTCCCTAAAATTGATCCAATTTAAATATGATTCCTATCATTTCCCACACTTAACAACTAACACATGTTCACACATCAACTAGGTGTTGATTTATGCCTAAAAGGAGTCCTTGATGTGTACCCCATGTTGATATCCTTCATAAAACCAACATGATGTTCAAATAAAAGCATGTGGGTCTCCCTAAATTTAAGAAGTAAAAGAGAAAAGTTTGTAAGGATTAGTTTTGAACCATGAAGAACATGCTCATATTATTGTGCACCCTTATTAAAAGACTTCCTCATGCTTAAATGATGAAGTCCCACACCAAGTTATAAAATTTAATATCTATGCCTTTATAAAATGTAGACTATGATCTACATTGCACACCATCCCATTCATAGTGTAGTACAAATTCCATATGAAGGCACAAACTATGAAGACCATTAGAGGAGACTTGGAGTAAAATGAGTTAGGGCCTTGTGCATTTATGAAAAATATCACCCTCATCACCCTTTACAAATTCATAGCTTCACTACATAATTAATTCATTACACAACCTTTAGTGTGCACTCCTATCTATGAAAAATTCAATGTACATAGTTCAATGCACACCTAGTCCCCAAAATATAATCACATGTGCTAATCCTTGTTGCATTAAAGGTAACATATAAGAATTAAAAGATGAAATTGCATAGTCCCACATCAGTGGGATAGTCAAAGTGGATTAATATATAACCATAATAAATAAGGATGGTAAATGGAATCAATTGGACATTGAGGAGGGTGAATTTAAACATAATTAAATGTGAAGATGATTTATAGAGTTTCATAGCATGATACCGCACCTCCTTCAATTGTGTAAACACCAATCATTCACAAATACACACATGGATCCACAAGTGACCTTTCAACTACTTTCGTGATCAAATTGTCAAGCTCAAGTTGAATAAGCATGGCTCATATCAGTTATTATTAAAATTTTGATGTTTTTAATCAAGCTTGAGTTATGGATTTCACTTGCAAATTCAAGTTTATACCTACCACCTTCAATGGTGAATTGATTATGCAAGACCTTACCTAGTGTTATATAAACCATGATTTATATTTTAAAGGGTTGAAATTTTTAGGCATCATAACATTTCCAAAATTTTCCCTCTAATAGACCTCTCCTAGTATAACAAATATCTACTTATTAGAATTTATAATATAACTTTAGACCTTGAAATTAATAATAATTTTTTTATGTTTCTTCATGCTCTGTGTTTTATGTGCACTTCATCATCATAGTTGTTGATCCTTATTTGTGTATGTGTGTGTCTCTCTTTACCATCCTCCCTTAGCACCTCTACACAAAAATAATTGTCTTTGTAGGTCTCATGATGTGTATACATGGGTTTGTATAGGTGTTATTTGTGAATCATTTTTCATCCCTACTAACCTTATTTTGTGTTCTCTTACCTCCATTCAAAACACTTATTTAATGTGACCAATTTGAAGTTTTCAAATTTAGTCTATTATTTTTACTGTGTCATTAAGTGGGTGATGTGATTTCTCTATTCTTAGTGCATCACATTTTACATTCCATCAACCCTCTTACCTTTTCTCCCCCTTTTTCCCTTGTCAAGTTTAGGTTTAGTGCTAGCTATATATTTCATTATGCTTCTTTATCGGTTTGCGCATTGGTCCTAAACTAGGTGCATCTAGAATAGAAGTAAGTTGGCCTAATCTAGAGGTTCATCCCAAGGAGTGCACGAGTTTCACACCTTGGGAGATGATCTCATTATTAAAATGAGACACCAAATCACTCTTTGGTGAACAAGTCCAAGGTACTAGACATGGAAGAGTGACACATAATAAAGCACAAGATCCATTTGCACATGGGTGTATATTTTGATTGATAATAGTTATCATATACATTTTTGAATAAAAAATAAACATCAAAATTTCAAATTAATCAAATTCTAGTTAGTACATGCATCCCCATACTAGTAGGTCTCCTAGCCTCATACCATTCTTATGTGTCAGCTCTCATTGTTAATCCATGCTATGGGTTATTTCTTTTGTGCTCCCTTTGTCAATTTACACTACAAAGGCAAATTATTTTGAGAAATCAATTTTATTAAATGATCAATCCTGCATTATGGGAAAAATCATTGATCTAATGATTAAAATCACCTTGTTGTGGAAAATCATTATTTAGACCTATGCATTAGATCATGTCATTTTCCTCTTTTTAGGGGCCTCTTTGATGACACTATTTTCCAATCGCTCCCTCAAGGGGGACTCCAAAGATCATCAATCACCCTCTGGGGCATCAACCTATGCCTATTGGTTGGTAATAACCTATTATTGTCAACACATCCTCTTTCAATTATTAAAATTTTCCTCTTAATGACTTTTTAATTCTTTGAAAAGATATTATTGTACCTGGTGTCTCATAAACATCTCCTAAAATAGGTAAAAAAAGTAGACACCTCATCTTAACCACTTTAATTTATAAAATGTATTTCAAAATTATTTTTCATAATCATAAATAAATTTGATCAAAAATTGATATTAAGCCTAATTTACCCGTACAACTACATTTTTAATCTGAAATCATAATAACACATCCCTAATTAAAGCAATGGATCATTGCATTATTAATCTAATAAAATTCATCTAATACCAATTCTAACCTTTACAAACATTATCAAAATCTAATTAAATGAATATTTGATGGACAAAATAACATTTTAAAGGTCTTATTCTTCTAATTTTTGATTAATTATCCTAATCTTTTTCAAATAAGAAACTCCATGAATTTTTTGATGTCATGCAAGCAATATCTTAAACTTCTCATACAAACTCTTATTCTTACACCCCTCTTACACACTCCAAGAGGTGATTATTGCACTTTCATTCAAACATTCCTTACACACTCCAAAAGGGCCTATATGGATATCCTCACACTCCATGTGTGAAATCATGAGTGTGTGGATTCATCCTCCACCATTGATCTTGATCTCAATTCAATGGTCCATAATCATCCCAAAAGTCTATAAAAACAAGGTTGAATGACCATTATAGATAAGATTCTTAATCCAAACTTACTAGGCACAAATCCATAGAGAAAGCTTCACAATCAACACATGCCATAGACAATTTCCAAGGTGAACAAGGAGAGATGATGCACGCACACCATTAACAAAGAATCTTTACCCATAAATATTATAATAATACCCCCTAATCCAACTTACAATTTCAATTCATAGGTAAGGTAAAGAGTGTTATTCTTATTTTTATACTATTTGTTGTTTGTTTATTATTTTATCCCCTAAGTATCTGGGCTTGGAATGTTAGTCTTCGATGTTTTTTTCATCATTTTCACTCTACTAATGCATAAAATCACATTGTCCTCAGACTCCTTGATTACATAATGACATGCCTAGTGGGACTACACACCCTAAATTCATCTTAGGAGTGCTTGATACCCTTTAAAAAATTGAAAAAAATCATTTTAGGCCTTGTTTTATCCTTCTGAACTAAATTTGTTGTGTTTTTAATTGACATCATAATTGTGAAAATGTCCACTATGAAACTATGATTTCAAAGAACCATCAATAAAATCACTCAAGGAAACTACAAAATTGCTCATAAAAACTACATAATAATTGTGGCAAGTTTTAAAATCATCCTTATTCCAAATCTTCTTTTCAAAACTACAAATTTGGATCTTTATTTAGTGAAATCATCAAGGGTATTCATGAAATCATTATTCATTTTTTTCTCATTTGATGGGTTTTCTTGCATACTAGTAAGTTTATATCTATTAATCACAAAAGCATTCCTCATATTTATTAAATTATTTTCTTTTCTTTCTATGTTTTTCTATATAGGTTTAGTAGTTGTGAAATTGTCATATATAATGGTGAAATAGTCATTTTAAACTACAAAATGAAAGCCATTTTTGAAATCAATAATCTGATCTACAAAATCATTCATAACCAGAGTTATGAAATTGATAAGCATAATTATGTATTCATGTAATTTTCAATGAAATTGAATGCCTAAATAATGAAATAACTATTTTATAAACACAATTGTGAAATTGATACATAAAGTAGTGAAATAATTTACCTAAACAACAAAATTGGCAAGTAGAGTTGTGAAATCATTAAAAACTATGAAATTTCTACTATAAGTTTTCTCCATGTTCTCTAATATTTTTATATGATTATCATTGACCTATAATTTCATAGTTTACCTTGCCTACACAACTATGAAATCACTCTAAAGAGAGAGAAAACTCATGGCTTTCAAGCTAACTTTGTAGGTTGCCCTTCATGTATTGGTCCAATCAGATTTCTAATGAGTTCTTATAGGTTTTATTAAGGAGAAACAAATTTGCATCCTAATAAGAACATATTTCACACTTGTATTTGATTTTTAAGACATTTACAACTTTCCTTTTCCACTTCAATTATTTGGCAAAGACCTTCAAACATTTCTATTTTGGTGCTTAAAAATATTTAATTTAGCATCTATTTTGGTGCTTAAAATTATTTTCCTTTAGGATGCCAAATAGGTTATGACTAGATTCCATGAGAAATTGGGTAATGGTCACCCCTTGAGAACATCAACTACTTAAAAATTTATGAGTTGGGTACTATAGGCACACCATAATTAAAGATGTACATAATCATGTTTAGGCTTGTCATGAGTGTCAAAATTTCCATAAGAGGGAGATTCACATGATAATTCCCCTTAACCCTATGATATAATAGCATCCCTTCACTTAGTTGGGACTCAATTTTATTTAGGTCATCTATTCTAACTCCTCAATGGGCTACAATTTCATACTTATTACAATTGGTTATTATAAAAGATGGACAAAATATGTAACCATAAGGAGTATTAACAATAAGGAAGTAATAAAATACATCAAAGAAAATATATCCTTATGGTTCAACATATTGATCTCATTGGTTTGTGAGAATAGCCTTAGTTATCAATTGGATGAGTTTATTGAGTATGATTATAAAAAAAATTACTTTGAAGTTCTCATCAAATTACTACACACAAGAAAATTGGTTAGCTATGTCCACTAATAAGAATATGATGGATAAAATCAATATTTTGATTGAGAAGTAACCTAGAGATTGGAAATCATTACTAAAGTATGTACTTTGGGTTAATCTCACTAGATACAATCGAGCCCTAAAATTTTCACCTTTCCTAGTGGTACATGGCATAGAACCTATATTCTTGGTGACCACATGCTACCCATGTACAAGTTCATGTAAGAATACATGGAGAATAGTTATAAGGTAAACTCAATGTTGTTGGACATTGTTCAAATGAGAGACACATGATAAGATACCCTTCAAAGTTTTAGAAAACATCAAGGCACTAGTAAGATATGATTTGACAAGAAGATAAATGTGAAATCATATAAAATAGTTGATCTATTACTATTAAAGGATAAGGCTCATGAAAATAAAGGACAATGTTTCAAATGGTTATGCTTTAGATTGGCATGTATCAAATTATTGATTTACTAGGGCATAATGAATTTATATTAAAGGATCTATAAGGTAATAACTTCCCTCTACTTATAAACAAATAGTGTTTGAAGTATTATTTATGAAATGCACCATATATATTCATATCATAGTAAATATATTTATAGTTTAAGATTAAGGTTATCTTAGAGTAGATTAGTTTTACTGTTTACTAGTTTTCTTTATTGTTCATTCTTTGTCTCTTGTCTATTCATTATCTTCATGTGTCTATCCTTGACCTTCTTAAAACCTCATTACTAGGTAGATATTATCCTAACTCCAATATTATGTAACATAGATCCTTGTGTCCCATGATTTAGCCTCTTTAAATGTTTAGAAAAGCATTATAAATGTAGTCTAGGGAACAAGAGTTACGAAATCTTGTCTTCGATATTAAGCAATTGATGAACATGGTAACTCATTTATAGAGTATAATAGGAATAATTTCATTAATCCAAAACTACGTAGGTGATATGAGAATAGTGTTGTTACTAACATTAGTTCAAAACTACACTATAAATACACTATGAAGTTACTTTGAATTCACAAAGAGAAAAGAGTGCCTCTAGTGGAAAGAACTGAGTAAATCAATCATTTACCTTGGTTACATTGGTTCTTAGCCCCAATGGTTATAAATATAACAAAATATCAACATGAAAAGGATTATGAGAGTCTCAAAGAAAATAATAAGGTTTCTTCCTAAGAAAGGGTGATTTGTGTAATGTCTAATGTAGGATTTTTGATGTGGTTGATTATGGAGTAAGGCCTAGAGTGGAACCAAAGGTACATGAGTCAGGGATATAGATACCTAGTATGTAAAAAAATTATCAATACTTCACTTTCATATCCAATATATATAAAAGGACATTACCTTTTAGGAGTTATTAACACCTTAGTTACCCTAGGCTTTGTTGTGAATTCAAAAAGAAGATAAAATGTAATGAATCACATTTTTAACATAAGATGACCTCTGAAAGGAACTAAAACCCAATAATTTATGTGTTGAATCAGACTTAATAATTTTATTATTATTTGGTCCTATTAAAATTAGTTTCCATGGTCTATCTTATTGGTTTAAGGTGAGTATTTTTACTTATGGGTTATAAACACTGGACAACATTTTCCCCGTATAGTCACCATTTGTTGTGACTAAAACATCCCTTTTTGTGCAAGAAAAGAGGAAACCATTGTTATCCAAAAATATTGAAAAATTTAGTCCCTTGTGGAGCTTATTTTTAACTTCATCTTGTTCCCAAACCTTAGGCTTGATCACTACAAGTGAACATGATTAATTTAGTTCTAGTATTCAATATTTATAAAAATATGAAAAAAATTGCCTAATTTTTATTTATGTATATTTAATAGATATTGTTTTAAAAACATAGACCCATTGTGATTTGAAATGTTTATATACTTATTTTATTTTTAGGCACTAAATTTTTTATTTCAAAAAAGTCAACAATGTCAAAGAGTCTAGTTGGCACCCTCCTAGAGGCTATTTATGACAGGTAAGTAGTCCTTCCTTTGTAAGTAGGATATTTATCACTTTTGAATCAAATATTTATTTTTACATATTTTAGGTTCCAATGATATCAAATACTATTATGGTTTTGGATCCATGATCTAATCATGCATCACCATATGTAATTTCTTACACTTGAGAGATAGTTTACACAGTCACATCCTATAGCTATCAAAAAAAGGTATAGTTTGGGAGACCTAATATAATTAGGGATCACCATGTATAATTTTTTACAAAATTATGGTTGTAATATAATTACATAGTCTAGGATCCTTGATCCAATTAGGGATCACCACATGTAATCTCGTACACCTAGGAGATAGTCTGACTAGTCATGTATTGAAGTTATCACATAAAGGTATAGTTTGAGAGCCAAGATATAATTAGATATCACCCCATGTGATTTTATACACCTAGGAGTTAGTCTTATTAGTAAAATATCTTAGCTATCAAATAATGGTTTAGGATCCTTGATCAAATTAGGTATCACCATGTGTAACTCTATACACCTAGAGGGTTGTAAACCTAGATATTTCCCATTGTGCTAAATCATTGGCATAAGTTGTGGGAATTCCATAGTACAAGTTACACTTAGAAACCCCAAACACATCCTAAGCACCACAAGGGATAAATCTAGGTGCATGCCTAGCACACATATTTTCATTTATTGATACACTTTTAGGTCATGATTTGAAACCTAGACATGTCTCATCACCACTATCTAGTCTAATTAAGGTCTGTTCAAAAAATAAAATCTAGGAAAGAAATAGAAAATATTTAATTGAAAATTATATGATAAACTTAGAGATTCACTTGTTGACATGAAACCATAGTTCCATTACTACAAAGATATTTTAGAACCCTATAAGGTCCCATCTGAATTACACTCATACTTATCTATTCCCCATAACCTAAATTGTTAATAACCCTTTACTTGAGTATACATAATATATCTTAAGATGCTTATATGAATGTATCCCAGATACAAAATAGTTAGTTATAAAAATACTATGAAAATATATAGGAATTGAGAAAGCAAGTGATGTCAATTTCTACCTCCAATCCTGAATTAGAGCAAGAGTTTAGGGACACTAATTTCCTCTAGTGGATCACATGGTATAATTAATATAAAAAAATATTCAAGGTAATTAAATATATCAATTTTCCCAACAATGATGATGAGCATGAGGATGATGATGTTGAGTTGTATACACATAATATTTTTAAACTTTATCAATTATTGATGTTTTTTTTATCTTGAAGGAACCCATCGAGTCTCAATCTATCTAAGTGCATGACATAAAAGGTACATGAAGAAATGGGTGGGTATACCATTGGTGTATTTTTATATTTTTTTCCCTATACCACCACTTAAAATTAACTCAAGTACCTATTATAAATTTCCATAATATTTGATGCCTTCTTTACATGATCTTCCAAGCAACTCAATGCCTCAAAATAGCCCCTACCTAAGCCAAAACCTATTTTCACCATCTTCCAAACACATTTGAATGGGCCAACCCTATTCTAGGAATTTAACATGTTATAGGACTAAGTCAACCTAGTTGACTTAGTTTGGGACCTAACTGTTCTATTTCCCAAACAATTAGGTTGACTCATATGACTATGTCAAATAATAATTTATAAGGGTTTAGGGTTATATCTGACTATATAAACACATCATTCACCCCATTTTTAGAGAGAAAGAGAGATATATAATCATTAATTTACACTTGTTTATAATCTTCTCTTCCACCATTCTACTTGAGGAGTCTTGCTTAGGGTTTACACTTGGAGAGAAGAATATTTTCTTTTGGAAATGTATTGGATGTATAAGATAAGTCTTATAGCATAGATTTAACCTATCTTTTTTATCATTATGAACCATAAAAATCTCTTTTAAATCACCATTGGCCAAGGGAGAGATTTATCCTTGATTGGTTCATTTTCAAGGTAATTATTCCTAACTCTTACACCTCTATTTTGGTAGATAGAATTGCATAAGTAATGGCTTTTGAATGTATTTATCTATCCATGTATTAGGATTAATTCTACATTAACTTGAGTATAGTTCTTATTTGCATGGTTATTTTGTTTTTATTATCCCTCATTTATGCGACAAGATTTGGTGAGCACTAGATTAGATTTATTTTACTTTGTTAGAAACCATAAGACCTAACTAGGGATATTGTGTGTTATTTTTGGCCTAGACACTTTTAAACCCTCTCTACTGATATTTTGTGGTAAGAGATCCCTTATTGAGGTCTATCAAATCCATATTATTCATAAGTGTTATTATCTAAATGTATGCACAAGTAGAAAGGCTAGTTTGATTTATCTTCTTCGAGCTAAGATTGATTTGTAGATTAGATTGAATTTATCTTATATACATTCTAGTGAAATTGACATGAAATACCCTTGTAGGTTTTATTTCACACTTTCATTTAACACCATTTATTATTAATTCCATTTTTAAATTATTAGATCTAATCCATCAACTCATTATAACAATTTGTGCATAGATTTAACACACAACCAATTCAATCGAGTATGTTTAGAATTATGTAGGTCATATTCAACTTAGGTAATTGGATCGATCTTATCAACTCAATTTGCTTCTATGCATATAGGTTTTCAGACTTAGTCAACTTAGTTGACTCTACTAGCATGTTAAAAATCTTCATCTAGATGACAATATAAAAAAACAAAGTCAACATCATTAAAATCATTAGGTTCATTCTCACCAACTTAGTCACTTATTTTCCTTCATTTCATCCTAGTTTTTCATAGTTTTTAGTCTATAAAATTGTAACCCTATAGTCAACTAAGTTGATTAGATTGACTTAGTTATAAAGTTTCTTCTTTCACAGGAAACTCAGTTGACTCATTTGACTATGTTTATTTGGCCCTTTCATCAACATATGAAATTGACCTAGTTAATTTTATTCTATAAAGGTGGATATTAGAGAATATTTATGGATTCTTGAGTGATCAATAAGATAAAAATAAAATATAATTTTCCTTTTCATAGGGTGGATGAATTGATTGAATATTTGAGTGGAGCAAAGTACTTCACAAATATAAATTTGAAAAGTGAATATCATCAAATTTAGATTATAAAGTCTATAGGCCTTGTCTTCTATGCTAGGTTGATCATGTTGACCTTGTACTATTTTTTTCTTTCTTTACTTTCCAATTTAGATTTTTTCCTTCCCTATATCTCTAACTTAATTCTCTATCTATCTGACTTATTTATTTATCTTTGTCTATTATTATTATTATTTAGCATTATTTTCCTTTTATCCTCAAGAATCATATCCCCCATTTGAAAATTAATAGATATCCTTAATCCATTTATACACTCTATGGGGTTCTCTTTTCTTCTTATGCTTTTCTATCTCTTCTTTTTTTAGCTTTTAGGGTATCTTGTGATACCCATACACACATTACTCTATAATTTGGGGCATCTTATGATGCCCACCCACATATAATTTTAGAATCTGGGGAACCTTGAGATACCCATCCCTACATCCACTTACCCTTTATGGAATATTGTGATTCCCACTCTTATTCTCCATTACATGCTTCCAAACTATTTCAACTCCAAGAAACCTTTCAAGACACATAGGCTTGTCTCTTACATGTTCATCACTAATATATCCATTAATATAGGATCATTTCCTTCTTGTCTTTTTTTTGATCTATATCTTTATAAAATCTTTTTGTAGGTAACTCAAGCATAGGTCTCTCCCTTTACAACAATTTCCTTCTTTTCACAAACCTTTAGTCCTCCCTTTTCATCTTTTGGTTTCTTGATGTACCATAGTGTTCTTTATCTTCTTTCATTTTATCTTTTTTCTTTCACCCATTAGGTTTTTATTTTGTGAGTTTATTTTTAATACCTTGGATAGGACATGGTTTCCCTCACAAAACCACCATCTTTTACTTATTTTCCTTCTCTATTATTGCTTTCCAGTGTTGTTTTGACATCCTTTAGGTTTTTCTTTATGAGGTTCTTTGAAAAAAGGCTCCCTCACTTTTCTTTTATTTTACTTATTAGCACCCTCATGGGTCTCTCTTTTATGAGTAACTTTCTAAGACCATGAATATGACCTGACCCTCCTCATAAAATTACTATTCTTTTCATGTTCTTGATCCTTATTCTTGGACTTTGGATTTTACTTATTTTTCTAGATAGAATATACAAACAACCTATGTTAGCATGTTTTTCTCCATTTCCCTCATTCTTATGATAAGGAATCACACTTTACTATCATTGTATCCTTTTTTTCCCTTTGTCACATTTTTTGAAATTTGAAGCAATTCAAATTGTTCCATGTGTCATTTCTCTTGATTTTCCCTTCCTTCCATCTCCACATTGGATAAAACAAGGTTGAAGTCAAGATAGCACTTTTATTTCACCTAAATTTATGAGACTCTTATACCCCATGCTCTTTGAAGTTATCTCTCTTTGAAATCTTATCCCAAGTTTTCAAATGAGATTCATCTTTAGTACCCATGTTTGGTTTTCCAAATCCATAAGGAGGAATCTAGAAAAATCCATCAAAATTTTTAAAAGCCAAATAATTTTGAAAAAAAGTAATGATATATAAAAGGCAACATACAAATATCAAAATTCAAATTCACACCAAAATACATGATTACAAGCACATCTCCTATCTTCAATCAAAGCTCAAACTCCATAGTCAGCTTCACATAGAACCAAAATTCTTTGGGGTTTAGTTAGATAGTAGATTATAATAGGGAAATTCAAAAAACTTTATGGTGATACCTGCTTTCTCATGTAAGTACCCAATCTTTGTAGTAGATTGATGGCTCTGTAAGGGGTCATGAAGAGTGGGAAACACATCGTGGGGATGTAGATCCATTTTAATTTTAATGCATATAGCCTTCATAGGATGATGTATATACTCTATTTATTTACCCAATACTTGTGTTTCTAAGAGAAGTTCTTCATAGTTCTTAAGGTTGACAATCCTCTTGTTTTGACAAACCTAATTTGAATATCTTGACTTCGATAAAGAGTTCTCTCTACCTTGGTTTTTCCTTCATTCTCCCCTATACCCATTTCATTTTCCCCCCTTGATAGACAAATTGTGATTCTAAACCTATTTTCCCTCTTCTCTAATTCCTTCTTATTCATCTATTAAAAACATGCTAGCACTACTTTATTTCAATTTTATTTATCCTTAGAGTGAAACAACATGTTTGAGTAACTTTGGATCATTTTATTTACACCATGATTTACATTTACTAGACCTACTTTACTTTCTTTTTTCCATTTATCATGATTTTTCTATCTTGTTATTATAGATACTTGAGTCCATACCCTTTTTCTATTTTTGAGGGAGATGTGGATTGTTACTACTCCCTCGACAATGTTTTTTTCCCTTTTTATGCACTTTTTTCCATTTATGATTGAGATGTGGATTGGGACTACTCACTCATCAATTCTATTTTACCATTTTTTTCTCTTAGTTAATATTTTTACCATTTATTTTCATTTTGTTTTTTCATCCTATTTGACATGTATCCTTGGTTTGATTTGGTGAGCTTACCTTTCTTACTTAAGGATAACTTGTCTAAGTTTTTTGATCTTTAATTTCCTTAGCTTTTTAGTTACCCAATTTAATCTTGTTTTTTTGACTTGGTTATTTGGTCTAACATATCACCTGTCACCCTAGATTCCCAAATCTCCCAGGTACATCCCATCCTCATACCACTAGATATCTTCAATTTTTTTGTATTTGTTTATTTTTGCTCTTTAGTTTTGTATTCTTGGGTTTATTGAAATTAGTCTCTACACCATACACAATCAAAACTAACAACATAGAAGACAACCATACCATGATAAAAGGTAAGTCAAGGTATGTATTAAATTTAAGTTTTAGTTATTTACTTTTCATATTAGTTTCCATTTCATCTATTTAATTTTATTTATTTTATACTTTTAAAATAAAACTTTTTTAGCATCAATGTTGTGTGTGTCCTTATGTTCTTTCTTCAAAGCGCCATCCCCTATTACATCTTAGTGACACATGATGAGCTTTGAGTGGGGCATATGTATACACATAATATTTTCACACTTGTATAAATTACTAATGCTTCACATATTGTAGGAACCCATCAAGACTCAATCTATCTAAGTACACACCCTAAGGGGTGCACTAAGAAAGAGGTGGGTAGACCTTGGTGCTTCACAAGATTGTTTTCCCTTTTTTCCATTTTATTACCAATCTAACTAGTTCCTAGAACCTTTCCCTAAGTTTTTTCTCCTCCCTTGCATAGTATTCTATTATTTTTCCTCTTTCTATCTTTCATTTCCTTGCCTATCACCCTTTTGACTTGTTCAGCATACTAGGTCAACTTGGTTGACCTAGTGTAGTTTGTGGACCTTTTCTCTCTTTTTATTTGTTAGCCTCTTGATCGACCTAGCACATACAAATGTGTTAGGTCAATTAGGATGACCTAGCATAGCCAACATTAAAAAATTATTTTAGGGTGTGTTTCACCTATAAATACAAGGTCATTTTGGTCATTATTAAAATATCTAATCAATAGTTATTATTCTCTCGTGCTTTTTCACAATCTGCTCTTATACCATTCTACATGAGGAGACTTAGTTTAGGTTTTTTATTTTAGAAAATATAGTCTTTTTGATAGGTATTGGATGCTTTATATTAACAAAGTGATCCTTACAAACCATAAAAACCTCTTGCAAAGCCCCTTTATCCAAGGGAGAGATTGAGTCTCGATGGGTTCATATTCAGTAAGTATATTCTAACTTTATTCTCCTCTCTTTTAGTAAAAATAAGTAGCATAAGTGTTGGATAAAATAATATTACTCTTCATATTACATGTATTAGGGTGTTACTCATACTTTATTTTAAGTTCCCTATACATTTTTTGGTTGCTTTACTTTACTAACCCCCACTTTGTGCCACAAGATTTGGTATGCATTAGATTAGATTTACTTTTCTTGTTATTAGATTAGTGAAATATTAAATCATACGACTCTTGTATGTTTTAATGTAATTTTTTTATACTGTAGGCTTTATAACCCTATCTCACATGGTGTGTTGTGACAAGTGATCCCCTAATTGGGTCTAGAGGATCCTCATATTAGTCATGTTCCCACTTAACAATTCTATGCTCCCTAATTGAAAGTGTAGGTGTACTCTATACCATCTAATCTAAGATTTATTTATGGACATGATGAATTTTTTATTTCATACACTTAGCCTCTCTTTCAAGTTTACAACTAAATAACATACTAATCTACCACCCATTTAAGTTTTCAATAAATTAGCATAGCCAAGTGGCCACCATTTATGGGTTTTCAACCAACTTGGAACCACTCATAATGCTTATAGCATTCCTAATAGAAAATTTATTCATATTTTCAAAACCAAAATGTGCACAATACTTATAAAGAAGCTGGAGGCATAGGCTACATTATTGGGATTGATGGAGACTAAGAAGATGATACTGATAGATCATTTACCAAAAAGTAATGGCTATAAAATCAAGTGTTGGAAATGTTTGTTGAGGTTAGATGGTTGGTTGAGTAGTTAAATGACCATTTTATGTTGAATTTATTATTATCATTGGTTTTAAGGAATAAATTATGGTTCCTGAGTGAACTCTACAATGGAGCTATTCAAACAAGACAAGTCCTTTTGAACATTATCTAGTTAGTGAGAACTTCTCACATCATACTAATAATAATCTACTAGAGACTTGGCACCCCATAAGATTATAAATATCATATTATTATGTGATGGTGAGGAGTGCCCTAACATTCAACACTTTCTTATATATTTATAGAGATAGATCTTCTAGGTGATTTATATGCTTCTACATCTGAATGTCAATAAATGTCTTGTATAGCATCTCATTTTTCTAATCTCATACATGAAACTTCATTGATTCAAGTGACTACTTGAATTTAACATCTATTGCATTATAAGTCAATGATATATACCCCATTATAACTTTAACTTTTTCCACCTTGGTAAAATATGGTTTGACCTCACTCCAATTAATATTCAATTATGGTTTCTAGTCAAGCATGCCTCTAGATATATGTTGATATTAGAACATAGTAGTGATGTGTCACCACTATTAAAATTTCTTATGTGTCTTAGTTATGTTTTTATAAATTGTGAAGTGTCTTGATGGTGTGTTTCTTTTAGTGAGGTGGCATGGTGGTCACTATTTGACACATTCTAATGTGATATTATTCCTATTCACCACTTTTTACTATTTATGCTTGCCTATGTGGACATGGAAAATTTTCATGTAAGGATAAAAATAATGGAAAAAATGTATGATCCATTAAGATTTAGTGGATTCTAAAGATGGGGGATAACTTTTACTTTGCAAATAGTGAATTCTCCAGTCATTTTTAACTCTTCTTGAAAGTGGGATGCGAAATTCTAAGTGTGGAGGTTTGTCCTTAATGATCATGGGACTAAGTGGGATAAGTGGAGTGGATTTACATGTCATACCACCTTACCCACTTATCTTTATTATTCATGGTGGAAGTATGGCATATTTTTCCATGAATAGTGTGTTTTCATCTTTTGGTGTTTTTTTAAAAGGATGGATAATCCTTTTTAGTTTTCATAGTGGTTCATGATATTTTACCTTAGTTTTTTATGAAAACAAAGGTATTGTAAATTTAAGTATCTCAATTTGATATTGTGAATATTATTATAATTTCAATTAATAATATGATGAATGTGTTGTAAGTGTGGTAAGACTTGTCTTTATTCTTCTCTCTTATTTCAAGTATTGTATTTAGAATTTATTGAGAGATTATTGTGAGAAATTATTTCTCCACATCAAGTGGTATCAGATAAATTAGAATCTTATGGAGGAGATTATTTGTGTTATTCTTAATTTTAGCTTTTAGGTATATCAAGAAGACAAGAAAGAGGAAGATTGGTTTAGATGAACCAAAATATGCAAGAGATGAGGAGAGAAATGGCACATATAACCACAATGTTCAACAACATGAGAAGAAGGAAACAAGATGAAGAACTAAAATGAGAAATAATTCATGATGAAGATCATGAAGAATAATTGATTATAAAGGAAAAACCACTATCAATTAAGGAGAGAATGGTCAGAGCTTTGAAAGGAAGAAGTGATGGAGTAAAAATTGATGTTCCTGACTATGGAGGAATTTTACAACCAAAGGAGCTATTTGATTGGCTTAATATCATGAAAAAATTATTTTAATGGAGAACTATGTCTAAAGAGAAGAAGGTGAAATTTTCATGCACCAAGTTGAAGGGTCATGCAATGATCTGGTGGGATCATTTATAGAAGGAGAGGTAAAGAAAAAACAAACCAAGAATCAATACTTAGATAAAGATGGAGAAGAATCTTAGAGATAATTTCCTTCCATTATAATACTCTCAATCCCTATATAGAAGACTTCAAAATTTGAAGCAAATAGAGAAGAGTGTATAAGAGTACATAGATGAATTCTACAAGCTATCCATAAGAGTGGAGCATGAATAAATAGATGAGAAAATGGTTGAAAGGTATGTGAATGTATTGAAATATTCTAATCAATATGAGATTAACATTGATAAAGTAATGATTATGGAAGAAGTTTATCAATTAGCCTTGAAAGTAGAAGAGAATCAGAATGGACAAGCTACCAAAAGGACATTTGGTCCAAGCAGAGGATAATCCATGATAATGAGAGGAAGAGGTGGTTTCAACACCACTAGAGGTGGATTTAAACCTACAAGGGGAGAATCATCACAAGATATAAAAAAGAGAGGAGATGATAGACAAGGCTTCCAATATTATCAAAGAGGAAGAGGATTCTAAAGAGGATGTGGTTATGGTGGATCAAGAAGTTGGTTTCATAACAAACCTAGATCTATTATTTGTTACATATGTGGAGAGGAAGGATGAAAGGCCAATGAGTGTCCTCAAAGATAAGAAAGAAGACAAGAGTATCATTCAAGGGTAAACTTGGTTGAACCTGAGATTGAATATCCACCTACTAAAGCAATAACATATGTGCAAGAGAATCTTATGATGAAAAGGACCATGTTAGCTCCAAGATAAGAATTGGAGTTAAAAAAAGAAGGTAATGTATGGATAAGGTCCAATATTTTTTAAACAAGGTGTAATTCAAGTGGAAATGTATACAAAGTTATTATTGATGGTGGTAGTTGTGAAAATGTGGTTTCAAAAAAAAATGGTATAAAAGTTAAGATTACATTGCGAGAAGCATCCTCATCCTTATAAAATTTCATGGTTTAATAAAGGGAATGAAATTAGTGTTGAAAAAATTGTTTGGTGAATTTTTTCATAGGGAAAAATTATAGAGATGAGTTATGTTGTGATGTATTTCCCATGGATGCATACCATGTTTTGCTAGAGATGTCATCATAATTTGATAGGAAGGTTATCCATGATGGAGAAAAGAATACATATTCATTTATTAAAGATGGTACAAATGTGATATTATTGCCTCTTAAGGAAGAGATAAAAGAGGAAAATTTGTTAGCTATTAAATAATTTTCTAATGACATGAAAATTGTTGGTTATTATTATGCACTAATTACAAGGCATGAAGGTGAAGATATGATGCAGATTTAAGAAGAAACAATTGATTTTTTTAAGGCATATGAAAATGTCATTTCTAATGAGATACTAGATGGCTTACCACTAACGAGGGGCATTCAACATCACATTGATTTAATCCTAGGATCATCTCTACCCAATCAAGTAACATATAGAATAAGCCCAATAGAGAATGCATAAGTAAACAATTAGGTGACTAATTTGATGAGAAAGGGTGTAGTAATGGAGAGAATGAGTCAATGTTCAACACCAACACTATTGAATCCAAATAAGGATGGAAGATGGATAATGCGTATGGATAGTAGAGCCATCAACAAAAATTTTATTCGGTATAGACTTCTTATACCTTGGTTAGATGACATAATGGATATTCTTATAGGATCAAAGGATTTTGCAAAGATTGATCTAAGGAGTGGCTACTACTAGATCTAGATTCAGGAAGGAGATGAATGGAAGATAGTATTTAAGACTAGAGATGGATTATATGAATGTTTAGTGATGCCATTTGGGTTATCTAATGCACCAAGCACATTCATGAGAGTGATGAATATAGTGATATGGGATTACATTGGTAAGTTTGTGGTGGTTTATTTTGATAATATTTTGATACTAAGTAAATATAAATAGGATCATTTGGAACATTTGAGAATGGTGTTAGAATTGTTGAGAAAGGAGAAACTCTATGTGAATTTGAAAAAGTGCGAATTTATTCAAGAAAGTTTGGTATTTTTGGGATTTTTAATTTCAATAGAAGGTGTTAGAATGGATAAAGAGAAGGTGGAGGAAATTATTGAGTGTCCTATTCCAAAGAGCATCATAGAGGTAAGAAGTTTCCATGGTTTTAAAACTTTTTATATAAAGTTCATTAGGAATTTTAGTAGTATTATTGTAATAATAATGGATTACATAAAAGGGAGTTTATGCACACAAGAGAAGCAATAATGAGTTTTGAGTTATTAAAAATAAAGATTATAGAAAAGCCAATTTTGGCCTTCCCTAATTTTGACAAAGTGTTTGAAGTGGATTGTGATGCCTCACATGTGAGAATTGGAGCTTTGTTAAGCCAAGAAGGAAATCCCATAGCATATTTCAATGAGAAATTTAATGAGGTAAGAAATAAATATTCTACTAATGATGTTGATTTTTATGCAATTGTTTAGGCATTTAGACATTGGAGTCATTATTTGGTCTCTAAGGAGTTTATTATGTATACTGATCATAAGGCTTTGAAGTATGTGAATACACAAAAAAGTTGAGTAGTAGACATACCAAGTGGGTATTTTTCTTATAGGGATATAATTTTGGGTTGAAACATAAATTAGGAAAGTAGAACTAGGTGGTAGATGCCTTGAGTAGAAGTTTTGGGTTGATAACTACTTTGGTAAGTGAATTAGTTAAGTTTGAGTTTATCAAGGAGTTGTATGATATTGATCCATATTTTGGTGAGATATTTTAGTAATGCAATAATTCATTAACCAAAGATGTGGGTACTATTTAGGATGACTATCTTATTTAAGATGGTTACCTCTTTAAGGGAAAATAGTTGTGCATTCTAGTTGGGTCTTTGAGAGCCAACATTATAAGAGAGTTGCATAGTGGAAGTTTAGCTGGTCATTTTGGCAAAGATAAGACAATAAATTTTATGGAGGAGAAGTAATTTTATCCAAATATGAAAAGAGATGTGGTGAGATATGTTTCAAGATGTAGAATATGTCAAGTGGCTAAGGGACATGCATTTAAGATATAGGATTGTACATGCCATTACCAGTTCCAAGTGAACCATGGGTAGATTTAATTATGGATTTTGTGTTGGGGTTACCAAACACACATAGAGGTAATTATTCCATTTTTTTGTTATAGATATATTTTCCAAAATGCTTCATTTCATTAAATATAAGAAAACTAGTGATTGCACTAGAGTTGTAGAATTATTCTTTAGATATGTTGTGAGATTACATGGCACTCCTAAGTAAATTAATTTAGTTAGGGATACCAAGTTTATAATTCATTTTTGGATAAATTTGTGGAAGAAGTTGGATACTAAGTTACAATTAGTTAGTGTATATCATCCAAAAATAGATAGATAGATAGATAGATAGATAGATAAAGGTTGTCAATAGAAGCTTGGGAAATTTATTGAGGAGTATTTTTGGAGAGAATCCTAAGTAGTGGGACTTGGATTTACCACAAGTTAAGTTTGTATACAATAATTTAGTGAATAGATCAATAGGAAAATCACCATTTCAAGTGGTTTGTGGGAAAAATCCAATGGAAATTTTATATTTGGTATAGTTCCCATTATAAAAAGATTAATTAATGATGATGAGAACTTTCTAGAGCATATACAACAATTTCAAGAAGAGTTAAGAAAGACTTTACAGATGAGTAATGAGAAATATAAGATTAAAACTAATTCTAAGAGGAGATCAAAGTGTTTTGTAGATGGAGATTTAGTGATGGTGTATTTTAGGAAAGGGAGATTTCTTATAGGAACCTACAAAAAATTAAAATATAAAAAGATTAGACCTTGAAAAATTGTGAAGAAGATTAGTGACAATGCCCATGAGGTAAGCTTTCTAGAATAATTTGATGTTTTTCCAATTTTTAATGTTTTATATTTGTGTGATTTCTATGGAGAAGTAGATGAAGGAGAGGATGAAGAAGAGATTAACTAGAAAAAATAACTTCCAAAGAGGAAGAGATAAAGGATACTATATATTTTAGATACAAAAATTATGAACACAAGGAAAGGGAGCTACAACAAGTATTTGGTACAATGGGAAGGATTTCCACCACAATACAACACTTGGATCACAGAGTGAGAACTAAAAATATAGGCAAAGACAAATGGTAGATTTATCATCAAAGAAACTCATAGGAGCTAAGTTGACTTCAACCAAAGGAGATGATGTGGTACAACTATTAAAATTGCTTATGTGTAGCTTCCAAATTTTGATGTGTCTTGATGATGTGTTTCTGTTGGTGAGGTGCCATGGTGGTCACTATTTAACACTATTCCAAGGTGACACTATTCCTATTCACCACTTTTTATTATTTATACTTGCCTATATGGATATGGAAAAATTTCATGTAAGGACAAAATATCATGGAGAAAATGGAGGATCCATTAAGATTTAGTGGATTCTAAAGGTGGGGGACAACTTTTACTATGTAAATAGTGATTTCTCCACTCATTTTTAACTCTTCTTGAAGGTGGGATGACAAATTCCAAGTGGGGAGGTTTGTACTTATTGATCATGGAAGTATTTACATGGCATACCACTTTACCCACTTATATTTAGTCTTCATCATGGAAGTATGGCATATTTCTCCATGAATAGTGTGTTTTTAGCTTTTGGTGTTTCTTTGAAAGGATGGATAATCCTTCTTAGATTTCATAGTGGTTCATGGTATTTTCCCTTATTTATTTATGAAATAAAATGTATTTTAATTTGAACTATGTAAATGTGATAATGTGAAGATTATTCTAATTTCAATTGATAATATGATGAATGTGTTGTAAGTGTGTCAGGACTTGTCTTCATTCTTATCTCTTGTTTCAAGCATTAAATTTAGAATTTATTGAGAGATTATTGTGAGAAATTATTTCTCCACATCAAGTAATTTCCAATAATTCTCATATTATTCTATTAGTTAAAAAATTACATATATTTCTACCTTAATATTCTAACCTTATGTGTGAAGTTGTAGAATCTACACAACAAGCTAATATTTTTTAAGTTGGGACATGATGGATATAAACTAATTATCTTTAGACATCACTTAGTCACCCAAAACTTAAGTGACCAACACAAGGTAGGTGTTAATCACTTGGAGAGATCTGATGATGTGGAGGTTTATGTCTACATTTTCCTCTTTTAGCTATGATGCCTTTTACTAGCATATAAGCTTTCAGAGTGATAGAATCCTAGAATGCATCTACTCCTTCAATTTTCTTTGATGGTGTAATCTAGGAAACATTGAGTGATGATTCATACATAGTTATGGAAAGGGAAAAACTCAAATTTGTAAATGTGATAGGTGAATTTTTTATTTATTCCATTGGTAGATAAAATGTTGTTCACCAATATCAAGTTGCAAGTACATCACACAACCATTGTCTAGGGAATTATGGATTCTGATAAAATGCCTCATCTTACACAACCCCTTGAGTGGACCAAGATCCTTGTGATGTATATTATGGTTTTTGGACTTCAGGTATCACAATATTCTAGAGAAATCTACTATTTGTTTCATTGTGATTTATTATTGCATTGTATGCTCTACTCTAATTTTACCTTTGTTTTGGTAGCTACCTCTATTTGTTTCTTGGCCACATAATCATTGGATTTATTTTACATTTAATCAACCTATTTACACATAAATTATCTCATTATATATTCTTATTTATCCTTTATTTCTATGTCAAATTCAACCATTTGTTTATGTGCCACATGTACTTCTTGAGTTGTTTGTTATTTATCTCTTGTCATATATTATTCATCTTAGTTCTTACTCTCTTCCTATTGATTCTTCCTCTACTCCTCATTTTCATCCTTTTGTGCCACTTATTCCTTCCTCTTCTTACTTTCCTCTTTATTTTTTATATCCTTATCAAACTTGAGTTTATCCATGAAAACTTTCACTTTCCATACAATATTTTCTTATGTGGTTGGTTACTCTTTGGGTAGCCTCTTATTTCTCCTGCATAGGATTGAAAAATTAGGCAATGAGAGTGTCTATGAAGTGGAAGAAGAAGTTGACTCTACCATAATGTGCATGTGTAATGATTACTTTGGCCTAAATAAAGGTACTAGAGTCTTCTTTATCCACTTATAATATTAACTAATCTCATAGGGTTGTTATTTAGGAATGTGATCTTTTTATAGCTTAAATTATTCCACTAGATGAGGTTTAACAAAAGAACCCATATGCATTTCAATACCTATGATATAAGGGGCATAATATGGGTTATAGGCTTACATATCAATGAATGTTATGGGATTTATTATTGTTGTGGGTTTTCTTGAGCCATTAAAGACCTTGTGCCCAATACTTCCTAAAAAATTACAACAATTCTACTTGTTCGTTATTATACTTGTATGACTGTATAAAAAATTATGGACATGGGAGATGTAAGAATGTCTACCAAAAATATATTTGAAACATTATTTCAAACTTGGAAAGTGTAAACTACATTCTAAAATAAAATAAAAAAATTATTCTTCTTGTTAATAGACCTCAATGCCTATTTATTCAATCATGGACTTTTACATATCCTCCCTTGTGACTCTTAGCTGAGTAAGATCATATTCTATTATAATCTATGGAATATTCCTATCATAAATCCAAGATTTAGTACTACATGTCTTATTATCTAAAGGAGGTTATGAATATCTAAAAATTAGTACCTTATTATTCCCTATAATATTATATAATGGGGATGATTTTATCTCCTTTAGTTCTTTCACCTCTATTTTTGTTTATTCTACTGATGGTCAGGTCGATGGTTAATATGATCCCAAAGTTATGGTTCACATTGGTGGAGTAGAATAAAATACCAAATCCTTTTCTCATATAAATTATATTTATGTTTTTAATATATTGATGAAGAATGGTAGGGAAGTTATTTATTCCTTTGGGAGCTCATGAACCCTAATTTGTATCCCATCATGAAGTTTAGTGATTGTAACATGTTGCCCCAAATATTACATGATGTCAAAAGGTATACAAGGGTGAAAAATAAAGATATTATATAATTACACTCACCATGTATTTAATATAACAATATATTCCTAACAATAACCTGTTCTAGTCTAGGTAATGTTAAAAAATGTGGTTGCAGGCTAGAAATCCACATTCGAGTTGACTAGGCCATCTAGAGACTTTTACAGGGTGAATCAAAAGATGAGTACCAAGAACTGATAATGGAATTACTGGGAATATGTTATAAGGTATTAATTAATTTTTCATTTATGTCATACAAGTGTCATTTATGTCATTCTATATTCTTAATTTTTTTTCTTGATGTTGAGTTCATAAAGCCTCATTTAAGGAACCTAGTGAAATGGTATATGCTTGGTAGCATGATGAGTTGAGCTATATAATATAAATGTGAGAAAGGTAGGTAATATGAAAGCATGGTATAAGGTCATATGACATGTTTATGAGGTTTTTAAGATAGTTTAAGTGGTTTCAATACATGATCATAGGCTAAGTATGACTGGTAATATAAGGCCTAGTATACAAAGTGACCTATAATGGCATAATAAGGAATCAATATGATTTACTATTTTTTTCTATTTATTTATTTTATTATTTGATGAGTAAACTTGAAATAAGGGTGAGGTAATAAGAACTTGGATTAGTTATGAATGCATGACCTAGTTGATTATGGAGAACTCCTTTTTAGTTGGGGAGGATGGCCTGTAAATAAGAGAGAAACTAGTAAAGGGTTTGTTAGATAGATGGGTAAATTGCCTAGCAAAATCTAGATTCAGGAATTATGAGACTTACTTGGGGGATATCAACCCACTCTTTAAAACAAGTTAATTTTAATAAAAGTGTTGATAAAAGAGGTTGAATGAAGTAATGAAAGTATCTAATCTAAATGAGATAAGTGCTTTTCAAGAGATAATGCTTGTTTTAACAAAATAACATTAAAAATAAATGCTAAACTATTAAGATGTGGTTCAAGTTATTATTGTTGAGTCTGTGTAGTGACAAAGGTTAAGAAATAGGTTTTTGGTTGAGGTTGAGAGGCCTTTTAAGCTTACTATTTGGGAAAAATAATATTACAAAGTGATCGATGTTGGTTAAGGAATGACCAATACCAGTCGATAGATAACCGGTACCGATCAATAGTGACCACTATCAATCACTATGGGTTTTGATAGGGTATATGGTTTTATGCATAATATAATATGGGTAGGTTGTATAAGGGTTTTGTAAGGTTTTTTAGGGTTAGTTAATGGTTTTGGAGGTTGAACAAGGTCTTAGAGATATCAGACATAGGGTTTGATACTCAAAATGGTTGAGAGTGGTCAATGGGTACTTGGTGAAGAGTGAGAGAACTTTGACATGAATATTGTGGGAAGAGAATAGAAATGGGTATAATCTTTAAATAAATAAAAGTAAATAACTAAAATTGTGAAAAATATAAGATACTTAGCTTAGTTATTGTTGGCTTGAAGAAGTTTGGAGTTGAGTGATAAGCCACTTAGAACCTAGAGCAATGTGGATAGAGTAATAACCCCATAATCCTTGATGTTAATATCTTGGAGTTTATTATTATTCTTTTTCTAGTTTGGTTTAGTAATATTTGTTAATTTTACTCTAAGTGATTTCATCTTCATCCTCCATGATTCAACCTTTTTTGGGCATGGGTCTTAGGCTAGCAATATGTGACCATCGTCGGTCCTAGTCAACTGGCACTAGTCAAGGGGTGGCTGCTATCAATCCTAGAGATAAGATTAAAATGGATAAAATTAGTCATTCATACTTATTATTAGTGTTTAATAGGTTAGGAAATAGTCTAAGGTTATTTAAACGGTCATGGGGATGCATGAAGAAGAAGTCTAGGGAGTTAAGACATTAAATGTCAGGGTAGAAATAGTCTTTAGACTAGGTGTTGATAGGTTAGTCATAGGTTTGGGTAGGTGAGGTGGAAATATCTTATTTAATTTAATTAACTAATTAAATTAGCTAAAAGGAGGTAAATGGTTGATTAAAGGATTTGAATAATTAATCCAAACCCAAGGGGGCCAAGGGGACTAATATGACACTTAGAGCCATAGTGTATGATTTTCTAGTGTCTACATTTTGCCCCTTTTTGTTTTGTATTTTATATCAGCAAGATGCTAAACAAAAATGGATGGTTGGTGGGAATTTAGATGCCCCAGATACGGGATGAGGTATTCCCCCTCAAATTGGGATGCAATGAGGTGAAAATGGATTTGGGTATGGGTTTCAAAAATGGGTATGTGAGTGGAAAAGTGTGTAAGATGATATAAAGTGGAAAATAAAGTTACATTGAGGAGGAAAAGTGACAAGTGAACTAGGCCACTACATTAGGTATAGTAGATATCGGTGTACTTATAAATGCAAGTCTCTAAACTAAGGTATCTATATTCTTAGGGAGCCAAAAATAGGGTGATCCTAAGACAATAGAATGGGTGGAATGTAGAAGGATATGTGATAAGTGAACCAAGCTACAAAATTAGTCATATCTGATATAGGTGCACTTATAAATCCAAATCTCCATGATAAGGTGTCTATGTTTGAAGGGGCCAAAAATAGGGTGATCTTAAGAAAATGGAATAGGGTCTAGGTGTTAGAATCATAAGTGGGAATATTCTAAGGCATATAAAAGGGATACATAAAAAATTTATGAATGGGAAAGATGAATACAAATAAGGGTGATATCATAAATTGTGCATACACTAGGCTACCATAGTTGATGTAGGTTGTAAAACAAGGTTGGTGCTAGAAAGAAAAGTGATAGGATAACTGACTATAGTAATAATGTGTGCATATTGGGTTAGTACTTATAAACTCAAGTCTCTTAGATAAGGTTGATGTCTTTACAAGGATCCAAAATAAGGATGTGATCCTAAGAAGATAAAATGGTTGTAGGTGTCAAGATCATAAAGGGTCAAGCTATGATGCACCTTAATGTTATGTGAAAAAGGTAGCATGAGTTTTTCAAGTATGGCAAGGTAGGTATGCATTAAAAAGGACCAAGGTTAGGTATGGTTTCAAAAAGTGTGAATGGTAGGCCAAAATGACCAAGGCAAGGTTTGGTCAAAAAAGAGTGAATGGTAGGCTAAAACAACCAAGGTTGAGGTTATTTGGTTAGATGGTTGGTGGAAAATAAAGTGTTCTCTAATGTATGAATGGTTGTGGTCATGTGTTTACTTTAAAAAGGTTTGGTTAGTAGTGCTTAAATTGGTTGTATGATTTGTTGTACCATTTAGTTAGATAAATTAGGATCCATTTTCTAGTGAAAGGGTACAAATTTGGTAGCTGGGTTTTTCAATAACTCAAAAGGGAAGACATATACCCTATCAACAAGTAGTCATGAAAGTATAATAAGGAGGTTAAATGATCCCATTAACAAACACCATAATAGCATGAGGGGTGGGAATTTGAACATAATCCCCTTTCATGTTTTTAATTATTGTTAGTTAGTTTGTTAAAAGAAGTGCCTTGATCACATAGTGTCAAGTAAGCTCAAAATCCCTTGTTTTATGGAGGGTAAAAAAGGAGGTGGATGATAGAAAATAGGTGAATAGATAGTAGTGTAAATTTCTTGTGGGGACATCCTACCCCTCCTATAGGTGACCTAGGAACCATTATAGACAAAGTCCATGCCTTTAAATGAGGTGTGTGTTGATTGATGTGGGAAGTATACCTTTTGACTTTTGTGAAATCTAATTGCAAATTTCTTTGGGATTGTTTTTATTTTGATATTTAACTTTGGTTTTTTTATAATTTTGTTTGATGGTTTTGGGAAGCTGATCAATGTGGGAAGCTTCCAAGTGATTACTTTCTTTGATAAATATTTTGACTTAGCCATCCTTTAAGGGAGTGGTCTAGGATTTGGACTTATTAGGATTGGATGGTTTTCCTTTAAGAGAGTAGTCTACCTTAATTTTAATCAACATTGATTAGTATTGGGAAAATTTCCCTTAAAGGAGTAGTCTATAATTTTAGAGATGACCCAAGTGATATTTTTGTATCCTAGATTAATTTTTATGAATGTTTTAGGCATGGACTAGTCTATATAGGATTGAAGGTTTAATTTTATGGAGGTAAAACCATAGCATAAGAGGTTTAATGATGAGTAAAAGAGGTGGTTTAAGTGACAATGACCATGGGGATCCATCTTGTAAAGGACAAAAATTATCCATGAGAATCATGTCATGAGTAGAGCCATGGTACCCATGGTTATGATTGGGCTAAGGCTGTGATAGATAATCACATGATTGTTTACTTAATTGGTTGTCTTTAAAAATAAAGAAATGAAGGTGTTTGAAAACAAGGGATGGGCTTAAGTTAGACAAAATATGATTAATAACTTGGTTTAACTAAAGAATAGATGTGAATGCATAGCATTGAGGGGTTCTAGTTTTGATATGCCCCAAATATAAACTAATGCAAAAATGGCTTAATCCAAATAGGAGTGAAGATGTCCCCTGTCTACTTTTTTGATACTTGACTAAACATGTAAAAGGTAATGGATTGATAGTGCTTAAACAAGAGGAATAAAACAAAATGATGCCATTTGTCTCCTCAAGGTTGGTTAGGTGATGGATCTTAGGATTTGGTTTGCTTTAGGCTAAATGATGGCTAGTTTTATAGGTTGGTGTATGTTGTTTAGGTGATAAGGCAAGGTTTCAATATAGCTTCTAGCTATGACAGTGACTGACATTGGTCAAGAGTTGACCAACATTGATCGACTAGAGACCAGTATCAATCAAGGGTTAAAGGCAAAAGAGGTCCAAAGGCATGGTTAAAATTTAAGGTTTGATTAAGTTTTGATAAAATTTCATTGATCTCATGGTTTGTTTAAGGATGGTTTGGGATTTAGAAATGATGTTGGAAACATCATATTGAAATAAAGGTAGGTTGGAAAAGTTTTCCCAAGGAGGGAGCTTTGGCGTGGTACCAAGGAAGGGTTTAAAAGGGTTTGGTATTCTTAATTGAGATTGATGATGTGGTATAGGTATCTTGGATAAAAAGGTGACCAAGACTATTTTCACCATTATTATGTAAGAAAACTCGATATGATTGGTTGGTTTTGGTTTGAGTGGGTGGGTGAGTTATTTATTGTTGAATTGAAAATTAGGTTGATTATGGTTGGTTTGATTGGTTGAGGAAGGTAAGATAAGTGGTTGATTTGGTTTGTTAGTTTGGTTTCCTTATTTGTTTGGTTTTTTTGGTTTGTAGGTTGAGGTAATATGACAAATATTTGACCTTTTTCAAAAGGGAATAAAACTAAAGACAATGTCATTAGGTAGATGAACATGAGTAGATTATATAATAATTTGATTGACTTGGTTGTAGTTGTGGTTGGGTTGGTTTCAGGTGAGGTTGGGTTGGTTGTAGTTGAGTTTGGGTTGATTTTAGGTGATGTTGGGTTGATTGTAAGTGAGGTTGGGTTGGTTATAGGTGAGGTTGGATTATTTTAGTTGATGTATTTTGTTCCACTAAATGTGGAAGTGGAATGGGTGAGGTAATTTTTATTGGTTCCTCTATAATGGGAAGTGAAAGAGGTAGGTTGGTTTGAGTTTTATCCACTACAAGGGGAAGTGAAATACGTTTTTTAGTTTGAATTTGATCCATTACAAGGGGAAGTGGAATGGGTGAGGTAGTTTTCATTGGTTTCACAAAATGAGTAAGTGGAAGAGGTAGGTTTGTTTAAATTTTATCCACTACAAGGGTAAGTGAAAGAGGCAAGGGTATTTCCTTAATTGTAGTTTCAAAGGAATGTTGAAAAGGTTCCACTTGGTCAATAAATGGGTTAGTTAATGTTGAGTTTTTTATTATATTTTCATTATTTATAGGTTTATTAAGGATTGAATCTAAGGAATGAACCTCATTATTTTTATGATTTTTATTATTGGTTTGCATAATAATGAGTGTAGGAAAAGTTTTAACTATTGAATGCTTGAAGAAATTTAAGGCTAGGTTAGGGGGAACATGGAGACTATCCTTTAGAACCTTATTTTGATTGATAAAGTTTTGGAAAAACATCTTAAAAGAATTACATATGTCTACCACATGTATATTTATGCAATGATACATGTGAAAATTATTCTCTATAAACCAAATTGGTTTTGGAAGAGAACTATTTATGGGTGTGATTTGAGGAAGTCTTATGATAAAAGCCCTTAAAATTTTATCAAGTATTGAGGTATATGATTCCCCTAATGGTGTGTACTACCTATGAAGAGGGTGCACCAATGACTCTTGAGGTTGTGAGCTAATTGGTTAGTTTGATAAAATTGATTAGTTGACTAAGTTGGCTTGACTTGTCAAGTTTGGTTGATTTGATAGATTGGGTAAATTTGATAGAATTAGTGGGTTTAAAAATTTTGGTTGATTGTTTTTGGTTTGATTTGATGAGGTTGGTTGGTGTGATATGATTGGTTAGTTTGATAAGGTGGGTAATGTGGCTAAGGTGGGTTGATTTGAAGAGGTTGGTTGGTTTGATATATTTTATAAGGTTGATAAAGTTGATAAGGTAGGTAATGCTTATAAGGTTGATAAGGTTGATAAGGTAGGTTGATAGTTTTTGGTTGGATTACTAAGGGGATAGACCAAGTCTTGGTTTTGAGATAAAGAGGGTTGCCCCAAACTAGATTTAGGCAATTGTTCTGATGTTTGGGGTAGGTAATCTAAAGATTGATAAGGTTGAGGTAGTTAATATGATGATTGGGATGGGTAACCAAAATATTGGTGAGATTGAGATATTTATAGTTAAGGTGGGTTATGATAATGGTCAAATAGGTGTTGAGAGGTTGTTAGTTAATTAAAATTAAGATTTGATTGATTGTAGGCAAGGTTGGGTTAGTTATAAGCAAGGTTGGGATGGTTTTAGGCAAGGTTGGGTTGATTGTATGCAAGGTTGGGATGATTGTAGGAAAGGTGGGGTTGGTTATACGATAGGTTTGAATCATAAGTGGCTCATGAGGCAAGATGAAATTCTAAGGCAAGAGGGTTATTTTTTAGGAGTCTAACAAAGTTGGGATCTCCTTGAGAAAATATAGGGGGCTCCCCATTAAACAAGGCAATGGAGATGAGGTTATGAAGGCAAGGTGATGGAATATTGCTAATGGGATTTGATTTCTCAAAACACAAAAATAGATAAGACAATAAAATTCAATAAATTAAAACACACACTAAGGTATGTTTAAATCCCAAAGGTTCTTTTTGTCTTTCTTGTGTCTTATGCATTAATTTAAAAGTTATGAGACTCAATTTGGATTGTAGAACAAGAACTAGAAAAGGATGTCTAAGGATGGTTTTAGGTATTTTAAGGCTTTCAAAATTTGTTTTAGAATTTGGTATGTGGCATAATTTTGGATCCTACTCCCTCACTTCACACACCACAATGATAAGGGTATCGGGTGCTTAGCTAATATATACCAAATTTATAGAGATTATACTCAATAAGAACTAAGATTTGGTTTCTCCCCTTGGTAATAAAGTCCAAGTAGGATATCTAAGGGAAAGGTTTACTACTAGGTGGTGAAATCCTAGTTGGGCCTTATGTTAGTTTTTGATGTATGATTAGGTGAGTGGTTTGGTCTTGTGTGTGTGATAAGAGTGATATGATATGATTAATTTCAATGTTTACTATTAAAATATGTGATTTGACCAATCAATCAGGTATTAGATGAAATTTATTTTTAAACCCAAATAAATTTTTTGATTTCTTTTAAATGTGTACAACAACAACAACAAAAAATCATCTAAATACATCTATGAACCAAGAAAAGATGTGGATCCCACCAAGCATGCCAAAATGTTTCACTATTTTTTCATGGTTATTTATTTTATTATTTGATGAGTAAAACTTGAAATAAGGGTGAGGTAAGAATAACATGTTTTGGTTATGCATGCATGATATAGTCTATTATGTATAACTCCTCTTTAGATAGGGAGGATGACCTGAAAATAAGAAAGAAACTAGTAAAAAGTGTATTAGTGAGATAGATGGGTGGATTGCCTAGCAAAAGCTAGATCGAAAAAGTATGAGACTTCCTTAGGGGTTGCCAATCCACTCTTTAAAACTAGTTAATTTTAAGCAAAGTGTTTATTAAAGAGGTTGCATAAATTAATGAAAGTACCTAATCCAAATGAGATAAGTTATTTTCAAGAAATAATACTTATTTTAACAAAATAACATTAAAAAGAAATGCTAAACTATTAAGGTGCAGTTCAAGTTGTTACTATTAAGTCTATGTAGTGATAGAGTTTGAGAAATATGTTTTTGGTTGAGGTTGATAGGTGGTTTAAACATTTTATTTGGGAAAAAAAATATTACATAGTGACTGGTGTTAGTTAAGTAATGATCAGCGCCCAATTGATAAATGACCACTGTCATTCAATAGTGACCATTATCGATCACTTGGGTTTTGATAGGGTATATGGTTTTAGGTAGAATGGAATATGGGTAGGTTTTAGAAGGGTTTTGTAAGGTATTTTAGGGTTATTTAATGGTCTTGGAAGTAGGATATGGTCTTAGAGATATCATACATAGGGTTTGATATTCAAAATGGTTGAGAGTGGTCAGTGGGTACTTGGTAGAGAGTGACAATATTTAGAGTGGAAGAAATCTAACATGAAGAGTGAGTGGACAGAGAATAGAAATGGGTATAAGCTTTATATCACTAAAACTAAATAATTTAACTTATGCAAAAATACAAGATACTTCACTTAGTTATTACCAGCTTGAAAATTTTTGGAGTTGAGTGATGAGCCACTTGGAGCCTGGAGCAATGTGGATAGAGTAATGGTCCCAAAATCCTTGATGTTAAGATATTGGAGTGTCTTATTATTCTATGTTTGGTTCTAGTTAAACAAGATTTTTTGGTTCTACTTTGAGTTATTTCACCTTCATCCTCCATGATTCAACCTTTTTTAGGCATAGGTCTTGGACTAACAAAATGTAATCATCACCAGTCTTGGTCAACGAGTGTTAATTTAGGGGTGACCACTGCCAAACCTAGAAATAAGGTAAAAATGGATTAAATTAGATATTTTTACGTAGTATTGATAGTTTATAGGTTAGGAAATGGTCTAAGGTTATTTAAGGGGGCATGAGGATGCATAAGGAAGAAGTCTAGGGAGTTAAGACATTAAATTCTAGGGTAGAAATAGTCCTTAGGCTATGTGTGGATAGGTTATCCATGGGTTTGGGTAGGTGATGTGTAAATAGATTATTTAATTTATTAAATAATTAAATTATCTTAAAAGGGGTAAATAGGTGATTGAAGGATTTAAATAATTAATCTTAACCCAAGCGGGCCAAGAAGGCCATGGGGACTAATGCAACACTTAGATCCATAATGTATTGTTTTATAGTGTCTACACAAGCTCAATTTCCAAGTTGTTATAGCTCTTAAAATAGTTTAAATAGGTGTGATGTATTATTTTTAGAATGTTTACAAAGTTTGAAGTCATTTCCTATAGGAGAAAGTAAGAAATTTGGTAGTAATATTGATTATGTGAAAAAAATGGGATGCTACAGATCTGAGAAGAATTTTATCATGATTTTTGGCATGTGAAACCTTTACATGAGAGAATAATCATTTCATAGTAATTGAGGGAAGGTCCTTATCCTTATTTTTGTGGCATTATTTTTGAAGATGAGGAATAATCCTTTATGAATGATTACTAAAAACCAATCAAAACCAACAGGACAGATATAATAGGTTATGGATCATAATTTTCCTATTGACCTAATTTTATTTTTTTAACATATAAATTACTCTTCAATGTTTCTTCAAGTGATTTTGGTTTGTCATGATAGTGAGTAAAATCTATAGGAAACCCCTTATTTCTAGGGATTTTGATGTAACATGTAGGGTTGGTAGGTCAAAGCATGAAAGTGGATGGAAGATGATGTGTAAGACTTATATTTTATAGAAATGAAAGTTTTTAAGTAGGTTTATGACCAAAAATGTGCTAAACTATTCATGGAAGTTAGTCTATCACTAAATTGGCCTAATGAGCAGAATAGTGAAAAAACTAGGCAAGAATGAGAATGAGATTAGGGATTGGTTGAAGAGGACTAGGAATGGATCCTAAGTGATGGATTAATTATTAATACATATCCCACCTATCCATTTTGAGTGTATTTTTTTTATGATGCCTATACTCAATAAAAAATTTGTCATCAAACTGGTCTGTCTAACATAGTGAAGTCTATGTAGAGTGACATAGTGAGATTGGTTTGGGAGACTAATATTGATAAATGACCATGAAATATATATTTTTATAGATGATATAAGGATGAAAAAATTTCACACAAACCCATTTTAATATCACATAAGTGTTCCCACAAGTGCTCTATGACTTAATTTTCTTGACTATGTTTTTGGTGCTATAGGCATCTTTCTATGTATATGTGAAAATCTTGTTTTTGAGTCATTTTTCACCAATTTTAAGAATAAAAAGCTATTAAATGTGTTATAAATATCTATAAGGATAATTTTAATGTATTTTTTTAATTTTAAGTCCATTTTCAATCTTAGAGATTCAAATGATGTTGATTGTGTGTTGAGAGTGTTTAATGATTATGAGTAAGCCTTTTATAGAAGTGTTCCTGAGGATTTTTGTCTTGTGTGGTGAAGGAAAAATAATTTTTAGAATTTTATTAAGTATTTAATATCTTATTAATATTATTTTATATGTGGGTTATGTTTCAAATTTTTGTATTTGGCTCAATGTTTCAATATAGACTTTTTGGCAATGAGAAGGCCCATTTGTAAGGAGACATAATTCGTGGGTTCAAATAGTGAAATGGGACAAATGGATTTGGGTACTTAAATTTAAATTATAAAGGGTATATTTTAGGAATTTATGAAGTTATTAATCCATTGGTTAAGGTAATAAGTGTTCCTAAGGGTCAGAATGGTAACATGTGGATAAGAGAGGCCTAATTGCATTAAGTCTCCATTGGGTCTAATGGTGGATTTGGTCATTATGCACTATGACAAACTTAGGAAATGTTTGTATAACATTTTAAATGTGTGTGTTTGTATATTTAAAAGGTATTTAATTTATGTAAAGTTTCATTCCTAACAAATATGGGTGAGATCAAGGGTCAAGTACTTAAGAAGGCTTAATAGGCCTACATTAACTAGTTGAGATGTTGAGCATATGTGCAAATGTGATAGGTGTTTATAAACTAGGTGAATGTGTTTAATATATTTATATATGTATTTTTTAATATTTAATTTTGTTTTTATAGGTGTTCAAAAATTTCATTTGATTTAATACTGCCAAGGAAAGGGCTAATTGAGTGAGAAGGCATAAGAGGTTGTTTGAGTAAGATTGAAGGGTAAAGGGTGAAAAATAAGAGTGTCATATATGGATGAGTTATAAAAAGGTATTATAAGGTAATAAAATATCATAGGTGACTTATTTGTTTCTAATTTACCTATGGGGTTAGATCCTCCAAACAAAATAGAGCTTCCATAAGACTAGTTAAGTTGGTGCTTAACTAGGTAAGGGTTGGAGCTCCTTGTGAAGTTGTTACTTCACTAAAATTTGGATATTTAAATTATAGGACTGTATTCCATGTGTGTGATTCAGTGGTTTTTTTCTCCCAAGAGGGTTTCCCACATATTTTTTATATTCTCTTGTTATATGATTGTGTAGTTATTTATTTATGCATTGATCATTTATGTGAATGAATGGTTATTGTTAATCAACTCATTCAACCCCACCCCCTCTTAGTATCTAATTTCAACAATTGGTATTAGATCCTAGTCCCTTGAGTAGACCTAATAGTCTAAGGGAGATCTTTGGAACATAGATATAGATCTTGACAATGAAAGTGTTTTCTATGATTGCCATGAGAATCTACCCATAGTTAGTAAAATAGATTTTACATGTTGTTCAAAAGAGAATGATCATATGGAAAAATATACCCAACCTTTATTGAAGATAAATACTTTAGAGGTATAAATTAAGCAAGATGATATCAAGTTAAGGACTTATAATAAGTATGAGGAAAGTATTGAGAAGATTAATAATATCCTGGATAGTCAAAGATCCTTTCATGACATGAGAGGTCTTGCATTCAAAGAAGAACAAAAGGATTTCAAAAAATGTTAGATTCCAATAAACACTAATCAATCAAGGTGTGATGAAAATAATAAAATTAGGACTTATGCATAAGATTCCCAATTTAAAGTCAAGAATCAACAAGTCAAGAAGGTCTTTGCTCTGTCAAGAGATGTCAAAGGTAGTAATGTTTCATCCTTTCTCCATAAAATGATAAACAATGTCAAAAAATCACATTATGTGATCTCCTTCATGGGTTATTATTTATCTTTTGGTATAGTTGGACATAAATTTGTCTACTATAGATTGAGAATCATAATTCTATACTACAGTTGTAACCAAAGAGGACATATTTCAAGAGAGTGTAATACAATTAGGAAAACCAGTCATGGTGAGAAGCTATGGAGTCATGACACTAAATGATGGATCCAAAAGGTAGAACCTATAGAAAAGAAGCAAAAATATAGAGGAAAAGAATCTATGATAGCTTAAATGAACTTATTATCACACTCAAGATGAATATTTGAAATGGTATATAGATAGTGGCTACTCAAGTTATATGACAAGAGATAAAAGCAAATTCATCACTCTAAATAAGAATGCATATGGTTCAATAAGGTTTGGGGATAACACATGTACTAACATAGTTGGGAAAGGTGATTTGAGCCTAGACAATGGAAAGATGAAATAGAAAATGTGTTATATATAGATGGACTAAAACACTTGTTAAGTGTGAGTCAAATGTGAACTCAAGGACATACTATAAAATTTCATAAAAAAAGATATGCGATAAGGAGAGATAAATTATGAAGATTGATTCCCAAATCCAAGATAACTAAAAACAATCTCTATATAATAAATGAGATCATAAAAGAGAAATGCTTCATGAGCAAGGTATATGAGAGTTGGTTATGGCATAGGAGGTTAGGTCATATTAACTTTGACAATTTATTCAAGATCATCTCCAAGGGATCTATGAAGAATATTCCCAAAATCTCTAAAGTTTCAGATGTTCGTAATCAATGTCAACATGGTAAGCAAAATAGGAGAAGATTCAAGTCTAAAGAATATTCCACTACTAGAGTTTTATAACTAAGCCATATTGATATATGTGGACATAAAAAGATTCAAAGCATTCAAGGAGACAACTACTTCATGTTGCTTATAGATAATTTCACAAGAATGACTTGGGTAACATTTTTGAAAGAGAAGTCATTAGCTCTAGGTAATTTTAAACGTTCAAAGTTTTAGTTGAAAATGAAATGAATGTGAAGATCAAGAATCTTAGGTATGACAAATGAGGAGAGTTTTGGTCAAGTGAGTTTGATGAATTTTGTGAGGACAATGGAATAAGAATACAATTCTTACCTCCTAGAACACTTCAATAGAATGGAATGTTTGAGAGAAAGAATAAAATAGTCCAAGAAATTGTAAGGACCATGTTGAATGAGTCAAATATAAAAAATGGTTATTGGAGAGAAAATGTGAGTACTATATTCTACACCTTGACTAGAGGTTAGATTAGGATCAATGGTGATAAGACTCCATATGAATTATGGAATGGTAGAGTTGTAAGTGTTGATGATTTCAAGGTTTTTGGGAGCAAATGCTATATTAAGAGAGATTATGAGAACTTAGGAAATTTTGATTCAATATATTATGAAGGTTTCTTCTTAGGATATTCATCAGTAAGTTTTCCCTACATGTGCTATAGAAAAAGGTTGTAAATAATAGTGGAGTGAACAAATGTGAAACTTGATGAGGCAAAGAATCCATATTCTCAATCAAATAATGATGACGAATAAATAGAGATAGATGAGGATGAAGAAGAGAGTGTGGAAATAAAGGACTCAAAATGTCTTAGGTAAATTTAAAAGGATCATCATGAATCTTAGATCATTGGAAACAAAAGTGAAGGTATACAAACAAGGAGAAGAATGGTGAGTGATGTTTCCTTACATTCAAAAGTTGAACCTAAAAACTATATGGAATCAAGTGAATATAATTTTTTGTTATATGAAATTAATGAGGATCTAAATCAAATTGAGATGAATGAAACTTGGGAGTTAGTACCTAGACCTAAATACAAAGATTTCATTGGCATAAAATGGGTTTTTAGGAATGAACTAAATGAGATTGGAGAGGTCACTAGAAACAAAGCCAGATTTGTGTGAAAAGGAGATGCATAGGTAAGAGTGGAATTTGAAGAAATGTTTACTCCTATAATAGGGTTATATTCCATTAGGATGTTTATTTCCTAAATTGATTTTAAAGGATTCAAGATGTACCATATGGATGTTACATTATCCTTCTTAAATGGGAACTTAGAAGAATAGGTATACATTGAACAACCTAAGGGTTTCCTCTTGACTAATAACAAGGATTATGTTTATAGGTTGAAAAAGGCCTTTTATGGTTTAAAACAAGCCACTAGAGATTGGTATGCTAGACTTGACAATTACCTTTTGGACCAAGGATTCAAGAGAGGAGTTACAAATAGTAATTTGTATATCAAAATTGAAAATTATCACCAGTTAATAGTGGCAGTATATGTGGATGATATTAGCTTTGGTGGAACTAATGAATACATGACCAAATATTTTATAGAGGTGATGAAGTTATAATTTTAGATATCTTTAATTGGAGAATTATCCTTATTTCTTGGATTACAAATTTGTCAATTTGAAAAAGGTGTGTTTATTTCACAAGTCAAGTATATAAAAGAGATGTTAAAGAAATTTGAAATGGAATATTGTAAGGATGTAAGTACATATATGGTTACAAGATGCAATCTAAGCAAGAATGATGCTCAAAGGTTGATCAAACAAAAAATAGATCCATGATTGGGAGTTTGTTGTATACTACTGCATTTAGACTAGATATCATGAAAGAAGTAGGCATTTTGGGAAGATTCCAAGCAGATCCTAAGTAAATTCACCATTAATCATTCAATAGGATACGTAGGTATCTCAAAGGAAGTTTGGAATATGGTTTATGGTACCCAAGGAGTAAAAAGTTTGATCTAGTAACCTATATAGATGCAGATTAGGCTTGGAGTCTAGATGATAGAAAAAGAAATAGTGGAGGAGCCTTCTTCTTAGTTAAGTGTCTAGTCTCATGGTGAATAAAGAAAAAAAATTCAATATCTTTAACTACTTATGAAGCTGAGTACATCATATAAGCATCATGTTGTACTCAAGTGTTATGGATGAGACAAACCTTGAGAGACTAAAAGGTGGATTTTGATGGACATATTACTATTATTTGTGATAATAATAGTGCCATAAGTTTTTCAAATAATCTAGTATTACATTCAAGGACCAAACATATTCCTATCAAGTATCATTTCTTAAGAGAATAGGTGAGTGAACCAAGCATTAAGCTTGAATTTGTGTCTACGAAGGATCATATTACAAATATATTGACCAAGATTCTTCCAAAGTCTACTTTTAAACATCTAAGATAGAAATTAGGTTTGATTCCTATTCTTAGTATTCACTAAGAAAGACAAAATGCTTAGGGGGAGCTGATGAGGAACCATTTTAGGTCTAAGAGTATAAAACAAGTGCACGAGCTATGAAGTCAAAGGAGAGTCATATCAATCTATCAAGAAGAATGTATCAGAGATATGCAATATGAAAGGGGGAGTTTTTTGAAATGATAATTTATTTTTGTATATTTAATTATTATTTTAGGTACGTGCTTTGTCATTAATGTCAAAGGGGGAGATTGATTTGCATTGAGAAGATGTTTTCCAGTAAGAGAAGTCTCACTGAGTAGGTTCCATTAATGACAAAGGGGGATATTTTTGGGAATATGTTATAATTTATTTATGAAGTTGTCATTGATGTCATTTTTTATTGTCAGTTTTTGTTCTTGATGTTGAGTTCATAAAGCCTTATTTAAGGAACCTAGTGAAATGGCATAGATATCATAACATGATGAGTTGAGCTACATAATATCTATGTGAGCAAGGTAGGAAGAATGTGAACATGTTATAAGGTAATATTTCATGTGTATTATGTTTTTAAGATAGTTTAAGTGGTTTCAAGACATGATCACAACCTAATTATGATTAGCATTATAAGGCCTAGTGTACAAAATGACCTATAATGTTCTAATGATGGGTCAAGTTCAATTTTCAAGGTTTAAAATCTATTTAAATAATTTAAATAGGAGTGAGACATTATTTTAACCATTTTTACCAAGTTTTAATTCATATCATACAAGATAAAGGAATAAATTTGGTAGTAAGGTTGATTATGTGCACATAATGGGTTGTTGTAGACTTGAGAATTTTTTTTTCATGATCATTTGCATGTTCAACCTTTTCATGAGATCCTGAGCCCTTCATAGTAGTTGGTTAAGTTCCCTATCTTGATTTTAATTTCATTTTTTTGAATATGAGGCAAAATCCTTTATGAACTATTGTTAAGAAATAAAATCGGTCAAAACCTTCTCAAAATCCTTATAATAACCTAATAGGAAATATATAGTTATTTATTGATAAAAATGGTATTATTTACCTAATTTTATGTTTGTAACATGTAAATTACTCTTCAAGGTTTCCTTAAGTGGTTTTGGTTTGTCATGGCAGTGAGTAGAAGCTACAAGAAAACCCATTTTTCTTGGGATTTTGATGTAGCAGGCAATGTTGACTAGATCAAAACATGAAAATGTATGGAGGATGATGTGTAAGACTTATATTTTAAGTTAATGAAAGTATATAATAAATTTTATGACCAATTTATTTCTAAATTATTCATGGAAGTTAGTCTATCACTAAAATAGCCTAATGATCAGAATAAAAAACTAGGTAAGAATGAGAATGAGATTAGGGATTGGTTATAAAGGACTAAGGATGGATCCTAAGACATGGGATAATTATTAAATACATATAAATCCTATATATTTAGTGTTTAAGTTTTTATCATGTTTATACACAACCAAAAATTTGTCATCAAATTGGTATATCTAACATAATGAAGTTTGTGTAGAGTGACATAGTGAGATTGGTCTGGGAGACCAATATTGATATATGACCATGAAATATATATTTTTAGATATGACATAAGTATTTTTAATTTAAAAAAAAACACATTTTAATATCACATAAGTGTTCCCATAGGTTTTATTTGACTTGATTTTGTTGATTATGTTTTTAGTGCTACAAGCATCTTTTTGTGTATATGTGAAATTGGTGTTTCTAGTCATTTTTCACTAAGTTGAAGGATAAAAATTTATTTAATATGTTATAAATATATCATAAGATCATTTAAATGTAGTTTTATTTATTATAAGTCCATGTTCAAGCCTTAAAATTAAAATGATGTTGATTGTGTGTTGATAGTGTTTAATGTTTTTGAGTAAGCCTTTTACAGAAGTGTTTATAAGGCCTTTTGGCTTGAGTGGTCAAGAAAAAATCATTTTAAGGATTTTTAAAAGTATTTAATATAATATTAATATTATTTTATATTTTTATTATGTGTAAAAGTTTTGTATTTTGTTCAAAGTTGAAATACATATTTTTTGGTAGTGAGAAGGCCTATTTGCAAGGAGACCTAATTGGTGGGCCCAAGTAGTGAAATAAGATAAATGGATTTTTGGACTCAATTTGAACTTATAAATGGTATATTTGAGGAATTTATTAATTTTTTCATCCATTTTTTAAGATAATAAGTGTTACTAAAGGACAGAGTGGTAACATGTGGATAAGATAGACCTAATTTCATTAGGTATCCATTAGGTCTAATGGTGGATTTGGTCATTATGGACTATAAAAAACTTAAGTAATGTTTTTTTCACCATTTAAAGTGTTTTTTTAATATATTCCAAAGGTATTTAATTTATTTAAAGGTTCATTTTTTACCAAGATGGGTAAGATAAAGGGTCAAGTACTTAAGAAGGCTTAATAGGCCTAAATTGACTAGTTGAGATATTGAGCATATGTGTGAATGTGATAGGTATTTTAAAACTAGGTTAAGGTGTTTAATATCATTATATAGGTATTTTTAATATTTAATTTTCTTTTTATAAGTGTTGAACAAGGTCACTTGATCTAATACTACCAAGGAAAGGGCTAATTGAGTGAGAAGGCCTAAGAGGCTATTTGAGTAAGATTGAAGGGTAAAGAGTGAAAAAGAAGAGTTTCATATATATTTGAGTTATAAATATGTGTTATAATTTAATCATATATAATAATTGAATTGTTTATTTCTAATTTACCTAGGGGGTTGGAGCCTCATTGTAAGATAGAGCTTGTAGAAAACTAGTTAGGTGGGTGCTTAACTAGGTAGGGGTTGGATCTTCTTGTGAAGTTGGTTATTCAATAAAATTTTGATATTTTAATTATAATAATATAATACATGTGAATTATTCAATGGTTTTTTCCCCTAATAGGGGTTCCTACATATATTTTATGTTCTCTTGTCATATGCTTGTGTAGTTATTTATTTATGCATTGATCTTTTATGTGAATGAATACTTCATGGTAAATATTTATTGTTAAGCAATTGATTCACCCAATCCCCCTCTCAATATGTATTTTTAAAATGAATACCTATGATATTCCACTTACAACCTTATCTATGTTAGCGATGAGATCAAAAACTAAAAACTTTGGCTAGTTGAAATCCTCTTGCAGTCTAATCATTTGATATGCAATATCAATGACCCCATTTGTATCCCATCTCACACTTTTTGTAATCTTCCAAAAGTTATTGGTTATGCATTCAAATATAATGTTCAATAAAATATCCTCCAAAAATTCTATTAATATCCCCTAAAAACCTTGCCATATTTTTCCCTTGTGTCATAATGAATGGGATGAGATTTGGTTTTATATTGTATCAAATATTTACCATAAGTAAAAAGTATTATTACCTGTGCCATGGTCATTGGATTGATGAATATTGTGATATCCTAAGAAATATATATCAAACATTAATTGTATTAGATAATAAATGTCATAATTACTTCATCTATTGAACCAAATGTAGGGAACTTCATGAGTGTTTCTCATAAGGGTTTTTTGAGAGCTAGGGCTTCTACTTGTTTTTCTATTGAATGATAGAGAATAAAAAGATTATCCTATACTATATAAATTAATTAAAATGGATATGGATCATGATATGTTATTTTTCTAATCCCTATACCAATCCCCATATATTCCTTATATGCATCGATGATGGGAATTTTTTTTTTGCATGAATCCATGGTTGTTATGGTAGTTATGTTTGAATAATTTCTTCAACTGAATGGGTGGTGCTAAACACTCTATACACAATTTAATGATTTAGAAAAATTCAAAAATGGATTTTATTCTTAATAGTGTGTAATGTCATTATGTTATTCATAACCCTAATTATATAGCTTTTCTCACATGAATCCATTTGACACATTGCTTTGAATACACTAAGTTGTTTGCATGCCATTTTTCTTGCTACCTTAATTATAACTAGTTGCTTGATGATTTTAATTTAGTGACTCAATGACTTGGAGCATCAATTTGGCTGATAGTATTTGTTGATGTGATTTGTCATATTTTACTTCAACTAATTTATTTTATTATACATCCCATAAATTTAACATGTTATCCTTTTTTTAGAAAGAGGTACTATTTCAAGTGTGTCATCATTAACAACTTTTGAATGACCATTTATTTTCCTTCCTTCATACCTTATTCATCAACATCTCATTCCCAAACTTAATTGGTAAACTCTATTTTGAATTTATGTTATTATTTTCCTTCCATATTGGGTTGGTTCGTAGATATCACTCAAGGACTTTAAATTTTCATCATTGGTTTTGAATTCCTATGATAAAGAGAATACACTATGAAAAAACACAAACCTAAAACAAAAACAAGAAAATAATTCATAAAACTAAAATCCTAAACTACATGGTGCTACTCAGTACCCTCTTTTAATTTTTTGGTGAGATTAGATAGAGATTATTGATGGTAAGGGTTAAGCTTTCAACCTGTTATCACTCAAGAGTGCACCCTTGTAAAAATGTGTGCTTGTTCTCACTCCTTTGAAATAATGGAAACTCTCCAAGGTGTTGGTGTTATTATAGTGGAGATAATATCTATATGAAGGTATGGTTCCCTTTGGTACACTCACCTATTTAATTATAAACTCTCTAATTTAATGATTTATTTACTAAGAAAAGGGTAAAAGGAATAATAATGAAATTGAAATTGAACATGAAAAATAAAAATTTGTGGTGATGCACCAATGTTATATTTAATTATTCCTATAATTGACACACTTAATAATATTAATAACTTACATACATTCACTTCATATTCAAAAAATTACTTTTAAATCATTATTTCATACAAAGGTATTGAGAAACATTCACACTAGCATGGAAGTTATAAACATTTGTTGAATTCACTTCTAAATTAGGTAGAAATTAAACTTAGACACTTGATATGACCTATAAGAATTATTTTATGCCACATAAAGGTGAAAAATCTAGACATAAACATAGGAAAATTAATCATTTACTAAGTTACATCCATGAACATGAGGCACACAGTTCATGAACAAATTGAAAATGAAGGAAAAATTAGCTTCTTATTTCTTCAAAGGTAAAGTAGTTAAAAATTTTGGTATAATTTTTACATAGATAAAAGCATAATATAATGATCTTTAAAAAAATGTACATATATAAAAATAAGTTAGGCAAGATGAAATAAAGTAGCCCCAAAATAGGGATGAGTCATCATGCCTAGTCATCCTTCTCTTTTCCTTTCTCAACCACTCAAATCCTATGTAGTACATGTTAAATTTTAACCTCCTCTTGTAAAATGGTATAGGAGATATAAATAGTATTATTTGAGAGAATTAAATAAGTCATTGGTTCTCACTCATGATGTATCTTGAAGGGAATTGGTCTCTGATGAGTCCACACTATGACTCATCAAAGTCATGATATATCATCCTTCTCCACCACAAATATGCCATTCAAGTTAAATATTATATGTATTCTCAAGGTTTATAACAACCTAAGGTATAAAATAGATGATTTTATCTCTATAATCTCATGTGAGTCTAAGTTATCATTCTTTGAACTATGTTATAAATATTTTCATGTTTAGTCTTCCATATTTTTATATGTACAAGGATGATAACATCTAAATAAGAGTTTTGTTATGATATCATGAAGATAATGAAGTGTCATGACTAAGAACTAATCATTTGAGAAATATTTAGATTCTACCAAGTATTCTATGGACCTTGAAAAATAACTACAGATTACAACAATCAAGTTATGGATTATGATAGTCAACTATAGATTATGATAATCATGCTCTGAATTCTCACAACTCACTATGGTCTTGTCCACAACATGTTCCAAGGCATTGTAGAAGCTCTTCGAGCTATTTCATGATGATCTATGACTCTTCTAAATACTTTCCATTTTTATACATGTATATGTGTGTGTGTGTGTGTGTGTGTGTGTGTGTGTGTGTGTGTGTGTGTGTGTGTGTGTGTGTGTGTGTGTGTGTGTGTGTGTGTGTGTGTGTGTGTGTGTGTGTGTGTGTGTGTGTGTATAGATTCTCATTGATGGAATTTATTTGATATAAGTTATAGCTCTAGATAAGATGATATGGATATATTATATGTAATATCTGATAATTAGATATGCTATAAAAATTAGCTAAAAATCCCAAGAGGATTTTACTAACCATTTTTGGATCTTGTTACAACACTCTACTTTATTTTAACCTTAACAAGCCAATCTCTCTAAATATCCTATTGTTTAGTTAGTTAAGTTGTTTCCAAGTTTATAAGATAGTCAATTTTTTTGCATCCAATAAAAGGTAGATCCATGCTCAATCTATAGAGGGGTGAAGACATTATAAGAATTTTTATTTTGAATACAATAATATTTCATTGTAGAATACTATTTCATTATATGCATTAAGATAGCATTTTAAAGACTGATTTGATTTAACCCTAAATCCAAGGGTGAGCAAGGGCCCACTCCCCAATGAGATAAGATGTTACTTTTGGTATTTATAATTTACTTCTTATTTTTTAAATTAGAATTAATATAAATGCTCTATGTGTGATTGGATTAATAACTTGTAGGTCAGAATAGACTATTAATGAGTGTGCTTTCATATTTAAATAAGCATTTATCATTCTGCAACTTAGATTATAAGTGTGGATTTGATAGTAGATTTAAATGTGTTTACTTTTTAACAACATTATGTGATTGAATTCAAAGTATTTAATTTATCTTGGTGTGTTTACATTTTAAGTGTGTTTCTTTGAATCTTTAGTTTAACTTTAGGAGTAGAAACTTAGGATATAACAACACCAAAAAAAATCCAAACAACAATGTTAGCTAAACCCAATAAATACCTTACTAAAAATAGCCTTAGACACTTACCTTGTTAACAAATGACACCAACATATATTGGTTAAATCAAGGGGTAACAATGACACCCATAATTTTTGACATCATTATTAGGGAATTCTTAAAAAGTGTTAGTAAGGTAAACTCTTAATCTAATAGTAAAAAATATAAAAAAATGAAAAAATAGAATAAATTACTCTCTTCTCAAATACAATTATATGAGTAGGCAAATGTATTCACAAGTAAGGTTTGTTCCAAAATATCCTTATCTTTTAGGAGAGAGAATCAAAGTATTTTTTGAAAATACATAAAGCTTAAAGAAAGAAATAAGTGAGTCTTTTGGAAGTACATCATGGGATTTAGAGGAATCTTCCTATACAAAATTTGAATGTTTAGACACTAAAAAACTAGAGTAACTTCAAGTATATCCTCCTCTCAATATAAATCTATTTACAATGGGAGAAAATATAGGTCATGTAGAAAACCCTCGCATGAATCCTCCTAAAAGGATTTTTTCTTTTTCTATTATCATTGAGAATGATGATAAAAAAACAATGAAAAATATTTCCCCATCCAATTTACCTACCTTTAGAGGTTTTTCCACTAAATACCCATATCAATTCCTTTTTGAGTTCAAATTTCTCTATCAAACCTATTAATACACTTCAAAAAATCAAAAGTTGAAACTCTTTCCCTCTACTTTGAAGGAAGGAGCAATGAGGTGGTTTATGAGATTAGTAGGAAACTCTATTATCACTTGGAGAGAAATGGAAAGAATATTATTGGATAAATACCAAGATTAATGTAGGTTTAATGATAGAAAATAAGAATTTTTCAAAATAAAATAGATTTAATGTGAGAACCTTGAAGATTATCTAAACCTGGTTGCTTTTCCCCATAATAGGTGTGGATATGAGATATTCGAGGAAGTGATCACAACTATTTTCCTCAAAAGATTGGATGATTCCTCTAGGGATTCTTTAAATCTCATGGGAAATGGAGATATTACCAAACTAGACTTCCAAGAGATTACATGATTATGTACCAACTACTCTAGGATAAAACCTAGCAGTAGGAGAGAAAAACTAGGAAAATCTAGTGATGTAATCCAAATTATAGAAGAACTAGTAAATTTAAAAATAGATATACTAGATCAACTAAATACAAAATTAGATGGATTGAAATATAAGGCTAAATCTAACACTGAACTGCTAAAAATCTATTATACAAAGTGTAGATTAAAACATGCACTTAGAGATTATCCTCTAGACAAAACTAAAATCTATGGAATATGTGATGCTCATAATCATGACACAAGAAATTATAGTCACCTTCCTACTCTTAAGAACTATTAAAAATATAATATATAATACATAGAATAAATAAACTATGTTCAAAGGCAAGGGAATACCTTCCAAAAAAATTAACCACAATAGTTTGGCTTAAGGATTCCTTTTCCATAATGGCATGCACCTCAACAAGTTTGGGCAGTACCACCATAGTGGGGCAACCATAAATGGATTCCACAATAATAGATTATACCCCAACCTTTTCAAAAAACTTATATACCCCAAGGTCATTATAATCCATGGTTAAATCAATATTAGAATCTTGATCCAAATTATAATCAACAATAAAGAAGGTTTCCATAACAACAAACATTGATGGCTCCTCAAGGAACTCAAGCACCTCCTATAGAGAAAGTAAACCAACCTTATATACCTGCCTATCTAGTATCAAATCTAAATAATATATAGGTCTATGTAAATAAACAAGGTGAAACCATAGGGTTAGGTGTTATTTAATGTGTATACATACATCTCATGTCAAGAAAAACATTAGAAGAACCTTAGAGCATCATCATAGAAATGCCTCATGAAAAATCAAGTCAATAGACTCAACCAGTGAAAGAAGAAGAGTTATAAGATAAACTTGGAAAAATAGAGGAATTCACCACACCTTCTCCATCTTTTCCCTTTTTAGAATGATTAAAGGAAGTAGAAAATAAAATAAAATTTGAGTTGATTTAGGAACTCAAAAAACCCAATATAGAAATTCCATTATTGGAAGCTGATATGGATATTACAAAACTTAATTAGGTAATCAAAAATTTATTTATCGATACACCTAGAAGGAAAACATAGTATCCTAAGACTATACAGGTAGATATAAATATTATTAAAATTATTATCAGGTAAGCTACTTCTACCCAAATATTGAGACCTAGGGAGTCTTGACATTTCTATAATGATTAGAAAGAAAGATATACCAAATGTATTGGTAGACTTAGGAGATGTTATTAATTTAATTAATATAAACACCATGCAAGATATTTATCTAATATATATGCAACCTATCACCACAATCTTATAGATGGAAAATCATTTTACTACTAAATGAGAAGGCATCATTGAGGATATAACATTAATTAAAGAGTCATGGGAGTACCCCATTGATTTTACTATTCTCAACTTAAAATAAATAAATTGGATACCCATTGATCTTAGTAAGGCCTTAGTTAACAATAGTGGTAGCTTTGATTGATTATAGATCAAGATATATGACCATCTCAAATGGTCTTAAATCCAAATGTATTTTTGTATATCCACCTGCACAACCATCAATAAACCTTGTCAAATAGTTATGGGTAGATCACCATAAATAAAAAAATGATAGTATCTCCTTTCTATATATAGTCACAATCATATATCATGTGGGAGAAGTAGAGAATGAGTTAACAAGAAGTATTAGAATTTCTATAGTTTTCAATAGTCCATCTATGGATCGTATTAGTCCATCTATGGATCTTGATAGTCTAGCTATGGATCTTGATAGAGGATCCTATAATGAAATTAATTCCTATCCTTATGGACACCCATCCTTTCCAACCTCTTATATCATATTATACGACCATAAAAACATTTGACACAGTGTTATGTAATGGGCACATGAAGGTCAAAATTTATTTTTGACATCCTTCTATTGTCCTCTAGTTGGAGTGATTTCTATAAGAGATAAATTTGTCAAATATGTTGTCACATTCAATATGTTTTTTTCACATCCATTACATCTAAAATATTTAATGAGTGGATTCAAACAAATAGATTCTTCCCATCTAGGAACTAAGCAAATCATAGTAGCACTAGGGAAGTTAGCATAAATAGTTGGTTGATAGATGACCAGGAAGTGAAAGTGTTTGATGTACTTAGAGAACATACTAAATATTTTTATTTGGAACATCAAGATATGAATAGAATCCATCCAAGTGTATGCACCCACCATATATATAGAGAGAACATTAAACTAATAAGGCAATGTTAGAGAAGAATTAATCCTGCCTTAAGAGATATTATGAAAACTGAGATATAAAAGTTACTAAAAGTGGGATTCATTTATCCTATTTTTGATAACTAATGGGTCTCTCTCTTGGTTATTGTTCCTAATAAAAATGGTAAATGGAGAGTATGTGTAGACTATAGATAACTGTATAAAGTAACCATGAGAGATTATTTTCCTTTGCCCTTTATTGACCATGTACTTGAAAATTTGGTAGGGAAAATATACATTTATTTCTTAGATGGCTTTAGTGGGTACAATTAGATACAAGTGGTGCCTGAAGACCAAGATAAAGCAACCTTCAGTTGTCCATGGGATACATTTGCATTTAGGGTATTTCCCTTCAATTTTTTTAATGAATGTGCTACCTTATATTGAGAAGTCTTAGCTATATTTTTAGATTTAACCAATGATTGTGTGGAATTTTACATGGATGATTTTAATATTCGTGGATAGTCCTTTGATGAAAGTTTGAACATTCTAAGCAAAGTAATGAAAGTATTTGAATAACACCATATATCCTTGAGTCATGAAAAATGTTTGATCATGGTAGAGGAGGGAATAGTCTTAGGACATTATATTTCTACATAAGGAATCCAAGTGTATCCAGAGAAAATTGAAGTCATTTAAAACTTACCTATCCCTCAAAACTAGACTAATATCAAAAAAATCTTAGGCCATCTAAGATATTACAGAAATAAAAGATTTTAACAAAATTATTTCTCCAAAATTTGTTTTGTTGATAAAAGAGAGTGAGTTTGTTTGGAGTCTAAATTTCCAAAAAGCCTTTGAGACCATTAATGAAAAAATGAGTTTTTTCACCAGTCTTAGAAGGACCTAATTAGTCATAACCATTCCATATTTACATAGATGCATTTAATCATGTTATGGGAGTAGTTTTGGAATAAGAAGATGAAGATGGATAGATGTATGCCATATAATACATTATTATTAACTTGAATCCAACTTAAAGAAATTGAACAACCACTGAGAAAGAATTTCTAGCTATGATTTATGCCATAAAAAAATTTATAAACTATATCACTAGTTATAAAATATTTGTATATAATGATCATGCATTTATTAGATATTTGATGAAAAAACTAGTGGTATGAGGAAGAATTATAATATGTTTATTACTATTCTAAGAATTTGATATAACAATTATTGATAAACCTAAAATGTTCAATGTGGTTCCTCATTTTATTTATAGATTGAACAATGAAGATGAAGAACTTGTAGAAGATAGTTTCCAAGATGAGCAACTATTTTTTTTGCAACACAATCACCTTGGTTTGATGATATAAAAAACTTTTTGGCTATAGGAAAGTTTCCTTTATAGTTCAATAGAAAAGAAAATAAACATTTGATTAAAGATAGTTCTTGTTATAAATGGATTAATGGTGTATTGTTTAAATATGGACCTAATCATGTCTTCCATGAGTGTGTAAAGGAAAATGAAATGTATAACATCAATCATGTGTGTCATGATGAACTTGGTAGAAGGTACTAATCAGTCAAAAGGATAGTGCACAAGATCCTTGGATCTAGCTATTCCTAGCCAACTCTTCATAAGTAGGAATAGAAGTACATTTGGTAATGTGATCCATGTTAGAGAATGAATAAACCTACACTATCTTCTGACATGACCCTCCATACTCAAGTAGTTTTAAAACCTTTTGAAAAGTGGGGCATAGGCTTTGTTGGGCCCATAGATCCACCTTCTCAAGGCAAGCATTACTTGATGGTATGTATAAATTATATGATAAAATGAGATGAAGTGCAATCTCTTTAATTTTCAATAAAATAAACAATAGAAGATTTCTTATACTTTAAGATCATACAGATATTAGGAGCACCTATATAGATTATCAAGGACCTCAATTCATGTCCAAAATGATTCAATAATTCATAGATATCTACCAATTCAACCATAAATATTCTTCTCCATACCACGCTCAATAAAATGGATAGATAGAGGCTACTAATAGATAATTAGAGAATATCCTTATCAAGATAGTCAGTAGTAGTAAAAAGAATTGGGCAGCCAAGATTCTAGAAATTGTATGGGAATACAACACAACATGGAAGACTACTACTATTTTTTCACCATATGAATTGGTATTTGATAAGAAACCTCTCCTTTAAATTAAATTTGAGATGCAAATTTTAAGGAATTCACTAGAAGTAGGTATTGACTTGGATGAATCACATAGAGATAGAATTTTAAAACTAAATGAACTAGATAAAATGAGAATAGAATATTTTTAGCAAACAAAGATGATGTGGTACCAAAAAAATAATAGCATGATTTACATATCAAGGAAAGGCAATTCAAATAAGGAAACTAGGGACTTTTGTATGACTCGAAGTATCAGCACTTCAAATATAAGTTAATAATTAGATGGATAGGACCATTTTAAAAAGATATTTTTTGATAATTGTTCAATAAAATTACTACCTATAAATGGTAATCAAAAGACACTTCTAGTCAATGGACATAGGTTGAAGCTGACTAAAAAACTTGTAGTAAAAAATAATTCATCTAGCTAGTACAAAATGAGTTTGGCCTCATGGAATAACTCAAAGCTTCCATGATTACTGATCCTTGAAGATAAGATGACTTTAATAAAAAAATGGATTCACCTCTTCTCTAAATTTTAAAAAAAATAATAATAATAAAAATAATAAGTTTTAACAATGAAAATATTTAGGAACAGTGTTGATAGTCCTGACCATAAAACTAGATTGTTGGTTGATCATGTACTACAAAATGAGCATTGATCAAAAAACTAGTAAATGTTTGGTCAAGGGAAAAAAACTAAAAATAATAAAAAGTGAGTTTAGAAATTTAGGATTAATCATCATTTATGATTGATTCGCCTTGTTAAAAAGTAATAAATATTTATGTTGTCTTATTTTGTACCATTAGTTAAACTATTTCATGTAATTTGTTTTGTTAGAATAGATAAAAAAGGACAAACAAAGATAAATCACGAGTTTTAAAGGTATAGTTTTTATTCTTTTACTGAAGGTTAGCCTTTAAATTTTTGAGTCTATGAGCATATGCTCAAACCATGGCAAAGTTTTTATAGTTCTATGTGAAGGATATTCACATGTTTGTTAGTAAGTAATCATTTCCAAAAGTTACCTTTTGGAATGTGAATACATGCTATGAACTTTGTCTTGTCAAGTCATAAACACTTCCTTGATGACCTTATCTTTGTCATCATATCACAACTCATGTGGATAGTAAATTGATATAAAACTAGTGGTGTGATTATTATGAATAAATAAAAAGGCAATAATAAGTAATCACTATTACTTTATTCCATGATCAATTTTCATTAGCATCATCACTCAACATGCTTGAGAACATTGGATTTCATCTATAGCATTGAAATAAAAAGGATACAGTTGATTCCATAATCAATTGTTTGAATCTAGTGAAGTGTTATTTCCCTCTTGAGTAGAGCTATAGAATATCATGTTTTATACAGAGTTGAAAAATTTAGAATGGTATAGAATAAAAAATCCAAGCCTAAATCCATAGAAGGTCTCTTAGGAGATGAATAATAAAAATATCTATTTGAAGTAGTAGGATAACTCAAGTTTCTCATGAAATTATAGGAGTTTGATGAAATCATTATTACAAATTTTATCCTCCACCTAAAGACTATTTTTTCCACTATTAGAGGTTTATAAATTCCATTCTCCAATCAAGTTATTTGTGAATTATCAAGGATTCTAAACAAAGGGGCCAGGATCATAGAAAGATCTTCCTTTAATGACCTCATCCATATTTTCCATAGTGAGGGATAACTAGTGCCACTGTATGTTTAAGACATTTATGAAAGAATAAAATGTATCAATAAATATTCCTTATCTGAACCTTAGAGGTATGTATCATTTTGGTTTATCAAATAACTCACTTGTGATGGATAGTGTAGTGTTCTATGTTGTATCATGATGAGAATGTTTATTCATTTGATGTATGGATTACAACAACCCCAACATCAAATCAACTTACCCTCATGTTTGTTAAGATCTATTCAAGTCATGGCTATGAGATACCCTAGTAAAACGTCCCTCTATCCACCATCATGGACTCATTCAATTGATAATCCAACATCATTTTATGTAGTAAGATTAGGGCATAGAATCTTGTATTAATTTCTATGAGGTAAAGAAGAGAAAATACCTAAAGATTGATAAGAACATACCACAAGATCCATTTTTTTAAAGATATCGAGCTCCACCAATGGTTTATTCTTCTAAAGTGATTACTTCTAAGTTAATTCAAAGTATAATATCAACTATTAGGGCTATTATACCTAGACCTCCAAGTCCCGTCAATGTGATTCCACCATCAGATCCAAGTAGAAGGTTAATAATTAGTTCCTCCATAAGGAAACCTAAGCCATCTTCCTAACCTAATTTTTCATAGGAACCCATTCAAATCATAGAATATTAAACATTAGTAGACCCTATTTCACATCCAGCACCTCGAGAAGCCTCACATGAAGAAATTATTCCTCTCACTCAAAAGAGAAGAATAAAATTTATATTAGATACTAATGCTAAAAAAATAATAGTTATAGAGACTCTTTATAGTCTACATCAAGAATCCACTACAACCATTAGTATAATATAATATAAGGAGGAAGTGGAAACTCTTTTTTCACAAGATGATTTTATAGAGACTATTCATGTTACCTCAACATAGATATCCATTGACAAAGGTAAAGCTCCCATGATTGATGAAGAAGTTAAACATTCCAAATAAATAGATGATGTATAACTTTATCATGCCTTGGAATTATCACAATTGAAAACCATAGTAAAGTAGAATGCAAAAGACATTGTTGAGCTAATATCTTCAACCTAGTGTAAGGATTTTGTTATCTCTTTTGTTAAAAAAAATAGAAAACATTAAAACTCAATCCTTTGATAAGTTAGATGAGTATGAGAATGAAATTATTGATCTATGGAGTTACACCAAGACACTTAAAGAAGATAATATATATTTGAGAAGTAATCTTATTAAATTTGAATATGAGAATACCACATTGAAAGCTTAATTAGATTCCATCTCTTATAATGTGCCCCTCAAACCCATGGTAGAACAAGGTTTCTAAACGACTCTATCCTACCCTAAAGGTAGAAGTCACTAGGAGAAAATTTGTTGTGATATTTGATAATTGAAGAAGAAAAACAGAATTATTAAGGAGATATAAAATTGCAAGAAGACTTGACACAAGCACAACAACAGGAAGAATAAACTAGACAAACCATATAGTTCACCTATCAACTTAGTGAAAATTTGTTAGATTGTAGGATTCCTTACCCTTCATAAAATTTATTCTTTCATAAGAAATTTTTTAGATGGAATTTACTCCAAATATCTTGTGGATTGACACATTATATTAATATAAGTGAAGAATTTTTGAGAGTCTATTAGAATAGTACTCCTGATAGGCAGGATTTATTATGTGAATTTTATCTATGTGATATTATTCTAAGGAACACTAATAATTTCTTGGTAATTTTATTTTTTGGAATTTATAATTGATAGGTCTTCTCTCTACCTGAAATAATCAAATAGTATGGTAGGATAGATATAATGACCATATGAGTGCTTCAAGAAAAGTTGGTATATGCATTAGACCCCAATTTAGTAATGCATTATAAATATTAGTAAATATTTAAAAGTTTAAATGTTTGGAATATATGATCATTATCTTTATGATTTATAGGATGGCATTATCAATTTTGAACTATTTTTCCAACATTTCTTTGGCCAAGTGGTGACTAAATGTAATCAATGTTGGAATTTGTTGATAGTCCCTTTGAAATGGAGAAAATTTATTTCTCCTACCACTATTAGATGGACCCTTAGAATGGTTGAGGCCATCCATTAGATAATTATTTATGTACTTCAAGAAGGAGGGAAACAATTGTGGATTGGGATGAGATTTAGACCACCTCTCTTTCTTTCTCTTATGCCTCCATGGAAAAATATAAGACCACAATCTAAGGAATAGTTTATTATTTGGCTTAATTTTTTTAACAAGGATATGGGATTTATTTCTCCTCATGAGAGAATATTCAAAAATTTTTACTCCATATATGATCTTAGTCTCAAGCTAGAGTAGAGGATTCACACTTATAAGGATAGGATAAGTTAGGTTTCAATGGGACTTGCAAAAGGTAAGGTGTCGAGGAAATGATGAGTCCACACTATGACTCATTAAAGCCATTTAACCACCATAAATATGCCATTTAATTTGAGCATTGCATGTAGTCTTAGAGTTTATAACTAGCCTATGGAATAAAATGGATGATTTTATCTCTATAAGCTCATGCGAGTCTAAGTTAGCATTATGTGCATGATGTTATAAATATTTACATGTTTAGTCTTCCATATTTTGATATGTATGATATTGTTTAAATAAGTGTTTTTCTATGATCTCATGAAGACAGGGAAGTTCTATGACCAAGAATTAATCATTTAAGCACAGCTCTAGATTCTGCTAGGCATTCTATGGACATTGATAGATAGTTATGGATTACAATAGTTAAGCTATGGATTATGACATTTAGCTATAGATTATGACACTCATGATATATATTCTCATATCATGATATGAAATTATCCACATCATGTTCCAAGGCATTCTATAAGCTCTTCTGTCTATTTCATGATGATCTAGGACTAGATATATTTTTATTTATTCATGTCTATATATATATATATATATATATATATATATATATATATATATGTTCCCATTTATAAAAATTAGTCGATATAGGTTGTAGCTCTAGATAAGATGATATGGATATATTATATGTAAGATTTGGTGATCATATATGGTTAGAAGAAGAAATTGAAAATCCAACCAAGATCTTCCCAACCATGTATGGATCTTATTGCAACACTCTTCTCTATGTCAGCCATAACAAACCAATCTCTTTGAATATCCTTTTGTTTATTTAGTTAAGTTGTTTCCATGTTTTTAGGGTAGTTAGTTTATTTTTCATCTAATAAAAGGTAGATTCATGATCAATTTGTAGAGGGGTGAAGACATTGTAAGAATTATTATTTTGAATATAATAAGATTTCATAGAAGAATACTCTTTCATTCTATACATTAAGATAGTATTTTAAAAATTGGGTTAATTTAACCCTAAATCCAATGATGAGCAAGGGCCCACTCCCTAAGGATACAAGACATGTAATTTTGGTATTTATAATTTACTTCTTATTTTTTTAATTATAATTAATATAAATGCTCTATGTGTGATTGGATTAATAAACTCTAGGTTAGAATAGACCATTAATGTGTGTCTTTCATATTTTAAAAAGTATTTATAATTTTTTAAATTAGCTTAGACATGTGGATTTGAAATTGGATTTAAATGTGTTTACTTTTCAGTATCATTATGTGATTACTTTCAATATATTTAATTCAGCTTGGTGTGTTTACATATAAAGTAAGTGTGTTTATTTAAAGCATTAGTTTAGAATTTAGGAGTAGAAACTTAGGATATAATAACACCAAAAAAAAACCCAAACAACACTATTAATTAAACCTAAAAATACCTTATTTTAGATATATTTGAACACTGGCCTTGATAAGAAATGACACCAACATAGATTGGTTAAAAGAAGGGGTAGCAACGACACCCATCAGTCCCTTTGCATGCTTTGATGGTATTTAATGATAGAATATGTCTTCATCATCCTCATTTACTCATTTTAAATATCTCATTAAACTTCCTTGAGACTCTCCATATTTTTAGTGAGTGGATTTAACTATATTCCTTATATCTTAGAGTTTGACCCACTTATGCACCTATATTCTTGCTTGCATGTATTTCTCTCTTGACTTACTCAAATAGCTCCAAGGTGGTGTCAAAGGGAGATGTTTTAATTTTATACTTGATTAAGGATAATAATCCATGAAAATAGACCCTTAAGTCTTGATCAATTCTTCAACTAACCCCTCTATTCTTTCATGATATCTCCGCACCTTAATAAGACTATTTGAAGACTTCTTCATGTTTGATCTAACTTTTTCCATAATTAGCTCCAAGGTGGCATATAAGGAGATAAAAATTATTATTGAAAATTCTGGATACCACTTCCACCCTTTAATAATATTTTAACTCAAACTCTTGATCTCTCCTTGTCCTCCAAATGGCAAATAACACATGATTGACTTGACAAGGTTATTGAGGATTTGAGTGCATTGATGGAGCTTGTGGATAGGTAATAAGACTCTTCTTCCTCAAAATTGTTGTATAATAGAGAGGTTTCATCTTTTATTTTATAATATATTCATTAAATATCATTTATTAGAGTGTATTAGGTGATGAGCAACCACACCTCTCCATACTAATCCTTCTTAGATATGTCCATCTTCTCCATTTTGACAAACTTGTTAAATGCACATTAAGAACTTGAAACTTGATGAATTTAAATTATTTAAATATAAAATGAGTATAAATAGTATTTTATAATAATAAAAATGGTGGCATAGACCTTCAAATAAATTTTTATGTCCAAAATCCACATATAATTTCCAAAATTGCTCTTTTATGCTCTTTAGGCCTCAGAGACCCCTTATTTGGATTTGGGGGTCTAGAATGAGTTATATGTCTCAATAGACACTCTTAATATGATAATTTGATAGGTATCAATGGTTTAGACCTGAATTTTTTTTAAAAACTCAAAAAAATATCACCACAGTCTCAAAATAAATTCACATAAGAGTGCTTGTGTGTTTCCCGCAGGGTCACCAAGATATGTTTTTCAATGATAAGATCCTAATTTTCATTGTTTTTCATTATTCAATCATGGATTAAAACATTTAAATGAATTAAAAACCCTATCATATCATTTATTTCCCTTGTAAATATCTGAAACACTCATTTCTAACTCCATTTATGAGCAAATTAGTCAAAAACACTAAATTCCTTCATAGTGCAGACTTATGTTTTGCCATTTTATCTCTCATAATGTATAGTAAGGATATGAAACAACTAAAAAAAATTCAAGGACAAAAAATATAATTCCATGTAAAATTTCAAGATATTTCATTTAGTAAAACCCAAAATATGCACTTTTTAGTGCTTTCTAGCTTGTACATTCTCATTTTTTAATACCTATAGGTCTAATTTTTGGAATTTTATTGAGTTATATGGGGAATAAATACCTAATTATTTTTTATTATATATTTTAATATCCACATTAAATCATTTCAACCATTATATATCTTTAAGAAATCAATTAAACGTGTTAAAAATACCTTTTCTAACTATACCCCTTGCATGCTTGACACCTGTAACTTGTACTTTACCTTTATCCATAATTTACATTGAAATTTTTATCTAGGAATATTTAATAGTTTTATTTATTCCCCCTATTATCTCACAAAACCTTTCATTTTCAACAAATGTCTCAAAAATTAAATCATATTGCTCTAAATTGAGTTATTCAAGTTTTATAAGGGTTTAGAGCATTTTTCCTTCATAATGATGGTTCATAAAGTTAAGCACATGTAACCTAAAAATAATTAATATAATATTTATTTAATATGGTCACATATATTACATTAATTTAATATGAACCAAATCTTCTTCTCCTTCATGAACTAAACATTTAAAAATTACCCTTACTAGCTTGCAACTAGCTTGATGGAGAAATGGAGGAAACTTATACCATTTTTGGATCCATGAGCTATTATTGAGCATGTTTTTTAATTTATTATGTTTTATATATTATTTACCTTCACTCCATGAATGTATTATTATAAAATACATGTACATAAGCAACTAGACTTGCCAAGATGCCTTTTTTTCATTTTGAACCTCATTTGCACTTGTTCCTTTTTTGAAAATGTTTGAGATAAATCACAAAAAAATATGGAAATATTAAAATTAACTTTAATATACTGATTAAAACTTTTACTTGACCTCATATCAATTTAAATTAACTTTAAGACAAAGAACATGGCTCTCTTGACAAGACACTTTCAAAAGTTTTGATAGAATTTTCAAGAAACAAGTTAGACTCACTTTACCTTAAATTTTGAAATTTTATCTTAATTTATCCAAAAAATATTATATAACACAAACCAAAACTAAATGACCTGAAATTGGTTATGCACATACCCTTGGCCAATGGTGGTAAAATTGGTCAATATTCTTGGCAACACTACTGGGATTTTTCCTTGCTAAACACTCAAGACTATAAGCCTTAACCATTGGGATATGGAGTCATGAAAACATAACCAAACTTGAAACTAAAAATTTCTTATCAATAAATAACTTAACTTTTGCATAATCACTTATGGAATATAAAACTAAAATAACTATCAATTGAAAATATGCAAGACAACAATTGGAAGAAAGTGAAATCTAACACTACTATGTATAATATGACATTTCACCTGGATCAAAGAAAAACCCTCTTAGGTAATATTCACGTGGTTGAAAAACATGAGGAATAAGCTGTTGTTTAAGTTCTATTCTAGTTATATCAAATATTTTCCTACTTTTCAACCTCTTTGGCTTATTTCCATGTGAATTAGCTAAAGAAAACATATCTCCAATATAAATAAACTCTTCATGTGGTTCAATTCTCACCTCATATTTCTCCTCAAAAATAATAAATCTCCCAAATGGGATCACCTTATAATTAATAGGAATATATACAACATAATCCTCTAGTGGCTCACTATAATAATGTTCTTGGCCATCTATGACATATTGAGATATATCATTTTGATTGTCAAATACTACAAATTGTTCAAGCTCTTTAAGGAGATCTAAATACTAATCTATAGCTTCATCAAGGTATACTTGAGATATAATTTGATAAACATCTTCCTAAACATGTTTTCTAACCTTCACAACCATTTTATCAATGTCTTCACAAGGACATGTATATTTATAAAGATTTTCAATGTCTTGAATCAACTCAAGGTCCTATTGCCACTCTTCATCAAAACCTTCTTGATCCTCCATTGTAGCTTCTTGAGGTCCACTATGAATCAATACATATTATTTTTTATATTTAATTAACTCATATATATGGTTTTTACCTTTTGAAACCATTACTACAATGTCATTATCTACTACCATGTCATCTTGAACATCTTCATGATAAACTTCTTGAAGCTCACTTGCAGCTACAACTTGATTTTGCTCCTCAAAAGATGCAAAATGATATTTTTATTTTCCAAATTTAAGCTTATTTGACCAACACAACTCTTGATCATCCTCTTTTGACAAATTCTCATCTTCACCTAGATGTTCTTCTTTTTCCTTCCATGCAATAGGCCCTCCTTCAAAAAGGGAGATGGTGGGAGGGTAAGAGGTTCCATTTTGTGGCATAAGAGCATAGGGAATTATGGGATGATCTTGAATGAGATTTGAGATTGAAGACACATTAATAAGTCTTTTATATTTGGAAGTATTATTTTCATTTATGAATTATTTGAAAGGAGAACAAGAAACTTGTGTTAGGGATGCTTCATTCTTATCCTTATACTCAACAATCAACCTCTCACATTATGTTATGATTTAATCTTCATGGACAAATTCAACTTAATTATTATATGAGGGGCTCAATAAGCCTGAAATATTTCTATTTTTTGGCTTCTAAAAATTGCTCCCTCACTTTATTTTGGATTGGCATAGGAAGGGTAGATGAGAAACTTGGAAACTTCCTTAATTGAGGAGCCTAAGGAATAATGGGGTGAATTTTCACAAGCATACGATCTATTATAGGATTATGAGTCTTAAAAGATGTCATATTGAATCATGTAGACTCTCTTGAAGGTAAAATGGGTCCTTATTTTTTTAAACTTGGAATTTTGGATTCAATTAATTGTGTTCTCATGGGTAGCTACTATATTTGTTCTCTTGTAGCCTCATTATATCTCTTCAATGATTATACCTCTTATTGATACATATATACCTAATATGTAAGATATTATTAATTCTTATTATATTACCATTTCCTATCACTCTCCATACATTTTCTCTCAAATTCAAGTCTTATTTATTTCATACTTTTTTAGGCTAATTGAAAAGAACATGACTTTGCCAAGGATGATTGAAAACATGAGTAGGGGTGGGATGTTGTAAACATCATGAGAATACTATTAGAAGTAAAACTAATAACATGGGGGATGGTGAATTAGTTGAAATAAAATAATCATTTAATTTTACTCATCATACATAAATCATTCATTCACATACACACATTAACCAATGTATAAACAAGCATCTATGAAAGTAAACAACATAAGAACATAGAATATATGTGTAAAATCCTCTTGGGAGATAAAACCCACTAAAAAATATCTTGGAATATATTTCTATAAGTAATGAATAAATATTTAGTGAGGCAACAACCCCACAAGGAGTACCAACCCCTCACTATTAAAGCACCAACTTAATTATTCCTTTAACAAGCACTAACATGTAAGGAGTCACCAATCTACTAGGTAATGGTCATCAAATAGGATTGCACCTATCTGAATCTTGTAGATTATTGTGAAAGTGACTAATGACATAATGGAAAAACCTCCAAAGTTGTGGGACCTTGGTAAATTGAGGTTAGTCTCAAGAGAAGGTTAGTTTCCTCTCACTAAATCTGATGCAAACTGATAAAATACTAGTTTTGTGAAAATCTCACTCTTTAGTGATTTTGATCCTAAATTAGGGTTTTGATAGGGAAAAGGGTTAGATAATTAGAATTTGCATAAATTAAAATTATGGCAATTTCATCAAATATTTTATAGTGGATATAGATGCTTTCTTGACAAACATAATAGAGCAGGAAATAGATTAAATTTATTTTAAGCATAGACTCGTGAAAATTTGGAAATCAAAGGAAATATTTTAACTATTTTTTAGAAAAGGGAAAAGGATATTTATTCCAAATAATATTATCAAGAGGTTAAAATAACATAGATGAATTTTCTTGAGACTGAAATAAAAGACAGCTTCCATAAAAAATCAAATAACTTCTACACAACATAGAGATTCCAAAGACAAGAAAGGCAAAACTTCAACTTTATTTCTCTCCAAAGGTTAAAAAATTATAGTAAATACATTAAAAGTGCATAAAAATATAAATAGTATCAAAAAGATAAATTGGGCCATGGGGTCTTCCCATTTTTATATAAAATATGTCATAGAAGACATGTAGTTGTTGAAACTTGAACACTTAGTTCAAAAAATCATATAAATCTAAAAATCTTCATGTAAAAGAAGTGAGCCCTTCTATTTCTGACATCTTAGAGTCATGGAATGGTTGTAATATGGCATTCAAAAGCTAGGCATGATCTTAGGCATAGAATGGCATGGTTGTAACTAAAGATATCCATTCAAGGCTTCTTCATCTGATAGTGACTAAAAAATAGCTCTTCATGCAAAAAATGCACCCAAAATAGAAATTGACTTTTCTAAATAAAAGATAACATTGAAAAAATTCCAATTTTCCTTTCATGCAAACCCTAGCGTGTAAAATTAAAGTGATACTTTTAAAACTTTCTAAGTCTTTATCACTTTTTACCAAAAAGGAATCATGTTATTTACACTTCATGACTTTGCACCTTTTTAACAATTCACATTAATCAAAATGGAAAGTGCAATTTGCACTTGTGCTTTTTTCAACTTCCACATTATGAAAAAATATAAGGTGTAAAAATATGTCTTTCTCTTTCTTAAAAGATTTATAAGAAATAAATCTATACTTTTGTAATTACAATTTTCAATGTCTTTAAAATGAAATTACACATGATAATAATATTTTAAAATATTCAAAAGAGAGAAAAAAATAATTAATGCCCATAATCTCTTAGCTTTCTTATCAATCTCTACCTATGGCTTCTCTATGTATGTATCAAATGCCTTTAATATTTCCTATATTCACTCTACATCTGACCCATAAGAATAAGTGTTATAGGCTACACAATCTACCTATACATCAAATAACTCTCTTCTAAAGGTTCTTATGCCCTAAATTTTAGTTCTCATTTGATCAATTACTTTCTCATACTTGATAAACCTATGAATGGAAATTAGGACAAAGGCCATGTCCTTTATAGACTCCTTCTCAACTATTACCTTAAAATGATTCTAAACATGTTCTACCTAAAGGATATTATTGGCATCATCTAATGGTCAGCATGACATCAAATTCATCATGCCATCAATCTTGTATATCACATTAATAGCCTTGTCATGAGCCTCCTTGGCTCATTCCATAGACTCTGTCAGTACTCTTATCAAAAATTGAGTAGCCCTATGTAGTTCCTCATGCTTGACATCATCCTTTAATATTGTCTCAGAAACAAGAGTATTCATATCAATATATTTTATGGTTGTTAATTTGGGATAATATATATTTAAGAGATAAATCTCTCCTTCATATTTATTAATATATTCCTTCAAAATTTCCTTTCACTCTATGATGACCCATAATGCTCCATCATTGATGCAAGAATTTTATTACCCTTTGTGATCAATTTCTTAGACCATTCTTTTGTAACCTTTCCCATGTGAGAAATATCTTATATAGAATCAATTATAGATTGATATGGATTGATTGGTTGCACTACTTTCAATTGTTATGATGTTTTATTGATATTTATGAACTGGTTGAGTACTTTGATCAACTAATCAACCTTTTTTTTCATCTCATCCTTGGTGGCTTTATCATGGTAAATTATATAGAAGAGAGAGTTTATACCCATCTACACCTCATGCTTGAACCCCTCTCTTGTCTATCAACCAAGGTATATATGAAAAACTTGATAATCCTCCACCACAAAATTCTCCTTAGATTTATTTGGTAGAGAAACTATAATTTCAACATATCTCTCTCCCTTATCATCATTAAATGTCCTTAAGAGGGTTTTGCGAGTGGGTTTTGATTTCCTTTTGACTTTTAACATGCTAAATTCTAAGGTTTTTATATCAGTCATTACTTTCTATTTCTTGCTCACTGATTATGCTAACCAGGGGTAACCTTCTGTTGATTTGAAATTGTCACCAGAGAATATATAGTTGATATAGCTACACTAACTAACACTATGATTAATGGACACTATTGGGAAGATGGTACCAATGGTTGCTTAGGAGGTGCTTATGAGGATCCACTCTCATCAGTAGTTTGCAACTCAATATTTGATTTAAGTGTCTGGGTTGTTATAACCTCAACTAATGGTAGAGATGAAATAGTGGAAATGGGGGGAGTGGAGGCAATGGAAATAATTATGCCAATTGGGGGAGTAGAGGGTAGAACAAACATAGGATTTATGAATTTTAGAACCAATGGAAGGGTGAAATATAAAGCACTAAATGTGTCAATTAGGTGTGTATGACCACTCAGGGTTGGTGATGTGAAAATAGTGGACTGATATGAAGGAGAAATAGTATGTACCACAGGGGCTGGGGTAGCCTATGGAACTATAGTTAAGATGATTGATTCTATAGCAATATACTATTAGTTGGTATTAGGAATTAATGGTCATGAAATGGAAAGAATTATAAATGGAATGGAAAGTAGGAGTGGATCAAATGGGGAAGGTGAAGTGGGAAGGGAAAGTGGAGTGGAAACTTGAATTTCCATTATAGGGGGACCCTAAATATCCAATTCACTCATTTAGATTGATTTCACTTAGAGTATTGAGGTGGGTGGAATGGTAGATGAAATGGGTACAAGTGTAAGGGTTGAAACTAAAGGTGGATGAGCTAAAACTTATGGAATAATAAGGACCTAAGATACTTAAGGAGTAGAGATAGCTGGTAGAGGTGTTGAAACTTATTATATAATATACATAGGAGAAGGGGGAGTGATGGAAATAGGATATGATGATACAAGATATAAAGATGTATACCCCTATGCTACTATTGTGTCCTTAGCTAAAAGATCAACTAGTTCTTCTATGGTTTCTCCCTATCTACTTGATTCCCCTTTCTTTGCCTTTGTCTTCTTCCTCTTTTTTCTTTTATCAAATTCTTTTACTGATTCAATAAGGCCCTCTTTTAAAGGAGTGACACCTCCTAATTGAGTTTTAGGAGCTTCATCTTCACCCTTATTATCTATATTGTGACTTACACACCCTTGCTTCTTAGCTAATTTATAGTTATGTTAATAATTAGGGTTACTCTATCAAATAAAGAGAAGGATTTAGGAATCATTGGTGATAAATGTCTGATAATGATCTATATGAGGTAGATTGGATCTACTCTAGAGTTTTTATCCACCAAGTCATTAGGGACTAGTGCCAGATCATAGTCTTTTATTTATTGTAGGGACATCCTAGAATAGTCCCTCATTATTACCATTTCTTCATCATCACATTATTCCCAAAAATATTCATAGTATGGCACATGTTCATATGTTTCTAGTTCTAGTGTAGTAATAACCTTACCATATGGGTCAAAGTAAGGTCTATAATTTTGGGTCCTCAATGTTGGCACATTGTTTCCTCCATAGTTATAGCTTTCAAAAGAGATTAGAATGTGTAATGGCTAATAAAAATATGGAAATATATCCTTTCCTTGTGTCTATCTGAAAGGATCTTATGTGTATCCACTATCTACGTAACCAACTCTAGCAATACCCATTTGTCACTTACATATCAGGGAAGTGTGTAAAGATAACCACTAAATCTAGTTGCCTAGATGTAGGATTAGCTGGAGAAATTTATTAATAAGGAACCTCATTTGGTAATTTTATCTTTTGCTACTTGGGATAACCTTATTTTTCCCAAGATCTTGATCAAACATGGTGATGATGCTATAAATGAAATAATCATTAACTCTCCCAAATTATTATTTACTAACCTATAATGTAAGATCAAGGTAGTAGTTATAGACTCTAGTTATCTCTTCAAGAATTATGTTTAGGCCTAAGAACAATATGCCTTTGGCTAAGATATAAATAATGTATGATGTCATATAAAACTTGTTGGTAATTTGCACCTCCACCAAATAGTTATGTAAGGAATCAATTATTAATTGGGCCCAATGTATATATTTTTTATTCTCTCTAATGATATATATATATATATATATATATATATGTATGTATGTATGTATGTATGTATGTATGTATATATTGATACAGCTAGTCCTGATAACACTTGGAATCAAGATTATCAATGATTTTATGTAACAGTGTTATGATATCTCCCACCTCTTCTATGAAATTAGAGCTATACATAGTCTTGGGAAATATAGTGGAGGAATGCTTAGGAGTCTTAGGCCATTTATTTTTAATGATATATTGACATCCATATTTATTATCTTCATAAAATTATGTAGATATTTATAGAGTTATATATAAATAAATATCAAATTCATGGATGGCAGACACTATGTCGATGAAGTTAGGATCAAGAAATAAAACTTTCTACCCTTTTTCATTCAAGACTTATCTCTTATTAAGGTCATAATTTTGATCCATTATGAAGAAAAACTTAGGGATTTGAATAGAAAGAGGAAATGATATAGCTTGTGATAAGCATATTCATAGATACTTGGGAGTTGATCACTTTTGCAATATGCACCTATCCTAGCCCAAAAATTTCTTAGGTCAATGTGACCTAAATTAGTATCTATTATCTATACCATATTGGACTCCAAAAAAGAATTCAATCTAAGACCCTTAGATTTAAAATTCATTTCCTTAGGAGGTATGGAAATTGAAGTTACTAATTTCAAGAAACCAACTATGAGAGTTGGCAGAATCTACAAGTGTCTAGAGCACTTGTATTCTTTGATAAAACCTGAAGGTGCTTAGAGCACATCCAATATATATGATGCTTGAAGGAAATATTTTTTTGATACAAGCAGGATGTGCTTGAGTTAAATCCACTCTTTGTTGTGTAATATGAGTCATTAGGAGTCAAAGGTGTTTGAGGCACGTTGGATCTCTAGTGGAAGGGAGAGGTGCTTGGAGCACATCCACTCTCTGTGATGTATTTAAGTCTTGTGGACTTCCCAAGTGTTTAAGGTAGGTATAGTTTCCACATGGATGCTAGGGGAATATTTATGGATTATTCATTTTTTTTTAAATATGAGGTATATGCTTGGAATATTTGCTTTGGGAAGCCCTGATTTCAAATGTGAAATATTTGAGGGAAAAAGTGAGGGTTTCTCTCAGATGATGATTTGGGAGGAAAAATATTTGAGATTAATATTTCAAAGATGAAACCCTATATTACCCTAGACTAACCTAAAGATGCAAATATTGACAAGATAACCACACAAATTTATCATCTAGTAATCTAGATGATAGTCTTTGAAGGAAAAAACCCTAATCATGTAGGCAAAAGATAAATCAAATAAGAAAATATTATATGAAATGAAAACAACTTGAAAGCCTCAAAATGAAGGAAACTATGGTGTAAAATTAAGGGAGGTATCATGAAATAGTCAAAAATAAGGTGGAAGATCTATTTTGCATGAAAACATGAAAAGTGCATGCCAAGTTCTAGATTCCTTTGGATTGGTGCATGGTGGGATCCAGAGCCCATCATGCATTCTCCATGTTTAAGATCTTGCAAAGTGCATGGTGGGTTATAGATTCCTTGGTTTTAGGTATGGGTGCCTTTCAATATCCAAAACCCATGAATCAATTTTCATAAGTGAAATTTGCATCTAGAGTTTCATATTCTACAAAGTGAAGAAAAAGATGGGATTTTAAAGGATTCAGGGGTTTTACTAAAAAGTAAAGGGGGTATCCCTTAGGGTGTTTTATGTAATGATATTTTTGGGACAAAAATCTCAATAGTAATGCAATACTAACTCAGCTAACTTGAACCTTTGATCACTTTTGAACACTTTTTTTCTCTCTTAACTAAAGATGACCACCTTATTTTTCTCTTCTCACTCTTTTATCTCTCTCAAACATCCTATTAGGCCTTCTCACTCAACTAGCCCTTTCTTTGACAAAATTAGGTCTTATGACCTTTATCATCACATATAGAAACATAGTTATAACTTAATGACATGATAGATACATATATATTATATTATTAAATCATTCTACCTACTTTTCAAACCTATATATCATTAATTTTTCTCTTGAATATTCTAAGTAGTCAATTAGGCCTATTAGACCTTCTCTTTATACTTAACTTTTACTCTCACTAATATTGGTCAGCCAAAAACCTATCCATAATTGTATCACCTTTGTAATAGATTAAAAAAAATTTAAAAAGTGAAACAACCACTACATAGTTTTTTCATTACCCTTAAGTTCCAAAATGACCATTAGGCCTAATAGAGACCTAATGCAATTAGGTCTTCTCAAAGCACATGTTTCACCTTGAATACCTTAGACCACCATGAGACTTCATAAATGGATGAAAAACTTAAAAAATGATTAAATTAGACCCATTATATTCTCACCTTATGTCACAAACACCATTTATCTCTTTTCACTCCTAGAACCACACCATTAGGTCTACTCACAATTAGGCCTTCTCACTGTCAAATAGTCTATGTTGAATATCTTAATCATAGATTACATTTTTCCACATAACCTAGAAAAAATAAAATTTATAAACCATAAATTACCTAATGGTAATCATAATTTTCATTTTATATTACTAATAATGTATAATACCTCAAACCAACCATTTTCATATGCTTACTTACAACTATACACATGCCTCAAAAACACAGTCAAGAACCTTTAACTCTTCACACCTTAAAAGGAGTTTAAAATGAATAAAAATACATTGCAAAAAACATATTATAACTATATATATAATTAATTTGTATTTTATTCTTCAACTCTATTTAAAAATACTCAAGAACATAGTTCTCAATCACACACACAGAAAACTATCTATAGCTCCAAAAACATAGTCATGGAAACTACGACTTAGAACACCTATGTGAAAAATTTATGAATACTTAAATGGGTTTATATTATAATTAAAAATAATTATAACATATTTAAATATATATATATATATATATATATATATATATATATATATATATTATACGGTTCAATATCAATATTGGTCTTACAGATCAATATCATGTCTTCACCCTACACAGACCTCACTGTGTTAGATAGGTCACTTTGAGAACAAATTTTTGATTGTAAATGAGCATAACAAAAATTATACTTAATTTTAAAAGATTACATATTTATTTAAAATTTGGATCCATCCTTAATCCATTATAACCCATCCCTAGTCTCATTATCACTTTTGCCTAGTTTTCTCACTAACTTCCTCATTAAGCCTGGTTAGCAATAGGTCAAATTAAATGATTGGTTTATAATATAAAAGGTATTATACCTGATAATAAACTTATATTATCATAAAATATATGTCTCACACATCATAATCAAATCATTTTCATGCTTTTAACTAGTTAACCTTGTCTATTATATCAAAAATCCAAGAAATATGGGGTTTCTTGTAGATTTCATTCACTCTTTTAATAGAAAAATGCCACATAGGTAAATATAGGAGAGTCATATACTTTATAAAATAATAAAAATATTTCATCCAATCCATTTTTATCCATTTCCAACAAGATCTTTCCTATCAAGTCATTATGAGGGTTTTAGGAGGGTTTAGACTACCTTTCATGATTAGCCATCATTCATAATATATTACCCCTCAAATATAAAACAAATTATATGAAATTTAATATAATAAACTTCTAAAAATACCATGAATTTATAAAATCTTCATGTAAATTTTTCATGTGCCAATGAGCATAAGAAAGTCCTTCTCAGGCCTGTAACACCTCATTCTATGTACAAAGAAAACCTCAACACCAAATTTCATAATTTTTCCTATAGGATTTGACCTAAAAATTGGTAAAAAACTTGAAACAACCTAGAATATATATAAAAATTCTCTTATGATCTCTAGCACTTTGGTAATTGAACTTGACCCTTCAATAGGTCACACTCAGTCTTTTTGCTCATTAGGCCTAAACCTGTAAGCCATACTTATACCTTGAACAGACCTTGAAACCTATTTTAATTCTCTAAAAATCTCATACTCATGTCATAAAACTTAATACCATGCTCACACACTAGTAACCTTCTTCATACAAGTCTTATATTTCTCACCTCATCATGCTACCAAGCTTATGCCTTCTCACTAGGTCTCTTTATGTACGAACTATGATTCAAAACTGACCTTGGAAATATTTTAAAGGATTATTTAACTCTTTCACATGTTTAAACAACTTTATACACTCTCTCATTCCTATATTGACATAATTTATCAAGCTTCACTATGTTTAGGCATACACCTTCTCACAAGACTAGACTAGGCTTCTTAAGACGCCTAGTACTAAATAGTAGATTATCTTGCATCATGATTTATACCTTGACATGCCATTAACCTCAAAATAATTACCAATTTTCCTTAAAATTATATCTCAACAAATAAACAATAGGTTTCCTTCAAATTTTTAATTATCATATCATAAGACTTCTTTGTTGCATACCACTCCACCATGCATGGCCTCAACTCTTGACCTTGACACCCTTATTGAATTTGACATCAATTATAACATCAATTATTCATCACAAATAATAGGTAAATTCATAAAAAAATACTGATATATTACTAGTTTAGTGCTACTTGAGATGAAGCCATAAATATGTTCTTCTTGATATGAATGATATAAGGTACATAAGATGCATTTTAACAAAATGGAGAACTAAAATACATACAAAATGATGCTCTTTATGAACTTAGACTGCTTAAACCATTTTTAAATATCTTCGAGTTATAATTTATTCTTGTATAAATGTCTCAAAAGGATTATATGTTAAAGAACAACACAAAAAATTCCTCAACGTATGAATTAATTTGAATACTTGTCCCATCGAGCATGATAAAAACTATTATCACTTAGAAGTACACCCTTGTAAGAATGTGTGATTTTTATCACACTTTTTGACACAATTGAAACTATATAAGTTATATAATTGAATTATATTAGAGAGGATATCTATATGAAATTATGGTTCCCTTTAGTACACTCACCTACTTTACTGTCAACTCTCTAATTTAGTGATTTCTTGACTAGGAAAAGGGTTAATAGAGTAATAATCAAGTTGGAATTGAACATGAAAACTAAAAATGTATGTTTATGCATCATTTTTATATTAAATTATGTCTATACTTGACACACTTATTAAGTTTAATAACTTTCACACATTTAATTCATCTTCATACTATTACTCTTACATTAGTATTTCATACAAAGGTCTTGACAAACATTCACACTAGCATGGAATGAATGAACATTGGTTGAATTCAATTATAAATTAGGTATAAATCAGACTTAGACACTTTATATTACCTGAAATAATTATTATATGATGCATAAAGGTGAAAAATATAGACATAAATATAGGAAAATTAATCATTCACTAAGTTACATCTATGAACATGAGGCACACAATTCATGAATAGCTTGAAAATAGAGGAACATTCAACATCTTATTACTCCAAAAGTGTTTTATTAAAAAAATTTGATACATTTTATGCATATCCAAAAGTATAATCTAATATTCTTTTAGAATATGAGCATACATATAGAAAAGGAAGTTAGGATAGTCAATAAAAATTAGCCCTAGACTAGGGATGAGTCATCATGCCTAGTCATCCTTATCTCTTCATTTCTCAACCAATAAAATCATACATATTAGATGATAAATTTTAAATTCCTCTAATAAAATTGTGTAGGATAGATAAATAAGATTGTTTTATTGTATTTAATAAGTCGTAAGTTCTCACTCATGACTTATCCTGAAGGGAATTGGTGTCCTTACATTGTTTGATGGCATTTAATACTTGAAGATATCTTAATAATATTTATTTAATAATTTTGAGTATATAATTAAACTTAATTGAGACTCTCCACATTTTTAGTGAGTTTATTTAACTATCTTCCTTGTATCTTGGAGTTTGACCCACCTATACACCTATGTTCTTGCTTGCATGTTTCTCTCTCTTGACTTCCTCAAATAACTCCAAGGTGGAATAGAAGGAATAGGTTTTCATGTTATAATTTATTAATTAGTATCATACATTAAAATATTCCCTTAATTATTGATAAATTATTCAACTAATCCCTCTATTCTTGCATGATATATCTCTACCTTAATAGGGTTATTTGAAGGCTTCTTCATGTTTGATTTAAATTTTTCCATAATTAGCTCCAAGGTGGCATAGAAGGAGATAAAAGTTATTATTGAGGCTTTATTATAATAATTACACCCTTTAATAATATTTTAACACAAAATATTTATCTTTTATTTTCCTCTAAATGGCAAAGAACACATGTGATTGACTTGGTAAGGTTGTTAAGGATTTCAATGCATTGATGGAGCTTTTGGATAGGTAATAGGAATCTTATTCTTCCAAATTAGAATATAAGGGATAGGTTACATGTTTTATTTTATTAAATATTCATTAAATATCCTTTATTATATTTCATTTGATGATGAGAAACCACATCCTCTCCATACTAATCCTTCTTGGATATGTTTATCTTCTCTATTTTGAAAAGTTTGTTGAATGCACAATGAGAACCTAAAAATTGATGAATTTTAATTATTATAATATATAATGAGTATAAAAATTATTTTTAAATCATCACCATGGTTTCACATACATTCAAACCAATTTTTATCTCCAAATTCCACATACAACTTTCAAAAAAGCTCTTTTGTGCTCTTTAGGCCTGAAGAAATCTTGATTTAGATTTGTGGGTTTGAAAAGAGTTATAGGACTCAAAAAAAAATAATAATATGATAATTTTATAGGTATAAATTGTGTATGCCTTAAATTTTTTTAAATCTTGAAAACTCTTCACCAAACACTCATACAAAAATCTACAAAAATATTGTTTGCTTGTTGCCCGCAGGGGCACCTAGAGATGTTTTTCAATTATTTGAGTCTATTTTTCATTTTTTTAATTATATAATAATTTATTAATATATTAAATTAATTATAAATCCTATAATATAATTATATTCCATTATAAATATCTAAAACACTAATTTCTAACTCTATTTATGAGTAAATTAGTCAAAAACCCTGATTTCTGTTATGGTGCATACCTGTGTTTTGATATTTTATCTCTCATCTGGTAAAGTAAAGAAATCAAAAAAAAAAATTAAATAAAAATATTCATAAATATTAATTTAAATATATTTTACTTAGTAAAACCCAAAATATGCAATTTTTAGTACTTTCTAGCTTGCACTTTCTCATTTTTGAATACATGTAAGTCTCCTTTTTGGCATTTTATTGATTTTTATGAATTATAAATACCTAATTAATATTTTATTATAAATTTTAATATCCAATATAATAATTTAAACCATTATATATCTTTAACTAATCACTTAAACCTCTATAAAAATACATTTTTTAGTTGTCCCCCTTACATGCTTGAAACCCTGCAACCTGTACCTGTACCTTTACCTTTATCTATTATTTTTATTGAAATTTTGATTGAATAAGATTTATTATTTTTATATATTTCTTATAATATGTAACAAAAACTTTAATTTTTAACAAATATCTCAAAAATGTAATCATATTACTCTAAACCAAGTTATTGGGGTTTTAGAACACTTTTCCTTCTTAACGATGGTTCATAAAGTTAAGCCCCTATAGTTTGAAAATAATTAATGGAATATTTATGTAATATGTTCTCATATATTACCCTAATATAATTATAAAAAATTCTTCTTCTCCTTCATAAACTGAACATTTGAAAATTACCCTTACTAACTTACAACTAGCTTGATGTAGAAATGGAGGAAACTTCTACCATTTTTAGACCCATGAGTTATTATTAAACATGGTTTTTGATTGATTAACTATATATTATTATTTTTTATATATTATTAAATATTAAATCCATGAATTTTTTCTTCTAAAATACCTTCACATAAGCAACTAGACATGCCAAGATGTCGTTTTAGACTTTGAACCTCATTTACACTTGTTCTTTCTTTAAAAATATTTAAGATCAATAAAAAAAAAATTATAATATTAAAATTAACTTTAATATATTTATTAAAAACTTTAATTTATCCCCTATCAATTTAAATTACTTTAAATGACCTTTAAAACAAAGAACTTGACTCTCTTGATAAGGCACTTCTAAAGGTTTTGATAGACTTTGCAAGAAACAAGTGAGAATCACTTTACCTTTACTTTTAAAAAATTATCTTAATTTTTATAAAACATATTATATAACAACAACAAAAATTAAATTACCTCAAATTATTTATGCAAATACCATTAACCAATGGTTGAAAAAAAATTCAACATTCTTGTCAACCCTATCGGGATGTTTACCTGCTAAACACTCAAGACTAGAAGCCTTAAAAATTTGGCTATGGATTCATGAAAAAATAAAAACAATTGAAACTAAAAATTCCTTAAAAATAAATAACAATACTTGTGAATAATCACTTAGGGAATATAAAACTAAAACAACTATCAACTAAAAATGTGTAAGATAACACTTGGAGGAAAGTGAAATCTAACACTACCAAGTACAATAGGAAATTTCACTTGGATCAAAGAAAAAAATATTAGGTACTCTTCATGTGGTTTAAAAATATGAGGAACAAGATATTTTTAAAGTGTCATTCTATTTGTATCAACTCTTTTCCTATTTGTCAACCCATTTGGCTTATCTCCATGTGAATCAACTGAAGTGAACATTTTTCCAATATAAATACAATCTTCATTTGATTCAATGCTCACCTCATGTTTTTATTAAACACTAGTAAATATACCTAATTTTAACACCTTATAAATCATAGGAACTAATGCAACTTTATCCTCTAGTGGCTCACTATAATAATGTTCTTGGCATTATATGACATCTTGAGATATGTAATTTTGATTGTCAACTACTACAAATTATTCAAGGTCTTAAAAGAGATCAAAATAATCCTCTATAGATTTATCATGGTCTACATGAGATATTATTTGATAAAAATCTTCCTAAACATGTTTTCAAATCTTCACAACCACTTTATCAATGTCTTTACAAGGATGTGTAGGCCTACAAAGATTCTCATTGTCTTGAATCAACTCAAGGTACTACTATCACTCTTCATCAAAACCTTATTTATCCTCACTTTTAGCTTCTTGAGTCTCACTAGGAATAACTAAATATTCTTTTGTATATTTACTTAGCTCATGTCTAGGGTTGTTACCTTGTGAAACCATTATTGCAATCTCACTAGCTACTACCATGTCATCTTGAACATCTTCATGATAAACTTCTTAAAGCTCACCTATAGCTATAATTTTATTTTGATAATAAAGGGATCCAACATGATATTTTTATTTTTCAAATTGAATCTCATTTGATCAACACAACTCTTGATCATTTTCTTTTGACAAATTCTCCTCTTCACCTAGATATTCTTCTTTTTCCTTCCATACAATGGGTCCTCATTCAAAAATGGATATGGTAGGAGGGAAATAGGTTCCATTTGGTGGAATAATAACATAGGGAATTATGGGATAATATTATATGGGATATTATATTTAATACACATTAATAATGCTTTGAGATTTGGAATTATTAGTTTCATTCAAGAATTCTTTGAAAAGGGGCCAAGAAACTTGTGTTAGGGATGCTTCATTCTTATATTTACACTCAAAAATCAACCTCTCACATTCTAATATAAGTTTATCCTCATGGAAAAATTCAACTTAAATATTATATTAGGGGCTCGATAAATTTTAAATCATTCTTGGTTGGCTTATACAACCTTATCCCTCTCTTTATTTTGGATTGGCATAGGAAGGATAGATGAGAAACTTGGAAACTTCCTTGATTGAGGAGATTAAGTAATAATGGGGTGAGTTTTCACAATCATATGATCTTTCATAGGATTATGAGTCTTAAAATTTTGAATATGTAATAAATTACACTCTCCTTAAGGTTCAAGGGGTTCTTCTTGCTTCTAAATTAGGATTTTGGATTCAATTACTTGTGTTCTCATGGGAAACTATTGTACTTGTTCTCTTGTAGCCTCATTATATCTCTTCAATGATTCTACCTTTTTGTGATAATATATCCCTGATATGAAAGATCTTATTGATGCCTATTGTATTACCCTTCCCTATCATTCTCCATACATTGTATTTCAAACTCAAGTCTTATTTGTTTCATATTTCTTTAAGTTGATTAAAAAGAACATGACTTTACCAAGGTTGATTGGAAATATGAGAAGAGGTAGGATGGGGTAAATATCATGAGAATATTAATATCCTATTATTTTAATTCTATTTTAGGTGAATCCATAAATATTTTAACTTTATTTGAAGGATATAAAGGTATAAAATATGTATTATCATAAAAATGGAGGACTAAAATACATACCAATTTATGTTCTTTAGGAACTCAGATTGCTTAAAATAGCTATATATAACTTCAATTCACCATTTATGATTGTATAAATGATTTAAAATTATTATATACTAAGTAACAAAACTAAAAATTTCTCAACATATGAATTATTTTAAATACTTGTCCCACTAGGCATGTTAGAAATTTGTATCACTTAGGAGTGCACCCTTATAAAAATGTGTGCTTGTTCTCACACTTGTTGACATAATGGAGACTCTATAATGTGTGGGTGGACTTATATTTGAGATAATATCTATATTAAAGTATGGTTCCATTTGTTACACTCACCTACTTCACTCTAAACTCTCTAATTTAGTGATTTCTTGACTAGGAAAAGGATAAAAGGAGCAATACTCAAACTCAAATTGAACATGAAAACTAGAAATTTGGGGTTATAAACTAATTTTATAGTAAATAATTCCTATATTTGAAAAAATTATGAAGCTTAATAACTTTGACACGCTCACTTCATCTTCATACATTAAGTCTTACATTAGTATTTCATACAAAGTTCTTGATAAACATTCACATTAGCATGAAAGGAATGAACATTGGTTGAATTCACTAATAAATTAGGTATAAATTAGATTTAGACACTTTATATGACCTAAAATAACTATTATATGATGCATAAAAGTTGAGAAACTAGACATAAGCATATGAAAATTAATCATTTACTAAGTTACATCCATCAACATGAGGCACACAATTCATGAATACCCTGAAAATGGAGGAAAAATAGATTCTTATTACTTCAAAGGTGATGTATTAAAACAATTTTGTAGAGTCTATACATATCCAAAATCATTATCTGATCTTCATTCAAAAAATGAACATACATATAAAAAATGAAGTTATGAGAGAGGAGATAAAACAACCCCAAACTAGGGATGAGTCATCATGCCTAGTCATCCTTGTCTTTTCATTTCTTAGCCTCTCAAATCCTACATATTACTTGCTAAATTTTAACCTCCTTCTCTCATAAAATGGCATAGGAAATAGAAATAGGCTGTTTTGAGTGCATTGAATAAGTCATAGGTTATAACTCATGACCTATCTTAAAGGGAATTGGTCTCCTTGCATGCTTTGATGGCCTTTAAAAAATGAAGAGGTATTGATCATCTTCATTTACTCCTTCTGAATATCTCATTAAAATTCCTTGAGACTCTCCATATTTTTATTGAGTTTCTTTAACTATATTCCTTGTATCTTGGAGTTTGACCCACCAATGCACCTATATTCTTATTTGCATGTTTCTCTCTCTTGACTTCCTCAAATAGGTCCAAGGTGGAATAGAGTAGAGAGGTTTACATGTTATACTTGATTAAGGAGTCTCATCCATGAAAATAATCCCTCAAGTCTTGATCATGTCTTTAATTAACCCCTATATTCTTGCATGATATCTCTCCACCTTAATAGGGATGTTTGAAGGCTTCTTCATGTTTGATTTGATTCTTTCCATAATAAGCTCCAAGGTGGTATAGAAGAAGCTAAAATATATTATATATATTTTTATATAATAATTCACCATTTAATCATATTTTAACACAAAATATTGATCTCTCTTTTTCCTCCAAATGGTATAGAACACATATTATTGACTTGGCAAGGTTGTTGAGGATTTCAATGCATTGATAGAGCTTATGGATAGGTAATGAGACTATTCTTCCTCCAAGTTGGAATATAAGGGAGAGGTTGAATTTTTTATTTCTTTATATCTTCATGAAATAGACTTGATGAGAGTGCATTTTATGGTTAATAACCACAACTCTCCATACTGATCCTTCTTGGATACGTTCATCTTCTCCATTTTGAAATGCTTGTTGAATACATAATGAGAAACTAAAACTCAATGAATTTAAATTATTATAATAGATAATGAGTCTATAAATTATTATAACATCATCAACATGGTCTCACATACCTTCAAACAAATTTTTATCTCCAAACTCCACATACAACTTTCAAAAATGCTCTTTTGTGCTCTTTAGGCCTCAAAAACCCCTTATTTGGATTTGGGGGTATAAAATGAGTTATAGGTCTCACTATAAAACCATAATATTATAATTAGATAGGTATAAATTGGTTATATCTGGAAAATTTTGAAAAAACTAAAAAATCTTCACCAAGTTCTCAAATAAAAATTCATAAAAAAGTTCTTTCTTGTTGCCTATAGGGTCATCTAGAGATGTTTTTCAATGATACAAGCCTATTTTTTATTTATTTTCATTGAATAATAGATATTTTAGACCTATAAATTAATTATTCACCCTATAATATCATTCTATTCCCTTATAAAGATCTGAAACTCTAAATTATAGCCCCATTTATGAGCAAATTGGTTAAAACTCCTGATTTCCTTCATGGTACATACCTGTGTTTTGCCATTTTATCTCTCATAGGGTACATTATAGACATTAAAACACTTTGAAACACTAAAGTACATAAAAAAAATATCTCCATGTCAAATTTAAAGAGATTTCACTTAGTAAAACCCAAGATATGCACTTTTTTAGTGCTTTCTAACTTACACTTTCTCATTTTTGAATGCTTGTAGGTCTATATTTTGGCACATTTATGTATTTTTATTAGGCATAAATACATTATTATTTTTTAATTATAAATTTTAATATTACCTATAATATTTATAAGTATTATATATCTTTAACCATTCACTTAAACCTCTTAAAATGCCTTTTCTAGACTATCCCTCTTGCATGCTTGAAACCCTGCAACCTATACATTTACCTTTATCCATTATTTACTTTTAAATTTTTATTGAGAAAATTTTATGAGGGTTATTTATTCCCATTAATATATCTCAAAACCTTTCATTTTAAAATAATTAAAATATTTAACAAAACTCTTCAGCCAAGATCTCTCTAAGAGACCATTAATACATGCATGAAAGTTACAGCATTGCACACCAATAATATACTAAATAAGAAAAAATAATTTTTAATTATATATAAATTAATTTACCATATATATGTATAAATATGTATAATATCATATAATTATAACCATATCAATCATGTTGGACTAACTACCCTAATATAGGTGAAAGTAAGGCATATACCCATCATCCTTATGAATGTGTGATAATTATCTCCAAAGGAATAACACCTAAGTAAGCTAAAGATTAGGAAATAAATATCCTAAAACAACACCCCCCTCAATCAAAGCTTAGATGGGTATAACAAAGGATGCAGTGTGAATCCATGTGTCCCTATAGATGCCAATCCATCTTACTAGAGTACATGGATGTCGAGTTGCTATAACCACCAAGTAAAAGTAGGAATGTTTTTGAATACAAGGATCAATAAATATGAATAATTTACTCTATAATACTAGGTATAATGATGAACTTGAGTAAGCATTTCTTGAATACACTCCAATAAGATGGTGATAAGTGATCACAAATATTGGTGGGGATACCACATCAATGTCACCATAATAATCACTAAGAAGGACATGGAATCACGTAAAAAATACCAATATGGGTTCCAAAAAACAAAGTGTCTGAATAAGATACCCATGTACAATGGAGGATTCTAGAAAACACTCAAAAAGTGATAAATATACATATAAGTCTCATAAAGTGGATAAAAGGAGAAAAATCTTAGGAAAAACTCCCCCTTGCCCAAAAAAAAGAGAAATAAGAAGAGAGAGATAAAAATCCCTCCAAAGATTATGGTGAAATAGTTTGCACTCCAAGTACTTAAAAGTCACAAAAGAACTCAATTTGCACGAGTGGTCTGAAACCACTACTCGATCACTAAAAAATAACATTGCGCTTCACTAAAATAGCTCCAATTAAGAAGAATGTCAATATTTTCAAAAGTACAAAAGAGTATTACAAGTACAATGAATGATTAACACGTAACAAGTAGAATTTACACCTCACCCCCCATACTAGTAAATAGGTGGAGTGATGCCAATTTTTTTGCTTGCACACCTCCTATAATATTAAATGGGTGGAGTAGATTAAAAAGGTATATATTAATAGTCTGAATCCACTTCTCAAAAAGGGAATGAGATGACACTGTATGCACTAGAATAGCTCCATATTATGCTAAAAGAGACTATCAAATTATCAAATAAGACAAGATGACATTGGGATTCACAGTAATAGCTACACTTCAAACTATGGGAGATTATTAACTATAAAAATTGTGGTGTTAATAATATAAATATGGTCTCCAAAAAAGGATGGATCTAATGATGATGGAAGAGACAAAAAACTAAAGTAGTTAAAAGGTGCCTAAAATGGAGCACACAATTGCATGAAGGTATACAAAGATAAATCAGCAAACCCCCCATAGAACTTTATAATTTAGTGCAAGTATAATATATCCCAGTAAAAACCAAATCAAAACAAGGAAGATATTAGGTTTCACCATAATAGATCCAAACAAGGATACTATTAACTTGCCAAAGAATCCATCAAGTGTCATAAGAGATGCTCCAAAATACAAGGGAGCATAAAAATGTCTTCATAGAAGAAGGTAAGGTGCTAAGAAAGGGTCCTTAATGGAGACATGACACAAAATAAAAGTATGTTAAAGTGCCAATGCACAAACTATAATAGAGCATGCCATGGGCTAATGGAAGAGTGTGGCAAATAGTGAAAAAATACATCATGTATGCAAAAACACACTCAAAAGGATTAGATACTAAAAAATATTAATCTATAAAGCACATACAAATGGATGTTAAAATCAATAAAAAAATGTGTCTAAGATAGTGCAAAGTGAAATAGTGGCATAAACAATATAAAATGGGCCAAGAAAGAGCAATGTGGGCTAAATCTTATGTAAATAGGATGTCGGTCACAGTAAAAAATGCATCCAAAATTACAATGAGAGAAAAATCAAATAAGGAGAGAAAAAGAGTTTTGATTTTTGTGAGGGGGTTTGGCCTCTTACTAGACCAAGCCTTACCCTCTGGTACTATTGACTGAAGATCAAAAAATAATGGATAAGTAATCATTAAAAGCTCCTTTACAATATTGTCTTTATGAAAAACATTTAAAAAATACTCTCCATTTACAATGATAAACACACCATAAAAATTATCCTAAATTATAATAAAATAATTTACCACTAAATAAAATACCATAAAATGTGACAAATCACCCTCCTTTATAGTATGCCTCCACTTATAATAGGCCCCTCAAAAAAAAATTGCCATTAAGCAATAAATCATCCTCCCTTTACTTTATGACAATTTAATAATGTCAAATTTTGACATTAGTAAATGTAAATTTTTTAATTGGTTAGAAAATAAAATTTGAATTAATTGAAAAAACACCATGAAAGACCCAAAACCATAGGTTTTTAGCCTGTGTGGTTTCAATAACCATTGTGCTAAAAAAAATTGTATATCAAAAAATGGTAGATTTTAACAAATTGAAAGTGGATTTGAGGTGGATGACTCAAGGCAGTGAGGGAGGGAGAGATTGGAAGGACAAAATCACAACCTCTTGCACCAAATACAATTCATAGAGTGGTGAGGGAGGGAAAAAATAATATGTAGGTTGGATGATGAGTGGAGACCCAAGAGTTCAGTGAAGGAAGGAACTAGGTTGTGTAGATCAATAAAACTACAAAGAGAATGCTAGGCTATGGGAAACAAAGAGTTTATGTAACTAGATGATCCTATGTGTAAGCTAAATGGTGAAAGGCTAGTGCTAATAAATAATAAAGAGAATACATAGTGACTAGATTATTACTAACATCCATGGTAATATGTAGTCTCTGATGGGAATTATACTCAACTAGGAATCTAGTTTTTTACATCTATCCTTGTGAATGTTACATTGATGAATAGAATTTTGTCATATACTACATCTATTGATCATAACCAGGACTAATTAAGTTGTGTGGATTGATAGAGAGATCTTTGGAGACCAAACATAGTAATTTTGTATATTATTGGTAACTACGAGGAGTCAATGGGTGACCAATGGTATAAAAGCTATCCATATGAAGAACCTTTGTGTTGATTTATAGATAGTGGAGGCAAGGAATGCTAGTGATGTTAGGTAGATGGCCTCTATAAGCATTACACGTAGTGGATAGATTGAGATAAAAACTAATGGATTGACCCAAACATAGATGTATGGCCAATGCAAACTCAAAATGTTATGCAAATAAAAACCATGAGTTATGACATTTTAATGTCAATCTAACAAGATCAAATGATGCAATCTTAAAATTATTGTCAAAGAACACAAACCATTTGTACAGCCTACAAGATCAATTAAAACCAAGAAAAATCCACCACAATAGAGGTGATTGAATTTAGATATAAAAAATATATCAAAATTGTATAACATGCAAGGTTAGATATTCAAAATACATAGATTTATAAAAAAAAATAGAGTTGTAAAATGAACTATATGGCTAACACAACAATAGATCCAAAAGTATGGCTTATGCTAAGTAATGGCAACTTGAAGGAACATTTGATACCATGAAAGAGTTAACAAAAATTTTAAGCCAAAATCTCTCCAAGAGACCATTAATATAGCCATGGAAGCTTCATCATTGCACACCAAGAATAAACCAACTAAGAATAAATCAATTGTTATTCTATATCAAATAGTTAATAATAAAGATGTAAAAATAGGTAGAAGATAGGAGAATTTTAATCGTCCCATGTATGTGGGACTAACTTCCCAAATATAAGTGGAAGTAAGGCATAAATATACCATCTTTATGAATTTGGGATAAACATATCCAAAGTAAATAACACCTAATTAAGCTGAAGAGTAGGAAATTAATGTCATACACCAACAACAAAGATCTCAAAAATGCAATCATATTTCCCTAAATTGAGCTATTGGGGTTTTATAAGGGTTTTAGAGAACTTTTCCTTCTTAATAATAATGGTTCATAAATTTAAATGAATCTAACCTAAAAATAATGCATGGAATATTGATGGCATAGGTTCCCCTATCTTCCCCTGATATAATTTGAAGCAATTCTTTTTCTCCTTCATGAACCAAACATTTGACAATCGCCCTTACTAGATTGAAACTAGCTTGATAGAGAAATGGAGGAAAATAGTACCATTTTTTTTATCTATGAGCTATTCTTGAGCATTATTTTTCCCTGATGAAGATATATATGATGTCTTGGAGATCTTATTTAATCTTCACTCCATGAATGGAGTCTTCTAAAAGACTTGCATATAATCAATTATACATGCCAAGATGCATTTTTGAACTTTGAACCTCATTTATGATTGTTCCTTCATTGAAAATGTTTGAGAGCAATCAAAAAACAATGTAAGAATATTAAAATTAAAATGAGTATACTAAATAAAATATATACTTGATCCCATATGATATTAAATGATTTAAAATGACCTTTAAGACAAAGAATTTGACTCTTTTGACAAGCCACTTCCAAAGGTTTTGATAGACTTTGAAAGAAACACGTTAGACTCACTTTACCTTAAATTTTTAAAATTTATCTTAATTTATCAAAAACATGTTATAGACCATGAACCAAAACTAAATGACCTCAAATTGGCTATGTACATACCCTTAACCAATGGTGGTCAAATTTGTCAACACAACCATTTGCGATTCTTGATAGAATGGTTCCTTGAACATATTTTAAGATAATTGTTCCTTGTGGTGAAATGCCATGAATGATATATGGTACCTTCCATTGAATTCATATATTTATAAAAAAAATTCTCTAAATATACTATGATATAGTAATATTTCCTATTTTAGGAAAAATTATTTGTATCACAGGTTACGATCATGACACACTTTTTGACTCTATTTGTTAACTTCTTATGTCTAGTGAACTATTTTCATGTTTCCTTCCATTATTTTTTAATACATTAATATTCCTAAAGATAATTATTATCTCCTAATCACATGTTCATTATAATGAATAGACTAGGAACTATATAGTCCATTGACATGACTGATTTTAGTCCATAAACCAACTAAAATGTAGTGAACCCTATATCACACATGTAGCTTAGTTGATACACCCATATGATAAAATAATTTAATCCTCACAATCATCCCTTTTCACTTTTCATATTTTTTGTGATCATGTTTCCAATTACTTTGTTTGATGCCTCAACCTATGAATTATCTTGTAGATGATTTGATGTGATTTTATGGTACAATATCATAAATTCCTCTATTAGAGTCTTGATGGTGTTATTTAGAAAATGCATTCTTATGTCACCAACCACTTTCAAATCACACCAAAATATGGTTATAATATTTTAATATTAAAAAAATGACTAAATAATTAGCATTGTAGCTTAGTTTTATAGTAGCTTCAACCCATTTATTGAAGCAATCCATCACACTAATGATGTACTTTTCATGACAACACTTATTGAGCATATTTACTGGTTCTAAAAAGTTGATTCCCCTTATTAAAAGGGTTGTTAATCTAGTATAGGATTCAATGGCATTTCATCTCTCTAATTATTCCTTCCCATCCTTTGGTAAATTATTTAATGTTCCTAAACTTGGTGTGAATATTGAAATAGGGTAGGCCACCATAGGCCAATTTTAAATATTGTACTTGTAGTGGATTCTCTTGAAAAATGTCCACTTACAATTAATCAATGTGCCTCTTGAAGAATTTGTGGTCGCTTATGCTCTAAATCCACCTAGTATAATACACTATCTTTCCCCATTTTATACAAAAATTCATTAATAATGTTGAATGGAATAGATATTGTCATAAACTAATTTTTAACACTTTCCATGTAGTGTGCAATAAAAATTCCTTGCCACATTAAATTAAATATGTCTTCCATGTTCTTAGGAATCATATAGATGTGAAAATAGAGCATATGAGGATTTATATTTAAGTTCTTTAGGTTCTTCTCTATTACACATTCAGCTCAAGTGGTCTATCCCCACATTCTCCCTCTTAGGATGCACATTTATTCTAAATGAAAACTATTGAAACAACATCAACTTATGAGATATTCTACCTCCTAACATGGATTGATTTACCAGGTATCATAGAGCTTGGGGATCAGTAAATAATTCAAACAATGTTCTTAGAAGGTAATTCCTAAAATTCTATAGTGTAAACACCATTACCAAATATTCCCTTTTTATAGTTATATAATTTTTATCTACAACTAAGATTTTTTATCTTACAAATTAAATGAGATGGTCCAATCCTCTATCTCCTAGTTGTGATAATATATCTCCTACTGTAATTCCTAAGGCATTGACATGAACACAAAATGGTTTGATCTAGTCATGAAGACCAAAATAGGAGCTATTAAAAGTATCTATTTGAGACCCAAAAATGTCATTTGGCACTCTTTAGTCCTTAAAATTAGGTATCTTTTCATGGGTAGGGCATAATATACATAAATGAGATGGGAAAATAGATGGGGCCATGCCATCAATATAGAGTAGAGGTTTGGGCCCATCTAGATCTTTACCAAGGGGATATAGAGTCTAAGATCTCATAGGTGAGGTAAGGTAAGGTAAGGTATAATACTAGGGCCAAGGATGAAATCTCCAAACTTTAATGACTTCAGTGGGTAACTCTTATTTTTCTCTATCCCATATAGAGGGGCACAATATATATTCTATATGGATATGGTGACACCTCATAGATTATTATTGTTGGGTTGGTCAATTGAATACAACCACATATTCTCATGATAGATAGAATGGGTATATATTATATTATTAACTATTTTATTCTATATGCCCTATCTATCTATCTATTTTGAAATACATCTATATTCTAGATGGATCTACTCTATTATATGGTTATATACATAATATATATATATATGTATGTATATATATGTATATATATATGTATATATATAGACACACACACACACACACACACACACACACACACACACACACACACACACACACACACACACACACACACACACACACACACACACACACACACACACACACACACATATATATATATCTAGGGTGGTTTTATCCATGTCCCTACTCTATTCTAAAGTTGTCTACATCAAGGTAGATAGAGGTAGTGGGTTGATTCTATATGGAATAGATATATTTTATAGGGTCATACCCTTTAGATCTATAGGAGTAGATGTAACTGTATAACCTTATATGAATTTACTATAATATATTGTATGTCTTAAAAAAATAATACCTTTATAGAAATTATAGGAGGTGAAATGCCCACAATTACTATGAATTTTTCTTAGTTCACCAGAATCTTAGCATTACATACTATTTACCCAAAAAAATACCAAAAAGTTTTAAGAATAAGCACTTATTCTGATTTAGCACAATACATAGTGTTTAGAAATGTTCTAAGATTAGTTAAAACTTTGATAGATGCCCCTTGAATAGAGAAAATTTATCCCAATCATTTAAGTATACTTTTAAGAAATCATGGATGAAGTCTTTAAATTTAGTGACCACAACCCTAGAGAACATAGTAGAAGTGTTCTTCAACCCAATCTACATTACGTTGTATGCAAAATATCCTTATTATGTTTTAAATATGGTTTTGGCTTGATCTTATACTATGATTGGTATCTAATGGTAGCCACTAAACCCATTTATGAAACAATACACTTCATGTCCTATAATTGAATCCAAGACTTTATCTAATAATGGGATTGGGAATGGATGATTAATATAGGAATCATTTATTTCACAATAATACCCACACAATATGATTTCTATGAACTTATTAGGTTTTACCACCATTGGGATAACCCAATCTATTTTTTATAATGGATATATAATATGTGCATCTTACATTTGATCTAGTTCAACTTTTACCTTCAATTTCATGTTAGGATTTAACCTATATGGGTGCTTTTTGACATTCCTCATGTACTCATTTAGCACTATTTGAATCTTGTCTAGGGAAGGGTATACTCATTTCACTTGTATGAAATTAATTGGAAGTACATCCTGATAATATTATAAGATTTGTAATATTTTTGATACCTCATTTTGTGTCTATTAATTAGCCAAAGTCATAAGTTTTGGTAAAGACTCTATCCTAACATTAACAACCAAATTATTTAATGTATCATTATATATTTTGTTAGAGCCACTTGGTATTGGATTATTTCACCCTTATATACCCTTATTTCTCCTAAATATTTATATTTTATAGTTGTTAATCTTCATTTGAGTATGTGACTTTGGCTCTAGGCTCTTCCACTTCTTAATCTAGCTCAAAGAATTCCTTAAAATCCATGTCCTCATCATTATCATTAGACTCAACCTATTCTTCCTCATCCATTATTTGATTTCAAGGTTTTATCATTAGTTATTCCCTATGTTTATTTTCTTTATAGATTTTTAGAGGTGTATTCAAGTCCTTGGCTACTTCCTCCTCTGAAGCAAAGTCTAGTGCAATATTAATATCCTCTACTCAAACATGACATAATAATACCTTCAACTTTTGTAAATCTTGGTGTACCACAAGGTTCTCATCCTAAAATATAAAGGTCTAATTAATGTATTTTTATAGTTGTGGCCTATTATTAGTCTCCATTGTGTGTTCTTGATTTGTGTACCGATATGTTAGGAGTGAAACTAGTGTATACATGGATACATGTACCTAATATTTGGGTTTTATACCTTATTTATAACCCACATATATAAACCTATAGATGTGAATCTATGGAAAATAACATTATTATAAAAATGACTAGTGCTCCTAAATGGTATCTAGTCTTTGGAATCACACATATAATAGCTTGAAAGCTTCATCACATTATAGCTAGTTTATTCTTTATGTTGCCCACTAAGTCACATCATTTCATTTAAGTTCATTATTTAGTGTACTAATCTTCTAGTCTATATTTAGTTCATGATGTTATAGTCTAAAGATAAATGGATCTAATATGTCAGTTGTAAAATACTGAGGTAGTTGGTGATGCACATCATATGCACCTCATGATCTCCTCTTACCCAAATCAACATGTGGGTGTCTAAATCACCATTTATTGAAGATACCATAACCCAAGGTAAAATAATTTATTTTTTTATCTCAGTATAGTCCATATCTATCACACCTACTATGTACACAAAATCCACTTCAAACCTAGTTATGATCACATAGATTGTGACTTATAGTCTTGTATTTGGAACTGTATAACTAGTGTTTTGTTATCAAAATTATGGAAAAGAGATGACAATTATTTTATGGATACTATTGAGGCTCCATTTCTGGAAGGAAGAATTAATATTATTTATATTCCAATGTTTTAGGATAAGATTATGTGCCCATCTTAAACCACTATTATACCCATTTGAAAAGGGTTAATTTGTCTCCTTATGTATAATATAGGGTTTTCCATCATTTTTATTTAGGGGAATAATGATAAATTTATTCCCTTATTTTGTGTCCAACTAATTACATAATGTATTAGTGGATATATAATCATCATAAGCCCAACTTTTACCAATCAACGTAGGGTAGTGCATTTCATCAGTCTTCATATCAATTACTTCAAAATCACCTCATGATCTTAGGTATAAAAATTTTATTTACACATCCTCAAGTTGGTCAATAGGTTATACCCTCCCATAGTCGATGAGGCTTAGAATTTTTGGACTATAAATTAGCAATGGTCATCCAATAGTTTCCCATGTAGATCAAAAGATCATATTAATTGTGCTTCCAAATTTAAATAAAAATTTGGTACTTCATACCCTCCCAAATAAATATCCATATATGAGTTAACATCCTAGGGATTATTATTTTTCACATATCATACTAACTTATCAGTTCACTACTGACCCCTTTGTGCACAATTAAATAAGATATTCAAAAGGTTTGTAATATTATGAGATATGCCTTAATTTCAAATAATACTCATGAGTTTAAGAATATTGGTTAAGGTAGTAACTACTCCCTCCTTAATCATAATACACTCAATTTTTATATACATTTACACATCAATGGTTGTGGTATCATCCTGTAATGCAACCTAATGTTTAATGTTTTGTAGAACCTAAGATATTTGGTAAATCAAACCCTTTCTATCATAGGATTCTGATATTTGTCTTGCTAGACCTTTTTGATTCTCTATTTTCATGACATTTATAAAGTATAAAATCCTTACTTTACATTCTTCTATCACGTAACTTCTTATATAAACTTAGAATCTTTGGGGTGAAAAGTGATCAAGTTTACATTTTTCACATGTTTATCTTTTATTTACTTTTCTAAAGTTGGGCATTATTTAATGTGGTGTTGTTCTAAAACTCTTTAATATGCATAATAAATGAATTTAACTCTATAGGTTAGAGGGTGAATATCATGTGAAGTGGTTATACTCCCTATAAAAATAACATAAAATTGGTTGATGACTTAGTCATTCATCTTATCTATGATTTCTTCCTTGATATACACCTCGATATCCTCCTCTATATATTCCTTTTCTTTGTTGGAACCCCCATAATAATTGTCAAAAACCCTCATATCCTCCTTTCCCTTGAGGATAACCCAACCCTATTATTTTCCATCATATCCCTTATATATTATTTGAGGAGAATATGGACCCTATCCTAATTTCTATTATTGAGGTGATGTATAATTCCATGTCTACTAATAATATAAATATGGGGGAATCCTATGGTTTCCAACCTATGAGAGCATGTGGTTGATACTAAGGTGAGTTTGGTACCCATCTAGGAATAATCTACATTGTAGAAGTCATGTCTATGTTTGGGTTTGGTATTCCTAGCTTCATAGAGGGAATATGTAATGTTATAATTAAGAAGACATTATTGATTATGCCTTATTCAATTATTGGAGTTCTTGGTAATTATTATCATCATAACTACAAGACTTATATAATTTATAGTATAAAGTCTAAGTTTGTCGAATACTATTGTAATAAATGACATTTTTTTAATTTCATACCCTACTACATGACATATTTCATAGAATTATATCTTAACTCTTGGGTAGTCATTTTGATGGTGCCTTTATTTTACACATTCCATGCACTAGAGGCCTATATTAGGTCTGTTTATTTCATGTATATCTAATTAGACCTTTTTGGGAATAATTAGGGTTTTTATTCCTATTTAGTTAAAAGTTTGATTAAAATAAATCAATCAATAATTTTGCCTTAAATAACTTACTAATTTTTTAATTTTGATTATTGTTTAGAATTTCTAAAAATAGCAAATGAATAGAGAGAAATATAATTTAGCTTATAATTATGTTAATTTGACTGATAAAAAGACTATTATTGACTATGGAGGACTAGGATAGTATTAGGAACCTAAATTTGGATTTCATTCAGTGAAAGGATAGGAGTGTCAAATACAAGACACTTCAGGGTCTAATGTTATAGTCTTATCCCTACTACTATTATCCAAACTAGTCATCAAGGTTTGAACTTTTTGGGTTATATTTGCCACTCCTATATGACCCTACTTGTGAAATTTTGAATCTTAAGTCTCAATGGAGCTCCTTGTAGAGCTGATTTATCTTCAATCCTTGGTCTCCAATAAGCTTGAATAGGACTTTGAGAAAAGAGGAGGGTTAGTGTGTGTAATATGCACTAGATGTGTTTCACACCACATGTGTGGGCATGCTACATACATGCCAATACTTTGAAGAGGGATCAATCCATATGTAGTTTTCCCTTTGAAAGTACTTAGTGTAATTATGATATGAGAATGTAATAAATGCTAAAATTGGATATGCTTGAGGTGGTTAAGGTCTGGTTCAAAGATATCAATGAGCCTATAAGTGTATCAGTTGTTTGTATGTAGATAATAGGGAAGATTTCTTGAATAACCTTTCTTGTATTCTTGATTTCTTAGTGATTTTTTCCAATCCTTTCTAAATGATCTTTGAATGGGCTTATATAGGGATCTATTGGTCATGGGTTGAATGTGCTCATGTTGGGCTGACAAGGAAGGATGGGAACCAAAAGAATTTGACCATTGGGGCCAAAAATGGACTTGGACAATAGCACTAAAAAGGGAACACCTTAGGGTCTAGAGCTATATTCTAAGTTAGGATCTATTATCCTAAGGGTATAAGACCTAGGGGGATGGAATAAGCATGAAAAAAGGGTCCTGACTAAGCTAAAATGAGGTCTTGAAAGATTATGGATGATTGGGAATCAATGAAAAAGGTACTTATGAGGATCATGGGAGTAACCAAGAGGGAAATATGGGTTGGGTGTCATTATCCATACTCAAGTTAGAAATTTTTTACATTTTATATGACTACATTTGCCCCCCCTTTATTTTAGTGGTGCAACAAAGCAAAATACTAGGATAAGGAAAAAATATAAAGTGTACCTAAAATTACTTGTAAGGGTGAATCTCATGAAGTTGTTATGATGCTAGGTGTGCATAGAGAGAACATGATATGAATAATGAATCTACATTAAAAATAAAGAGTGGATCAGTTCTTACTAGATATGTTATATCTAAAATAAGAACATAGAAACCTACGTAAGAGAGAGAGAGGAAGAGAAAAGAATGAATACATCTCATTGATTATGTCAATCAATATAAAACCTATTATGATTTTGAGTGATGATGAATACTTCTGAGTAATGTTGTACTAAGAGTACTATTGAAAATGGAGATAAGTTCTCAATTCCTCAAGAGTGGCTCCAGAATGAAAAGTCTAGCCTTTTGCTCCATCATCACCTACTAAGTGAAGCTATATGATCATGCATATGCTAATCGATGTCTGGACTATGTGTCCAATCCCTTCAAATAGTTACCTCAAGAATGAAAAGGCTAGTTAGTCCTTTGGCTCCATCACTTCTTACTAAGTGAAGGTATATGATCATGCATGTGCTAATAAGTGTTTAGACTGTGTATCCAATCCTTCTGAATAGGTGGCTCAAGAATACAAAGACTAGCTAGTCTTTTAGAACCATCATTACCTACTAAGTGAAATTATATGATCATGCATGTGCTAATTAATGTTTGGAATATGTGTCTAATCCCTCTAAATAGGTGGCTTGAGAATATAAAGGTTAGCTAGTCCTTTGGCTCCATCATTGCCCCATGAAGTGAAGCTATAAACTGATACTAGTATGAAATGTGTGTTAAATATGATGGCTCCTAAATCCCATGAATGCTCTATAATTTGATAATATTTGCATGGATAGATTAATGTATGATGTAAAATAGGCCACTCTTGGCCACTCCAAAAGATGGAGATTAGGCTTGTATGAAAGCACTCTAAAAATGGAAACTATGCTTATATGGAAGCCACTTGGGAACTTGGGAACTCAAAAAAGTGGAGATTATGCTTGTATGAAATCCACTCTAAAATGATGCCAACCATCTATAGATGGAATAAGGTACATAACTATTGAGAATGCTTAGGTAATGTTGAAATTAGGAAGAAAAGAAAAGAAATGTGTCATGCACATTACCCCAATCACTGGTGTATGAAACATGGATTTTGATATAGAAGTTATACCAACTATCATATCTAAAACTAGAAGTGAGATCCATCATGCTATACATGATGTCCCCTATATCTAAACTCTTTGAGCAAAAGTGTACTAAAAACTATTGATTATGAGTTAGTCTAAATGTGTAAAACCATAGTTGAAACTATTTTTCTACTACTTCTAGAAAATCTAGTTTTTTTGTTTTTTGGATAGGAGCACCAAGAATAAGACACCCTGGTGTCTGATGTTTTTGTCCATGTCTAGTGCTATCATATTTTACTAAAACTAATTCTTTTTCTAGAATTGTCACTATTTTTCTGATCTGTTCTACTTGGTTTGACCTTTGATTATTATTCTAAGCTATTTTAGAAGCTAGATTTTGACTATAAGGAGTTATGATCTCTATGATAAAACCCTTGTTTTTTGCCTCCTCTTTTGAGGGTAGGAATGAAGACCCTACAATGACTACCCTCAGAATAAATATCCTTTCAAGTGTGTTATGTTGTAAAGATACATGATATAACAATGATAATTAATAAGATATCTTAAGATATAACATGGTTTCTATTGAGATATTATTAGATCAATACGGGTATTTCTAGATGGATATAATAATGTAATGCAATGTACTAAACTATAATGAGAATGAGAAGTCTAGTTATTTGTTAGTTTTCATGGAGGGATGGAGAATGATGTCCATCATGACATCCAAGAAAGCAAGATAATGCATGATTAGGATCATGGCATTATAAACATTTAGAAAGCAATCAAGCAACAAACACACAAAGCAAGAATCAATAAGCATGAAAAATATGGCCAAGGGGCCAAGAAAATAAGGGGAATGGACACATGTCACTCAATCTATAAATCAATAATACAAGGCATGTTTAAATGATACATACACATATAATTAAAACAAGCACACAAAAGAGTACAAACAAGGGAAATTGGAAAATGTCCAAAGGCACACACATGAATAGAAGTAAAGGACATTAGCAAATGTCCTAAGGTGCATACAGGAGACAAACAAGAATAAGAAAATGTAATCACATAAATCTAATGCTAAGAAAGAAAAACAAGCATGTAAGAACTAGAAATACAATCATGATCTAACTAATCAAAGCAATAATGTGAAGGTATGCAAGACATGTTAGTACAAGACTAGGTATATGCTAAGAAATACACAAGTGATATATACTAGTGAGTTTCAATAGATTAATCTATGTAAGCTATTAAATAATGTACATTATCATGATAACTAGAGTGTGTGGTGTAGGAATGACATAACTTGGATGGTGTAGTCATATAGAAGATTCCCCCATTGGGTATGTATATCGATGTATGCATCGATGTAGAAGTAGGATGCCCCCTCAATGGGTAGAGTGAAGCAATCAAAGAGCTAGATGTCACTATACACACTTAAAGAAGATCAAGTGAAACATTGTAATGTAGATAAATCAAAAAATAATAGCATATGTAAGTCTATCATGATAGTAGAAATGTAAAGCATGGATAATGCATATAACTTAAATGTTTTTGGTGTTTTAGAGTTATTTGAATGTTTCTTATTTTGAAAGTTTGTGTTGTTTTTGGATTTTTGAAAGTTTTGAGCTATGTATAATGATGCAATAGAAACTATGTACAAGTATTATTGGGTAAAATGATACTAATCAATGAGTCTCATCAAAGATTCCCTATCATGGTGTCATGTATCAAGGAGAAGAATCATGCATGATCATGAAGCATGATGGGGAGGCTAAGGCTATAGATCTGAAAGCTATATATGTTATAAATGATCTAAAATATCTAAAGTGGAAACTAACTATGAAGTCCCTCTATAATTCTAAGAATTGGATGCAACTATAGGGATATTATGGACCCATCTAAAACTATAAGAAGATCTCTAAAAATGTACTTTATGTGTAGACATATGAGATCTCAATGATATTGCCCTAGGTATGAATACTATATATGAGAGTTGTCTAGAATCTTGAAACTATGTCTACTATGAAAGAGACCTATATGGAGGTGTATGAACTTGATGTGTTGGTGGTGGATGCCTCAACTATGCTTGAATCTGAACTAGAGGATAAACATGAACTAGTGGAGCAACTAAAATTGGTGGCTAAACAAAAACTAATGACTAAACTGAAAATAGTGATTGAAAAGTAGAAGATGGCTCTAATGTGGGTAGTGGTAACTCATATGGAAATCCACCAACTATAATAACCTGATTAGCATGAATGAATTTCATGTATTTATGAATTATAAAAGGTACTACTTGAAGTTTTTGAATCCATAGTCGACCAAGTAACATATTGAAAAATCCTGCACTAGGAATAATAGTGAATGGTGTGGCCACATGAGTTGGACCCATTTGTAGAGGAAGTATAATAACGCCAAATGAAATATATATATATATATATATATATATATATATATATATATGGCCATGTAATCCACTAATAACTTGTTTTTCGATGTAATATCCTACTCTAAGTATCCCAAATACCGCAATAATGTCATAGTGCACATGTTCACACTAGATCCATTATCTATGAGAACACTATGAATAAGATAATTATGAATGTGAGCTCTAATAAAGAGTTTATGATAATTTTTATCATCCTCAATGATCTCCTACTTTAAGAAGGAGATGGACAGTCTAACTAGAACTCTAAAATTGTATATACCAAACATGTTGTTTAAAGGATGTAACTCAATTGAAGGTGCTTTGTACATAACTGGTGGGGGATGTGCATGATATGCATGATGAACCCCTGATGTATCCCCTAGCTCTTATTTGGAATGCTATGGAAAAGGATCTAAAAATATTTTCAATGTTTCATTCTATGTTGGCTTGGCCTAAGGAGCTCAACTAAAGTGCCAAGATCAATATGATTGCCATCTATTAAATCTTGTATCCTGTGTCTCAAACTGATGTATCTATTTGTTTTATGTCCTAGTTCCATATGAAACTCAAAAATGCATGTTAATCATATTCTCATGGAAAAGGATTTGTTGGATCAACTTCCTAAATAGGAGGAAGACATATGATGTTACATTCCAATAGCTACTATAAAACTTTGGTTGGAAAAATTGGAAGAATGGTAAAGGTACACTGAGGAAGTGTTGATAAAACCATTCACTAAGGGGATTTGAAGCCTCATTAACTAAATGTTGATTCTGAATCTTATTATCATTGAATTTTAATGTGTATGTGACTTTTTTTTACTCTTGTTTGTTGTGTTTGAGATACTTGTGTACTTGAGTTTGCCCATTGAAATTAACTTTAATTATCTTTCTTTTAGTGTGTGACATAATTTAGTGAAGGAAGAGAATATTTTAAACATAATTGATTCATGCAAAACTAGTAGAAGACTTTATTTAAAGAGATCATGTAACTCTTGATTGGCTATGGGATTAGTCATCTTATCCAAGATAGTCTTATATCAAAGAACATAATCTGTGAGATGCTCATTAGCCCTTTGTTTCTATTGTGAAACTTGGGCATATGAAACTTTATCAATAATGTTAATGCTAAAATGAGCTAGGAACATGTTAGATAAAGGATTGAATGCATTAACCAATTGATTTGGTAGACTATAGAACTATTGTAAAGCATAATTCTATAGGCTCCATGGAAATAGTTTGGTAAGTAGCTAGTCATTTAGTACATAGTCCAATCATGTTACATGAAAGGATCTTAAATGTGTCTCTGGATCACCCTTTCCATCATATACAGTAAGCTTGAATTGAACAAAACTTTGTGGCAAGGGTTTCAAAGCAATGTGATGTGCCAATGGGGTATGCAGAAGAGAAAAAGAATCCAAATCTTGTGTAGGTCTAGAGGAACCTTGGATTGAAGATATTTTATCTCTTTCACAAGGGCTACCACATCAGGAGACAAAGATTTACTAGCTTTAACTGGTGGTAAAGAAGAAGGTTGGGATGCTATAGGGGGTTGTTGAGACATAGTTTCCCATATAGTTTCATTTCTAACTGGTTGCTCTAAAGGAATGGAAGATTCAAATTGCTTAGCCTATTTAATTTCCATGATAGATTGCAAGATAAGAGTATGATCTTGGGCCTGGTCCTAGAGTCTTTCTCAAAAACTTTTAGGATCAAATCTTTGTTGAGAACAACTTTATTATCAATAATTGGTGGAAATAGATTAGTAGTCTAATGTAGTGGAGCATGAGCATCAGTGTGTACATCATCATTGTTATTTTCATATTTCTCATTATCAAAGTTATCTTTATTAAAATTAGTGTAATCTAGATGTGTAGAATCTATAATAAGAACATGAATTGGTTGTTTATCCATGGTATATGGTCAAGTTGTAGGAATATAGATGAATTTAGGAGGATTTCCACTAAGTCTTACAATTAATCTTGAAGTAAGAGATGTAAGGAGCTTAGGTGGCATAAGGAAAATAATTTGGATGATAGTAGAAAAGATTAAAGAAATATAATCTAAATAAGCAACTGGAATATGCATAAAAAGGATATGAAGTTAACACACATGTAAGGTGATACCTCAATAAGCAATGGGACCTCGTATGGGCAACTAGGGTTTTAATAGATAATTATTTGAATAATTACTATGAAATTCTGAAATTTAAAGTGGATTTCTAAGTTAGATATGCAAGTAAAAAATCAAAAATTTATTGAAAAATTAGTGATTTGATAAGACATATTAGATGTAATTAGGGTTTGGAAAAATAAATATTTTGACAAATTATTACGAAATTTTGAATGGATTTTTTGATTCAAATATGCTAGTAAAAATATAGAAAATGATTGAAAAATTACTAGGACCTAGTGTGGACAACTAGGATTTGAAAGATAAATATTTTAAATTTACTATGAAATTTTAAAATTTAATGCTAATTTTTTATTTTATTATGTAGGTAAAAAATTAGAAAAAAGGATGAAAATCTATAATAAATTTACCCTAGGGTTTTTATGCACAAATGAAGTAAGTCAGGTTCACCAAATGATTTAATCTTTTTGGGAATAATTAGGTTTTTTATTCCTATTTAGTTAAAAGTCTGAGTAAAATAAATTAGTCAATAATTATGCCTTAATTAACTTACTAATTTATTAATTTTGATTGTTGTTTAGAATTTCTAAAAATAGAAAATGAATAGAGAGAAATATAACTTAGCTTAGAATTGTATTGATCTAACTGAGATGAAGGTTGATATTGACTATGCAGGATTGGGATAGTATCAAGAACCTAGATCAAGATTTATTTTGGTGAAAGGATAGGAGCACCAAAAATATAAAACTTCATAGTCTAATGTTATATTCATGTTCCTATCATTATTCTCTAAACTAATAATAGAGGTCTAAACTTTTGGGGTTTTATCTACCACTCCTATATGACCTTGCCTATGAAATTTTGAAGCTTAACTCTCAACGGATCTCCTTGTAGGGTTGATTTATATTTTGTCTTAGGTATTAAATAAGCTTGAATATGAATTTGAAAAAAGATGGGGGTTAGTTTCTGTAATATGAAATGAACATGCTTCATATGCCATATGTGGGCATGCTACCTACATACCAATACTCTAAAGAGGGATCAATCCATATGTAGTTTTCCCTTTGAAAGTGCTTAGTGTAATTATGATATGAGAATGAAATAAATGCTAAAACTAGATATGATTGAGGTGGTTAGGGGATGGTGCAAGGATTTGAATGAGTTTGTAAGTGTATTGGCTAGTTATATGTAGAGAATAGGGGAGGTTGATTGAATGTCATTGATTGTATTCTTGTTCGCTTAGTAATTTTTTCCAACCATTTCCAAACTATATTTGAATGGGATTATATAGGGATCTATTAGTCATGGGTTTAATGTGCTTGTGCTAGGCTGATAATGAGAGGGATAGGGAACTAGAAGAATTTGATTATTGAGGCTAGAAATGGACTTAGACAATAGCACCAAAAAGGGGACACACTAGGGTCCAACACTATAGTCTAAATTGGGTGTTATTATCTTGAGGCTACAAGACTTGGTGGGATGGAATAAACATGGAAAAAGGGTCACAACTAAGCTAGAATGATGTTTTAAAATCCTATAGATGACTGGGAATCATCAAAAAGTGCCTATGTGGGTTATGGGAGTAAGTAAGAGGGAACAATGGGTTGGGTGTTTTTAGCCACACTCAAGCTACCAATTTTTACATTTTATATGAGCATAATATCCTTCATATTTCATAACAAAACATCTATATTTACATCAATTTTGGTATTAGGTTGTGGGCTATCTCCATAATCCTCTATCTATTACACATAAAGTGTAGTTTCTCGAGCATTTTCCTTATTATCAAACTATGTATAAATAATTCCAAACATGATCCTTGGTCATAGGAATTATTAAAACCATGTGGATTTATCTTTATCCTAAAAAAAGTCTAATCTATTTAGTAGATTAAAAAATATGTGATCATAATTCCACACTAATTTGCCTAATTTTTTTGAATCTCTTTCAACTCTTGGATTGTTTGACTTGCACATTTTTTTACTTTGAATTGATGTATCAACTATTCTTTGGCATCAATAAATCTTATTTTATCATAATCTCTTTTGTATATGAAATCCAAAGTCATATTGTTAAATATCCTATGAGCTCACACTTATTTGCATCACTTGTAGTTACATTTTTTATCTTTTATTTAATTTTAAAAGTTAGAAGATCGAGATCAAGATCAATATACTAGTCATATGGTGTGAATTGGATAATTTTTTTATATTGAGATAAATTCCTATAGTGGTAGCACTTGAAACTGATGGTGGTAGTGGAATAGACTTGAGGAATTCCTTAAGATTGGTTATGACCTGAAATCCTACCTCAATCAATTTATTATTATCCAACATTTTCTTATTTTTTACACTATACTTACCAAATTTATTTGTAAGATAAAACACCATGTCTTATCTCTACTAGATTTTATATATTTTTTTATTTCTCATGATAAATTATACACAAAGGATGTGAATCCTTGAAATTAATTATCCATGTCTATGACTTTTGCTACACTAGAAGTTGAACTTACTTTAATCCTATCTTTTTTCATAACTTCTTCAAAATATTATTATTTTTATTATCAAAACAATATAATTCATTATAAATATGATCTAAAACTACCTTATAACCAATCTACTTCCTCTTCTTATTTATTTCTACTTTCTTTCATTTCTTAAGCATCTCTATCTATCTCTATGCTCTCATATGTGCCTTTTCTTCTCTCGATCACTATCATTTCCTTATCCTCATCCTCACAAACTTATATTTCTCTCTTATTATCTCCCATTACATAATATATTATACACTATCTATTCTAATTATACTCTTAGATATATTAGGATTATTCTAATTATTCCATCTTCTCTATTATTGTAGGTCTCATTCTAACCCCCATAATTCATTTTTCACCTTACTTCTCTGTGTTTTCCATCTTTTGGGTACAATTTAAAGTTTACCTTCCTATTTAATCATCACTCACTTAATTATCACACACATCCCCCTAATTCCTAAAGTGATTGCTCCATATTTTTAGGAGTAGGAATCATGACCCTTTTTATAACCAACATTTTGACAAGAGTATGTAGTTTTTGAAGAAAATTTCCTCTAATTCCTCTCACAAATAGATCCTCCATAACCTCAAATTCAATATGTCCATACACATAAAATTTATTTTTGTATCCACCAATGGTAGTCTAGTGATTTATTTCATGAGTACAATCAACATACAACTTTCATAGGTTTTCTAGTCTCTCTTCAATCCAAACTAATTTTTTATTTTTATTGATTGAAAAATAGTATTTGAATATTGATAATCAAATAAATATTATCCTGATAAATTCACACCAAAATATCTCATATATTTCATTATATATATGTTCATGAATAACTTATTCCATAGAGCTCCCTATTTTTTTTTCTTCTTCTTGTACGAAATTGTGAATTCTTTCATCATGCCATCTTTCCAGGTCTCTCTGTCTTAGTGACCATCTCATAGTGTTTTAATATTCCATGTTCACCACAAAATTATTATTAAAGGTTCATAAAAAATCCATTATAATATGTTAATTTGTGTTTATGCCCAAAGAAAAAAATAGGATTAGAACACAATCATAGATATAGAATAAGTAATTTTTTAATTCAAGATTATATATTTATTCAAGGAGCATAAATGAACATGTATTAAAAAATAATCATTATTAATTATATTTAATAAAAATAAAACATTCACTATGAAAAAACAAGGATAAAATATGTCTGAGAAAACCATCATCAAATCTCTATATGTTTGTAACTCTTTCCATTACAAGTGATCACTATTTATATTCTTTTAAAATAAATTATCACTTCACATTCTATCCATTTGATTCAAGTATGAATAAGTCTTTTCACATTCCACAACCTTTAATAATGCCAATATATGGTGAATATATCCAAAATACAATACATTATATACAAAGATATTAATTGCACACTTGTCACAAAATTAAATTATGTAATTTTGCAATTATATTCTACTAAAAAAATTATCTAAATGTTCTACATATTTATTTTCATCCCAATATGCATTAATATAAAACCCCTTAGGTTTTACATTTGTCATATCAAACTCCATTGGAAAAGGGAGGAATATGAGATTGCATTTGAGTGGATTCTATAAAACTTTATGAGGAGGTTCTAATAATCATGTAAATTGCATCCATTAAGGATCTAAAATTAAAAACCTATTAGGAGGCTATGAAATCACATTAATATTATTTTAGCCTCACTTTTTAGTATTTTTATCCTTATATTTAAAAGGTAGGTTTATTTCAAACTAGGACTTAGAATATGTGGGAGGATTACTTTGATACTTTAACTTATTCAGGGAAATTTACTTAACCTCATGGTATTTAAAGGTATGAATCATGTAAACAAAGTATTGGAGGTGTTTAACATAGAATACTCATGGATAGGCAAAATAACCTTTCCTTTAAAATATCTTGAAATTAATTATCATCCATAGGATTGGTCATTTTTTAAAGCATATTCTTATAATGAAGCACTTAGTCACTAAGGGGCTCATTAAGTCCTTGAGTTTTAAAATTTATTAATAGGAGACCTTATCACTAATTTTAGACACTATTCTAATGTACACTACCTAATAAGAGTCCTTATATGTCATAAGTCCCCTTCATTTATATCCACCACCCTTATTAATTTGCACATGGTAATTACTTCATTAATTAGTATTTACCTATTATCAACAAATTTTTCACCCTATAATAGTGTGTTTAATACTATTATATATTTTGGAAACATTGGAATACTTATATGCATTTGGGTTTACCTATAGGTAGAAGTAGACCTCTAGGTTTAAAGGCTATCTCCCTGAATATACCTTGAAATGCTTATCACCTGACTAACTAGTTGCTTGTTGGGAAAAGGGTTAGAAATTTACATGAAATGAAACTATTATAATGGTTTAATACACCAAGATGATTTCCACATGATGATAATACTTCTTTCAATAAGAAATAAGGCATACAAACTAGCTTCTAAGTCTTAAAAGGTTCTAACATAAGTGTTTCAACATAGAGGTGATATGCATGAGATAACACAAGGTAAGTGAACCAGAGGGTAGAATACACACTCAAATAAAAATTTTACACTTTAAAGTATCCTAAAACACTAGATACATTGTATATGACCTATTATAATAGGAAATCTTGCATAAACATGAAAGGATAAAGAAAGTAAGGATAGAATATTATCACTAACTTCACCATACATCACTTTTCACACTTATAAAAATGTTCATGAACTCAAAAATAGACTTGTATTAATTTTTCAAAGGTAAAATATAATTTCATTCCATCAGGGCTTCACCATATATGGTGTGGTATTATTCTACAAGAGCCAAAATGTCTTCTACTTATAGAATTAGAGAGAGAGAGGTGAGAATAGAGAAGTCCAAGACTTATAAGAATACTTGTCAAGATGAGAAGAGGAGTTAAAAATGTAGGATAATGAATTATAAGATAGACCATGCAAGGTCTCATAGGATAAATGTCCTTTAAAGTCATGAAATTCCTAAAATGTGGCAAAAAACTCCTTTTTCTTTCTCAAAAAATTGACTTCATCAATTAGCTTCTTTGGAACATCCCATAGCTGACTAGGGATAGATGTGATTATCAAACTAAGAGGTAAGGTTTATAAACATGCTAAAAAATACATTTGTTCATTCCTAATCATTAGGATTATTTTGGACATGAGTTATCACTATCTATAGTCTAAATAACTCCTCTTTCACTCACCCTTCACACATGGTACCAAAACTACCTTCAGTTTCGCAATGTAATCCATAAAAAATAGTTTATTACACCTATGAGGACCTCTCATTTCCTTATATTCCTTATTCAATCCTTAAAAATATTCCCACTTGAAGTTTTCACTCTCTCATTAGCTTGTTCACTATTCCATAATTGATTGGCTGAGATGAAGGCACTTGTAGAGACACTTGTGATATGTTTTTTTACAATAAATGGACATGAGGGGTTATCTCAATTCCAAACATATCTCCAAAATTGTATTTTATCCTTTTATTCTTCCTTGAACTTGAAAAACATCAAAAATTGTCAAATAAATCCAATTTCCACCCTGTTTGTACAAATAATGTATAACCCAAATGGATAGGGAAGATAATTGGATATTACTATATATCCTCCAATCATTTATCAAGCCATTCCATGATATATTTATGCCTTTCTTACTTCATTTTCCCAATCAGGTCCTTGGCAAGGGTTTAAGAGGGTTTTAGGCCATTTTTCCCTCTAAAGATTATTCATAAAGATATAACATTAAATACTTCAAAAAAATTCAATAAATCTTTATTCAATTCCTAATCCATCATCCCTCAACTACCTATATTCACATGAATAACCTCCAAGTAGGTGTGAGCATCTCAAATGAGCCTCTTGAGCTTGGTCCATGCTTTTTGCACACCCTGAATTGGTTTGACCCAATAAATAGCTTTCATCTCATTTAATTTGCATAAAAATATATTTAACACACCTTATACCTCCCCAAAAAAAAAATTAATACTTTAGAAGATCCATTTAGTGGTATAAATGATATTGACCACCCAAATGGGCTTTAGGCCTAAACTAGACCAAGTAGGTTTACCTACACACTTATGAGTCTAGGCCATTTTGGCATGTTTCCAACATTTTTTAAGGTTTACACATGTTTTTTCATGTCTGAATCAACCTTATATATCTTCTTAAAAAAAATTATCAACCCTCAACCTTCCTTCTTATCATCTTTCTTCAAAGTTTGTAGGTTTGCATCCTACAAGAGTACCCTATGTCTGAGACAAAATAGAGGGTACTTAACTTATTGTCTCATAAAAATTAATTTTTTAAGGAGATTATCCAAGCCATTGGTATTATATTTACAAATTTTTATGGTTATTTTGTACCCCTAGAACCTTTAAATGCTTCAAAACTCAAGATAAACTCCTTAAGTATCTCATTATGTGCAGGGTCTTGATGTGGACTGTGTGTTGCTTTATTAGATCCCATTTATGCTTTATTTACATGATATAAGAGTTTCATGGACTAGTCACTATCACTATGGATGTGTTTACCATGTTTATAAACTTATTATGATTCATGTTTGTACCCTCAACCCATGTCCTTGCTCCACTAAGCTTGACTAATAGGTTGATTGTTCTTTACCTCAGAAAAAGGCTACCTGTAGTTGTATATGAATGATTAACCCTTTAATACATTGAATCAAGAACATATAATATCATTTTAATTCATTTTTACAATTCACCAAGACTTTTTTACATCATATGCATGTTGAGATACACTCCAAATCACTTGTTTAGCTTACTATCAAAACCTAATCAATTATAGTTGACTAAGTAGGGGTCATATAGGTGAAAATTACCCTTGAAATCTATGTCACATGATCTATAATTATTATAGAATTTTTGAATCATTTGTGAAATTTTGTGTCCTTACCCATTAGGTTTTCATGTCTAGGTTTGTGTCATCAAACTATATATACCTATAGTCAATTGTAGGTGGCTCTTTTTGAACAAAAGCATAGTTGTATATGCATATATAGGCTAAAAAACTAGTGCTCAAAACTTCATTCATGTTATTTGAATACTAATATCCAATCTTAATTGATTATAACTACTTATCTTAGTGATAGGTTCATGTATTTCCATCTTAAGGTGTAGAGGTCACTCAGAGCCAAGATCCTATAGACATCATTACCAAACTTCAGTGAATAAATATGCAACTTGGAGGTTCCTAAACATCATGATATTTTAGTCACATACCAAATTTATTTTTCAAGGTTATACCCATATGTGGAGGATACAACATGGGTGTATTCAAATTCATCTAAGCATCATGCAACATTGTTGTATGGTAGCTACAAAAGAGCTTAGGCCTCTGTTTTGATGTTTTTAAGGATTTTATCTCTAAACTCGGATCCTTTATCTTTAAACATGGTTATTGAGCTTTCTTTCCTATTAAATTCTTAAAACATTACTATCATGGTATATTTATAATCTTAGGACCTCAAGATAGTTTAAAACATTTCCAATCTCCTCCATTAATCATTCTTAGATCTCTATGCATGCCACTTGTAGGAGGTCATTTATAGTATATAGGAAGTGAGGTTGAGATTACTAGTTTATATGGTGTATGTTTATTTAAACTATTATTATACCCTTACAAGTTTATCAAATATATTATTACAATCTGAAGGAGTTGAAACAATCTTTAATATTACCATTCTAACATTTTCAATCTCTTGTAGGTGTTGGTACAGTTAAAATATATAGGCAATGAATGTGGTGATGAACTATATGTATGGAATTTGACCTTGTAATATATCTTTAAACTCTATAAAAGTGTTAAAATGGTATTGCAAAAAATATCAAGGCTTGAAAAAACTTTCCACACCCCTTTTCAATGTTACCTTCTCCTGAGAGCACTTGTAGGTGCATGCTAATAGAGTATGACTATGTGTGTAGAGATATTGGTCCTCATAGTTTATCATATATCACTTGGAGAGTCTAAATTTGATTTATAATGTTTAAATAATATGTCCATAAAATTTTATACTCATCAAATACCTCCATAAATTTCCTCATAACTTCAGACACCATGACTCAATTGATTATAAATGGAATCATGTAAGAAATTGACTGTGAGTTTTGAAATATGAATGCATATCCATTATGAGAGCCTATGATATTATTATTGGAAGGAGAGGGTTAAATTATACATTATATTAATTAATTACAACACACACTTTTATTTTAAACCACTTCTGATAAACTAACCTTTTGTAAGTGTTGGAAATTAACTATAAGTCCACTGGTAACCTCAACCTAAAAACATGAACTATTTGGATCATCAAATCAATTCCAATCATGAAAAAAAATATGAGAAACATGAGATAAGAGATTATACATAATTTTAAATAAAAATAATCACATTAATTGTATGGACTAGTTTAAATAAGAGCAAAAGCTACAAGGTGTGAGTAATAATAAGTAGAAATGAATAGTCAATTTGTTAAGGATGGTTCATAAAGTATAGTCCACCATTCCTCCAAAAAGAAAACATAAAAATTAATATAAAATGTTTTAATATATACCACCAATAAATTTTGACCTGAAAGCCCTCCTACTAACTGTACTATCCAAAGACTTGTTGACTATCTTTACTTGCATATTGGAGCGATGGAGAGATAAAATAGTTTTAGCTAATTTTTGGCACATATAAAGTTTTTAAAGCATATAAATGAGTCATATTTAGTTTAATATACATAAAAAAATATTATTTCACTTTAAACTCTCTCCCATATGTTGTACAACCTTTGAACTCCCTCTTTTACACTTATTTTCTTCATTTTCAGTTAACACTTACAAGTTTCTATTGGCAATTTGATTGTCATTGATGTCAAAAGGGAGATTATGTATTTAATTGATGCTCAAGGATAATTATGGTGATTTAATTATATTTAATTCATATTCAAAAAGTTTAAGGATGATTTTAATGCTTATGTGCATGAGTGGAATTCATTTGGTTCCCCATATTGTTCATCTAGACATTTTGGGTCTATAGAGAAAAAAATGAGTAGGAAATATGATTACATCACTATTTATACATGTGGATGAGTCTAGGGCATCTGGTTATATGGTTCTTATAACATTATTACCTATTTTTTATATGTTATATTTGAATTCATGTGATGAAATTTAGTTAAAGATATGGGGATGCAAAGATGGCTACTCAGACAAAATTCACTAAGTTTATATACTTAGCCAAATTTGTAAAAGGGTTCATGCAGATCCAAGTAATAATATTGATGAGATTATAATTCACACACATGGAGATGTTAGGAAAAAAATGATCATATCAATTTTTTCATTTTTTTACCTAGTTTATATGCACTGAATCTCAGGTCAGATAATGTAGCATGACAAAATATATGTATGAGCAAAGTTGAGTTCCTAGGCATTTTTATAGCATTTTTCCATAGTCAAATTTGTAGGTTGAAATAAAAAGATGAGAATTAATTATTATGATGTCATATATTACATTTATGAAGGCTTAAAGATAAAATGGATATATAGATAGAATCTCTTATGTAAGAGGATCTTATGCACTAAATTATAGGTCATGTGACTAAGTGCAACAAGAGTTATGTAGGTGCAAAATTAGCCTTCCAAGAATATTGAAATGGTCCCTATACTTAGTAAAATTTTCATAAGATATTTCAAATTTGTCATAATTTTACAAAGACTATTTATGGATATTTATAAAGGAAATAGATAGAAGATCTGTTATGGGTTTTTCATGAGCATCTTTGATATATGGTTGTAGGTCTAGATGAAGAGTGATGAGCGCAGATTTGAATTATCTTTGTTTTCAGACATTATAGGGTTTATAAATTAAACCCTAAGGATTTAAGTAATGGTATTCATAGGATTTTATATTTTTATTTGATCAAATATAGCCAGGACTAGGTAGCTTAAGTTATATCTTAAGCACTTATCATCATTGCAAAACTAGCCCCTTTGACCTAGCAATTACTAGCTCAAAGCAATGATCAAGACTTTATATTTCATAAGTATTAAAATTGATATTTGTCCTAGATTGATCAATACATATCACATAATCATATGCTAAATATCTAATGAAGCGTAGGAAAGTCAATTTGTCAAAGGCACCTCCAAGTAAACGTGCTAGTAACAAGTATCACAATCACAAAGCTTGAACAATAAATCTATAGTGCAGTTCAAAGTTATTAAGTTAATTATCAATGTGAGGATGATAAGTATCTCAATAGTGGGAACTAATAGCAATATACAAAAGGCATGTACTAATTCTAATTTTCACTTTTTTGAGAGCTAAGCAAAGATAAAGATCAAGTTTGTTAGAAAATATGATAGTGAGTGGGTGATCATTAAAAGGAGATCCAATAGAGTGAGTAAACTCAAATGATATTGAGTGCTTGAGTTTTATTGACATAGTGGTAATTCAAAGACTGAGCAAGTTTTATAATATCAATGGAGTGTAAGCATTCTAGAGACTCAAGAAGTAGCAAGATGGGATAAAGAGCTCAATCTTTAATGTCAAGACAGAAGTAAAGAGCACGGTAGGTTAAATATCTAATGAAACATGGGATATTGGATCAAATGATTTAATAAATGAATTTTAAACCTAAAGAGTTAAATTCTAGAAGTGTACAAGGATCTAATTAAGAGCATAATCTTGGTAGAGATTAACTAAATGTACGCATTTTAAAGATGAGAAAATTGAATGTGGATCATCATATTATGGTGCCAAGCTTAAAATCAATTATCGATATTTAAATATATGATCAGTCTAATGGTCAAGTAAATGAACATGTAGGAATATAAAAGTAAGCCATATATTATGATACAAATAATTACATTGATTGTTTTAATCTATCAAAACTATGTAATGATGCATATGCACCAAACCTAGAGTCTAGTAAATGCTCGAAATAGTAATGAGACCAGGAATCATGGTGATAGAGCATGAGTTCAATACATATGAAACATATAGTTCAAGAGATAATGAATGAAGTCTATAATAGAGCGTGATATGTGAGCAAACTAGTGTGAACATAGAGAAGATATAAAATCCTAGATCAATTCCTTATATATGACATCTAGGATATAGGTAAGAGCTACTAGAGTGATTTAATTATGTAAAAAAGATAAGTATAGAGACACAAAGATAGAGGGCTAGAGAAGATAAGAGAAGGGAAGATAAGAGAGATGAAGTGTAGATCATGAATGGTTACAGACTAGACTTGTAATAGAGAATAAAGGATTGGATTCATTTATGAATCTATGTTATAATATTAAGTTGTAGCTCCATTATAGATTTGATAGGTTGGTGATCAGATTATGGATTTGGTGACTCCTTAGAGTAGGTTCTCTAAAATAAAGGTATTGGTTTCTCCTTAGGGTTGGTGCCCTTAAACATTATAACTAGTGATGTTTTTTATTATGAGGCTGGATTAGAGTGATAGATTCTATCATCTATTCTCACTATGGTTTTTCCCATATTGGGTTTTTTATGTGTACATATGATGTCATGTGTATTTTTTTGTGTGTGTGTGATATTTCCATATTTTATTTGATTCGCATATATCTTTTAATCTACATTAAAAGTATTTAAAGGACTAGTTTTAGTTGATATACTAATTCACCCATCCTCTTAGTATATAGTTATATTCTAATAATTGGTATCAAATCCTAAGTTCCTTGAAATAATATTAATAAAATCATGTAGATATTGTAATAGTGAACACAAATGGCTAGTCACGAAGGATCTTCATCAAATGAAGTACCTCTCTTTGATGGATCAAACTATGCATTCTAGACCATAAGAATGGAAATGTATCTATCTTCATTAGGTTTTGATTTATGGATGTCTATTGTAAATTGATATATACCCCCTATTAAAAATCATAATAATTAGGTTGTTAAGAAGTCATATGAGAGAAATGCTAAGGCAAAGAGTGTTATTCTCTATGGATTGTCCAAATCAGAGTTTTTCAAAGTGATGCATTGTCAAAATGCACAAGACATCTAGAATAAATTGAAGAACATCTACGAAGGTGATGAAAAGGTAAAGTAGGGCAAGATAAAAACTTACAGAGGTTTGAATGTCTTCAAATCAATGAAGAAGATAAAATTATAGACTACCTCCTTAGATTAGATGAAATAGTCAATGCAATTAGAGGCCTTGGAGAAGATATGAAATATCTAATCATTATTAATAAGGTCCTAAAATCTCTACCATCAAGGTATGAATCAAACATTTTTATAATAGAGGAAGCAAGATAACTGGATAAACTCATTGTTGATGAGTTTTATGGAACTTTCATTGCCTATGAGATGAGAGTGGGAGAAGTTGACACCTTCAAGAGAGAAGATGCATTCAAAGCATCTAAACCAGTAAAGTTAAAAGCACTGACATGTGGATCTAAGGAGACTGATGAAAAAGAATCTAAATTTGTTAGAAGATTAAAGAGAGTGTTTGGAAATTACAAAGGTATGTTACCCTTTAAATGCTTTAATTGTGGTAAGGAATGATATTTTACTGCTAAATACGCTTATGAGAAAAAGGATAACTATGAGCAAGAAGAGGATGGTAAAAGGATGAAGCCCCACCATTATGAAAAGAGAAACTTATTTTAAAATAATAAGGGCCTATACATAAAAGAATACAATGATTATTTAGATGAGAGTAATAGCTCAAATTATGACCATGATTGTGCCTTTATGGTTGAGGGAAATGAATCCCTATTCAAGGAATTAAGACCAACTTTTATAGATCTAGATCAAGAAGAATTTGAAAACTTTGATGAAGAAGAGGAAGGAGAAGTGGACCTTGCGTGTGAACTCATCTATGATCTAGATGATATTGACAAGCTGAGAAAAGAGAACTCAAGGTAGAAGAAGCTTAGATAAAAAGAAATTGAAAAACTATCCAAAATTCTTGAAAGATATGATCAGATGATAGTAAGCCTTAAGACTCAATTTGAAGACACTGAAAGAATAGAAAATGTAGTAAAAATTTGAACAACAATTCAAATCTAATGAGTTTATGAGGCTATAATTAGAGATGGTGCCTTTGAGAAAAGAACTTGATAAATATAAAGACCAAATAAACAAAGGTCTAAAAGTGAAAGGAGGTTTAGTAATTCTTGATAAGTTGATCTACTCTTAAAATCCATCAAAAGAGAAATGTGGTCTTAGTTATAAAAAAGTGAAAAGTTTCATAACCAATACATCTGCTAATTTATATGATAAATTCAAAGAAGGAGGATTAGGAGCAAAGAAGGATAAATCTTGTAAGAAATTAGAGACATATACAAGCACTATTGATGAGAATAAGGATAAAGGAGAAAAGAAGCCTAAGGAAAGGAAAAAGTCTAATGAGTCCATCTTTACAAAATCAATAAAGATGTAGAAGACAAAGGTAGATGATGTAGATGGTTACATAAGAGTAAGAGAGTTGAAGAATTAAAATTTAAGAATAGCTCCCCATCCTACATAAAAAAATCTATGACCAAGTATTCCTCATCTTTATATGGCTATTATTATAGCTATAATCAGTTTGGTCATAAGGCTAGTGAATGTAGAGTAGTATCAAAAAGGAGAACAAGATTTGTAAGCAAAAAATCATTTGCACCCTTGTTTGATAAAATTGTAATATGTTATAAACAATGTAGAAAAAGCATTTTAAAATAAAAAAGTACAAATTAAGAAGAAAGGTATGCCTCCCAATGTGAACAAAGGTTCACAAGTCTCTCAAAAAGAGAAAAACATGACTTTTAAGAAACCCAAACATGTATGGAATCTGAAATATCAATCCAAGATGTATAATGCTATAGAGTTTGGATAATGTCAAGAGCTCTCAATGTCTACTCATGTTGAAGATGAAAAGACTAAGCTCAAGGAGAATACCAAGGTGCTTGTTAAGGCTATTTTTGAAGTGAGTATAGATTCAAGTGAGAATCTTATTATTGTTGACCAACTTTCATACATAGAACATCAATTTTTTGTGCTTAGTGATGAGATTATAAGATGCAAGGAAGATTCATCAGTTGAAAAGGTATGTCATGAATCCATGTTGTCTCCATGTATTATTAATCCAAAGGAGAAAATCATAGTGGATGAACATGTTACCTATATTAAAACTAAGAAGAAAAAGAACTAAAAGCACAAGATGACCAAGGAGGAGAAGGAATATGAATAATTATGGTAAACTCCTAGTTTCACCTTGTTTTAGGACATTGTGAAGTAAGGTATCTCTATATATGCTTCTTAAGAGACTCATGTCAATGGAGAAGCAAGTGATGATATGGTATTGTTGTGTATATAGTGTCTATAGGGACATGATGAGTGGTTCTAGTTGGAAATTATTGTGTCCTAATGTGCAAGTAATATCATAGGTTGGTATAAGGGTTCTAATGCAAGAAACCCTTAACATGGTGTATCTTGGGTTGTGCAATGAGTTGGGTCACCAAACTTAGTGAACATGTGTAAAATGATGATATACATGTGTTAGATGAAGTTATGGTGTGATATAGGTAGTACTTTAATGAAAATATGGAGCATGAATTTAGGGTGAGATAACTCAAATAGAAATAATGGATTGAGAAGCTATGCATAGTGTAAGGGGAGCTAGATTATTCAGTCTATTAGGATCAAGAAGGATCAGAGTATAAGAGATTTGTAATTAGTCAAGTCCTAAGATCATAATACTATATAGTTGAGACTGATAGAGAATGATAGTAATCTTGTATGGTAGCTCCTACATCACATCACTAGATATTAGTAATAGGGCATGAGTCTAAGGGGAGTCTCAAAGAAGCTTTGTTCATCTTTAGAAGAAGAGAGAAAAGGAAACTTAGGTATGAATAATTTTAAAATTTTATAATGAGTTGATGGTTGTATATTCTTGGACAAAATCCTTTATTTGATAAAGGGGGAGAAACATTTGGACAAATAGTGAAAAACAAACCCTTTGCCATTGATGTCAAAGGGGGAGAAGAAGAGAAAATTCTCTCTAAAAAAGCTTGGAGAAAAAGTGCAAATGTCAAAGAAGGAGCAGAGCAAATTTCCAAGTTGACTATGAGGAAAATGTGCTATTGCCTAAGGGGGAAAAAGTTTGGTCTGAACAAATTCAGTTCCTAGTCATCATATGCCAATGCAAGTAATGCTAGAGAAGGAGCATAATATTAGAAAATCAAAGCGTTTAGTTTGCCATCAATGACAAAAGGGGAGATTGTTGGTAATTTGATTGTCATTGACATCAAAGGGAGATTATGGATTCCATTGATGCTTAGAGATAAGTATGGTGATTTGAGGATATACAAGGCATCATATTAGAGGTCAAGGATGATAGTGAACATGTGTAAAATGATGATATACATGTGTTAGATGAAGTTATGGTGTGATATAAGTAGTACTTTAATGAAAATATGGAGCATGAATTTAGGGTGAGATAACTCAAATATAAATAATGGATTGAGAAGATATGCATAGTGTAAGGGGGAGATAGATTATTCAGTCTATTAGGATCAAGAAGGATCAAAATAGAAGAGATTTGTAATTAGTCAGGTCCTAAGATCATAAGACTATATAGTTGAGACTGACAGAGAAGGCTAGTAATCTTGTATGGTAGTTCCTAAATCACATCACTAGATATTAGTGATAGGGCATGGGTCTAGGGGGAGTCTCAAAGAAGCTTTGTTCATCTTTGGAAGAAGAGAGAAAAGGAAACTTAGGTATGAATAATTTTAAAATTTTATAATGAGTTGATGGTTGTAGATTCTTGGACAAAATCCTTTATTTCATAAAGGGGAAGAAACATTTGGAAAAATAGTGACAAAGAAACCCTTTGTCATTGATGTCAAAGGGGGATAAGAAGAGAAAATTATCTCTAAAAAAGCTTGGAGAAAAAGTGAAAATGTCAAAGGAGTAGAGAAAATGTCCAAGTTGACTATGAGGAAAATGTGTTATTGCCTAAGGGGGAGAAAGTTTGGTCTGAACAAATTCAGTTCCTAATCATCATATGCCAATGCAAGTAATGATAGAGAAGGAGCATAATATTAGAAGATCAAAGCATTTAGTTTGTGATCAATGAAAAAAGGGGAGTTGTTGGTAATTTGATTGTCATTGACATAAAAAGGGAGATTATGGATGCCATTTATGCTTAGAGATAAGTATGGTGATTTGAGGATATACAAGGCATCATATTAAAGGTCAAGGATGATAGTGAACATGTGTAAAATGATGATATACATGTGTTAGATGAAGTTATGGTGTGATATAGGTAGTACTTTAATGAAAATATGGAGCATGAATTTAGGGTGAGATAACTCAAATAGAAATAATGGATTGAGAAGCTATGCATAGTGTAAGGGGGAGCTAAATTATTCAGTCTATCAGGATCAAAAAGGATAAAAGTAGAAGAGATTTGTAATTAGTCAAGTCCTAAGATCATAAGACTATATAGTTGAGACTGACAAAGAAGGCTAGTAATCTTGTATAGTAGCTCCTACATCACATCACTAGATATTAGTGATAGGGCATGAGTCTAGGGGGAGTCTCAAAGAAGCTTTGTTCATGTTTAGAATAAGAGAGAAAAGGAAACTTAGGTATGAATAATTTTAAAATTTTCTAATGAGTTGATGGTTGTAGATTCTTGGACAAAATCCTTTATTTCATAAAGGGGGAGAAAAATTTGGAAAAATAGTGACAAAGAAACCCTTTGCCATTGATGTCTAAGGGGGAGAAGAAGAGAAAATTCTCTCTAAAAAAGATTGGAAAAAAGTGAAAATGTCAAAGGAGTAGAGAAAATGTCCAAGTTGACTATGAGGAAAATGTGTTATTGCCTAAGGGGGAGAAAGTTTGGTCTAAACAAATTCAGTTCCCAGTCATCATATGCTAATGCAAGTAATGCTAGAGAAGGAGCATAATATTAGAAGATCAAAGCACTTAGCTTGCTATCAATGACAAAAGGGGAGATTGTTGGTAATTTGATTGTCATTGACATAAAAAGGGAGATTATGGATGCCATTTATGCTTAGAGATGAGTATGGTGATTTGAGGATATACAAGGCATCATATCAGAGGTTAAGGAAGATAGTGAACATGTGTAAAATGATGATATACATGTGTTAGATGAATTTATGGTGTGATATAGGTAGTACTTTAATGAAAATATGGAGCATGAATTTAGGGTGAGATAACTCAAATAGAAATAATGGATTGAGAAGCTATGCATAGTGTAAGGGGGAGCTAGATTATTCAGCCTATCAGGATCAAGAAGGATCAAAGTAGAAGAGATTTTTAATTAGTTAGGTCCTATGATCATAAGACTATATAGTTGAGATTGGCAGAGAAGGCTAGTAATCTTATATGGTAGCTCCTACATCACATCACTAGATATTAGTGATAGGGCATGAGTTTAGGGGGAGTCTCAAAGAAGCTTTGTTCATATTTAGAAGAAGAGAGAAAAGGAAACTTAGGTATGAATAATTTTAAAATTTTCTAATGAGTTGATGGTTGTAGAATCTTGGACAAAATCCTTTATTTGATAATGGGGGAGAAACATTTGGAAAAATAGTGACAAATAAACCCTTTGCCATTGATGTCAAAGGGGGAGAAGAAGAGAAAATTATCTCTAAAAAGGGTTGGAGAAAAAGTGCAAATGTCAAAGAAGGCGCAGAGAAAATGTCCAAGTTGACTATGAGGAAAATGTGCTATTGCCTAAGGGGGAGAAAGTTTGGGGCTGAACAAATTTAGTTCCTAGTCATCATATGCCAATGAAAGTAATGCTAGAGAAGGAGCATAATATTAGAAGATCAAAGAATTTAGTTTGCCATCAATGACAAAAGGGGAGATTGTTGGTAATTTTATTGTCATTGACATCAAAAGGGAGATTATGAATGCCATTGATGCTTAGAGATAAGTATGGTGATTTGAGGATATACAAGGCATCTTATCAGAGGTCAAGGATGATTGGAGTGATTATTTTCATGAGTGGAATTCACTCAGTTCCTCATATTATTCATCTAGACATTTTGGATCTATAGAGGAAAATCTGAGTAGGTAGTTTGCTTATGTCACCATTACATGCATGGATGATTCTAGGGAAGATGTTCATATGGTTTTGATAAAACTAGTCCCTAGTTGTTATGAATCAGATTTTAATTCATGCTATTAAAAGAAATTGAAGATATGGGGATGCAAATTTGACTACTAAGACAAAATTTTCTAAGTTTCTATACTTATCCAAATTTGTAAAAAGGTTCATGTAAAGCCAAGTAAGCATATTGATGAGATCAACATTCACACACATGGATATATTATAACAACATGATCATATGGGTTTTTTTTTCTTTTTTGTGCATATTTTCTATGTGCTAAATCTCAAGTCATACGATGTAGCATGACAAAAGATATGTATGAGCAAAGTTGGGCTCTTAGGCATTTTGATAGTGTTTTTCCATACATAGTCAAATTTATAGGTTTCAAGAAAATGTTAAAAAGGCATGATGTCATATCTTACAGATATAAAGGATTTACCAAAAAATTAATATATGGATGGAATCCACTATGTAAGAGGATATTATGCATTAAATTGTAGTTCATTCAACTAAACACAACAAGAGTTACGCAGGTACAAAGTTAGCTTTCCAAGCATATTGAAATGGTCCCCATACTTAGTAAAATATACACAAGGTCCTAAAAAGTTTTCATACTTTTACAAATACCATTTATGGACATTTTCAAAGGAAATAGATAGAATAATTGTTATGGGTTTTTCATGAGCATATTAGATATATGTTTCACATGTTTAGATGAAGAGTTATGAGCCTAGAATTGAATTATCTTTGCTCTCAGACATTATAAGGTTTCTCAATTAAACCTTAAGGGTTTAAGTCATGGTGTTCAAAATATTTTATATTTTTATGTTGATTAGATATAACCAAGTCTAAGTAACTTAAGTTATACCTTAAGCCCTTGTCATCATTGTAAAACTAATCCCTTCAACCTAGCAATTATTAGCTTGAAGTAGTGATCAAGAATTTATATTTCCTAAGTCTTAGACTTAGTATTTATACCATCTTGATCAATATATGGTGCTTAATCATATTTTGAAGATCCAATGAAGTGTAGGAAAGTTAATTTTTCAAAGGCACCTTTGAGTCAATGTGCTAGTGACAAGTGTCACAATCATAGAGATTGAATAGTAAATCTATAGTGTGGTTTAAATTCAATAAGTCAATGATCAATGTGAGGATGCCAAGTGTCTCAATAGTTAAAATTGATAGAAATGTACAAAAGTCACATGATAATTCCAAGTGTCATATTATTGAGAGCTAATAAGAGATAAATATTGAGTTTGTCATCAGATCTGACAATGAGTGGGTGATCATGCAAAGGAGATTCAACAGAATGAGTGGACTCAAATGAGATTAATTGTTCGAGGTTTATTGACATAGTGGTGATTTAAAGACTAAAAAAGTTTGATAATATCAATGGAGCATAAATGTTTTAGAGACTCAAAAAGTAGCAAGATAGGCTAAAGAGCTTGATGTTTAACATCAAGACAAAAGTAAAGATCATGTTAATTTTAAGATCTAATGGCATGTTGGAATTTAGATCAAATGATCTAATGGATGATTTTTAAACTTGAAGAGTTAAATTTTATATGTGTATAAGGATCCAATGGAGATCATAAGCTTGTCAAATATTAATTGAATGGATGAGTTTTAAAGATGAATAAATTGAATGTGGATCATTAGATTGTGGCACCAAACTTAAGATCAATGGTCAATAATTAAAGATATGATTAGTATAATGATCAATTATAGGAACATTTAGGTAAGTCATATATTATGATATAAATAATGAGATTGATTATTTTAATCAATCAAATCTATGTAATAATTCATGTGTACCAAAACTAGAGTCTAATAAAGGTTATAAATAGTAATGAGACTAGGAATCATGATGGTGGAGCATGAGTTTAAGATGTGGGAAACTTATAGTTCAAGAGATAATGAACTAAGTATATAACATATAGTGATATGTTATCAAACTAGTACAAACATAGAGAAGATATAAAACCCTAGATCAATTATTTATATATGACATCTAGGATATATGCAAGATCTATTGGAGTGATTGAATTACGTCAAATATTAAAGTATAGAGACATAGAGATAGAGGGGTAGAGAATAGAAGAGAAGGGAAGATAAGAGAGATGAATTGTAAATCATGAATAGTTAAAAACTATACCTATAATAGAGAACAAAGGATTGGATTCAATTATGAATTTATGTTATAATCTAGAGTTATAGATCCATTATAGTTTTGATAGGTTTGTGCCATTAGATTATTTGATTTTGTACTCAGATTAGGTATTTGGTGATTCCTTATATTAGGTGCTCTTAAATTAGAGTATTGGTGTCTCCTTAGGGTTGGTTCCCTTATACATTTTAACTAGTGAGGTTCTTTCTTGTGAGGCTAGGTTAGAATGGTAGATTCTAGTAGCTATTCTCATCATGGTTTTTCCCATATTGGGTTTTCCATGTATACATATGGTGTCATGTGTATTTTTGTGTGTGTGATCTCTACATATTTTATTTGATCTGCATATATCTTTTAATCTTCATTAAAAGTATTTAAATGACTAGTTTTAGTTGATCTACTAATTCACCACCCTCCCTTTTAGTATATAGTTGTGTTCTAATAGTTTTTATTAGTAATGTCATTCTTGATAAGGAATATAATATGGATTGACATGAGGGATGTTGGAAGATATATTAAAACACTTGTCTATCTTAGAAAACCATACCACTTCTTTTATGACCCATAAAATGACCCCTAGGTGACATCAAATGACATAAAGACTAATTAGACCATGACCAAGGCTAATAAGAATTAAATTGCATCAAATGAACTATGAAACACCCTATGAAATTATACTATACCCCTATATAAATTTTTTGGCTATATGGGGTTGACTCATTTTGAGTTGTGGTCAAGATGGTCAACATTACCCTTCCTAACCTCTTAAATATCCAAAAATCTATTAAAAATACATAAAATATAAATTATCCTCCCATTCCAAAAACCTAAACCCTATAAAAAAACCTATGAACAACCTTAAAAAACCCCCTCCTCAAAATTACCCATGGTTAGAACCACTTAAGATGCATTTTTCTAGGAAAAGGTAGAATCATTAGTGATTCCTTGCAATTGGTGTTGATTTTATTCGATCAGTGTCAATTAATTATAGATGGTTTCATCTCACCCAAATGTATATTGAAAATATGTTTCAATATGGACATACTACTTAGAAGATAAACAAAATTTATGAGAGTTTCTAGTACAAACATTACATTTCTATATCAAAGCTCTAAATCTTTGAAACAACTATGTGGAAATTAGAGTACATCTCTGATCTGTAACATCATCCTAAGATGTTTTAAATATTAGTAGTGTGTTTAATTTTAGTATAATTCCATTATTTAACTTATTATACAAGTAATATCATTAATTTACTCCTTATACCCCTTAAATTATCTTTAAAATCTATTTTCATAAGCCATAAACCAACTTTTTAGTTTTCTCAAGAATTTTACTAGAATCAACATCGATCATATTGATCAACATTGATCCTAATAAAATCAATACCGATTCTATGAATCAACATCAATCCATATTAAAAATTTTGAGTTGTAGAATGTAAACCCATTTCCATGGATTTTTGCCTTAGCCCTAGTGTATTTTGATCATTCTATTTTCCTATAAACATGAACCTTGCATTTAAATGACTATTATGGGAATACTTCATGAGATAATCATTATTTTTGATCTACCAATCATTCCTCAACCCCTCTTATCTGATTAAAGTTAAATTAAAAATGATTTTAGACTCTGCACCATTGCATTCACTCTAAATATTGATGACATTTTAGCTCAACTAGAAATTATCCAAGAAGATACCAAATCCACAGAGGATTATTGTCTTGATTACTTTGATTACATTAATGGAATAGAGGAAGAATACATTTTATCCTTATCATATGTTATCTTTTTATCAAAAAATATTTTTCATTCACATTATTAATTTTTATTAGCTTAATTGCTAAACAGGTGGATTGGCATCCACAAAAGGAAGCTAATCCCTTCTTGGAACCGGTATTTTACTAGGTAATCCACCTTCTTATTTTATTAATCTATATTGTCTAGTTTTTCATTTATTTTTAGGTAATCCTTCCTATCTAGAAAGAATATCTCATAATATCTTAGTTAATGGTGTAAAACCGATCCTATAGGTATGCCTCCTTTCAGATAAAACCATACTTTTCTTTCTAGTTTTTTTAGTTCATACTATAGAAGTTGTTTATATAAAAACTACATAAAATTTTTGGCATACCCATTGGGACCCTTTTGGGCTTCACTATCATTGATAGTCATTTTAATTTTTTTTAGCATTTTTAATCAATTGTTCATATTGTTTTCATCAAAAAATTAAAAAATCTAGCTGTCTTTTGGCAGTTAAAAAGAATTAATTTCATTTAATTGCTTTATTAGGTTATTCACATAGCATAATTAGGTGAGATAGTTTATCATTTTAGTCACACTTCTCTTTCAAACACAACCAAACCACAAAACTATGAAATAATTAACAAAATAATCCTGCCCAAGTGGACCTACTTGGATTTCATCACCAAGAAGAAAACTAACTCAGTGTTCTAGCTGAGGATAAAAAACTAGTTGATAGTATATCAACTAATCACTTGACATGTTTATCGGTGTAGGTTCATGAAGTGAGGGGTAGGACCCAATATCAATCCATGTACCATCACTAACTTATATATATGTACCTCATTTACCTTCAAGTATATTGAAGATGCCATTCTTAAACAAACTTGAAACCAACCTTAGCATACCATTTCCTAGGTCCTATGTTAAGCCCAACCCCGTCCATTTTCTAAAACATAATTTTTAAAAGAGACAAAAAAAGAAGAAAAATTTAGAATAATTTACTAGAATGTGTGATTTATATTCACTAAATAGAGAAAAATAATAATTTTATTTACTTTGAATTTATCTTTGCTTCATTAGCACTACATGGTTTTAATGAGGAAATAATCATAGTAGCAAATTGAGTCACACGCATCATATTCATCCATGGAACATTCACCAAGTCCTCCTACTTATCATAAATCCTTTGGGGAAGGCATTCCTCAATATTATCCATAGGGAGACCTAAACTTTGCCAACATATTGGCTAATGATCCACTCACCCTTAGTCATTACCTTATTTTGTGAGCTATACATATTCTCATTTATCCTCATGCCTAATCCTCTCAATACATATATTGTATATATTCAAAAGGATATGAAGAACATTTGGTATAAATGGTGTCCTCTTTATTTCATCAACCACTACTATTATCTCCTAATCTAAATACCAATTCCATTCCACCCCTAATACTAATATTACACAACCCATAGTTAATCAATCACCATTAGTAACTGATAATCCATATACAACTATTGTTAAAATAAAAAGTGTTACCATATCCCAACTCAAATCCACCCAACCACTTTATTCCTCCCTCTAAAATATATTGGTCTCAATCCCTTCCACTTTCTCACCTATTCAAACACACATGACCACAAACCCAACTCAACCATTACAACCTTTACAACAAGTTACTTTATGTCAACCTCTCCAATAAAAACATTTACCACCATCAACCACCAAATACCTCACCCAATCAAAACCATTCATAACCACCTATTATAATCTATCTCAAAAGAAAACCCTACCCCCTCTATTCTTTAAGTATATAACTATTCCATAACTAACCATTACCACCTCAGTTGGTTATCCTCTTTCATAGTTGTTTCCCACATCACATCCCCTTTACCAAAATTTTCAACATAACACTTTAGGGGGTATGATTCAATATAATACCTAACCTAACCTCATGTGTAGTATTATGGATAGGATGATAAATCTTGAATCTTCTACCTTTATGTATAATAATATGTTGTCTTATGAAAAAATCTATAACAAACCTATCAATCTCATTGTCCCTATTAGGCATTATCCTTCATAATGGTTCCCAAGTTCACAAAAATTTAAAATAATGAGGATATTCATAAAAACATCAGGGCATTTATACATTATTTATACCTTATAGCCAATGGTGATGCTCTCCTCTTGAGAGTGTTCCCCATGTCACTAGATGGAGAAATTTTGGATTGGTATAGTTCCATTCCACAACACTCTCTATTATATTTTGGCTAACTATCCCAAACCTTCCTAGAGTAATTTAAAATTAATATAGTGATAATGGTAACCATCACTTATTTATACACCATTAGATAATATTAAGATGAATAAATTGTAAATTTTGTTTCAAGATGTTGTGGACTTATAAACCAATTATCATTTCACTCCCCCAAACAAAGTTAATCAATTTTTTCTCCAGATTATGAACCACTCACATATCACCCATGATTTAGGTCCAATATTTCAGTACCTTTGATGAATCCTTTACCATATATTGTAATTTATAAATATGACCCCTAGAATAAGGAAAATTTAAGATATGAAATAAAAATTTAAACCTTATTCTTCTAAGGGGTCCAATAATTCTAAACCAAAAGGCACAACAAATGTTTTTGTCTTAAAATCATCCCCTTCATCAACAAAAAACCAACCAAGGTCTTATACCTCCTAGAAATAATCTCAAAAAAACTTAAAATGGTTTCCATACAGGCAATAGATGCCCTTGGGAGAATCTTACACTTCTATCCTAGATAAGCTTTTTAAAGCTTCAGTTATTGATCTCCCTCTAATTAGGCCCATTGATGACTCTCATCCTAAACATAATTGGTATAAAGAGAGTGAATTTTATACCTATCATCATGTACCTAGTCATGAGATCAATAGGTGTTGGTATTTTAATAACTTGGTCCAAAACCTTATTAATCAAGGGGAACTACAATTAGACAATCCAAATACTTCTTCAAACCAATCCCTTAATATCCTTAGAAAACCATTCCCAAATCATCCATATTCATATAATTTTGTACAAATAAACACCAAAAACACCCAAGATCAAGAATCCCATGTAATAAATACTATTCATGATTAACTTATGCCTAAATAAGTTGGTAACACACTTGAGTCCTCTTCCAAAGTAATAGAAATTTTAGACCTCCTCACAATGGATATCTTAGAACAACTTGAGTTAGTTAAGCCTATTTAAATCATCCATTTGAATCTCCCCAATCTAATTACATGGGACCTTCTAGAGGAGGTACCAACTAAACATGCTCAAGACCACTTAAAAATAATGGAAGGTAAAATGGTTACCCCATCCACATGGGGTAAATGCCTTGGTATGCCAAATATTAAATGCCTACAACATCTGCCTATAAGGCCTAAAATCGCTCAGACATACAAAAATGAAAAACTAAATAAATAGACCCCTATGACCTCTAACAATTTTCAAAAGGGGAAGATGACTATGCCTAAGTTTCAAACTAATCCATACATATTAGGGTCTCATCCTTCCTCTAAGATAAAGATCAAAATTATAGAACCACCTCTCAAATGACCTAAATTATCTCAATAACAAGGCATTCTAATCAATTTAGGTAATTTGTGCACAATGTGCTTAATCATGCTTAAGAGATAATTAACCCAAATCAATGTTTAACAAAAAATTCCATGAAAACTTGTTGAATAATTTTTTTTGGAAATGAATATTAAATATCTACATCATCAAGTGACCTCATTTCTTAGGAAGACATCCCTAGGCCATAAATGCCACAAATATCAGGATTCATGCCCTCCATGCCTCATCAATGTCTTCCATGATGCTCTCCATGCCTCTTAATTACCCCTTATTACAATTCCATGATGAGGATAATTATAATTTTAATTACAAAATTGAATTAATACTTAACCACACATCTCAATCTTAAGATGGACAATTGAGGTTGATTTTGATCAAATCCAAAAATCTATAAATAAGAGGCCTCACAACATCATTTAAAAAGCTCAATTAGTGAAAAGTTATAGTGCAGGATTGGTTCCAAAAAGCTTCAAGCAAATAGTGTTATAATGTCAAATTGATTCCAAGCCAAGCCAAACCACAAGCCAAAGGTGCCAAAGAGAGATCGAGGTTATCAATCTTCCATTGCTAAATACTTCATGAGCACAAGTTGAGCAAGCCACCACAACAAGAATTTTGGAGCATCCAATGAAGGTAAAAGAGATTTATTTTACATTTTAGTTGTGTGTTTCATTCATGATTGTTAACTAAGCTCTCCTTAGTGTATAGGCCTAAAGATGTTATTTTATTAGTGTGTTTATTTCATTTTGTTTTCATTTTGGAACTAACACAATACTAACCATCCTCTCTTGATTCAAATTCCTAGATCACATAATGGCATGCATGATGGGACTAGATACATCCTAAACCTAAAGGAGATCCTTTTACAATTTTAAAAAACTTATTTAATCTTTTAAAAATATTGTAATATTGTTTTCTAACTTTTTTTTGCCATTTTTGGTTGCCATAGTTTTTACATAATAACCGATATTGATAGAAATATGTCATGTCCCCTTTTTCATGGACATTGACAGTCTTGATGATTAGCCTATTATGTGACCTTCGTAGGCTAATAGGATGGATAGAGGGTCATAATGGAGCTTGGCTTGACTTTGATTCACAGGATTTCTACATTTGATTTTCATTTGGGCTCTTTCGGACACAATTGGCATGAGCTCCTACTTTTTAGGGATATTTGATATGCAGTGGAGCGCCTTTATTTTGATATGGTTATGTGCGGAATCACTCCCTGATTCACTAGCTTTGATCGGTTTGTCGATCCGACATGTATTGAGGGAGATATTAATATTTGATTGATTTAATCAAATATTAATTATTTAGCCTATTTTTAATTAGAAACCCTAATTCTAATTTAAGAAACCCTAATTAGGGCAAGCATATCTTTTTGAGGGTATAAGGGTTTCTCATGGAGGCCATTGTTCATTATGTATGCTATTGATTATTGATATTGATTTTGGAGAATTTCTTCTGTGAAGACTGAGCCTAGGGTTCAAGGATTCCATTTGCATTGGAGAACGTTCCCTCTTCAGTGTGTGCAATTAAGAGGCTGTGGAATATCAGCTGATCTATTGCCAAAGTGTGAGATAGCTTCATCCAGAAGTTATCACAAAATTTCAAGTTTGAGAGATAACTTCACACAGAAGTTATTACAGAGATACAAGAGATAATTTCAATTTATCGACCGACGCCGGCGATTGTGTGTTTGACACAGTAGGCCGAGACCGTCCAGAATCCAATTTTCACTTCCAGTTTTGCTAAGACAGGGTTTTTAAGTCTGTATTTCACATTTATATGCATAAGAGAGGACTACAATTGTAATGGTTTATAAGGACAAGTGATACAATCTGTAATTTGCTATTCAGAGTTATTCTGAATTTATTCAACTGAAGTTATATCTTGTTCAAAGTTTTTGTGTTGCTATATTTCCTGTTTTGGAGGGGATATTACAGTGGTATCAGAGCTTTGGTCTTTGGTACCATAGTTTTGTGTCTTTCATATATCTCTATTGGTAAGGGACATTACAGTGGTATCAGAGCTTTGGTCTTTGGTATCATAGTTTTGTGTCTTTCATATATCCCTATTTGGAGGGGACATCACAGTGATATCAGAGCTAATGTCTTGCCATCCTGTTGGGTAGTTTGGGTATCAGCATGGCGCTAACAGGTGTCAAAGATTTCGAAGAAAGAGTGCACAATGCAAAGGAGAAGTTAGAAAATCCATTACAGTAAGCAGATGACCTTTTACAAACTCTGGAGGAGTTAGAAATTTATTTAAGCAAGGTTGAGCAGTCAAATTCTTATGAGATACAAACAGTGTTATCTCCAGCGTTTGATTCTTTGGTGAAGCACCGATTATTGAGACATCATGATGAGGTGGTAAGACTTGTAACTCTCTCTTGTATTAGTGAAATCATGAGAATAATAGCTAGCTTTAATTTTTATGATGATCGGATTATGAGAGAGGTACTTCATGCCATGGTGAAAAGCTTTGAAAAGTTGGATGACATTAGAGACTCTCATTTCTCAAAGAGGGTGAGATTACTTGACACTTTTGCAAGGTATGGATTTGAAAACATTATGATGTTTGTAGGATGTATTGGTGGCATTCGCACTATGTTTAAAATATTTTGGAATATTTTAGATGAGTTTCATTCCAATAATGTATTAGCATCCATGCACTCTATCATGTTCACAATCTTGTTTGAGGAGGAGGATAAAATCTCTAAACTTTTGGCAGAAGATTTATGGTATGTCTGGACAAAAGGGAAAAATGTCTCACCTAGAGCTTGTATGTGGTTAAAGAGTTTAATTAATAGGCCTAAGGATCGTAGTGCTTTCCCTATGACATGCAGCCACTTGCATGATGAGTTTGACAGTTATGCTGATCCAGTACAGGGAGATATTAACACATCTTCAGGTAATGATTTATCTACATTATCTTCATAGGTAGGGGTAGTTGAGGATGTTGTAGATGAGCTTTGTCTTCAGGTGAGTTTAGCATAGGTGTTAGACAGTGAGGATGAGCCTGATGCTTGCATTCAGAGTGTGGAGGTATACTCAGAGGTTAGTACATTGAGTATTGGTGATGAGTATGTTTTTGTAGCTGCTGATGAGGAGCATGTTGTTGAGGCTAACACATATATTCAGGACTTGGGAGTACCTAATTTTGAGGAGTTTGGGATACCAGTGGAGTTGAATCTCCATATTGATTATTCTCATATAGATGATAGTGTGGTACAGTTGGTTATGCCACCTTTACAGAGAGATCAGTTATGGGATGGATTGGCACCATCTCTTGCAGATGGAATTGGCAGTTGGAATTGTCCATTCTACTTGGATTATGATGTTTTGAGAGTGTGTTTCTCATGTGCTCTTGACTATGGTATTTGTAATCTTGGAGGTTGGAGTTTCATGTGCCAGTTTGATTATGAGTCTTTCTTTGTTCTACTTCTGCTGATGTTGCAGGTACTTGCATTGATTCACAACAGTGTAGAGCATAACTACATTTGGGATCTAGGTGGATTGAGTAGTTCATTGTTCTGAGATTGCTTGGGGACAAGCAATTTTCGGAGGGGCGGATTGTCATGTCCCCTTTTTCATGGACATTGATAGTCTTGATGATTAGCCTATTATGTGACCTTCGTAGGCTAATAGGATGGATAGAGGGTCATAATGGAGCTTGGCTTGACTTTGATTCACAGGATTTCTACATTTGATTTTCATTCAGGCTCTTTCGGACACAATTGGCATGAGCTCCTACTTTTTAGGGATATTTGATATGCAGCGGAGCGCCTTTATTTTGATATGGTTATGTGCGGAATCACTCCCTGATTCACTAGCTTTGATCGGTTCATCGATCCGACATGTATTGAGGGAGATATTAATATTTGATTGATTTAATCAAATATTAATTATTTAGCCTATTTTTAATTAGAAACCCTAATTCTAATTTAAGAAACCCTAATTAGGGCAAGCATATCTTTTTGAGGGTATAAGGGTTTCTCATGGAGGCCATTGTTCATTATGTATGCTATTGATTATTGATATTGATTTTGGAGAATTTCTTCTGTGAAGACTGAGCCTAGGGTTCAAGGATTCCATTTGCATTGGAGAACGTTCCCTCTTCAGTGTGTGCAATTAAGAGGCTGTGGAATATCAGCTGATCTATTGCCAAAGTGTGAGATAGCTTCATCCAGAAGTTATCACAGAATTTCAGGTTTGAGAGATAACTTCACACTGAAGTTATTACAGATATTCCAGGTATTTCTTTATTCTTGTTTGATTCAATAAATTATACAGCTAGAGGTCTTCTATGCTAGAAAAGTATATTTCCAAATCAGGGGTGAAACAGGGAAGTCGTGCTTAATTGGCGGCCATACAGAGTTCGTACAGGTCTGTACAGGTCAGCTCAGGAACCGACCTCGGCAGACAGAGGGTTTCCAGTGACCGACATCGGTCGACTGAAGACCGACGTCGGCAGAAAGTCGACCCGGAGTGACCGACGTCGGCAGTTTATCGACCGACGCCGGCGACTGTGTGTTTGACACAGCAGGCCGAGACCGTCTAGAATCCAATTTTCACTTCCAGTTTTGCTAAGACAGGGTTTTTAAGTCTGTATTTCACATTTATATGTATAAGAAAGGACTACAATTGTAATGGTTTATAAGGACAAGTGATACAATCTATAATTTGTTATTTAGAGACTATATTATTTGATCATTCTAAATTTATTCAACATAAGTTATATCTCGTTCAGAGTTTTTTTGTGTTGCTATATTCCCTGTTTTGGAGGGGATATTACAGTGGTATCAGAGCTTTGGTCTTTGGTATCATAGTTTTGTGTCTTTCATATATCTCTATTGGTAAGGGACATTACAAAATATTGACATCAGTTACATAGCTTAACTGATGTTAGTTAGATCTTAATTTGCCATAACTAATGTCGGTGGTATTAACCAACATCAGTCACTGTGTTTTTCCAAAAACACAAACCTAAGACCTAATTTTCCAAAGTTTCTTGTTTCAAACTCAAAATAGCTTCAAACCTAAAAGACATGCTAACAATTTTATTGTAGGACCAAGTGGATATTTGCTCAAAACATGTTTAAATCACTTTTGCATGCTTAAAGTTGGATTAGGAACTTTGTTTTGGTGCTTAACAAGGAATTTTTGGATGTTTTTGGTGAATGTTTTTCAAATTTTGCAACTAAGGTGAAGGGATCAAAAAGAACATCACCAAACATTTCATTTAGGTCTAAAACTGAACACACTTGTCAATTTTTTCTTGGAATAGTAATTTAGATTAATCTTGTTTTAAAAAAAGAGGTATGTTGCATGTATGCTCTTCTATTTATCCCCTATAGTGAACCCTTGGAATCAAAATCACCATTCCTATTGCAAGTATCCTAGTCTAAGGCTTAGAAAGGAAGTTGTCTAAAGCACTCCCCAAAAACTCATCAAAGTTTGGGTAACCTTGAAAATGACCCTAAATTCTTTCTATTTTCATGCTTTTTTTATTTATGCATCTTGGCTTGCGAGGGGGACTTCATCACCTCCTGCAAGTTCTTTAGGGAAGCTTTGACCTAGGGTTTCATCTTCCAACATTGACTTTATTTGACTCTTTTAGAGTTACACATGGGATGTAGTGGAGCTTTGGACATTGCACTACACTAAGTGAATAGAAGGATGTAGTGGTTACACAAAGGACTATACCTTTTTGTAATAATCTAAGTTATACAAACACAAAATCTATGCTTTTCTTTTGCATTGTTTGGCATGAAAGTCATTGTGTAATTGATTCCTCTAGATCATTCAAAAACTTGTTACAATTTAGATAAATCCCCACTTTACATGGAAGTATTGTTGGTTCAAGGTCCACCTCAAGGTCCATGTAGTAGTGCTATCATTTGAGAGGAGGGGTACAAAAACCATACTATATAATGCACATTTACTTTTGGATGAACACTTAAAATCCTCTCAAATGATGTATATTGATGGATTTCAATAGTACCAATCAACCTTGTCAATTTAATAGCTAAGGGAGATTAATTATTTGGTCTTATCCTAGTTTAAAGTCTTGTTTGGAGTCAAAAATTAGAATAAACAAATAATCCAAACCCAACAGATAGTCTAAATTTTCTTTTGAACAAAGAGGTGTTATGTTGCCCATGTGAGATCATCAATTTTCCTTGTTCAAAAGTTCATCAAAAGCTTGAGAGTCATATCATCCACTTTGGCACATTTATGCTACCCAATTGAGTCTAGACCTTGACCAAATTTGTTTAAGTCCTTCATTTGTAATCTAAATTTGAAATTACACCTTTACAAGTTCATAGGGTTGATGTGTTAAGTGGGTATGCCAATTGCACTAAACTTTAGGGAACTTAGGTTTAATTTTAAATTTAGGTTGAAGGCCATTTTAGACTCATAATAATTATTATCACTTGATACATTTAAGCCATTTTATGCTAAACACTTGCACTTTAAGTCTATACACCACAACACTTTGAGTCAAGAAAGGTAGTGTTATGCTATCAAAATTGTGGAAAAATGTCTTTGCCTTAGAGAATATTTGAAACAAAAAAATTTATCACACCTTTTGGGTAGTATAACATCATTATGCTACCCAAATCATTTCAAACATTCTTTCATAGACCCTCTTGCATAGAGTTCTAAATTTTTTCCTACATATTTAGACTGATTTAAGTGTACTTTTGATCCTTTGTCTAAAGCACAGTTGTATTTTTCACCTTTGTCTAGCTTTTTTGTCAAAAAGACCCAATTTTTATACCATTATTTATGAGAAAATAAACTATTAATAAAGTGCCTTTTGTTTCATACCTTATACCTAGTTGATTAGAGTTCATGTCTAATAATCAAATGCCTAGTGTTTGTTAGAAGTGTTTCAAATCCATTGGATTAAAACTTTCATCTATTTTCAAAGTCTATATTTTGATGCCATTTGGCCAAGATTCCTAGCACATGCCTTGTTTGAGCCTAACTTTTGACACTGCATTTGCCCAAAAGACCTAACAACTTTTAATTTCCTACATTAGACTAATTTGAAACACTTCAACCTTAGGTTTGGAATTTCAATTTTTTGGTCCATTTACTTTCTTACCTTTATGTGAACAGTGAAATTTTAGATACTTCACACTATCTTTTTTCTTCACAAATCTTTGCATAAACCTTTTGATCCTTTTGACAAAAAGTCTAGACCAAGTTGAAGGCAGCATTTGTTTTAGATTTTATCTTTTTTGGATTTTGTAGAGCTCTTTGACCTTTTATTGCCAAAAATTGACTATGGATCCCAACATGTATTCCTATACTCATAGTGGACTCATGTACAATCTAGGGATTATTAATGTAGTTGTGTAGGAAGAAATGGTGCAAGACCCCTATGCAGATAACATTTATTATGAGATGGATTCTTATCCCTCTTATAATACTCAATCAGAGGCACAAATCCAAGATCTATTGGCTAACTATTTGGTTAACACACCACCTTACATAGAACAGGACCAAGTCATACTCTACCAATTTGGCTTCCACGTATGATCCATTTTTGTTTGAGTGACATTTATTAAAGATGAGATTTTAGTTAGGGCTATATAGGTAGGGGCTAAGTTTCCCATAGACTTCCCCTATGAAAATTTACCAAGTATAGTAAGAGTGCCCCACAATATCATTTATGATCAGTAAGCTTCTTCTAGCAATCCTACGATTCTAGTCCAAATGATGTACCAAGACCCCAATGTATTTAATCGAGGCAAAAACATCATAGAAGATCACTTTAACCAAATGCAAACAACATAACAAACCTACCTAAATTTAGCACATGATTTTAATCAAATGAACATGGTGAGTAAGACCTTCATTGACCTAGTACCTTGAATAGGAATGATGATAGAATTAATTAGATAAGAGAATCCAAGTTCTACCCCATTTATACAAAATGATTTGATAGATAGCTTGATACATATGCCAGTTATTGAAGAAGTGTCTTCAACTTCTACACTAAATAGTGAGCCAAACATAATAGACAATGTGCAAACAACATCCAATCTTGATCAAAGTGGTACTCACACACAAACAACTAGCCAACAACATGAACCTATATCTAATCCCATGAGTAGATCATCATACCAAAGAATAGGAGTTTTTGTACCCCTGCCTCAACCAATCACTTCCTCAAGTGTACAACCTATAGGATTAGATAATACAACAATGGCTAATGTTACACCTCAATAATAGAATGTGATGAATCCTACTCGCCCTCAACAAGTAGTGAGTGGTATTCCACAACAATAGACACAGTCTAGTGTATCAACTCAACAAAGGATGAATACATTGCTATCTCAATTAGGGGAAACAAATATTCCACCTCACCAAGTAATAATGAACATACCTCTTTAGTTACAGACTAATATGCCAATTTAGAACCAAGTAATGACTAATCAAGTGCATGTAAATATTAGTTAGTGATAGATGTCAAATCTACAACATGCTTTTACTTCTTCATACAGATTCATGCAATAAAGAGTTCCTCATGTTTCTCAAGTACCTACTAGACAACTATTGGTTCAAAATGTGCCACAAATTTAGAGATAGGGTCTTGATCCACAAGTTATAACTCAATAGCAAGGTTTGATTAGTCGGCAGCATGTCCCTTTTCAACTATAATATGCATAATATAGTTATATCCCTTTATTTTATCCACAAAAACCTCCAAGTCAAACCTTTATCACCAACCCAAACCAAAATATCATGTAGCCAAATGTGCAATTTTAATTACATCCCAATCCATGTATGCATATTCTTGGTCCATTCCCCAACCAAGATAAAGTCCCATTGTCCCACTTGTGACCTCCCATCCATTTACCCAAACTAATATTCTCCCTTAAACCAATATCCCTTCAAGTTTCCTATCCCAAGAATTGCAATAGATGAAGGATGTGATTGCTACCATTCAAGTGGGGAAGCAGACTAAGAAGTTCAAATTAAATGGAATGTGTTCCTATCCATTTAACATGGAGTATTTTTAGATACCATTTCCTCTAGGATATAAACCACCCAAATTTGATAAGTACAAAGGGAAAGGTGGCCCTAAGGCCCATTTGACTAAATTCTTTGTTGCATGTCAACTAGTGGCATATAGAGACATATAACATTTACTATTATTTCTAAGGAGCTTGTTTGGATAAGCCTTGGAGTGGTTTTTGAATTTTCCCAAGAATTTAGTAATAGACTTTGATGATCTTTTTGATAAATTTGTATAGCACTTTTCCTATAATCTCAAGTATGATATTTCATTAGTAGACCTGACACAAGAAAAGAAGAAAGATAGGGAGAGTTTTTCAAGTTATTTACAATGATGGAGAGCCCTTATAATCCACTTCACCCATAGATTAATAGATAAAAAATTAACTATTGTGTTTACTAAAAATATGCATAGTAAGATAGGCTATCATCTAGAACTGCAATGTGCACATACGTTCAAAGAGATCATTGATAAAGGTTTGTTAATCAAGTGAGTGTTCATCAATAAATGGGTTATCAAGCTTAATTAAACTAATCAAAATCAAGGTACCAATCATGAAATGACCAACATCCCATCTAATCATAAGCATCACAACCAGAATAGGCCAATAATCATGAAAGACTGAAGCAATTCAACCAAAATAGGAATGTTGTGGGAATGGAGTAATTGAATCCTATCATGTGCAAACTATGGAAAACTCATCTACACCACCTTTTCAACTTAATCCTACATAGAAACCTCTTCAACCAATATTTCAAGCACAAAAACCAAAACCTACACAATAAATATAGCAACCTTTACCATTGCAAACCCCTCCTAAGAGAACCATGTCTACACATCGTATCTTTAGTGACCTAGGGGAACCTATTGAATATGTATTCCATAATTTTTTTATCGATAATATAATTATTTGGCCTATACCAAAGCATTATCTGCAAGGCATTCCTTACCCTAATTAGTACCATGAAAATGAATTTTGTGACTATCATCAGGTCAAGAGGCATAATCTATGAAGATGTGTCCAAATCAAGATTTAATCAAGAATATGTTGGAGAATGGGGAGATAAAAATGGATAATGGTATTTCCAATTACAATGAAACTCTTGGGATCCATCAAAACCCCTTTCCCTACCATAACAATAAATAGTAGTAGAATAATCAATAATAACAATAATGGCCAGTGCAGTAGCAAAATTAATAGTATCAAAATCAAAGGCCAAACCAATAGAATCAACAAAATTAGTATCATAATCTATAATGACAAAAAAATGGACAAAACCAAGGTCAAAATGGTAACAACCAATAAATGTACCATGTAGTTTCACATGACTACTATAGGGTTGTAGGTCATATTGTAGTGGTTAGTGTTAATACCATCTCCATTAATCCTAGACCAAGTACTAATTAGCCTAGACTATTGCTAAACAACAATATTTAGCCAAATCACATAGATAGTCCTTCTTTGACTTGGGAGTGCATACAGGCAAACCAATAAACTAGGACTTCCATTTTTGGATCTTATAGTGACAACTCAATCTTACCACATGACCACATGCAAGTACACTAGCAACCGAGACTTGTCCTATCTGGTCCCACACCATTCCCAACATTGGTTAGCAATAATGGTCTAGTATTTAATCCTAATTATGTAATCAAAAATTAGAGGTTAAATATTACTATCATAGGCCCATAACCATCTGCCACTTTGCCTATCATGTAACCAACCATTCAACCTCAAAATAAACCATTCACTCTTAACCAAGATAAGAAGTTTGATATTTTGTACCAATTACAAAAGCCACAATCACATATTTCTATTTTAGATTTGCTACAAATGTCAATAGTCCATTAGAACATATTGAAATAATTTTTGACCCAATCCACTATTGTTAGTGACATATCCCCTGATAAGTTTCAAGCTTTGGTTAGACACCTAGCTCTAACCCAACAAGTAACATTCAACCAAAGTGCTATGTCTTCCCTTAGCCTACTTCATAATAACCCATTGTATATATAAGTTTGTATCATCTGGAATTCATTGAAATGTGTCCTTATCGATAATGGATCTAGCCTCAACATAGTGTCCCTCAAGCTTATTAATATTCTTGGGTACAAGATGATAGATTTGTAGCTAGAAATAACAACTATCAAAGCTTATGATAATCAGGAAAGAGAATCATAGGGCACGATTAGTTTAGTATTTATCATTGGGCCTTTGACCCATGATATACTTTGCCATGTGTTGGATCTTGAGTTATCATAAAACATGATTCTAGGTAAGCCTTGGTTACATGAGATTCATGTAGTCCCGTCAACACTGCACTAATATATAAAGTTTTCCCACTCAAGGATGGAAGTGAATATTATGGGAGATTTACACCCATATGAACACTATAAGCATCTTGAGACTAAATTTCAAAGCTATAATTATTAGTATATTATGAATCCCAATTCTAAATAGGATAAAGGAAAAGCTATACTTATTGATCCTTCATCGAATAATTGCATCGATCCTAATATTCTAGATTCCCTTTCCCACATGCCACCTCCTAAAGCTTTTAATCATTTCACCATTTTAGATAATATATTGGGAGAATATGTAACCCCATGACAAATTTCATATCACTAGTCTTCCATAGAATCCAAAAACCTTTGGGTGACCTAAAGTCATTCCACATATGCATTAGAAATAAAAGAACAAAGATAAGGGATCTGTCACATTTGTACTAGCATTTGGCTTAAGACCTAACCCTCTTGAAAGGAATGAATCATGGTTATACAATGATGACCAAGTTGATTATTATAAAAATTCAAAGTATCTTATTCCTAATAGGATCATAGAGCATCACAATTATGAAGGAAGAGGCCTCATACTAAATCAATAAGGAACCATCGAGCCAATTTCCATGACTAAGTATGAAAGACCTTATGGAATTGGATTTAAACTACCTAGGGGTGACCACACATATTTTATTTAAACTTCATCACTAGTGACAAGTGATGATGATGTCGATAGTGGAGCAGAGTCCAATTATAGCCTTACCTTTGATAACTTAGCTGAAACCAACCTATTTCATAACAATGCCATTTATATCCTTACCCAAGTTGTTCATCATAATCCATTGCCATTATATTATCCCCAATTAATAGATTAGGACCAAAAATCCAGTCTACCAATTTATGAGTTCTAAAATGATGAGGCATTTATTATTTCTTAGGCCTTAGAGATAATGTTTTGTTAGGAGATCACAAATCAAGATTCTTAATCACATTATATCCTATAGCCTATTTTGGAGAGTGAGTGAACACCCTTAGCCAAAAAAAAAAAGTAAAACATTGAGGTCCTAAAGTTAAAACCTCTTTGAGGAGATTTTTGACTAGGAAAAAAGTAAAGATAAAGGCCAATCTAGTGATGGAAACCTATTTCAAGCACCATTATATTGGGGTGTTCATTCTTCTTCAATTTTAGACTAAGAGACCACTAACGATGAACTTGCCTATGGATTTGAGTTCTGTTTTGAGCAACAACAAGTATTTGATAAAATTATCAAAGAATTTTTTAACAGTTTTTTTGCATGGCCAAATCTCCCATTAAGAGACTTAGATTCATCATGCCTAGGAGAATTTTAATAGCAAGTCCTAATATAGGACCTTAACATAGTCCAATAGTTCAAGTCATTACCTACTATGTTAGAAGACAGTTCGACCCTTCTAGTCAAAGATATAATAGAGGTAATTATCAAGACTCCATTAGACCTAAAATGGATAAAATTAGGATCATCTCTTACTGAGGAGGAACATGACATCTTTACATCTCTATTAAAAGAGTTTGTGGATATATTTGTATGGGCCTATTCTTGATTAGACCCTTCCTTGGTTCTACACCACCTTGTGGTTAATATTGATGCCAAACTAGTAAAACAAAAGCTCTATAAGATGAATCCTTACATTGTTTTATTAGTAAAGAAATATTTAGAAAAAATCTTAGAAGTAGGATTTATCCAATCCATTGACTACTTTGAATGGATCTCTAATATTGTACCTATTATAAAAAAGCCTGAAGGAATCATAATTTGTACTAATTTTTAGGACATCAACAAAGATTGTTAAAAATATAAATTTCCCTTACCTAATATTTACATGATTGTTGACTCCATGATAGGTTATGAAATTCTTTCACTCATGGATGGATTTTCAAGATGCAATCAGATCAAAATAACACTAAAAGATTAGCATAAAACAACATTCACCACTCCATGGGAACATTTTGTTATTATGTGATGCCAGTTGGCCTTAAGAATGTGGGAGATACATATCAAAGAGCCATGACTATCATATTCCATGATATGATGAATGATTTTGTTGAAAACTATGTCAATGACAAATTAGGAAAATCTAAGACCAAAGCTGACCATCCAGTAGTGCTGTGTAAGATATTTGAAAGACTACGAGAGTACAAATTTAGAATAAATCCAAATAAATGTGTCTTTGGTGTAACTTCAAGCAAATTACTAGGCTTCATCTTGTCCCATAGAGGTATTGAAGTCAATCTAGCTAAAGTCCATGCTATAACTGAGATGCTGCCATGAACCAATTTGAACCAACTTCATAGTTTGCAGGGTAAGATCTAGTCCATCTGATGCTTCATCTCTTAGTTATCAGACAAGTGCCATCCATTTATACATATTTTAAAGAAATTAAATTCATTTCATTGGGATGATCACTACCAAAGAGCTTTTAAATAACTCAAGGACTATCTTGTTAATCTACCTATTTTATTACCTCCTACACCAAGAAAGCCATTCTTGTTATACCTATCAGCTACCAATTATGCTCTAGGGGCACTCTTGGCTCAACATGATGATAATGGAAAGGAGCATGTTGTTTACTACCTAACCCATACCTTGGTTACATATGAACAGAACTATGTACCTATTGAAAATGCTTGTCTAGCCATGGTTTTCATAGCTCAAAAACTACATAATTACATGTTGAATAATAAAACCATGGTCATTTCAAAAGTAGATCTACTCAAGTATATACTATCTAAAATAACTTTGCAAGGTAGAATGGATAAATGAATCATGCTTCTTAGTGAGTTTGACATAGATTATGTCAATCAAAAATAAATTAAAGGACAAGTTCTTATAGATCAACTTGTTGAAGCACCTCTCATGGACACACAACTACTCAAGTTTCCATTTCTTGATGAATCCATCATGACCATTATTGATACACCCTTTAAGGAGTAGCCATAGAAGCTATATTTTGATGGATCATTTACTATTCATAGATTAAGAGCAGGCCTATTATTTATTACACCATAGGGGGATCTAATCCCTAAATCATTTAGAATAAACTTTACTTGTACAAACATGGCCAAGTCTAAAGCACTTATTACAAGACTTGAACAAGAAATGTATTGGAATATATCTCATCTTAAGGTTTATGGTGATTCTCAGTTAATCATCAATCAGGTCACAAATCATTTTCAAACCAAAGATGACAAGATGGTTCCATATAAAGCCATGGTTAACAATCTTAAAAAGCAAATTTCCAACATTTAGTTTAAGCATATATCGAAGGCTAGTAATAAAACTATAGATGCCATGGCTACTATTGTCTCTTTGATTAGAAAAATAAATAAACCTAAAGAGTATCAGTTCCTCATCAAGAATTTATTAGCACCAACTCATGAACCCTTAATCATTTCCATTATTTGTGATATTATTAGTCCTAATTATATCTGGTACTCAAACCTCTATAACTACCTTCATGACCAAGTTATTTTACCTAACCTATCTCAAAAACAAACCAAAGCCTTCATTCATCATTTCACTTGTTATACTTTACTTGGATCCACTCTTTACCATCATAGTTTTGATGAAACTCTGCTTCGTTATTTAAATTCAGTAGAGTCTACATTAGTGTTAAGAGAAGTTCATGAAGGAGTATGTGGAGCTCATTCTAGTAGGGAAGTCTAATCCAAAAATCTCTTACACACTAGTTATTATTGAGTTACAATGGACATATATGCCACTACATATGTAAAGAAATGTGACAAATGTCAATGGCATGCTAATTTGATTCATGCCCCAGTAAAAACTCTAAAACTAATGTTGACACCATGGCCATTTTATACATGGGGTCTTGACCTCATTGGGAAGATTAACCCAACTTCATTTTATGGCCATAAACATATCCTTACTGCAACCAAATATTTTAATAAGTGGGTTGAAGCTATACCCCTCACTTATGTGACTAGAAATCCAATTTCCAAATTCATCTTCAACCATCTAATCTACCACTATGGTATCCCCTCTGACATTATATCTGATAATGGAGGATCATTCAAGAACAAAGATGTAGAATAGTTATGTACTAAATACAACATCACACAACCCTTTTTTATAACATATTACCCTTAAGGTAATAGATAGGCTAAGGCATCCAACAAAACCATTGTCAACATTCTCAAAAATATTGTCAATGATGACAATCATAATTGGCACCTATAGATATTTCCTACCCTTTAGGCATATCATACCAATCATCATACCCCCCTAGGAGCCACCCCATCATCACTTATTTTTGGTACTAAATCCATCATTTTGATTGAGGTCAAATTAATTTCACTACGTATCTCTTTAAAGCATGTCTTAGATGATCATGACTATTGAGTAGCTCACCTACAAGAGTTGGACCTACTAGATGAGAAACACATGGCCATGCTCAACAATCTTCAAGCATATCAAAATTGACTCAAAGGCCACTATAATTGACATGTGAAGTATAGAAAATTTGAACTTGGGGATCTTATTCTCAAAGAAAACCAAAATAATACCATGGCTGAGAAGAAACATAAAGGGAAATTCAAACCAAACTAAATAGGGCCTTTCATCATCACTACAGATTATGGATCAGGAGCATACAAGCTTACCACACCAGACAGTGATGAACTTTTAGAGCCAATGAATATTATTCATATCAAGTGGTATGATGCTTGAATGCTAAGGTGTATTATCTATAAAAATCATTTTATTTATGTTATTTTATCACTATTCTTCTTTGTACACATACCATTCTTATCCATCCTATTTTACCATATCCGCTTTCTATTTCTGACCTATTGACCCAACATGTTCTAAAGCCTAGCCCATTTGACCTTGGTTTTTGTCATTTGTTATGCAATTTCAACATCAATGTATATGATCAATTCATTAGTTGGTTCAAGTATTTTAGATAGGGAGCATATCTTGGAATAGTGTGATAAAAGTTTTATTATTTTTATCCTTCATTTGTTAGTCTTTTCATACCACCAATCTTGATACTAATTATAACTACCTTTGGGAAAATTAATACCATTGATCTATGTTATTGTGTCCTAGTTATAACCACCTATGGGTAAACTAGGGGAAATACTAATAATTGACGTACCAACTTGCCACTTCTTATGCCATACTACGTCTTTTTACCAACCATGCCTATTTTGTTTGAATTAACTATTGCACTAGTCAAATTCCTTCACTAAAATGGTGGAACTACAATGACTTGAGGTCATATTCTATGACTATGTAGGTAGTACTCAATACTTATTGAGGTTAGCTTACCCACCCTTTTCCTAATGCTCTTGCTCTTTTGTGAGCAACCTAAGCCACATTCTCACCATTTTGCAAACAACCTAAGTTTGAATGGTCTCATCATTATTTGAGCAACCTAAGCCACACTCTCATCATTTTTAATATTGAACCTTTAGTGTCTCATCATTCTTGATTGAGTTGTGACACTCTAAAACACTTCCAAAAACATTTTAAAAAATTATTAGAAAAGAACAAAAACATTAACCACTTCTTTGCCTTAAGGATTATAGAAACCCTTACTAAGTTATAATAAAATCACTTTTCATTTAGTTTCCCCATAATTTTTGGCCTTTTCTCTCATGCACTTTCCATTTTTCAAGATAATTTATATTCTTCTATCACAGCCATTCTATTTGTTTTCATCATTTATCACATTCTTCCCATTCCCTAGGAGAACTACATTTGGCCTAAAGTTTTTTTATTGGATATTACATTGGTAGAACTATGTAGGTAGTGTCCACTTGCCTAGTGCATATGGAGAAAACTTAGCCACCCCCTTCCTTTTCTTATATTCCCCCATTTATTTCTTTTGTTAAGTTGTCACCTATTTTCTGGGGGTAATGTTCGTAGGATTTTTATTACATTGTTTGTTTGTTTGTTTTTGCTTATTTTATTTATTTGTCTACTTATTTGTTTGCTTTTATCATTATTGCCTTAATTTATTTTGTGTGTTCATTAGGTGATTACTTGTCCACACTTACACTTGAATACATCCCTATTCATATGTTTACATTGTCATCATAGTTTTTACCATTGGTGCATTATTTTCTATTGAGTATTGGATTATGGGATTCAGTCCTTATGCATATTTCAGCCAAGTTCTCATGATGTTATACCATGATTATAACCAATATGTGCTAAAACAAACCTCAACTTCAAGGAGTATATTCAACAATGGTGGCATCTCCTTAGCATTGACATCCTGATTCACTCCCAATCATATCCAAAACAAAGTAATTTACCATGAAAGAATTTCAACATTTATTAATTTGGATGAGAATCTCCCTACTAGTAGGTTGCTCCAATTCATCATTACCCTCTGTGCTAAGTTATCATCATCCTTGGCCAAGTTTATCATGTTTTCCATAAACAGGGTCCAATTATTATAACCACTTATGGGCAAATCATTTCACACCATCCCACCTGCATTTCTCAATGATTATAACCACCTTTGGGAAAATCATTATGTTGTCACCACTTTAATTTTTATACCTATATATGGGCATGTTATTATCTTATTTGTCTATCCCAATTGGGATAGCTTCATCTTCTCAATTATTATAACTACCTTTAGACAAATCATTGTGTTATCATATCATGTTTCCACTATTGGGGTACAATGCTTATAACCACCTTTGGGAAAACCATTGTGCACCATCTCACTTGTATTCTAAATCATTTTGACTACTTTTCACTATCATTTTGTTTTCACCCCATCATCTCTCCTTTCTTTGGTCCCCTCATTTCACTCCTTTCTTTTTGAGGGATTGTTTGTCAATCCACTTGTGCCAACCATTCCGTTGAGGGGGAATCATACAATTAGTTTATCATTATTGTAGTTTTAGGCATATAGGACCTTTTAATTCTTTGATAATATGTTATTATGATTATAGCTTGTAATTCCTTCCCAAATAGGGGCAAACTATAGACACCTAAAACTGGCTATCGATAACTTCTAATCAAGCTTTTGGCTAGTTTCCATCTAAAATGCATAATTTGGCCTAAAAACACTAAAACATGTTAAATGATGTGAAACTAACATATTTAAATGCTGATTTTGGATAGGGTATCCATAAATGGGGTAATGTAATTTATAGGCTAGCTAACTTTGATTAGTCCATTTCAAGTCAAAATGCCAAATTTGCACCTACGTGCTCTGGACTACTCTTTCCTATCAAATATTTTGCACAAGACTTATGCCTTTGATATATATTTTTTGAAACATCCTAAATGGGAATACACATCCAACACATCTGACATGGACTTATAATTTAAATCCATTCAAATCTAGGACCAATAACAAGGTATTTTGATCAATTTGGGTAATTTTTGCACAATGTGCTTAATCATACTCAAGAGCTAATTAACCCAAATCAAGGTTTAATCAAGAATTCCATGGAAACTTGTTGAATAATTTTTTTTGAAATGAATATTGAATATCTACATCATAAAGTGACCTCATTTCTTGGTAAGACATCCCTAGGCCATAAATATCAGGATTCATGCCCTCTATGCCTCATCAATGCCTTCCATGATGCCCTCCATGCCTCTTAATTTACCCTTCTTCAAATTCCATGATGAGGATAATTAAAAATTCTAATTATAAAATTGAATTAATCCTTAACCACACACCTCAATCTTGATATGGATGGTTTAGGTTGATTTTAATCAAATCCAAAAATCTATAAATAGGAGGCCTCACAACATCATTTAAAAATCTTAATTAGTGCAAAGTTATAATGCAAGATTGGTTCTAAAAAGCTTCAATGAACTAGTTATTAGTGCGTTTATTTCATTTTGGAACTAACACCATACTAACCATCCTCTCTTGAGTCAAATTCCTAGATCATAGGTATATATGTGTCAATCATAGGATACATATATATGATACCAAGAGCTACAATACTCTCAAAGCTATGATCTAATATCTCTTGGAAGAAGATGAGCTTTTAATTGAATATCCTTGTCCTGATACTCTTTTCAACCAAAACATTAAAGCCAAAACTACCTCCAAGACTAATATGGCTAATCAGTAAACTCTACACTGATTTCTATGTGAAAAAAAGTCTACAATGGATAATTTTGTCAAACACTCATTTTATTGATATACTCACAAGAATTATAATAAGTTTAACCTTTTAAATTTGTTTATCTCAAAACCTAAAGTGCTCAATTCTATGTTAATTTGTTTTATTTATCTAATTATGCATTCAATAATGATTAATAAATAGGATTAATCAAAATGAAAAAAAAGAATGCATAATCAGAATTACTAATGATAAATGAATTGATAACAAATTTCACCCACTACTAGAGCTACTTCTTTAGGTCTACTTAGAACATGAACCATTCTATTTCCATGAATTTCAATTACATGTCCAAAATCTTACAATTGTCAAATAGATACTCTAAGAATTCAAAACTCAGCAATAGACCTTTGAAAAATCTTGGTATCCATAGATGAAATTTCCACCTTCCTATTGTGAAATAAATTTCACATTCATCCATAAAAATTCTCCTTATAGGCTTTAAAAAGTGTATCAAATGAACTCAAATCAAGAAAATACAAATATGGATAGAACCATTTCAAAGTTTAGAATAACTCTCTAGTTTACTCCAAAGTTTGAAAAGCTCTCTAAGTACTTCAAAACTTAGGATATATGTAGATTGGTCTCTATATTGGCCATTACACAATATTCAAAGCTTCACTTTGAGGCATTTAAAATTACATCAAATGATCCTAAATCTAGACACTCAATATATGGCTGGAATCATTTCTAACCGAGCTCTTGGCTCTCAGCTCTCAACTCTTCAGCTCTAGCTCTCAGCTCTTGCCTCTTTGGCTCTAGCTCTTCAGCTTTGATGAGATATTTTAAACTTTTTGAATGAATTTAAATGCACCTATGACCTCTTTATATACTCTTTATGGGTCCAATTTTTTTGATTGGGATGATTATCCATAATCTATTTTAATAAATTTTATAATTATCCCATATCTGATTTTTATGGGATTTTAAATTATCTATTACATTTTAAAATATGGGGTTATAATTATTCCCCAATTTATGATGGTTTATATTTATCCCCCTTTAGTAAGTTGTAATTTACAAGTATTAATGAATTGGGTTTATTCCATACTCCACATCACTTTATTTCCATGTTATTAGGTTTGATAATAACTTTGATTGGTCATAACTTGCACATATGGACTCCATTTTTCAAATCATAAAATGTGCCAAAAATATATCAAAGAGATATGCACTATGGAAATGGTTAATAAACATTCCAAGATCATCAATTTTTCTATTTTGACTAGTGTTAAACACCTATTGACTAAAAAATTTGATCAACTATATAAGGAGCAAACAAACTTTATTTTTGGAGTTTTGCATATCATTAAAATTATCTTGATGAGTATTATGTGATGTTACAATTCTCAATATGATTTGGGAACTTTTTATAAATAATCTCTAGATCATACCTCCCCACTGAGAAGGTTTTTTATCCACCAAAATTTGGTATCCAATAAAATTCCTATCGATTCCAAAGATACTTCAATAGGTCTTATCGATCTACTCAGGTTCTAAAATTATGCCTATAATTCTTAGAACAACTAACTGATCATGTCTTTCAAAATTACTCTACTAATACATGGAAATAAATAACATATACATAAAACTAGGGTTTAGAATGCGATGACTTCCTCTATTACATAGCTTTACAAGAACCTCTACATAGATAAGCTTAATGATCTTTTCTACTGCATGAATTTTAATGAGCCTCTACATAAAAGTCTATTGATCTCCTCTATTACATAATTTTAATGATCCTCTACATAGAATTATAGTGATCTCCTCTACTACATGGTTGTAATAAGCCTCTACATAGATCTAAGATCTTGAATGTGCATCCACGTCTTCTTCTATTAATGATGCTCTATAACATATCAAAGTATAGAAACTAGATCATAGCATATGGAAAAATATTATTCATAACTCAAACTATAAATGCCTAAAATAAGGCATGAGTTACAATGAATCTTACAACTACCAATAAAGATCACAATATCTTTTAATTATCTTCCCACTATCACATCCTATAAGTAGTGAACTAATAAACACTGCAATAATCACCAATGCAACTAAAAAACAAGTTTGTTAATGTAACCAAAATATATTAATTTTTGTGACTATTTCATAATACACTACCTAGACATGGGTCTTAATATGCTAAACACCTATAGAAACAATAGGTAATCTCTAGTGTCTAGCATTACAAACATTACCCAATAGGGTCTTACAAATGCATCCAATCACACACACACGAAAAATAGATGCATCCCAAAATAGTAGTTATTCTGAAACAGGTATTGCAAGAAATCTAAATATTACCCAACAACTTGTATACTTCTATCAATCCCCAAGTTGATAAATGATTTAAATTCCTTAACAATTCAATAGGAAACTCATAAATCTAACACTAGAGATTCCAAAAAATAGAGATTTATAAAAACATAAATGTGAGAATTAAAAACTTTGCATGATGAACTTATCTTGAAGTGTTCCCACGATAGTATCTCCAAAATGCATATATGAAAGCATGGGTAAATTTCCTTTGTCAACATACAACAAGGATCCCAAAATTACTTTGCATCATAAATGCATTATCAATCCACTAATAATGATAGCATGAAATTAATAAAGTGTTTACTAACCCTCTTTAATAGATTCCCTTGTTTAGGGCATTTAATTTCCTTAGTGGATTTATTGACATCTACATGGGTTGATTGAACAAAAACTTCATTAATTACCTTATCAACAAGTTTATAAACCATCTTATTCTTACCATTACCAAGATGGTGGGATGGTCAAAGTTTCTAATACTTATCAACCTGATGTCCACTCACACGACAATGTGTGCAAACATCCCTCTTCTTAGGTGAGGTAACCCATTTTCCATTTCTCACTTTACTAGTATGATAATGGTCTTTAGCACCTAGAAGATGCTTCAATAAAGCTTGTATTTTCCAATAATATGTGACATAGTGGTTATTCAATCCACAAAACATACAAGGAAAATAATGCAACATCTTCTGAATATCAAAACCAAATTTTGTAAATGGTAGAAGTGAATCCAAATTCTTAGAATGCACATTCTTATTATTTTTTTCCTAGTGTAATAATGAGGAGGTGGAATATCAATACCTCTTTTACCTAATTTCTTACACCACTCATCACTCCTTCATAGGGAGGAATTCTAATCTACTAATGGTCTCAGATCTTGGCTGTCAAAAGCTTGTCTTCTTTCAACAATGGAGGAACCCTTTCCAATATACACTTTCTCACTAGCAAACCCAATCCTACATGGTGAGCTCTATCCTCTACCTATATTGGGTTAGAAATACCTTGGCCATTATTTCCAAGGCCCCTTCCATCAAATCCCCTTTTTACTAATAGTTTAGATTTAATTCCCTTAATATGATTTTTAAAACTACCAAAAGTAATGTTTAAAACTGAAGGAGAAAGAATACTACATGATGAAAAACTTACAATGTAATCATCTTTCATAGTACATGCATATGAAGTGGAAGGTAATTTATTCAATCCTTTGTCATTTTGCATTTGTGCCAAGAGATCATCCTTGGCCTACAACTCAGATTTCAAGTGAGCAATATCCTCATCTAAGGAGTACAACCGATCTCTTAGGAAAGAATTATCTTCCTAAATCTATTATTTAATCACTTGAAGCTCATCAAGCCTTTCTCTTTTCAAGGATTGATATCAAATCCACACAATTAGATGATATCCCAACACACTAACTACTCTGATACCAAACTTTATCCATAAATTCTACACTAATTTTCATGCACAAAAAAGTCTATAATGGATACTTTTGTCAAACACTCATTTTCCTGATATACTCAAAAGAATTATAAAAAGTTTGACCTTTTCAATGGTTTATCTCAAAACGTGAAGTGATCAATTCTCTATTAAGTTGTTATATTTATCTGGTTATGAATTCAATAGTGATTAATAAACAAGATTAATCAAAATGCAAAAAAAAAAAATGTAATCAAAAGTACTCACGATAGTCAAATTGATAACAAAGTTCACCCACTACTCAGGCTATGTCTCTAGATCTGCTTAAAACATGAACAATTATATTTCCATGAATTGTAATTACATGGCCAAAATATTATAATTATCAAATGGACACTTTAAGATTGCAAAGCTTAGCAACAGACCTTTGAAAAGTCCAAGTATCCATGGACAAACTTTCTGCCTTCCTATCATGAAAGCAATTTCATATTCCTAAAGTTTTCCACCAAAATTATCCTTAAAGGCTTTAAAATTTGGCTCAAATTAACTCAAATCAAGAAAATACAAATATGAATGGAACCATCTTGGAGTTTAGAATAACTCTCTAGTTTACTCTAAAGTCTAAAAAGCTCTCTAAGTCCTTCAAAACTTAGGATATATGCAGACTAGTCTCTATATTGGCCTTACATAATTTTTAAATATTCAATTTGAGGAATTAAAAATTGCATCAAATGAACTTAAATCTAGACACTTAGTATATGGTTGGAATCATCTCTATCTTTGGTTCTTGGCTCTCGGTTCTCAGCACTCAGCTCTTCGGCCCTTGCTCTCAGCTCTTGGCTCTCGGCTCTTCGGCTTTGACTCTTCAGCTCTAATGAGAGATTCAAAACTTTTTGAATTAATTTAAATTCACCTCTATCCCATTTATATACTTTTTACTGGTCCACTTTTTTTGATTGGGATGATTATCCACAATCTATTTTAATAAATTTTATAATTATCCCATACTTGATTTTTATGGGATTTTAAATTATCTATTAAATTTAAAAATATGGGGTGATAATTATTCCCCAATTTATTATGGTTTAAATTTATCCCCATTTACTAAGGTGTAATTTACAAATATTAATGACTTGGGTAGAGCCATATTGCCACATCACTTTATTGCCATGTCATCAGGCTTGACCATAACTTTGACTGGTCATAACTTGCACATATGGAATCCATTTTTTGAACCATAAAATGTGTCAAAAATCTCTAAATGATATATAAACCATGTAAATGGTTCATAAACAATTTAAAGATCATTAATTTTTCTATTTTTACTAGTGTTGATCACCTATTGACTACTATTGACTGGAACTTTGATAGGCTATATAAGGAGCAAATGAGCTCTATTTTTAGAGTTTTGCATATTTTTAAAAATCTCTTACTAATTCTTATGAAATGGTACAAGTCTTAGTATTATTTGATAAATTTTACAAAATTATCTCTAGATAAATGGTATATAACTTAAATCTTTTACAAGAAAAAATGAAACAAGAATCAAAAGGCATGGTTAATATCCTCGACTCCAACCCTAACCAAATATTTTCCAACATCCTCGATAGTATTCCAAACTTGAGTAACTTTTGAACCTAAACAAACCAGCTACTATTATAAATTTACATGATAAACATAGCCATAGGGTCCAAAGCATAAGGCCCAAAAAACTAGAATCTAAACAAATAAAAAAAATTCATTGCAAAGACCATTGTTTCAACTAAATATATCCCCAAACCATCTAATCCAAAACCAAAAGTCTATATTTTAGGGACAACTCAAGATAATAATACCTTGTAATTGATATATATATATATATATATATATATATATATATATATATCTCTGTGTGTGTGTGCGTGTATATATATATAAATATATATATATATATATATATATATATATATATATGTGTGTGTGTATATATATATATGTATATATATATGTATATATATATATGTATATATATATGTATATATATATATGTATATATATATATATATATATATATGTATATATATATATATATATATATAAGTTTTAAAGTAGTTCCACCAATTGCCTATAAAAATGTCCTTATATAAACTTATCCAAAATTCCCCATAATACTATCAAGGTATGATAGAGGCACTACAATCCATCCAAGTACAACCAGATAAACCTCAACCTTTGTTAGATTTTATAATATCTTTACAAACATCCTCATTCATTATTTTCCATGATTCCAAAGCGTCCTCACTACAACCTAAAGACCAAGACTTGCCTTTATTCATTATTACTTAAGTTGATCAAATAAAGATCAAAATGGTCATGATTAAAAATGGGGCCAAAATAAACATTATCTCATCACATTCTTTCAAATAACTCTAGTTACTATAAATTTTTATATCCCAATTTCTATATATTTTGAGAGCCTTTAATGAAATGATAACTCTTATGTTAGGTACACTCATCTTCCCTATCTAAGTTGGTACAATACTCTCCTTGATCTATTTTACATGGTAGAAGGATAATTTCAATATAAAACCCTACTAGGATATCTTTGGATCCATATTATGCATTGTGTCCCATATAACCTACATCAATACCTCAAGTACAAGTACAAAGAAAAAATCCACATTGTCCTAACAAATCCTCATTCATTCAAAATGTTTAATTTAACCTATTGACATAGTGATGACTTAATCCCTTTAAAATACTTAACCCCATCATCATCAATCAAGGAATAATTAATTGAAATAATATCCTCATCCTACATTTATAATGATTCCTTCAAATCCATGATTAAATATATCTAATTGGGGGAATATCATCTATTAACATTTAACACCCTACCTATCCCATAGGAATATTGATGATTAGATAAAAAACCTTTATATTATCCTAACCTTAGACATGTCATACCTTTTATTATTCATCACATTCATACCCATTTAATCTACGGATGTATCTATCAATCCCATTTTTATCATGAAAATCAATATAGTATAAAACCATTTTACTCAAGTTTCTCTTTCCTTGATAAGGCACACTTTGCATAAACTTATTTATAGTGATGTTCTTGGAAGGGATTCAACATAGGATATTATGATCAAGGAATGCATGAGGTCACATTGAGTGATCATATAAAACCACATGAAAACATGATTTGGGTCTCAAAAAACCCCTTCAAGCATCTCACAATCCACATCTTCATGTCAACACCATGTCATCACTATATGACACTGGTTTGATATAAATGAAGACCCATTGTCATCATGACCTAACTCCCCTTAAAAAATCATTGACATCATATACATCCTACCTAACATTTTTTTTATTTATAATTTTAACCTAGGACTACTCATGTATCAATATAATAATTAAACTAGATTTATTCCCTTAACTATCCATGACATGATAGAGAAAAATTATCCATCAATTTTGATTCTTCAATGTCAATATGATGACTCTATCTTAACATATTTTGGATTAAGAGATACATAATTACAAAAATCCTTTCTATCTAAAACTCTTAGTCTCTTAAACAAAGTCACCATCGATGTTAATATCTAGACATGAAAAGTCCCACAAAATATCAATTTAGTCAATCCTTAGATTCCAAAAAATACCATGATTTCACTACATCTTTTCTTACCATATCTAGGCTTTTACTTGGTCTTACAAGGACATGATAGGTATCAAACCAATTATAGTTGTCCATAACATCATCACCATCCCTGAAGCTAAACTAGTAAATCAAAAACTTTGAAAAATGCACCTACATTTGGAATTTATAGTCAAGGAAGAAATACAACATCTTATATTGATTAATTTCATTCAACCTATTTATTACCCTCAATAGGTGTCTAATATTATAATGGTTATAAAACCATCCAAGGATTTACACCTCTATACTGATTTTTGTGACCTAAATCTATCTTGTCCTAAAGATGATTTTCCTATACATTGTTATGTACCTAGGGATATGATATATATATATATATATATATATATATATATATATATATCATATCCCTAGGTACATATCATACCTAATATCTATCATCTTATATACCTCACAGCTGGCCATGAGATGTTATCTCTCATAGGTGGATTCTCTAAGTATAATCAAATTATTATTTACCTTAAATACCAGTAAAAAAATTCCTTATTACCCTATGGGGAACTTTATATTAAAGGGTCATTTAATATGGTTTAAAAATGTGTGAATAACCTAACAATGCACCATGACCTACATATTTCATGACCTAATCCACAATGTTTTTGAAGATTATGTGCATGGTCACCTCAAACAATTCAAACTTTGTAGGGACCATCTCTCTATTCTCAAGATAATCCTTACTCATCTAATCAAATACCAAGTTGTTCTCAATCCCCCACAAGTGTGTTTTTTGGGTCTTTTTAGGCAATCTCTTAGGTTTTATTATCTCCATCTAGGGAATCAAATTTAATCTAGCTAAAATTAAGGACATTTTATAAATGCCATCCCCATCTAATCTTAAGTAGCTTTGTACTCTACAATGGAAATTATAGTATATTCGATGCTTTATTTCATATTTTTTAGATCGATGTTAGCCCTTCCATCACCTTATTAAGAAAGATGCCTAGTTCCTATGGGATGAAAATTATTAAAAGTCCTTTCATACTCTTAAGAGATATATTCTTTATCCTCTTGTCCTTGTTCCCCCTGATGAGGATAAACCATTTTACTTATACATCTAGATTATATATCATGCCTTAGGTGCCAAGATTACCTATTGAGATGAGAAACATAGAGAGCAATCAATTTATTACATAGGTCACACTCTCATTGAGTATGAGACTCGTTACATGAATATATAAAAACTATGTTTTTCCTTAGTCTTTGTAACATCTAAGCTCCATCATTATTTACTTAATCATAAAACATATGTAATTACTAACACCAATCCTCTTAATTACTTATATTTAAAACCATATTAGAATCAATGAATGGAGAGGTGGCTTATTATCCTCGCTAAATTTGACCTTGATTTATTCCACCAAAAATCAATCAAGGGATAAATCATTGTAGACCAGTTGGTAAACGAACCTTTTGCTAATAATCAACTATTTAAATGTGAATTTACTGATGAATCTTTAACATCCTTGTCTCATATAGATACAAAATATCAAATGACCTTTTTATATGATGGATATAAATTTTAATGTGGGGGGTTGGCATAATTGTTTTAATACTGAAAAAAGGTCCCCCTATGCCATTATCTTTTAAAATCAATTTTGATTTCACCAATAATATGGTAGAATACAAATCCCTAATTATAGGCCTCAAAATTGCTTTATCCTTAAAAATCAAAATTCTTAATATTTATGGGGATTCTCAACTAGTGGGTAATCAAATAAATGACATATATTAATGTAAAAATGATATTTTCCAAAAATACAAAATCTTGGCAAACTAATTATTGGTACCATTTGATCACTATATCATTCAAACCATTCCAAAATTAACTAAATTTTTTATTGATAACATGTCTTCTCTAGCCTTTTTCATCCCATCATCCTCTCAAGAATCTAATTTTTTTATTCTTATTCACAAATTCATCCAACCTTATTATACTAACATTGATCTTCCATCTCTCCATAATATGGAAGAAAGGCAATCAGAACCATGGTATGTGTAGATATATGATTATATTTATCTAGGTCTAATTCCTCGTAACATTTTTAAAAATGTTAAACATGAATTCCAAAAATGTAATAATAATTATAGCATACTAGGGTAATTTTATATAAATGAGGTTTTTATGTCTTTCTTCTTTGATGCCTCCAAGGTTTAGAAGCAACCCTATCAATCAAAGAAACACATGATGGAATATGTGGAGGACATTTTAGTGGCCTAACTATTGCTAAAATAATTATATGTTTAGGTTATTATTGTCCCACCTTAAATCAAGATTATAATTAATACATTAATAAAATTCCCTAAATGTCAACAACACACAAACGTATCACATGTCCCTAGTCATACTTTGCAAGTGAATAAAGACTTTTGTTTGTTCTCTTAATGTAAGTTAGATATCATTGGTTAGATTAACCCTAAATCTTTCCAATGACACAAATTTATCATTATCACTAAAAAATATTTTAAAAAATGGGTAGAAGTTGTTCCTCTTATTTTAACTAAGGTAGACAAAATTATTGATTTCATCCACCATCACATTATTTGTCATTTCATAATTCCTCATAGGATCATCATAGACAATGGAAAATAATTAAAGAATAAGAGAGTCCAATAACTTTGTGATTATTTTAGTATCACACTTGGTTTAATATGCTCCATATTATCCACAACAAAATGGATAAGTCGAATATTCAAAGAAAACTCTCAATAAAATCCTAGCTAAGGTGGTCAATACAACTAGGAAAGATTGGAATATCCAAATCCATTTTTTTCTATGGACATATCAAATGAGTGAAATAGGTGCCACCCTATTTTATTTGGTCTATAACATAGAGGTAATTATTCCTTTATAAATTCAAATCCATTATCTTTAAATTTCACTTAAGGACATCATTTTTTAATAAGACTACTGTCAAGAAAGACTAGCCCAACTAGAACTATTAGATGAACATTGAACAACAACATTTGACCACCTACACATTTATTAGGAAATAATAAACCATGCATATAATAAAAATTTAAAAGAATGAGAATTTAACATGTTATAAATATGTAAAGGATTAAATGAGGAAAACTTTATCCAGATTACTTTGGACCATATATTATTACTCATAAATATGGATATGGGGCATATCACTTAGCCTCTCTTAAGGGAAAACCAAAACATGAGCCTCTTAATGCTTTACATCTACATCATTTTGATTTTTAATAATACTTTAGTGTCCATAATCAACATGAGTTTTCCCTTTGGCCAAAATCCATATCCTAAAAATCATATTATTATCCCCAAAAATACCCAATAATGATATAGAATCATGTGCTTATCTAATAGAATACCTATCTTATCCTTGAATATGAACACCATGGATCTTTTCATGTCATGTTTTGATTGGATAAGCTCCACCTATATCTAGAAGGATCCCTGAATCATTATTTCCCCAATCCCTCACATTGGTTAGGTAAAGCTTTTTTAGGATTAAAATACCACCATGTGTAATCACTTTGTCATTTGAAACATTATAACTTGGGTCACCCTAAGCTAATCCATGACAAAAATTCAAGTTGAGAACAATATAAGAATTAATAAAAGGGTGAACACATAGATTTATCCCTTGAAGGAAATTTTTCCATGTAAATACAAAAACATTTCAAAAAATATAGACCATTCCCTTGAAGGATGGATTTTTAAATGTGTATATTACAAGAGAAACTTCCCATATTTATTAGTTTTATATCAAAAATAATGTACATAAAAATATTTGAATTCAAAATTGAAAATAACCCCATAAAATATTCTTTTATTGATCATCTTTCTTAAATTCTTAAACTTTTGGCATCGATCAGTCTACATAATACATGGATTAGCTCAAAAAAGTGTTCTAAGATCATTAATACAAAAAGACTTAGTTTCCATACAAAGGGAAGGGTATATACTCCTAAATTAATCCTAAAACTAGAATCATGTGAAGGATAGTTCATCTATATTTCTTAAAAACTTAGTTGTAATATGGTTATTAAAATCCTATTAACTCTGAATAAAGGATGCATATGCAGATAATATAAAATACATATCTCTGGTTATGAGTTAAGTCAATATATGAGTTAAGAACCTCTTTTAATCCTTTATTAACAATAATAATCAATTAATCATAATTAATATCCAATATTAGATAAAAATAAAATATTGCATCACCCAAAAAATGTAAAAAATATATACATTTACATACCATCATCCATCAAAATTAATGCAATGTAACATCATAATCATGATCCATAATCATCTACAACATTAAGGTATGACATAAGCATAATCTAATCAATAACATAACCATATGACAAAGTAACACATTCTCATAATCATCATCAATGCTCATATGCATGTAAATAAAGTATGTACATCATCAAAGTATCATAAAAAATCACATAAATAATATAGTCCTCTGATCAATAAAACTAAGTAGTAAACTCTAGGAGGCTCAAATAAATACCCCAACATCTTCCATCTCCTCCCCCATCTACCCTTGTCTTCACCATCCCTACCCCATGCCATACTACCCATACTAACTGACATAGTTGGTGTCTGGCGTAAGGTTCTACCCTAACCAATAATCTAAGTCACATATCATGGCACCTTTGAAAGGCTCTCTTCCATGATCTAGTTATAATATCATAGTTCTACTAACATATCTTGATACCTATCCATAGTCACCATCCTCGATAGTCCCATCCCTATACCTTATGTTCCTCCCCCACTTATCCATGATGTTTTCACCTTGACCAACCACCTAATAGTATATCCTTCTGACTCTAGTATCTATCTCAATCATAGATCCCCTAATCATAACTATCCTATAATTATATAAATTATACCTACAAAGTGGCACACTATGCCCTCAATTCAACCCTCTCAATACTAATTTATGTACATCCACCTCCTCTATAGGACCCTCCTCCCCTCTTCTCTCCTTGGCATTTACTATCTCCTCATCCTCCCCCTCTTGCTATGGATGCACTACCCTCCCTCATCTAGATCATATCTGATCTCCCCACCACAAAATAATGTCTGTGTATATTTGGAATCATCCACATCTATCCCAACCACCTCTTCCTTTATTAGTTGTTGTATACTTATAAAATGAGCCTCTAAAAAATCCACCTCATAATCCTCTTATCTTTATAACTGTGGTGCATATGGTATATCCTATGTCAATCCAAATTGTCTCCTCACCCTCTAAAACTAAAATAACTCTAAATGATCCAATTTTTTCCCCCATAACCATCTATCCTATTATCATACCACTAGCTCTTGCTACTCCTTAGGACAAAAAGGAAATCTCACACATGGTCTCCATAATGCATCCCCCTCATGTAACCCATACATAACTCATATATAATAATATAAATAACATACAACCCCATTGCTACATGGTCTTACCAAATCATCCTTTCATTAAATGAATCCTACACTATAATACGTCTAGTGCCATCTCATCCAGGGAATCCCTAGTGGTTACACTACTCCAATGTGCTCATATGCACAACACTATAATACAAATATAATATCTAAAACAAATGTGTACCCTATCTACCATCCCCATTATTAAATTTATACCTATTTTAAGAGTGTAGGTGCCCAAGTAGAAACTGTACAATGCTCTATCATATCTTCCACTTCCCCTGTCAAACTCTAAGGAAACCTCTCTCCTCTAAAATCTTGTAGCTTATAGCAAGAGATCACCAACATCATCATAATCATCACTAGTCTCCCCTCTGTATCTTGCTCATATTACACCTCCAATGTAAACCCCATTTTAATAAAGTTGATGTCTATTACATCCTCATCATATAACCATATCAAATCCTCAATGTGTCACATATCATCAACTTGTGTAATCACTACCCCTATATCGATAGTCATAAGATCCTATAAATGTCTTCCATTGTAAGGGTCATCTCCCTGATTGGCAACTAGAAGGCTCTTGTCTCTATATCCCATCACCTTAGTAATTCTACCACTAGTCCTACAATTGACAAATTTTGACCTTGTAGGTCAAATTGGGACCCCTATATGTAAAAAATTGATTTTTAGATGTTATGGGTTTGATATATATGTCTTAAGGTGTATTATATGCCTTTTAGTGTTATTTCATGTTACATTAGCCTTAGTCATTAGTAATATTAGTCCTTATATCATTTTGAGTCATTTTGGGGTCAAAATAGGGCATTAAATGAGTTATGCACCCCCTAGGGAAGTGTGAAGGTATAATAAGGGTGATGTCATGTGGCATGTGTCCTAATATGCCTTAATCAACTATTCATAATTGAAAGTGATAGGTCCTTTAGAAGAAAGAGTATTTTTTTTTAGAAAAGAGAAGAGTTTGACACTTGTATGAACTATGAGAAAATTTTAAATGTGGGATAAGGTTGTAATATGAATCTTCATCTTATTCAAACTCATCTTAGTGCTTCACATTATTTTCAAGTTCCAAAAAATTCCCAAAACCATTCTTATCCTTTCTTTCCCTTTTAGACATGCAAAATTGATTAACAAGTTCATGCTTGGTATAGTCATTTGGAGAAATTTCAAGTCAAAAACCTTTTGGAGGTGGTAGTACACCCGGAGAGATTCATTTCCATAATAGTATTTTGAATAATGATGGCCTTTACTTTATGAACCATCCTCATGAAGTTAGCATATGCTTACAAATATATGAACCCTACAGGTTTTTCTCTTGCTTGGATTATTCTATATAATCCAATTATTATTTTTGTTTTCAAATTATTTTGGATTCTATGTCTAATGCTCCTTATGCTTGGTTTAGTGTTTTAATGTTTTTTTATGGGGAAATGATTTGAGGTGTGTAGACTGGTCTTATTTGGGATGACATGCCTCTTTTCATCATTTCTAGATCTTCATGCTTTATCAATGACTTTAGAGGGTTGTGATAGGTCCTTATCCATGTTTTCAATGTGTTATTTATTCCCTTTACCTTCTAAAGTTAATTTTTATAAAACATACTCCATGAAGGTGTAGTTATAAAACATCATGTAGTTAGTTTACTTAAAGACTATCATACATAGTCAATTTTTGAGCTATGTAGAGTTGTAGATCATGTACATGGAGTAATAATTATGGTCTTGAAATCTTGGATACATTACCATAGTATATTAAATCAAGTAAAATTATTTCACTTACATTAAGAGAGATTGTCCTAGTCAACACAGTCATCTACATTTTTAGTATGCCATTGATATGTGCCTACAAGATTTTTCAAATGTTGAAACATGGTATAGAATCTCTCATCAATATTTTTAGATCATGATATATTGTTTTATCCCTTTTAAATATCATGGAGATGGTTATATGGGAAAATTCTTGAAGTCACTGCCATTACACCATCATTGTCTACAAGTAGCTTAACATGCACCTACAGGTGCCCTCATAGGACCAAGCATGTTTAAAGGAGAATTTAAGCTAATAAGGGACCTAATAATGGAAATATTTTATTTAAAATATTTTATATAAACTTAAAATCTCTTAAAATGTCAAATATAATGCATTTTCTACCAACTCATTCTCCCCACTACTTGTACAAGAAAATATGCACTTACAAGTGGTTTAACGGAGGGATTAGGTGTCATTTGAAGTGTTGAGGAACATAATGGAAATTTTTTTAAAGTTATAACATGTTAAAATGATCATAACATACATACCAATAATGATATACTACTAAACAAAGTTGAAAATCACCTTCAAAGCAATGACTATGTGTTTGAAGACTCTTTTCCCTAAAAATGCAAAATAGAGGTCTAGGTCTTTTTGTCAAGACCATGAAATAGGGTTATCAAAGGTCTTAATGCATCTTGGGGATAAAAAATTATTGTATTCACATTTTATAATGACTTTAAAAAGTTTGGTTTAAATAATACTAGTGGAGGATGGTGGTTATAATGTCTAAAGTTGTATTTTAATGCACTAATTTCAAGTAATAATCACATACAAATTTGAACTCAAGGAAACCTTTTTTAACCAAGTTTGCAATAGTAGACCATGAAAACATATGGGAATGGTTGAAAATATTTCAAGTGACATATATTATCTAAAATATCATCATAAGGATATGATAAGCAGTTTTTTATTTCCCATTTATACCTATAGGTCCTCTTTTCACCACAAACGTAACCTACATCCAGAGGTCATTTTATATATCACCTATAGTAAGGGATTAAACATGAAACTAGAAATTTTTGTTATGAATTATGATTTAAATTGTTTCAAATAATCCAAATGTAATGTGATACATGCTCCAAGATTTATTCTCACCCATAAGCCTCTACTTGCTCTAATACAATCAACTGTAGTTGAATGTAGGTAGTAGTGGGCTAGGAGGTGAAGTCTGAGTGTTGGTATAGCACAAGGATGAGGAAAATAGGTACAAAAAAGTTTAAAATGACTATAAGTTATTAATTTATTCTCATTCAATGTTTTAAAATTATAAACTATACAAGATTTTCTATAGATGACCCCCCCTCACAAGCAAAAGTCACAGTCTACTATAATTGAGAATGACAGTGGGCAAGTTTGGTGATTTTGAGCACAAGAAGTCCATAAAGGTTAGATATAAGTTTAAAACCAATTTAAATTATGTTATTATATTATAAATGTTCCTATAAGCATTTAATTCAATATTTAACTATGTAATATACCTATAGGTATCCCCTCTAAGGCAAAAGCATAGTCAAGATTTTATATAAACAATCTGGACTAGACAAGTGTATAGAGAGGTGTGTATAAGAATAAGGTGATGGAATGAATTGGAAAACCTTTTTTAAGGTTTTATATCATTAATAAAATATAATACAACATAAATCATGTAGATATAAGGGTCTTAAATCATGCATACACAATCCACATCAAAACATTGTGCACAGTCACCATTTTACACTATATATCTTGCATTTTAAAAAAAATAGGGGTATATTGACATATTAAAGGGTTAAAAATTGGTATAGATAAAATATATTCCTTTATTAATCCCATAAAATATTCACCTTTATTTAATTAAATATGGTACTACCCTTTGTTTTATCTCAGATAGAGGGCACTTCTTTGTAAATGAAACTTGTAGTCTTGGAAAAGATGGGTATGAAGAGTAAACTAGAATATATATGGAACATTAAATAATGTTTTATAGGTCTAAATACACCTAATAAAATAATATAAATATGTCACAAAAGGGATAAAATAAATAGGATGGTCTAAGACACCAAGGTTACAATCAAGACCTTTAGGTAGGGTTTTGGCCTAAGGTCCAAATGAAACATCAAATTCAATTATATCATGAGATGAGAATTAAAAAATATTGGAGAATACTTTTTGAGTAAATAAATATATTATAAATCTTTTATATTTCTTGAAAAACTACAAGGAAACTATTTCTTCCCAAAGGCAACATCAGGCCTATGTAGATGAAAGGAAAAGTTGATAGGGTAAGTTTGAATGCTCATATATCTCTTGATGCTTTACATGGGGACCTAAAAAGATTGTATAAGTTTTAAATGGTCATATAATTTGTTCTAGTGATATTTTTTTGCATCTTAAATGTTATAACTTTATGAAGAAACCTTAAGAGGTTAAAATAGGCTAAAACCCTCATAAACCCTTAGTCTAGACCTAGGGAAGGAAATGAAGGAGATAGTGCATCAAAATGGACCAGTTTGACCATAAAATTTATTGAAGGTTTTATAATAATCTCTTAATATCCTCCCCATTTTTTTGTATTATACATAATTATATGGATAGGGTACAAAATAGGGTACTTTTTTACTATTTCATGTGTTTTAAAGGTTATAGAAAGAGTCTAAAGATGAAATAAAGTTTGGGAGGAATATATATACTTTAAATAATTCACTATGTTCATTTAATTCCTTTAAAACACTCCTAAGTGTTCAAATAATAGCTCTCATCTCAGCCAATCAAAACTAGCATAGTGAACATAATGGTGAGAAGTGTGAAAACTTCAAATAGATGTCCCTTTAATGTGTGCATGATGCCTATGAGGCCATAAGGGTCTTGAAAAGTTTAATACACTAAATTTTACTAATTTTCATGGAAAAATTATGCTTTTTGGAATCCAAGTGTTTAAGGTGTGTGGAAGAGGAGTTTTTTAGACTACAATCAGTGATGGCTCATTTACAGATGATTCTAGATGATCAAGACTATAGCCAATGCATGGAGAGGAATTTTTGAATCCCTTAACCTTCACTAAAATAATTATACCTATCCATAATTATTTTTTGGATTTTCAAATAGGAATAAATCATGAAGGTAGTTTTCTAAGCCAACAAAGGGAATTTTATGCCACTTTTCATGAGTTTCATGACTTAGATGGACATTTGTGCTTCCTAAACTTGCATGGTTTCTTTAATATATTTTTATATTGAATATTTAACTCCTTTTCTCATATTTACAAGTGTCCTTGTGACCTTTGTAATTCTCTCTTCTTCTCTCACTCTCAAGTTCTACAAGAACTAGCCATTTTGGCCTTTGTAACTTATGTTCCACCTAAGTATGATGAAGCCCTGCTCATTTGCATATTAATTGATAAATAAGAAATTTTTACCTCTTCCATCTTTTTTCATAGTGTGTTCACTTGGATGATTGATTTTATTAGTGATGACTTGTTATTTCCTTAGCATTGTTGTTTCATTCTCTCACCTATTTGCAGTTGGAAAACTTCTTCTTGTAGGGCATGTGAAGTGTTCTAGGAAGTGTCAAGGTTGAGTGAGCTATTATATTCACTAATTCCATTCAAGGATTATTTTATAGTCCTCCTATCCTAAACATTCATCCATAACCTCATAATGTAATATTGATGTGACAATATGCAGATTGGAGAAGTGTATGTTTGGTTAGTCTCTTGGTTTCATGTGTAACATGTAGCTGGTTGGAAGTCATAAACTTATTTGGTGTATCACCTCCCTTTGGATAGTTTTATTTTATTTTTCTCTCTCCCTTCCCCCCCCCCAAATTTTAGGTGATTTAGTGATCCAAAGTGGTACATCAAGGGAGCTAGCCCTATCTAGAGATTCACCTTATCCTTAGGATACCCACAAGCCTAGATATGTTTCAATTGTGCCAATTGGATGAAGAGATATGAGACGTGTCCTCAATGGGTGAAAATCCAAGTGACAACACCTATATCTCTATTAATCCTCTGATAATAATGTAATACCTTAATACTAAAGGCATCCCTATGGTCCTAGTCTTTGTCACTTATAACATCCCGTAACTTCTCCAATAATGGTGGTACTTAAGATCACATTTTCAATATATCTCTTTCTTGTAAAAGCATAAATTAGTAACATATTAATTATACCTATATCCTAACATCTACAACATATCATTATCTATTCATTCAAATAAATGAATATCCCTATATATTTAATCATGATCCATCTCAGTTGATGTCAATCTCAATACCAATCATCAATGATTGTATCTAATATGAGCTCCATCACATGGCCCCTTCTATATGTATAAAAATATAAATATAATAATAATAATAATAATTACATCCCTTACCTCTCCACATTACCTCTATCTCATTCATCTACTTCCACTCACATCTATGACCATGTGTCATCTCTTTATCTCGTAGATCAAGTGATCAATTGTACAAATTTACAAATGAGCCTTTACAATTATAGGCCACACTATATAGTATTTTTCTCAATAAATGATTTATAGAATTATTAGAAATTCTTATGATCGATGTTGATCCTATAAAAGTCATTAATGATCTCCTTATATTGTCATCAATCCTTTAATGTACATTATTTGGACCCATTTCCATGCACATCCTCTTATTTGTAGGTTCTAAAATTTTCCCCATTCACTTAAACTATTTTATACAATACCCTATGTTTGTGGATGTAACACACCATTTGTCTCATAGCCTACAAAGGCATACATTATATTGGAAATGTATCTCCTATGGATCCCAAGATTGTACTTCACCATGTGAATAATTATCTATAGGTCATTTTATCTACCCAAGTATCACCCTTCTTGAGGAAGACTATTCAAACCCTACCCAACCCTAGACTAAAATGGGATTGATTTATAAGCTATAGGTTACCTTTTATCTAGGCTAAACCTGTAGTTTTATGTGGCAAGCTCCCTTGATTTATCAACTTCACTTCTCTTCTAAGACCTAAATTTTTTGGTATGAAAATGGTGATAAAATTACATAATGAAATCTACACTAAAGAGTGGTGATGCACCTATAAAATCTTTCATCCACTCAACTTTTGACTCTTAACACACTTGTGGACAATGATAAAGCTAACACACTACCTTCATTGGATTCCAAACAATAATGTTTCACCTAGAGATTAGATTTAATGACTAAAATAAGAGGGGAATGAGAATAAGTCCTGACTCAAGGCACTTCAAATCAAACATCCACTTCAAGTTTGAGCCATCAACACCATGACACACTAGATGACCTATAATGAAAGCTTGTTAGTATTTAGGTGAAACTTGGACTTGAAAAAGGGAATGTTACACCACTGTTTCATATCACAAGTATGACCACACCATGTATTAATTAATAATTAGCTACAATTATTCTATTCATTAATCTATGAGGTCTACAAGTACAAATATTGGTAGAGTTTTCTTATATTATCCTAAGGGATATAATATAAGGCCTAAATCCCTAAATATATAGCAAATAAAAAGAGAAATGAGGATAAAAATGGAATGGAAAAGTGGAAAAGGGGTCATAAATGACCATAGTCAACTCATACATCAATTTCATTAGTTACAAATAACCTTTCTTTTAACTCCTCATGCGTTAGTGCTTTCAATAATTCCTTGAATTAGATGTTAGAATTGAAATAAGGTGGTGGAGGGTATGGTTAAATTTTTAAACACTCTATCAAGGCATGTTATGACCCTGTTTAGTTAAGTAATTCCTTTTCTTAGTAGTTACAACATGAATATGGTATAATTAGGCCATAATAATCATGTAACAACCCATACTCCTCTAAAGCAAATTGACAAAGTTAAGAAACTACCTTATCCCTCTATTATATCTATGAAATATTTACTGATTTCCCTTCAAGGGTTAGATACTAGGCATAACATCTTTTCATTAACTCATTCCATTATCCCTTCAACTCTAATTTTGAGCTCTTTTATTGACTAGATAGGCCAAATAGGACAATTAAGCCTAATTATTGATGTTTATTATCCATGAGAGACCATATTAAACCTTATAAACCTATGATAACATGGTATTCATACCTATAAAAACATCTAATACCATGGCATAAGACCTTTTGATCAAATAATACATATAATTTTGTCATAGTGGTTGACTAAGTCACGATGTCATCCAAATCTACAGATTGGCACTTTAGAAGTGAGTTGTAGAGATTTTACCATGAATAAACATGGGAATATTATTATTTTAGAAGGTGTAAAAAGTATAAAAACTCCCCCTCCAATAGTTTTAATCTTCCCAAATAGTTTTGTACCCTCATTTATGCTCAAAATTTTGTAAAAGTGTAGATTTATGACACTTCTATACTTTTTACGTACAACTCAAATACATGTGTGAAGTAATATCTATATATAATTGACATTATAAGTGTTTTTTAGTTAATTATAGGGTGATATGATACCAAAACATCAATATTTTTGAAATTGGGGTTGTTTAGGGTTTTAAGAAGGTTTTGGGTTTCAAGTACTCTTATCAATGATTCATAGAGTATAGACCCCTAAACTAAAAAAACCTACCATGTATTCTAGGTATATTGACCCCATAAAATTCCCTAAGGAGATTGGATCCCTATTCAAATATTGCATCAAGATGGGTATGTAGAGAAGCTATTTTGTCTTCTTCTGCAAGTAGATTTAATAGGCTATCATTCTTAACCATTGTTCATAAAAGTGTGCCCCTTATTCCTAATAAATATTCCATGAATTTAAGTTAAATAGGGGCACCTATAATATCCTATTATAATTTTCTTATAATCCTTTTGAGGTGAAATATATGAGCATCCAAAGTGTTGGTTCAAACTAGTTATGTAGGACTATGAGCTCGAATTAATATTCTAAGGATAAATAGATATTTTTGTGTTATTACCTAATTGTAACCTTATATATATGAATTGATTAATTATACCACACCTCTTCATGTTGTCACACTATCTTAGGAGAGTCTGAGATTGACTTCATGTAATGGTGGAGCTTCTAGTCTTCAAGACTAGTTTTAGGCTTAATAGGCCTTAATTGGGCTTCAGGGGTCTGAAATGTATGTTATTTCTTTAGATACCCAATATTATCACAAAACACTATTTTCACATATTCTCATATTAATCAACTACCCTAACTACTCAAGATACCCTTCTACCTTCATTACTCCAAGTGTTGCCTATAGGTTCTTTGCCAATCTAAGTGTTTGGGTGAAGGCAAAGCTCTAAAATATATTTCTAATTTAGTGTCATTATTATGGAGGATTATAAATATATTCATTATCATATAGTTAATCACATCCTTATTGCCAATTCTCTATTCAATGCAATCCCTGCATACTACACACAATTAGCTCAGGTTTTATGCATAGTAAGGTTATGAAACCTTGAGGTCTTGATCAATAAAACCCCTACCTTATCTAAATATTATGAAACATTGAAAAACTTATTATTATTCCCTTATCTCCTTAGTAAATTATTAAATAAATCAAAAGGTCTACAGTCCAACACATGCATGTTCAAGTATGCATTAGGACATTGTAGGTATGCTTGAATTGTTATCCCTCAAGGGAATTTTAACTTAATACATGAGTGTTATCACCTCAGAGTGTATGAAAACCATTATTTGATATCCCTAATTACCTCAACAACATTTAAGGAATAAAAACTCTCTGTCATGGCTCCAAAACTTTAAATAGTGCACCTAGCCTCATCATAGATTGTTAAGAGACTAGGGTCTATTCTAAGATAGAATAGTAGATATATCCACTAACTATCTAACCCTTAAGATAACATTAATACCTTTAAATATTCTTAATGGTCATCTTCACCAAGTTTAATATTTTTACTAAAACTTTAAAGTCTTTATATCCTTATCTTTCTCAAAAACTATCTATATGCAGTTAACTATGCTCATAACATGTGTATAGTTATGAATATATATTTCATGGTCTATTGGGCTTGTCAAGAAAATAATCACCTCTATTAAACATTTTAAATGGTTTTATTCTTCAATCAAGCTTTAATACTCCATTTTATTTTGTTGTTTGTAGGCCACCTATAGGTAACTCTTAAGGGTTATTGACTCAGCCCATGATTCCCTTGTAAATAACTCAGTGATAGACTTGAATGTTCTTCATTATTGTCTATATTCTATATTATCTACAATGAGAGAGAGTTTATTTGGTTTATTTGATCAAGATAGACCCTAAATTTTACTCATTTATCTTGGTTTGTTGATTGATTTGGTGTTTCTTAGTCAAAATAGGGCTTATAGGTTATGGCTTGTAGGTTACTTTTGACTAGATATGCTACAACTACCTCATCAAGCCTTTGGTACCTCTGCTAACACTATTAACCATGAGATTTCATTATCAGTATTTGATTATTTATAAGACACATATAAAGCATAGGGGTAATTTGATTTCTCTTATCTCAATGAACATGATGAAAGTCATAAACTTTTAGGTCTCTTTTGTGTTTGATGTTCTTTTTCTTCCTTAGAGGTAATCACTATTAATGTTTTCCCTCCTTCTTAGTATGGACCTTTTCCACTCTTTCATTAATTTATATTTCCTCTTTTTTGAGACAAAAGAGAGATGTCAATATCCATAAACAATGTCATATGCATTCATCTTCATATATTGACTATCATAGGGGTCTAAGAGATGAGTCTCTAGGAGAGTAGGGTGATTAAATCCATTTGAAACCTCCTAATAACCTACCTCACATTCTCCTCTATTTTGTGGAGTTATTTATTATCTTCACCACACCATTTCTTGTATCCATGAATGACTCACACAATATTCCTAGAGACTCCTATATAGTAAGCTAAATGACTAGTTATAGGTGTTAGATTAGATTTATCAATAAGATGAATGGCCTACATAGATCCATCTTTCATGAACTTATGTTTTTTGGTGATTAAAAGGGAAATCTAGGTCAACTCACATAGTTTAGACTTGGGTGAAGGGTATATGGGTGGAGGAAAATGATATTAGAGTGACATGAAGGTGTAAGAACATAAATGTAGGGTTGAACATAGTAAGATGGAACTGAAAACCATGAGAAATGGTAGAGAAAAAATCATGACATGAAATGGAGCATGAGAACCATTATAATCCAATCCTATAGGTACCATAAAGACCATAATACATATACCTATGAAAACATGGTGTTTTGGAGGTAGAGACATGACATATATAGTCAAAACATAGAACCTAGAAGTCTTCAAAAAACCTTAATCTCTACCATAAAACCTTAATTTTTAGTAAGGTTGGAGTGAGATTTAGAGACAAGAAAATTGGTTTCTAGGCTTGTTGAGGCTACCATGGGGTTGAGAGGTTTGTTGAAAATAGTATGATGATGGCATACCATGACTTCAACACCTTATCTCATGTTTCTAGACTATGCTTGGAGGATCTTAAGGTATTATTCAATAGTATATTATGTTCATCACACATTGAATCTAATATTAATATGTCTCATTCATTGAAGAACTCTTTGAGATGATGAAAGGTTACTTTAAAACCTAATATTGAGCATAGAGGCATGTGAAAGTTGGATCACTCTTCTAATTTTTTAATGTTATCAATTTCTTTTGATGAGAACCTTTCAACACTCTATTCAATACTCAAACCTTTTTGTAGATTGAAGACTATGCTAGTTATATATGTTTACTAGTCCTATGATCTCACACATGTGATTCAAACACTTAAAATTCCATAAGAGGATCCTTCAATTCTTGATAAAACAAGATCACTCATTGGTTTAGTCAAACAAGCTAAAAACTCATGAAAATCATTATGTTCCATTTTGCCTTTATAGATGAAGATGGCATATAGATTTATTAATTTATTAAGGAATGTTAATAAATATTATGAAGTCAATATAAGAAAAAATTCCAATGGATGGAGGCTTACTGAGTATACTTACCTTAGTTAAGAGCTTGATCCCATATTCTCTCTCCTCTATATAATCTAAGCATAAACTTGAGAAGTTGTTTGGGTCTGCAAAATAGGTAGATGGTGTGAAGGACTAGTTTTGAGTATTTCTGACATCCTTACACCATCAAAATTTTATGAGACATCATATATGAGCCAACCTTCAACACTCAATCTCCCTTTATATAAATAAGTTCATACAGTTATATACAAGTGTAAAAAACCTCTATATTTCCACCATTTTCTCCATGTTTCAAGTTGAAAACCATAATTTTAGGGCCAAATGAGAGGGTTCACAACTTATAAAGTTTTTCCAAATGGGAAATATATAGGGGGAAGTGGAAAAGTCACAACTTGGCACATGGGTCCCATTTGACTAGTGGAAAGGTATGAATGGGTCTCAAAATGGGATTTTAGTGCCATGAAATGAATAGGGGTAGAAATGTGGCATGGGTAAGACCTATTAAATACAACTCATCAAAATAATTCCCCTTTTTAAAATTTTACAAGGCAAAATAGGGTCATATGCAATGGTTTGAGAGGTATGTAATGGTTTAGGAGGGGTGATGGAGGTTCTAAGTGGATTAGATGAGTATGTCATGGATAAGGGACTTTAACACACTATTTATATTTATGTTATGGCACCAAACAATGTTCAAACATCTTTACTAGACTCCCAAGATACCTTAAACTCCTCAAATAAGGCTAAAACCACTCATTTGGACTTTTAGGACCTTTTTATAATCATCTCTCTTATTCCAAGATCACTATGACACATAACACATCACCAAAAGACTCAAGACACTTATGAGACAAGGATTCAAGCATAAAATTATGGCACATCATCACAGTTCCCATCAGGGTTTGAAGACTCTCAAAATAGGACCAATAAGGGCATGATCCTATAAGATATCATCATGAATAGGCTAGAATGGTTGTCACTCAATTTTTTTTGATGTTAGAGATTGAAATATGGCCTATGAGGTTAAAATTTCAACAATTGTGATGACTCTTATGGGTGACCATCTTACTAGTCAAGAGAACCCAGTCATTCCTCATGACTTAAGGATGACATGATGACTCAAATAAGGTAATATGATGTGAGGACCACTTGGAATTCCAAACTAATTTTCACCAAGGACACATATTGGTCTTGAAAAAACAAAAAGACACACAAAAACAATCAAGGGAAACAAACCTAACACATAAGGACAACAAATCAAGAATCTAAATAGAAAAACAACTATCTATAACTTGTACTAATCAGTTATTAGAATAAAACAACAAACTACTAAAATAACTAACCATGAATTTGACTTCCTTCCCCTAGGATAAAATGGAAATGTCATGTGATTACTATGGCACCATAAGGTATGGTTTTTATGTATTAATTTGAGCTTAACCATGTATTGTTCATTAGATTAAGGTCCCCTTTTATAATTGGGGGTATGTGTATTCTCATGGATTCTCATGTAATCATATATACTTGATCTATCTCTAGGTGCATGAGTTGATTGGGTGAGTCAAGAACCCAATCATACTCATTAAAAAAATTCATCCTTTGCATGAACAATGCTAATTCTGCTTCAATTAAGGGTTATACCTAATTATTCCCATTAGACTCAAAGTGGTCAACTACCAAAGTATCCTTGACAAGATCCTTCTCAAGCTCTTTATGGTGTAGAGATGGAGAGTCTAAACTCAAGAAAAAGTCTTCTAAATCTTTCCAAAAAGACATTTCATCATGTCCAATAGACAAACCATAGGGGTCACTTCCATTTTTACCTTTTTTATTTTAAAATATTTTGATGATCACTTACCCCCAGCTCTTTGAATGGTTCATAGGAAATTTCTTGGTCTACTCTAGTTTTTCATCTTCATCTTCAATGGAGAAAGGTATCTCTTCAACCAACTAATGTTTTGATTCATCTTTCCTTGGTACCTCTAGACTTGCATTGCCTCTTTCAATTGAAAGAACAACATGTTATCTAACTCCATCATTTAAATCTACCAAACTGATTTATTCTATATAATTCAAGAACTCATGGTATGAGTTCTGCCAAGGATCATCTAATTGATTTTTATCCTTATTCTCAACATTAACCTCATGAAGGTTTTCTTCTTGATTATCTCCTAGAGAAATATTTTACTTGTATCTCATCTACATCATCTCCAAAATTTTGGCATTGTAGTCTCCCAACATCATCTAAGTTTTGATCATGTTCAAATCTTGATATGTTAAAATGAATATGGGTTTGAATCATAATTTATTCTTCATATACACTTTACATTTCCTCTTCAAGGTTCTCTTGAGACCGTATTGTAGCTACTTCATGGTTAAGTTATTTAATTACTACCCCTTCACTGATCAACCTTGACATATTGTCTATCATGCCTGGCTGCTCAAATTCTAATACTAATTCACTTATTTCCTCTTCAAGAGAGGAGAGGGTGGGTGGGATATACACTTCATTAGATTTATTAATTGTTTCCAAGGTATTATTCCAACTGAGGACCCTAGGAGTGTCACACTTAGAGACCATGCCTTTCTTCTTGAAAACTTTAGTTGTCTTGTCAAATTAAGATACAATTTGATTTTCATTAGTGGTTATAGCATGGAGGAATGGTTTACTTGGAGAACATGAAACACCTCTGGAAATAGATATTTTACCTTTCATTTCCTCTTGACTCTCCCTTTCAATGGCATGCATCATAAATTTTGGGTCTTTGGCCCATGAAGGTTTCCAGGCTAGTGTTATTTCAAGTGATTGAGAAGGCATGGGATATTGGAGGGGATTTTGAACACATGTACATTGATTTGAATTAAGATGATGAATAAGTAATTGGTATCCAATCTCCTTTTGTTGTTTCTAACATTATTGAAATTTGTCTCTCTCCTCCCTTAACTTCTCAATCTTTAAATGAAAATGATCATTGTTTGGTGTATTCTAATTGTAAGGAATAATATGTTGGTAGTATGATTGGTCATGAGAACAAAAAGGTTACCATGTAGGTGGAACAGGTTCATAATAAGGTTGATAGTCTTGGTAGTAGGGAGGCCCATTATAAGGCTAATAAGGGTTAGCATAATCCTCATATGGGCTATGGTAAGGCTAATATGGAGGTCAAAGATAGAATTGTACCTTAGCCTACCATAACTCCTTATATGACATATGTATCACAACATGAATATAACCAAGAACCTCCTTACCTATGCAATAATGTTTTTATGATATATCTAAGCTTGAAACTAATTGAAAATCCCTTTTAAAGATATGTGAAGCTACTTAAGTTGACTGCAAATGCTACTAATGATGTCCTTAGCTTTTATATGTCCTCCAAGGTTTTAAAATCATTCTTCAAGGCACTTGAAAGCTAGTCCCACCAAGTTTTCCATAACTATTAGCTACCTAGGTGGTACCCTTCTTAAGGAATACTATTCAAACCCTCCCTAAACTTAGACTAACATGATATTGACCTATAGGTTGTGGGTTACCTGTTGTCTAAGTAAAACCTCTAGTTTTATGGGGCTAGCTCCCCTGATTTGTCAACTTGACTTCTCTTCTGAGACCCAAATCTATTAGGATGAAAAGGGTAAATAAATTTTATAAGGAAATCGACACTAAAGTGTGGTGATGCACCTATAAAATCTTTCACCTACTCAGCTTTGGACCCTTGACACACTAGTGGACAATACATATAGTTAACACACTACCTTCAATAGTTTCTAAACAACAATGTTTCACCTAGAGATCAATTTGAATGACTAAAATAAGAATGGAATGAGAATAAGGACTAACTCAAGGCACTTATAATCAGACATCCACTTCAAGATTGAGCCAACAACACCATGACACACTAGATGACTTGCAAGGAAAGTTTGATAGTACTTAGGTGAAACTTGGACCTACAAAATGGAATGTTACACCAATTTTTCATATCACAAGTATAAATGCACTAATTACTAATTAATAAGTAGCTACAAGTGTTTTATTAATCAATCCAAGAGGTTTTCAAGTATAAAGCTTAGTAAAGTTTCGTCACACCGACCTGAGGGATATAATACAAGGCATAAATTCCTCAATATATAGTAAATCAAAAGAGAGGGGAGGATAAAAGTGGCATGGAAAATTGTAGAAAGGATCTTAAATGACCAACATGAACTCATATATTAGTTTCATTAGTTACAAATAGCCTTTATTTTAACTCCCATGCATTGGTTCCTTCAATGACTCCTTTAATGAGTTGTTAGCATTGAAATGAGGTAGAGGAGGGTATTTTTGACCTATTAAACACTCTATAAAGGCATTATATGCCCCTATTTATTTAATTAACTCCTTTCCCTAGTAGTTATAACATGAATAAGGTATAATCAGGCCATCATAATCATGTAATAAACCACACTCCTCTAAAGCAAATTAACAAAGTTAAGAAATTGCCTTATCCCTTCATGATAGCTATAAAATGTTCACTTATTTACCTTTAAGTGTCATCTACCAGACATAACATATTTTCATTAACTCATTCCATTAGCCCTTCAACACCAATTTTGATCTCCTTTGTTGACTAAATAGGCTAATTAGGCCTAATAACCTAATTGTTGATGTTGAAAATCCAAGATAGACCTAATAAAACCTTATAAACCTATGATAAAATAATATTTATACCTGAAACAACATATAATACCATGGTATAATCCCTTTTGATTAAATAACACCTACAATTTTGACATGGTAGTTGACTAGGTCACTATGCCATCCAAGTTTGCAGACTGGATCTTTAGAAGTAGGTTACATAGATGCTCCTATAAATACCCTTGGGAATATAAAGATTTTAAAATGTGTAAATTTTTTAATCCTCCCCCTCCAATAGTTTCAATATTCTCAAATAGTTATGTACCCTTATTTATGCTCAAAATCATACAAAAGTATGGATTTTTTACACTTATGTACAATTTCCATACAACTCAAATAAATAGGTGGATTAATATATGAGTTTAATTGAAATTAATTTATTTTTCATAGAATTCCAAGTTGATAGGATATCAAAACATCAATCTTTCTAAAACTAGGTCTATTTAGTGTTTTAGGTAGGTTTTGGGTGTCTAATACTCTTAGAAATGATTCATAGAGTAAAGACCCATAAAAAAAATATCCTAACATTTATTTTAGTTATATTTACCCCTTAAATTTCAATAAGGATATTGGATCCCCATGCAAAGAGTGTATTATCATGGGTATGTAGATAGGTTGACTTATTTCCTTCTATAGGTAGTTTGAATAGGATAACATTCTTAACATTTGTTCATAAAAGTGTGACCCTTATTCCCACTCAATATTATATGAATTCAAGTTACATATGGGAACCTATAATATCATATTATTATTTTTTCATAATATTTTTAAGGTGAAAGATATGAGCATCCAAAGTGATGGCTTGAGCTAGTTATGTATCACTATGAGCTTGAGTTAGTCTTCTAAGACTAAATAGATACTTTTATGTTCTTAAATTATTGTAACCTTCTCCACAATACTTAATAAATCATTCCATACCTCATAATTGTGTCACACTTTCCTGTGAGAGTTTGAGATTTCCTTTATGTGATGATGGAACTTCTAGGCCTCAAGACTAGATTTATACTTGACATGCCTTAATTGAGATTTAGGGGTATGAACAGTAAAAATTTTATTGAGAGACTCAATATTATAATTAATAACTATTTATCACCTATTATCATCTTAATCAAATAACCTAACTACTCAAGATACTATTCTACCTTCATTACTCGAAGTGTTGCCTGTAGGTTCTTTGCTAATTTGAGTGTTTGGGTGAAGGAAGAACTTTGAAAGATATCTATATGTTTAGTGTGATGATTATGGAATAATATAAATACATTCATTATCCTATGGTTAATCACATCCTCAGTTCTAAGTCTCTATTTAATCTAACCCTTGCATATTACACATAGTCATCTTAGGGTTTATGCACAGTCATGGTCATAAAACCCTAAAAAACTAATCAAGAAACCCCATTCCTTATATAAATATTTTGGAACCTTGAAAAAATTATTATAATGCCTTTATATCCTTATTAAATCCTTAATTAAATAAAAATGTCTACAATTAGACACAGACTTATTCAAGTTTGCATTATGCCTTTGTAGATCTATGTGTATTGTTATCCCTCAAGGGCATTTTGACTCAAGACCTGAGTGTTATCACATCAGAATGTATGAAAACCCTTATATAATATCCCTAATTTCCTTATGAGACTTTAAGGATTCCAAAATCTCTTTCATGGCTCCAAAACTTCAAATAGTGCACCTATCCTCATCATAGACTACTAGGAGACTAGGATCTATTTTGAGATAGAATAGTGGATATATCCACTATCTTACCCTTACAATAGCATGAATCCATTGAACCAATCATAATGTTCATATTAACCATGTTTAATATTTTTACTATAATTTTAAATGCTTTAGAGCCTCAACTTTATCAAAAATAGTCTATATGCAGTTGATTGTGCTTGTGACATGCATGTAGATGTGACTGTATATTTCATGGTCTATTGGGCTTGTCAAGAACATTTTGACCTCTCTTAAATATTTTAACTAGTCAAATTCTTAAATAAATCTTCAAAAATCCATTTCACCTTGTTCCTTGTAGGCCTCATATAGGTAATCCTTAAGGGTTATTAACTGAACCCATGATTCCCTTAACTATCAATAACTCAATGAGAGACCTAGATGTTTTTCATTATTTTATGTATTATATATTATATAGCATGAGAGAGAGTTGATTTGGTTTGTTTTATCAAAATATACCTTAAAATTTACTATTTTATCTTGGTTTTTACATTTATTTGGTGTTGCTTGATGAAAAGAGGGCTTACAGGTTATGGCCTACAAGTTAATTTTGACTATGTATGCTACAGCCACCTCATCAAACCTTTGGTACCTCTAATAAAAATATTTACCATGATATTTCATTACTAATATTTTATGATTTTTAAGAAAAATATCAATCATATGGGTACTTTTACTTCTCCTAACTCAATGAGCATGATGACAGTCATATAATTGTAAGTCTCTTTTGTGTCTAATGTTCTTTTTCTTCCTTAGAGGTGATGCCCATTGATGTTTGCCTTCCTCCTTAGTATGGAAATTTCCCCCTCTTAAATTAATGGATACTTCCTCTTCTTTTAGATAAGATATATATTTTAATATGTATAAACAATTTCATATGCATACATCTACTTGTGTTAATTGAGACATGGGTCTGAGACATGTGTTTCTTGGAGAGAAGGGTGATTAGAGACATTTTAAACCTCCTAATAACCTACTTAAAATTTTCCTCTATCTTGTGGAGGTATTAATTCTCTTTAAAACACTATTTATTGTATCCATGAGTGGCTCATATAATGTTCTTGGAGACTCTTATGTAGTAGGCCAAATGACTAGATGTAGGTGTTTGATTAGCTTTCTTAATAATATGAATGATCTATGTAGATCCATATTTTATGACCTTATGTTTCTTGGTGATTATAAGGGTAATATAGGTCCATTAACATAGTTTATACTTTGGTGGAGGAAAATTATAATGGAGTTAAATGGGGGTGTAGGAACATGAATGCAAGGTTAAACATAGTAAGATAGCAGTGAAAACCACAAGAAATGGTAGAGGAAAAACCATGACATGAAAAAAAGCTTGAGAACCATTATAAGACAATCCTAAAATAACCTTAAATACATTAATACATATAAATATGAAAACATGGTGTTTTTGAGGTAGAGATAGGACATATATAGTCAAAACATGGAACCTAGGAGTCTCCAAAAAACCTTATTCTCTGTCAAAAACCTTAACTTTTTTAAAGGTTGATGGAGTTTTGGAGACAAGAGAAGTGGTCTCTAGGCCTGTTGAGGATACCATGGAGTTGATAGGCCTATTTAAATTATTATTATTATGTAATACCATGACTTTAACACCTTATCTCATGTTTTTAGACTGTGATTGGAGGATCTAAAAGTACTATTGAACAATATACTATGTTCATCATAATTAAACCTGATATCCATATGAATCCTTCATTGAATGAACTCTTTGAGATGATAATAGGATAATTTGATAACAAATATTGAGAAGATAGATATGGGGAAGTTTGGAGTACTCTTACAGTCTTTCAACACTATCAATTTCTTCTAATGAGAACCTTTCAACACTCTGTTTGGTAGACAAACCTTCATGCATATTACAGACTATGTTATCTCTAATTTTTTCTAGTCCCACAAGCTCACACATGTGAATAAAACACCTAAAATTACATGATATGATCCTTCAATATTTAATAAAATAATATCACTCATTGGTTTAGTTAGACAAGCTAAAAACTCATGAAAACTGCTATGTTCCATTTTGCCTATGTAGATGAAGATGGTGTATGGATTCCTTAATTTTTTAAGGAATGTTGATAAATATTATGGGTTAATACAATAATAAATTCCCATATATGGATGCCAATTGAGTGTACTTCCATTGGCTAAGATATTGAGCCCCCATTCTCTCTCTTCTATATGATCTAAGCATAAACCTAAGAAGTTGTCTTGGTCTATAAGGGAGGTTGATGAAGTGAAGGACCAATTTTGAGTTTTTTTTACATCATTACACCATGAAACTTGTATAACACATCATATATTATCTAACCTATAATCCTCTAACTTCCTCTATATGGTTGAGTCTGTAAAATTCTATACAAGTGCAAAAAACCTCTTTCCACTATTTTATTTATGTTTCAAACTTTAAACCACCATTTTATGTCCAAATGAGATGGAACACAAATTAACAAGCCTTTTAAAATAGTAAATATGTAGGGGGAAGTGGAAAATTCAAAACCACATAGGGCCCATTTGATTAGTGTAAAGGTATGAATGGGTCTCAAAATGGGATTTTAGTACCATGAAATGCATAGGGGTAGTAATGTGGCATAGATAAGACCTATTCAAGACCACATTTTAATACAAGTCATCAAAATAATTCCCATTTTAAAAATTTTACAAGGAAAAATAGGCTGATATGTACTGGTTTGAGAGATATTTGATGGTTTAAGAGGGGTGATGGAGGTGCTAAGTGGCTTAGATGAGTATGCCATGGAGAATTGACTTAAACACACTATTGATATTCATGTTATGGACCCAAAAAATGTTCAAACATATTTAATAGACTCCTAAGACACCTTAAACTCCTCAAACAGGGCTAAACCCACTCATTTTGACTTTCAAGACCTTTTGATAGTCATATCTCTCATTCTAAGATCACTATAACACATAACATATCAAGACTCAAGACACTTTTGACACAAGGATTCAATCATAAAATTATGGCACATCATGACACTTCCCATTAGGGTTTGAAGTCTCTCAAAATAGGACCAACAAGGGCATGATCCTGCATGATATCATCTTGAATAGGCTATAATGGTTGTCACTCAATAAAATTCTATGTTAGGGGTTGAAATTTATCCTATGAGGCCAAAATGCCAATAGGTCACATCACTATTTTTGCACATTGGATACTTTAGTTGGTCTCTCCTATCATTTTTTCTCTTGGTCACTTTTGCTTATGTACCCACTTCTTCACACTTGGGGAAATTTATTTCATGGATACATAAAGATAGCTTTATGTTTCATTATCCATGTATTGATAATGAAAACTTTATCTTACTCATTCAACCAACCCACATCTTTGTAATTATTTTTTATTGATCACATCTTAACATCCCACTCTTTTTAAACCCATCACCACCTCCTTCCATCCCACCAGCTTTTGTTTTGAGGGGGAATGCCTCCTCACTCACACTTGGGGCATCCACACACCCTAGGTGTTTGTCTCATGACTGATTGTTATTCAACCACTCAATAAAAATGGGAAAATGTATACACTACTTTCGTGTATTCTACCTAGTAAGTGTAATTATATGTCATAAGTCCCATTCATTTATATCTTCCACCCTTATTTACATTTGTTCATAATAATTACTTTGTTAATTACTATTTACCATTCCCAACCTCCCAAACCTCCCAAAATCTATTAAAAATCCATAAAATATAAATTATGTTGAGCATGGTCATTGGTGTCTTAAAATGTCATTGATGTCAAAGAGAATATGTGGCACTAATACATGAATGATAAAGTGATCAGATTGAGAGTTTGAATAGATATGGCACATGTATAGGTTTATAAGGATAAATAAGAGGCTATGGGGCATCCATATATGTCTTGAAGTATATATAGTATGCTTTGTGATCATTTAGAATGAGCAAAATTCATCTTCTAGATTAAGAGAAGCCAAACCATCATTGCAAGTCATGTAGACATAAAAGAGCTAGCAAATTTGAGCATTTATTTTAGGTACATATAAAGGAAATATTGGTCAAAAGATTACATGGAGATGTTTTCTATAGTTCCAGGAAGATACCTTAAAAATTTGGAGTCTTGAAGTGTTTTTTACCTCAAGTTATAAAGCTTTAAAGTTGCTCTAGTGGATTGTGATGGGTCAGAGACCATCAAGTTTAACCATGTCAAAAATGGAGGTCATTGGTCTAGAAGATCCAATGGTGAGCACTTAATCATAGATATTAAGACAATTGGTGCATATCAATTCAACATGTTAAAGGTTTCACACATAGGTGATAAGTGTCACAAGCTCACTAGTCTAATAAAATATCAATAGTGAGCAGCAATTCATATTGACGAAGACCAACAGTGTAGGATAAGTCAAAGAGTCAATAATTCTTGTGAGACTGACAAGTGGAAAAAGCATAAGGGACTATCATTAAATCACTTAGAATCCATTCAAGGGAGTCAAGTGTCATAATATTAAGAGTTATGATCAATATCTAATAGCGATCACTGCAATATAAAGACCAAGATACTCAATAGAGATTGATGGTGTGTATGTGGTCAAGATTCCTAGAAATCACAAGATGAAGTAAACATGATTGAGGTTTAACATTTGGATAGTGGAACATTGTGAGTTAAATTTTGAGCTAATTTTAAAGAAGATAGATGGTGCAAGCTGAGTGAGCTAAATGAAGAGCATGAGATATGTCTGAAGTGGCCAATGTTTAACTATGACCATTTGGATTTAAACAATTGAATTTTAATGAAGGAAAAATTAATCCTTTGTTTTTGAATCATAACTTTTGATATATTTAGAATTTGATTTTTTTAGTAAAAACAAAATTCTAGAGGACTTGAAGGTGAATTTGGAAATATTCATTTAAATGTTTGAATTTTTGTATAGTTAAAGTTATTGAGATCTAAATTTTACTGTGTTCATTCATGCTCTACAAGTAATGTGAGAAGGTTAATTAAGTTTTTCTTGATGATATTTAAATCTTTCAGGATAATCTAATTTTTAGAGAGTGTTGTAAAATCCATGAGGACCATTTTTATGGATTATGAAGGTTTGATCAATCATATTTAATATGATCAAAGGCTTGGAAGGTGATTCTGTGTTCATTTATGGTGGCTATGTGCATAAAATGTTGTTTGAGTAAAATTGAGATTTAGCATAAGGGTGATGTGATGGTTTTTATCACTTAAGGAGGACCTATAAATTGTGTGTCATGGGCCCATATATTTGAAAGTGTTCATGTCTTCTTAGTTTTCTCAGAGATGTGTCAAATACTTGAATATGTATTCATAGGACCTAAAATGTGACTTAGGCCTATTTGAAAGAGGGTTGTGCTTAAAGGTGACCCATGTTAGATACCTTAAGTGTGAAGGCGTGTGTTATGGCTGACAAGGAAGTTTGTGATCATAATAATCATGAAGTCTCTATAAAAAGTGAAACTAAATGTGATGGTTTCTAGGCTTGTTGAATAGACTTGTGTAGACTTGAGGAATATGTGTTGAGAGATAGATAGAGAATTGCATAAGCTAAATGAAGATAATGTGTATGTTTTTTGGATGAGTCAAGAGGCATTTCAAAGAGAGGACTATGTGGATGAAAGTTTTGGTCATGTCTCTATTATGACTGTAGATTTGTTTTAAGTTTGTGGCTAAAGATGAGTGAACAAGATGAGAGAGATCCAAAAGGGTGCTTTAGATGAATTACCTATGTGAATAAGGGTAGAGAGTGTTGATAATTTAAGAGAGGTGTTATACATCGTGACTCTATCAAATTGATATGTTATTATAATTCTAGAGATGTTGATTTCATAGGTGTTATGTGGGTGCTTAACATTTAGAGCAAGTGGGTGTTTGTTCAAACTTAGGGGTTGGTACTCCTTATGAAGTGGGTGCTTTACTAAAAGGGTCTCTTGTTTGTAATCATCTTATAGTATAATTAGTCCATGTGTTTATAGGCTTAAGAGTGGGTTTTATTCCTCATGAGGGTTTCCCATAAGAACTATGTGTTGTGTGTTTGATCTTGTGTACACTTTAAATGTATGAGCTCTCTTGTTTATGTTTCTTGATCAAGTTGATATATATTATTTGATTAAGATTTTGAAAGGATATAAATTTAAGATTGAAATATCTAGCATCATTGATTCACCCTCCTCTTAGTGATTGTACCTCCAACAAATTATCCCCCCATTCTAATAACCTACCCATTATAAAAATACCATGAAACAACTTTAAAAAAACTAGAAACAACTTAAAAAACACCATAATCAAAATTATCCATGATTAGAACCATTTAAGATGTGTTTTTATGATAAAAGGCAAAAATTTTATCAATTATATGCAATCGGCATCGATTTTTTTATCATCATCAATCAATTATAGATTAATGTAGATCACCCAAATGGATCCCAAAACTATGATACAAGGTGGAAAAAATGAATAAAATACAAAAAAAATTATGGAGATTTTGTAGTACAAACATTACACTACCATATAAAAGCTTTGAATCTTTGAAATAACTCTATGGAAATTAGATTACATCTTTCATCGATAGCATCATCCTAATACATTTCAAAGGTTAGTAGTGTATATCATTTTAGTATAATTAAATTATTTACCTAATTATACATTTCAATATTATTAGTTTACTCCTTAGACCATTTTAATTATCTTTAGAATCAATTTTCTTAAGCTATAAACCAACTTCTTAATTTTCTCAAGAATTTTACTATATTTAAAGTTGATCATATTGATTGACACTGACTGATAAAATCAATACTAATTCTATGAATTAGAGTTGATCCCTATCAAAACTATTGAGTTAAATAATTTGAACCCATTTTCATGGATTTTTTCCTCAGCGCTGGTCTATTCTGATTATTCTATTTTCTTGTAAACATGGACCTTTCATGTAAATGACTATTTTGGGAATACCTCACCAAATAATTAGTATTTTGGATCTACCAATCATTCCCCAACTCCTCTTCACTAGTTATAGTGACATTGTTCATGATTTGATTGTTTTAACCATTACATTCACTCCAACTATTGATGAAATTTTTTCCCAACTAGAAATTATGCAAGAATCATACCAAAGTTGCATAAGATTATTGGCTTGATTACTTTAATTACATTAATGCAGTAGAGAAATAATATATTTTCTCATTATAATATGTTAACTAATTATCAACAAATATTTTTAATTCACATTATTATTTTTTATCATCTTAATTTCTAAAATGATGGATTGACATCTACAAAAGGAAGCTAACCCTTCCTATAATGGGTACTTTACCAAACAATCCACCTTCTTATTTTATTAATCTATCTTTTAGAATTTTTCATTTATGTGCAAATAAATCTTCCTAGATAAAAATGATCTATCATAATAGATTTTTAAATGGTGTAAAACTAATCCTATAGGTACATATCCTTTTATCTAAATCCCTACTTTTATTTTAATTTTTTTATTTCATATTATATAATAAATTTACATAAACACTGCTATTGATAGAAAATTGAGTTAGGATTCATTTAGACAAAGGATTAAATGCATATATTTATTGGAAATGAATGTAAAAAAATCATCACAAGACATTATCCTTAAGGATCTATTGTCACTTGAATTTTCACCCTTTGAGGATATCTCTTATCTCTCCTCATCCAAGTGGCACAATTAAAACACGTCTAGGCTTTTGGGTAGCCTAAGGATGAGGTGAATCTCTAGATAAGGATAGATCCCTTGATGTACCACTTTGGATCACAACCACACATAAACTTTTGGGGAAAAATGGAGAGAGAAAATTAAAATCAAAATATCCTAAGGGAGGTGATACACCAAATAAGATGATGACTTCCAACTAGTTACATGTTACACATGAAACCAAGAGACTAACCAAACTTACACTTCTCCAATATGCATCTTATCACATTAATATTAAATTATGAGGTTATGGATGAATGATTAGGATAGGAGGACTAGACAAGAGGCCTTGAATATCACTAGTGAATATACTAACTCACTCAACCTTGACACTTCCTATAACACTTCACATGACCTAAAAGAATAAGCTTTTCAACTACAAATATGATGAAAGAATGAGAAAATATGCTAAGGAATCATAGTTGTCACTAGTAAAAATAAATAATCTAAGTAAAACACACTATGAATAGTCATGAATACATAAAAATCAGTAGTCTTACTAATCAAATGGTATGTGAATAAGTAGGGCTTTGCCATACTTAGGTGGAGCATAAGTTACATTGGCCAAAATGGCTAGTTATTATAGAACATGAGAGAGCGAGGAGAATAAATAAGTCTAAGGGTCACAAGGACACTTTTCAAGATAATAAAATATGTTAATTGTGAATGAGAAGAGGATTTATAATGAACTATGCAAGGTCATAAGGAACAAGTCACTCTCTAAGTCATGAAACTCTTGCTAAGTGGCATGAAAGTTCTCATTCTGCCTTAGAAACTACCTCCATGATTTAGACCTATTTAAAATTCCAAAAACTGATTATGGATAGGTAAGATGATTATAATGAATGGGAAAGATTTTATACATGCCTCTATATGAATTATTTGTAATCTAGTCATCTGGAACCTTCTCAAACTGTGATATCACCATCTATAGTCAAAATAGCATTTCTTTCATGCACCTTTCACACTTGGCCTCCAAAAAGGCATCATTTTTCAATGAAAATAAATGGGATATAGTGTATGACACTTTTCAATACCCTCCATGGCCTTACAATCATTAGAAACACCTTAAAATTAGCTCACTTGAAGTTTTCCACCCTTCTCATTAGCATGGTCACTATGCTAGTTTTGACTGGCTGAGATGAAGTTGTTTATTTGAACACTTAAGAGTTGTTTTTAATAATTAAATGGATATTAATTGTTATCCTAATTCATAATAATTCTCCAAAAAAAAAATTAATCTTTAGACTCCTCTTGGAACTTGAAAAACACATAAAATAGTCAAAAGTACCATGTTTTTTACCCTATACGTATAATTCCATATAGTCCAAAATAATGGGGAGTAGCCTGAGAGAGTATCATAAAAGTTTCAATCATCATCCTAGGTAAAATATTCCATTATAGCATCTCTCTAACCTCATTTCCTTAAATTGGTCACTAACAAGGGTTTGCAAGGGTTTTGAGTAGTTTTTACTCTTAATATTTGTTCATAAAAACTTGATATTTAACCTGAAAAAAATTCCACAAGAATTTTTTTTAGTACCCTATCTAATATCTAAAAATTTCTTGGATCTCCATGAAATGATTCAAAGGAAATGTAAGCTTTTGAAGTTTCTCTATTGAACTCTTCCTTTGCCTTCCATAGTCCTAATGTTGCCTTTGAGCCAATAGATGACTCCCTTGTAACCTCTTATGCATACCAATATATCAAAAACATAAATAATGATCCAAAAATAATGATTTAATAGGTTTTAATTCCCATATCATGCTAATAGTGTGAATGAATCCCTATTTAGACACTAGGCCTAAACATTGTTTAATAATCATAAGCTAGTTTAAGACCCAAAATGACATTCTCATGATTTAATATAAATTATAATGGATAAAAAACATATATTATTCCCCCATAAAAATTTATTGATCCATTATAATCCACTTCTATATTTTGAAGTGGCATTGGTCTCTCATTTAGAATCTAGGCTTCACGATGCTCAATAAACATATCTACAAGTTTGAGGGTCTAGGTCACCCTATTGAAATTCATCACTATATAAAAGTTATATATATTTTTTTTTAGGTTTAAATAAACTCCACACACATTATATCAATATCAAAACATCTCACAAGACATCATTTATCACTCTTCTCCAAGACTGCCAATTTATGAATTTATGGAAGTGCTTTCTATCTAATACAAAATAGAGGGTAATTCCCCTATTTGCCTAGAATAATAAATTATTTTATGGGCCTTTCCAAGTTTTATAGACAATTTTCACAAATTTTCAACCCTATACTAGGTCATCCAACCCTCCAAAGGCTCTAAAACCCAAAATAGACCATCCAAAGGAATATTGTGTATGCAAGATTTTCAAAAGGACTATGCTCTACCTATTTGATAATATTTATTTGATTGTATTTTCAATTTAAAAAGCCTCATTATATAATTAATATTAATATTAATTTTTCCTTAGTTTTTTATCACTTTAACTTTTACATATCCCTTCCCCTTTCCATGCACTTTGGACTCACAAATTGTGCATAAATTCTTGATTGTATTCTTGTCTTAGAGGGGACACCTGTAGCTAAACCTATGTGTGTTATCTTGAGAAAATAATTTAAAAACATCCCTTGAGTCTCCTTCAATCATTTATTACTTATTTTCATTCATGGTCATGCAGTTCAAACTTTAAAATTTCACTCTCACTGTTTGTCCTAGTTGTAGCTAAGTGTACTTTTTACTTTGGAGAGGGGGAACCTATAGGTCACTTGAATGGGTTAGGCCTTAGGTATAATTATTAGGTAATATTAAAACCTTCCAATATCCTTTAATAATTATTTGGGCCTATGTTTTCATGCTAGGGCTATATGCATTTCAAGAATCCCAATCTATTTACTCTATGTCCCTCGTAGTCAACTATAGTTGACTATGCGGGGTCTTATAGGTATATTTTATATAATATAGGCCTTATTTCATGTATTTTAAATTATAATTGAGTTTATATATACCATATATACTTTAATAACTAATTATATTCTTGGAGTGAGGTATATCCTCAAGGTGTTTAGCTCAAACTTCATGATCATCTTCAATCAACTTGTAGGGCTACATTGTAAGGAAAAGGAACCTATAGGCAGACATGTGAGGGAAAAATACAATATATCATCCCTTTAAGTGACATTTAAAATCATTAATTTTACCTTCACCATTTATAAACATTCAAATATGGGGGCATAATCTAATTTTTAGCTTTTGGTTAAGCTTTGAGGGAGGCAATATGGCTATAGGTGATTGTGCTTAAGCCATTTGTATGAACTGACTCATCCTTGGTGGATAAAATACCCTATTATAATAAATACTTGATTATTTTCCATGGAAAATATATGTTATTTAGTACAAAAATAAAATCCAAATTAGTCTTAAGCACCAGATACACTCATTAGGTGTAGGACTTGTTATCAATTCATCTTGTTGTAGATAACACTATGGAATTTCAATGTTTAAAGAGCAACTTGATGGATTTCAAAAACCACTATACTTAGCTCAAACACCTCTCTTATATTGAATGTTTATAGACCTATATGGGATATTTTTTAAAAATGTACTTAAAGGTTCTATAAACTAGTGCAACTTTGTATTATAAACATCAAAAAAGGGTCTAGACCTCTATTTTGATAGTTTTACGAATTTATCCCAAAATTCTACAAGTTGATTGGAAGGTCTTGTTGAGGTTTAAATAGAATTAAATATTATAAAATATCTTAAAATGGTGTTAAATCATGTAAAAACCTTCCAAACCTCATAGAATATTCAAACACACATTTCATGTTTCCCCAAGAAGTAGCAGATCGCATAACTGTAGATGACCATTTTGTGCATTTACTTGCTCTCTTAGCTCTTAAAGTGGATCTTAGAGTTTTATTTGGATTTTAAGATAAATAAAATTAATATATGGTAAATAATACATCACTTCACTTCATTTTGGAACAATAGCATAGAAGAAACCTCTAGTAATTGAAATAAATGATTACAATTCCATTCCTTCACTTTTCCTTCTAAACTGAGTTGGTTGGATCATCAAATCAAATACAACTATGAAGAAAATAATGGATTAAATTATTTAATGGATTAAACATAATTTTTAACCAATCTCAATAATTGGACTATAAAAAAGCATCCAAACAAGAGAAAAACTTATAGGATGTACAAATTAGCAAGCAGAAAAATTCAGTCAACTTCATGAGGATAGTTCATAAAACATAAGAAACCATTATTCAGAATATTGTTATTTAAATTAATATATATAATTTTAATTTCACCTCCCCAAGGTTTTTGATTTGAAACCTCCCCTATTTTTTGTACCAAGTATAAACCTAAAGACTCATTTTGTATGTCTAAAAGGGTGAAAAAGGAGTAGAATAGTTTTATCTTAGAATTGGCACTTTCAAAGATTTTCATATGTGAAATTGAGATTTAGGAGCTGAATATACATTACCTAACCTTATCCCATGTGGCACACTTCCCATGGGTTGTAAAAGTGCTAAACTCTTCTCTTTTCCTAATAAAACTACTCTTTCTTTTGAATCACCTACCACTTTTAGTTATAAATAGTTACCTAAGACATAATAGGAAACATGTAACACTACATAACATTTTTAAACCTTCAAATTTTCCTAAGATGTTTTACAACTCATTAAATACCACTTTTTGACCCTAAAATGACTCAAAATGATAAAAAGACTAAAATGACTAATGACTAAGGCTAGTATAACATGAAATCACACTAAATGACCTATAATACACATTAATACATATATATTAGACCCCTAAAACACTTAAAACTCAAGTTTGTACCTATAGGGGTCCCAATTTGACCTATAGGATCAAATTTGGTTAATAAATTAATGACTCATAGGGGTAGTATGCCTACCATACTAACTAAACCAGTAGCCTTATTAGTCAATTAGGATTAGGGAGTAATCTAAAGTTTAAAACACATAAGATTACTTTGACCATTAACCATAATCTTGGCCAAGATAAGATAACTAAACTACCTCAACCACACAAAATAAAGGACACACACAACACCAAGCAAACAAACCAACAAGACACATACACACATGTGCTCAAGGTACTTAGGGGAATAAAAAAAACTACTATGCACAACTAGAAACTAAGTATACCTCCTTTATAGGATCAAAAGGAAAGCTTCTTGATGAGATGAATCATAGTTCCAAACATATGTTTCGTTGGGTTAGATGCTTTGTAGATCATACTTATTCCTTGGCACTTCACTTGAACTACTTTCAAGTAGATCATACTTAAATAGATATCCAATGTATATATATTATTCTTAAACTTGTACACATACCTCTTACTTCTTCCCACTCTTCATCTCATGATCAACTAGTATATTCTTGGTAGGCATGGATTCAAGAGGATTGGCTTTTTGTTTTTTAGAAGATTGAGACCAACAGGATCTTGTCCCATCCTTCAAGAGATGATGTGTTTCTCCCAACCGATTAAGAAGATGATATCCCATTTTTATGACTTAAAAAATATCATCATTAAATTCATACGCCTCTTGAAAGGATATATTTTAAAGGTTTTTTTCCTTTGCATACTCACTTGAGTGCCAAGGCCACCTTCTCCATTCTTTACTAGATCATAACCTCCTTGAAGAGGAGTATAACCTACACCAATGACTGAAAAAAAGTAATCCAAAGGCTGGTGTGGATATTTTTCTTACCCATCCATGATATCTTGCATAGTGATGGAACAACCAATGACTATTTCTTCCTTTTTGGCAAAAGGAAGACATTCTTCCATATCAACCTAATCATAAGTTTCCACATAAGATACCACCTATTTTTAAACAATTAGGACCTATTGAGGGATATTAGGTTGTATCTCAACATACATAACATGAATTTGGTTCTCAAGGGTTGTAATATCCTTCATTTTTTTTCCTTCTTTGTGATTCCAAGACTAGGCATTTTAAAGTCATGTGACATAGTCCAATGGGGATGCCAAGGATTTAGACTTTATTCAAGCAAGAGTTATAGGTTTTTGTCAACCAACTAATCCTATTTATGTTCCAATACCATAGGTCCATCAATGTAAAGGGTGATGGGGTGAGGATAAGATGAACTTGTTGGTGGAGGTGGCACATAGAACTTAAAATCAGATTGAGAGTGAAATGTAGGGGGTTATTTTGGAATCTCTTGAGGAAGGGGAGGTATACCTTGGGATAAAATGGCTTGGTTTTATTCATTACATTTTAAAATTAATTCATTTCAATATAATTTGGCTTGAAAATTATCTTGAGGAAGGTTAGATGGGGTGTGTTTAGGCATAGGATATTATTTTGGGTCTAAACCTTCTATCACACCTTGATTTAGCAATTTCATCTTTGAATCTAGCTCTTTAATTTTCTTGGCTAGGTTCTCTTGGAAAAGTATTTCTTGAATTTCATATGAATCTTCATGAGGATGAGGATTACAAGAGGGTTGACATGGAACACAAGAATTTTTTAGAGGAAGGGTGGGAGGGACATGCATAAAATCAAGTTCTTTCTCAACTTCCCACTCCCTATCAATGCTTTTATCCTCTTTATTTCCCCATGATTCCATTACCTTATTCCATATTATAATTTTGGGATTAAGAGTCTCTTTTTTAGGTAGTGGTGTAACTTGAGGAGTGGATGAATTTTATAAGAAGCTTGGGATCTCCTTAGGTTTGGATTCTCCACCTTGTCTCCAACTTGGAATCTCATATCTAGAGGTCACTTTTTGAGGTGGGGATGTAATTAGAGAGGGAAAAGAGGGATTATATTACACTTATTTTGATGATTAAATGGACTAATGAATATGCATATTAGCCAAATCAATCTTATTATAAATATTAGCTTCAAAAAAAAGGTTTCTCTTTCCAAATTTCTCTTCCAATTGATTGAGAAAAGGGTGTCTTTGATAAGATTGATTGGGCTCATGAGTAAGGGTCAAATAGGACTAATAGAAATCTTGGGGAAGTGGATATTAAGTTTTATAGGTTTGGTGAGGCTGAATTTCATGAATTTTTAGACTATCCTCTAAGGAAAAAACCAAGCCACTCATATCTATCATCTCACTTGGGAGCCTTTTCCAATTGGCTCTCTCAATAGGTGTCCACTATCTTTTGACTATCTCTAATACATCTCTCACCTTATGAATAATATGAATAGGAACCTCTTGACCACATCCCCTTAGAGTATTAAGATATAACATTTATCTCTTATATCCCAAAATAATTTTCATAAAAGTGGAAATGTACTAATTAGAGAAGTGACTAGGTTGACTAGGAGCAAGATATGGAGAAGGTTGATTGTAAGGATGATAAAATTCATGAATGGGCTGATAAAATTCATGTTAGAGATAGGAATGATCATTATAGGGATTATATGTAATTCCATAGGTTGGATATACCTCACCAATTTGTGTAAAATAAAACTCAACACTAAGGTTAGCCATGAAATTTCATTAGGAAGAAAGAACACAAGGAATGATCATCAAAAATATTCAAAAGGAATACCTTGGATACTTGATCAGTTGATGTAACTTTAGAGTCACCATTGATGTTTGGATAGATACCTAAAAAGGTTGATTTCTAAAAGACAACACAAAAAATCTTTCAAATTCTTAGACCAAGAGTCCCATCGAGCATGCCAAAAATTATTTTCACTTGGATTTTCACCCTTTAAGGAGATGTCTCATCTCTCCTCATCCAAGAGACATAATTGAAACACCACTAGGCTTGTGGGTATCCTAAGGATGAGATGAATCTCTAGATAAGGATATATCCCTTGATGTACTACTTTAGATCAAAACTACACTTAAACTTTTGGGGTGAAGGGAGAGAGAAAAATGAAAAAAAATTATCCTAAGAGAGGTGATACATCAAATAATATGATAACTTCCAACCAGCTACATGTTACACATGAAACCAAGAGACTAACAAAACATAAACTTCTCCAATCTACATCTTCTCACATCAATATTACACTATGAGGTTAAGCATGAATTCCTAGGTTAGGAGGACTATACAAGAGGCCTTGAATGGTACTAGTGAATAGGCTAACTCACTCAACCTTTAAACTTCCTCCAACACTTCACATGCCCTGCAAGAAGAATATTTTCAACTATAAATAGGATGAAAGAATGAGAAAACATGATAAGGAAATCATATTTATCACTAAGAAAAATAAATTGTCCAAGTAAAACACACTATGAATATTCATTAATAGGTAAAAATCAATAGTCTTATCGATCAAATGGTATGAAAATGAGCAGGGCTTCATCATACTCATGTGGAGCATAAGTTACAATGGCCAAAATAGCTAGTTCTTATAAAACTTGAGAGAGAGAAGAGAAGAGAAAAGTCCAAGGATCACAAGGAAACTTTTCAATATTATAAAAAGAGTTACTTGTGCATGAGAGTAGGATGTTGGACAGACCATGCAAGGTAAGAAGGAACAAGTGGCTCTCTAAGTCATGAAACTCTTGCAAAGTGGCATGAAAGTTCTGATTCTATCTCATAAAATTACCGTCATTATTTGAACCTATTTAAACATCCTAAAACTAATTATGGATAAGTATTATGGTTGGAATTAATTGGAATGATTTCAAACATACCTCTCCATGCATTGGTTGTAGTCTTGGTCATCTGAAACCTTCCCAAAATGAGCTATCACCATCTACAGTCAAAATAACTCTTATTTCATGCACCCTACAAAATTGACCTCCAAAAAGGCATTATTTTCCCATGTAAATCCATGGGATAAAGTGGATGACACTTTTAAATACCCTTCATTGCATTAGATTCATTAATCACACCTTAAAATCAGTTCACTTGAAGTTTTCCACCCTTCTCATTAGCTTGGTCACTATGCTAGTTTTGGCTAGCTGAGATGAAGCTATTTATTTAAACACTTATGAGTTGTTCTAAAAACTTATATGGACATGATGGTTTATTATAGGTCCTAATCCTCTCCCAAATTTGGTTTCATCTTCATAATCCTCTTGCAACCTAAAAAACACACAAAATATCTAAAATTACCATGTTTTATTCCCTATCCATATAATTCTATACAGTCCAAAAGCATGGAGAGTATCTTGAGAGAGTCTCTTGCAAGGTTAAATAATCATATTTGGAAAAATTATTATATTATATAATCTCTTCAACCTAATTTCCTAAAACTAGTCACTATCAAGGGTTTACAAGGGTTTTGAGCAGTTTTGACTCTTAAGCTTTGTTCATAAAAACTTGACATTAAACCTACAAAAACATTCCGCAAGAAGGTTGTTTAAGACACTATCCAACATATCCAAATGTATTGGATATCAATTAAATGATTTATAGGATATTTAATCTTTAAAATACATCTATAATGATCACAAAATCATTCTTTAATAGGTTGGAATGCCCATCTCATGCTAAAAGTGTGAATGACTCCCCATTTGGACACTTGGCCTAAACATTGTTTAACAGCCCTGAGTTGGTTTAAAATACAAAATGAATTTATCATGATTTAATATACATTATAATGGATAAAAAAAATCTATTATTCCCCAATAAACATGTCTTGGTACATTACAATTCAATTCTATAGCTAGAAGTGTCATTGGTCTCTCATTTAGAAACTAGGCTTCACCATACTAAATAAACATGTCTGCAAGTTTGAGGGTATAGGTCACCCTATTGGAATTAATCCATATATAAAATGTATATTATGTTTTTTATATTTAAATCAACTCCAAACACCTTTTGGTAATATCCAAATATCTCATAGGTCATCTTTTTATCACTCTTCTCCAAAACTGCCAGTTTGTGCACCTAGGGAAGTACCTTTTATCTGAGACAAAATAGATGCTACTTCCCCTATTTTCATAGAATAAAAATGTATTTTAGGTTCATATAAAAAATTTATAGACAATATTCACAAAATTTTAACCCTATACTAGTTCATTTGACCCTCTAAATTCTCTAAAACCCAAAACATACCATGTAAAGGAATATTGTGTATGCAAGATTTTCATGAGTGTGCTCTACCTATTTGAGGCCCTTTATTTTATTCTATTTTACATTTATAAAGCATCATAACATAATAAATATTAATATGAATTTTTCATTATTTTTTTTATCACTTCAACCTTTACATATCCCTTCTCCTTTGCATGCACTTTGGACTCACAAACTATGCATAAATTCTTGATTGTATTCTTGCCTTGGAGGGGATATTTGTAGCTGACCCTATCTATTTTAGCTGGAGAAAATAATTTTAAAAACTCCAATAATTATCCTTGAATCATTTATCACTTATTTTCATTCATGTTAATTAATGAAACCATCAAAATATCACTCTCTAACTCACTATCTATCCTAGTTATAATTGACTATACTTTTTGCTTTGGAGAGGGGACACATATAGGTTACTTGCATGAGTTAGGCATTGCTTATAGTTATTATGTACTATTAAAACCTTATAATATACTTTACCAATTATTTGGTCTTGTGTTTTCATACCAGGTCTATATACACTTTAAGAATCCCAATCTATTTACTCTTTGCCCCTCATAGTCAACTATAGTTGATTGTGTGGGGCCTTGTAGGTATATTTTATATAATATAGGTCTTATTTAATGGATTTTACATTATAATTGAATTTATTTATACCATATATATTTTACTCACTCATTTTATGCTTAGATTGAGGTCTATCCTCAAGGTGTTTAGCTCAAACTTCATGATCATCTTCAGCCAACCTATAGGGCTACATTGTGAGGAAAAGGAACCTATAGGTAGACATGTGGGGGAAAAATATATTATATAATCACTTTCAGTGACATTTTAAATCATTAATTTTACATTCACCATTTATAAACACTCACATATGGGGGCATAATATAATTTTAAACTTTGGGTTAAGCTTTGAAGGAGATAATATGGTTGTAGGTGACTATGTTTAAGCCATTTGTATGGACTGACTCATCCTTGGTGTATGTAAAACCATATTTTAGTACTTAATTGATGATTTTACATGGAAAATATATGTTATTTAGTGAAATAAGACATTCCAACTTAGTCTTAAGCACCAAATCCACTCATTGGCCCTAGGACTTGTTATCAATTCATCTTGTTGTAGATAACACTATGAAATTTCAATGTTCAAAGAGCAACTTGAGAGCTTTCAAAAACCACTCTCCTCAACTAAAACACCTCTCTTATCTTGAAAATTTATATACCTATATGGTATTCCTAAAAAAATGTACTTGGAGACTCTATAAACTAATGCAACTCTGTATAATAAACCTCAAAAAAGGGTCTGGACCTCTATTTTGACAATTTTAAGAATTTGTCCCAAAATGCCATAAGTTGTTTATAAGGTCTCCTTGAGGTTTAAATAGCATTAAATATTATAAACACTCTTATAAATGATTTTAAATCATGTTTAAACCTTCTAAACCTCAAATAATGTTTAAACACACATTTCATGTTTCCCCAAGAAGTAATAGACTGTACAACTACTGCAGATTATATTTTTGTGCATTTACTTGCTATTTTGGATCATGAAGTGGATATTGGAGTTTTATTTGGAATTTAATATGAATAAAAGTCATATATGGTCAATAATACATCAATTCACTTCATTTTGGAACCATAGCATAGAAGAAACCTCCAACAATTGGAAGAAATGATTGCAACTCCATTCCTTCATTTTTCCTTTGAAATTGATTTGGTTGGCTCATTAAATCAACTATAAATGTGAAAAAAATAATATATAACATGATATAATATATTTAACATCTTATGTAACCAATCTCAATAATTGGATTGTATGGAAGCATCTAAATATGAGCAAAACTTGTAGGGTACATAGATTAGCAAGTAGAAAATCATAGTCAACTTCATGAGGATGGTCCATAAATCAAAGGCCACCATTATTAAAAATATTTTTATGGAAATTAATCTCTGTAATTTTTATTTCACCTCCCCAAGGCATTTGATTTGAAACATTTGATTTTGGCTATACCAAATACAAACCTAAAAATTGGTTTTGTATGTCTAGAAGGGTGAAAAAAAACCAGAATGGTTTTTGCTCAAAATTGGCACTTTAAGAGCATTTAAAACATTTAATCTATCTTGAATAATCTTAAGAGACATTTCATGACCTTATCTCATATGATATACATCCCCATGGGTCATACAAGTGCCAAACTCTTCTCTTTTCCCAAGAAAAAAGCTCTTTCTTCTAAAGCACCTACCTCTTTTAGTTATAAATAGTTAACTAAGACATAATAGGGCACATGTAACATGAAATAATATTTTTAAACCTTAAAATTTCCCTAGAAGGCTTTACAATTCATTAAATGCTCTTTTTTGACCCCAAAATGACTCAAAATGATAAAAAGACTAAAATGAGTAATGACCAAGGCTAGTATAACATGAAATAACACTAAATGACCTATAATACATCTTAATACATATTTATTAGACCCATAAAACACCTAAAACTCAATTTTTTACCTATAGGGGTCCCAATCTGACCTGTAAGGTCAAATTTGGTCAACAGGCTCCTAGGAAAAATATTTGTTAGTAACTTATCATAAGAGAAATAATCAAAGTGTGACACATTAAAGGCTCTAAGATGTTTTTCTAGATCACCTTTACTATCATATGTGTAAATTTATGTAAAACAAATTCTATAGTAAATGGATAAGTGGAATTATCTAGGAGCCAAAATTTGTGTAATAACTCTTTATAATTTTTTCAATGACCTACTCTATAATAACCATGTTCTAGTGATAAAACCTTGGCTTGAAAATTAAGAAGAGTTTGTATAAGATATTTATTATTATGTGCTATATATTTATTAACAATAGGTGATATAACATAAGTATAAATCCTATGAGGTACAAAATTATGTATGTAGGGATAATTATAGAAACATGAGGATTAAATTTTGATTCCACCACACCAAGTTTGGGCACCACTTGTGTAGCCATAGGTGTAGACACATGAATAGTAGAAAAAATAATAATTGATTGAACAAATATTTTCAATTATATTCCTATAAAATGTGTACCGTTACCATTCAAGATCTCATTTTTTTGTTCCTCATATGTAGGTTCCTTAGAAAGCTATTTATTTTCATACCTAACTACATGTAACACTACATCAACCATATGGGGTTTAATTTTAAGATATTATATAAGATAAAATTGATCTATATCATCAAAATGATATTTAAAATAAATTTAATAATTTAATTTATGAGCATCCACATTAATTGTATCTTCCATTATGATTATGTGTGAACAAGGGAAAATAAAAAATCAGATTTGAAAGTCAAACCCTAAAGCATGATAAATATGAAACATGAAGAGAATTTGAAATCCCAAGGTAGAATAGACCTATGATTTTGTTTTCTTAATTTAGTTATAATATTCACAAAAAAAATTTATCATATTGTGATTAATGTGATCTAAATGAAGTAAAATAGTAAATATTCAAATATGTAAAATAGGGAAATTATCATATAAATCTAAATGTAAAAGTGTAGATTGATATTGACCTTAGATGATTTAAAATTGATAATGAAAATTATTATATTTTATTTCTCACTATGTTAATCTCTATCTTTGAAAAATGATCTATGCCTTATTTGAAACTGCTCATTGCATGAAACATTAGTTCAAACCCTGTGAAGACATTATTGATAAAACTTAGACCCCTACGAAGATTGTTACTATTTATTCCCTACTAATAGTGTCCATATCGAATATAAAGTTTAATGATGCATTAGACCATATGCCTACACCTATATATGCCTTTTATATATGTGTTATACTTTTGTCATGTATGCTAATATATGTTTTCCTTATGTTTCCTTTGAAAACCTAATTTAAATTTCAACCATAAGATGACCTTTAAAAATGGGTTAGTATGTTGGGTTGAAAACAACCAACCACTCCACATTGAGTGAATGAGAATTACTTACATTACCATACTTAAAATATTGATTAAAACAGATGTAGTTATCCCACTAGGTGTGTGTGTGTGTGTGTGTGTGTGTGTGTGTGTGTACGTGCGTGCGTGTGCTTGCACAATATCATGATCATTCTAAAATGTAATGTAATTTTTGGATTTTGACACTTCACATTGTGTAACTTTGACATGCATTTATATTTGGACTTAGCTCTAGGACTACATTTTTGAGGGATATTCAAATATGTATGCCTTTGTAATAATGTCTCAAGAGAGTGATAAGGGATTTCCCAAGATTTCATATGATTCTCAATGTTTGAAGGGGTGCATGTTTCTATATCCTAAGACACATTAATGTGAATATTATTTCTTGGGTATTCACAAAACTCCAAAATTAGGTAATATATCTCTTATTTTCACTTTCAATGCAATATTAATAATATATCTACTTTTATAACACTTATAGATTTCATTTGATCATGACATATTCTCTGAACCTTACAACTAAGTTTTTTGGTTTTATTTGATAATTATGCATGCACACACACATGCACACACACACACACACACGCACACACACACACACACACACACACACACACACACACACACACACACACACACACACACACACACACACACACACACACACACACACACACACACACACACACACACACAAACACACACACACACACACACACACACACACACACACAAAAGTGGGACATTATGTATACACCTAATTTAGTATAGGAGTAATTATTAATCCTATAATTACATTTTTGTAGAAAAATAATGTGTTTGTATATTATCAATTCATATTAGGCTCCTATTGGCATATTTCCCCTATGTTTTGGTTATGTTCTAGCTTATTCCATTATTTTCCTTTTCATCTCTTCCTACCATATTTTATTTGATTTTGTACATGTTTATTGGGAGATTACATTATATGGGTTTGGTATGGGCATTTTTTAGCCTTGTTTTGGGTACTCCATGCATTTTTCTTTATTTTATTTGGACTTTCCTTCTCATTATGTGTTGGCTCATGTACCAATTTAGTCCTAATTTGGATTTTAAATGTTTAAAAATACACATGTAAATTAGTGCATATAGGGAAAGGAAATATATAAATAAGAGACACACATTTATTTATTTAATCTATTGTGAAAGTGTTACAATAGAATTAAAACATCTATAGAAAAAATAAATAATTTATTTCCTTTTTCCACCTATTCATTTAGCAAAAAACATCATATAGGATTAGGGATTGCATCCATAAATTTCTTGTTGAATTTCATTGAATGTTATTCTAAAAAATTATTTTAGCCTAATAATGGAGGGATAACATATCCCTTGAAAATCAATCCCCTATTTTTTATTGGTCTATGATGAGTTTTTAGCATTGCAAAGAAGGTGATCATTTTTTAGAGATTGCTTGAAATTCAAGAAAAATAATCAAAGTTTTGAGCCATGGAGTAGAGAAACAATATCATGAAATATGTATTTGGAAAAAAAAACTTAACATTTTCAAAAATGTCTTCACTTTATCGACATAGTGCACTAAATTTTTTTGTCTTTGTTAGTCTCAAGTTTTTTGGATTTTGTTTGCCATGTTGCCTAGACCTATTTTCCAAACTCCTTAATTGAATAATCTAAAATCAATCACACAATGATATAAAGTAAACACACTGAAATCAAATCCCAAATTCACACTTCTAAGCTAAGTTTTAGAATAAATATTTTTGGAATTAAAGGAATAATAAATTCTTATTCAAATCTAAAAGCACACACATTAACAATTCTTTTCTGACCTACAAGTTATTGATCTAATCACACTAAGAATTTATATTAACTATAATTGAAAAAAATAGAAATAAACTTATAAATACCAAAAGTAACATCTCATATCTCCCTGGGGAGTGGGCCCTTGCTCACCCTTGGATTCAAGGTTAAATCAACTTCAGTCTTTAAAATTCTATCTTATCACATTAAATGAAAGAGTAATCTGCTAAAAAGTCTTCTTGTATTCAAAATAACAAAACTTAAAATATTTATGTACTATGTAGATCGAGCATGGTTCTACCTTTTATTAGTTTCAAAATAAACTATCTTATAAACTAGTTAATAAGTCAACAATCTTAGAACAAGAAGATATTTAGAGAGATTGGTTGGTATAGACAAAATAGAGAAGAGTGTTGCAAAAATATCCACATGGGATTAGAAATATCCTAATGGGATTATAATTACTACATATATCCATATATGATCACCAAATATTTACATACAATATATCCATATCATCTGATTCTAGAGTTCTATATCCATATCAAATCACAAACTAGTTAATAACTCCAATTTTCATCAAAAAAATCAACACCATTTAGGAGATTTCAAACTTTTCATCTTTAAAAACACTAAAAAATAGACAAAAATAATTAAATTAGGATATAAAACTTTGATTTCAAAAATTACTTCTCCATCAATATATAGATACAAAACCTAGAAAATGGTGAAATTTTCAACTAATTTAGCTTTACAGTTATCTCCCAACATAATTAAATGTGTTCCTCTAGGCAAAACTTTAGATAAAAATCAATTTCTAAAGTTTGAAAAAAATAAATTGATTTTTCCAATTTAACTTAAAATAAATGAAACTAATTTCTGATTGGTGGAATAAAACTTATCATAAAATGATACATAATGATTTCATCCAATCAAAAAAGACCTGTACAAATGGCCAACATAGAAATCTTTAGCCATTGATTCCAGAGCCAATTCTTAGTAGAATTTGATTCCATCAGATCTTATTGGCTTCTCCCAACCAAGTGAAAATTATAGATCTAATAAATAATTGAAATAGACACCAAATGTATTTTTGGCCTCCCTCTAAGCATCATACAACATCATATGTGTATGACCTATGTGGGAGAGTAGAGAGAAAAATAATTGAGGCCTAAAAGCCTCTCTTATGGCCTCCATTCTCTCTATCATATTATTCATAGACCTTCTCCACATTTTTTTTACTTATTTGGCTTTTTAGTTGGTCAAAGGGAAAAAATGGATTTTTTCCCTTTCACGGCTCTCCACTAGGTGCTTCATACTCCTCCCTGATGAGTCAATCATCTCTTGCTCCATAGGCTTCCTCCCAATCTTCCTAAACCATAAGATCTGATACCATGTTAGATCCAATAAAGAGAATAAAACAATTTTAACTAGCATACAAAATAATACAAAGGAAGCCTATTATGTAGGCATAAAAGGAATACCAAAAAAATAAGGAGGTGGGTGAAACCAAAAACATTAGGTAGTATAAAATAGCTAGCCCATGAAACCTACCAACCTAAGTGGTTGAAACTACTATAAACATAAGCACATGGAATATTCAATAGTAAATAGTCTAAGTTAATACAATAATATGTTGATAATTAGACCATTCATAATCTTTCATCATCTGCATTTTCTTGTCAACACCTTTAGATTTCACATTTTTATACCTTAAGATCCACCTAGTTATCTTGGAATTTATTTTAGTCTTTGTTTCATGGGTCTTTAATGATAAGTTTTTTCATTTATGTCAAGGTGTATCTGGTGAAGATGCTTGGTGAGTGGTCTATGAGATATAATTATGTACTTGATGTGATAAGGAAGCCATATGGTAAGAGAGAATTTGAATTAAACCTAATATATCTCTATTCATATATAATTATAAGGAAACCTAATGATTATTTTTAGGTTAATTTCAAGTTTTAGGTCAAGTAAATCATGTTAGATTACTAGTTCTTGAGTATAAGGTATTTTGATAAGCCTAGTCTAGACTCTATGAGAAGGTGTGCATGGTAAATCTTGGTGAAGGAATACAAATATTATGAGAGGTTGTTTGTAATTGTGTTATAATATAAGAGAAATGAATATATTTTCAAAAGTGTTTCAAGGGCAGTTATCAAGTTTCAAGTGCTTGAAAAGCCTAGTCATGGCACTAGTCATAGCATAAAGAGACCTTGTGAGAAGGTATGAGTATGGTATCCTAGTGAGATGGATGAACAGAGGCATAAGAGGTTATATAAATTTTATTGATCATGCAAATTAGGCATTAGATCACTTAGGATAGTTTCAGGTGAGCCTATAGGGGTAAGACCTTAAGTCCAAATCTTTAACTAGACTAGTTATAGATCCTACCTGACCTAATGATGTGTCATGAGGTGTTGTCAAGGCCTATGAAGGATGTAAGGTAGCTTTTGATAATTATATAGGTTTATTTATTTTTATAATGAGGTATAAAGTACATGGAAAAAAGCTTGAAGGTCAGATTTTAGGCCTAATATGATTTGTAGATAAAGGTCTAGAGATCAAAGAGAGAGATGGTGGCCAAATGAGGTATGAGATTCAAATTCCAAGATATGAATGACCATGTGATCATTTTAAATTTTTATATATTATCTCAGGTGTTTTTACCAATTTTTAGGTCATGGTTTACAAGAAAAGGCATGAAAATTAGTCTTATGGTCTCTCGAGTGCATAAAATAAAGGGTTCTCAACCTGAGAAGGAATTTCAAATGTTCATTGGAATGTGTAACCTCTACATGGGAACTCAAGGTATTTAGTATTGATGGGGAAGTTTCCTATCTCAAAATTTTAATCATTATTTTTTTATCAAGAAGATATTATTTATGAATGATTGTTAAGATTAGAAGATGGTTTAAACTCTCAAATAGCCCTAATAATGACCTGATATGAAATAAGTTGTTCTAATTTGATCAGAATGGATTGGTATGGATATTTAATTGACTTTAGGTTGTATTAAAATATCCAAAACACCTAGAGGTGTGAGTGGTTTGGTAGGTGAATGAGTGGACCATATAGAAAAGGCCTTTTTTCTCAGAGATTTATTGTAGAAATAAGAGTTGAAAAATTAAAAGTTGATAAATAGATGGAGGAAAAATATTGAGAATTTTATTTTATGTATATGGTGGTTTATGGGAAATTTCTAATTCTTAGTGTTCTAAACTGGTCATCCAAGACAACCTATTGCTAAGAGGCCTAATGGTGCAAACAATGAAAAACCCAAGCAAAAGTGAGAAGGTGATTAGGGATGTGTTATCATGGATTAGGGATAAATACAAGTGCATGGAGAAATTATTAAAAAACTTTAAGATATTTTAATTTTTAATATAAGTTTTGGAGGCTAATGAATTTGATGAAAATATTGCTCATAAGTTGACATGTCTAGTACAAATAAGACAATGAAGGTGTATGGTTATAAAATTGGTCTATAAAACCAATATTGCCATTTGACCATGTTATATTTCTATATGATAATTTTATAATTATCTCATAATATCATCCAAATTCATTATAATTATTTTAAAATTGTCATATAGGTGTTGAAGGTCATTTTCACCATGACTATGCTTTAAGGCAAATTGGTAGTTCTAGGTAAGCAACTTGTAATGATGAGTTTGAGGGTTTATGATATGATTTTAAGCATCTAATGTAAATTTTTTTTCTATTTTTTAATTTTTTGTCCTATATATTATTTGTACAAGGTTTGGTACTCATTAAAATTAGTGAAAATATTGAAGCCAAAATGGCTTGATTGGTTAAGTGAGGTCTATGAGAGAGAAGGTTAACAAATTGGTCTAAAAGACCAATATTTTCCATTAGAAATTATGATATTTTTATTTAGGTCTGCCATTAGTATGTTTTAATATCATTTTAATTAATTTTAAGTCCTTTTTTGTGTCCTTTCATGTGTTAAAATTTCAATTTTCCATGACTATGTTTTGAGGTTAGTTAGCAGTTCAGAGTGAGCATTTTTTAGAGAAGGGTTTGAGTCCTTTTGCCCTAACTTATGAATTATAAAACATATGGTTATGGCCCTAAAGTTATTTATATTATATATATGTGATTTTTTTACATGGTTATTTGTAAAAATTGTGTTTATTCCTCATTTATTCAAGATAAACTTTCTGATTTTGCACAGGCCTAATTGTGAACAATACAAATAGTGTGCTTCACGTAGTGGTTGGAGATAAAATGTGTTATGGAGCCTAGATGTGCTTAAAATAGGTATATATGAGTGTAATATTATATTTTCCCACCATGTTATGTGTTTTAATGTTTTCCAAGGAAGGCAAAATGTAACATGTCCTATAGAATATCTAATGGGATTAGGTCTCCATGAGACCTAAAGATGAAAGGAGGCTTAATTGAAGTATGACAGACCTAAAAGCACTCAAATCACATTTTATTATTGTTTATGATATTTCCTAAGACATATTACATGTTTTATCTAAGAGGGTTAGGGTTTTGGGCTACCCAAGAAGGATATGAACAAGAGTTTTGTATAAATACAAGGAAGGTTTAGGCCTATTCTGTGTGATGAGTGAAACCAAATAAAATAACATATTATAGAGTAAAAGGAGGTATTTTATACCATTATAAGAGAATAAATGATTATTTATTATACTTGATAGATTTTATATGTATGAGGATCAAGGCCATATGACCTAATATATCTTAAAGAGACTTATTTGAGCAAAGAGGCCTAGAAAGAAGTTTGAGAGGGCTAAGAGTGTGAAGAGATAAAGAAGTGGTCATTAAAAGTTGGTTTAGAAAAAATGTGTCTTGAAGGTAATAAAATAAATCAAGTGGATGACTTAGTGCTGAGTCATCTAGGGGTTCGGTGCCTCCTTGCAAGTTAGTGTTTGCTAAAGACTAACTAAGTTGGGGTTGGTGATCCATGTGAAGTGGGTGTTTCACTAAATTTGATATTTGTCTTATAGGAATGCATTCCATTTATATATATCATTGGGTTTTCTTCCCCTTAGGTTTTACCACATATATGATGTGTTCATGTGTTTCAAGCTTATGTGGATTGGTGCTTATGTTTGCTAAATATGTGTGCTTGATTTAATGGTTCATGATTGTTTAAATGAAATTGATAAGAAATATTTTTAAAGAATAATTCACCCTCCCCCACCCCACTCTTATTTATTTTTATTTCAACATTTGGTATCAGAGTGTGGTCTTTTGAAGTAGGTTTAAAATCTTAAAGGAGATCCTAGAAGCAAGGATGGATAGTCAACAAGCTCAAGGTGGTTTTCCTAATAGTAAGATCCATTATTAAATGGAAATAATTATGAATTTTTTAATATAAATATGAATATATATTTTATGTCTCAAGGTCATGATGTCCTTGTAAGTTAGTGTTTGCTAAAGCCTATCTGAGTTGGTGCTTAGCTAGTTGGGGTTCGTGATCCATGTGAAATGGATGCTTCACTAAATTTGATGTTTGTCTTATATGATTTTATTATATTTATATATATTAATGGGGGTTTTTCCCCTTGAGGTTTATTCACATATATGATGTGTTCATGCATTTCATGCTTATATGGATAGGTGTTTATGCTTCCTAAATATATGTGCTTGATTGAATGGTTCATGATTGTTTAAGAAAAATTGATAAGAAATGGTTTTAAAGATTGATTCACACCCCCCCTCTTACTTATTTGTCTTCCAAAATTTGGTATCAGAGTGTGGTCCTTTAAAGTAGGTTTAAAATCCTAAAGGAGATCCTAAAAGCAAGGATGGCTAGTCAACAAGCTCAAGGTGGTTTTTATACCAATAAGGATCCATTATTAAATGGATATAATTATGAATTTTGTAACATCTATATGAAGATATATTTTATGTCTCAAGGTCATGATATTTGGTAATCAATTATGGATGGATATAGTGCTCCTCCTATTACACCAAATGATGCAGTAGGTAAGAAGGCTAATGAAAATAACTTGAAGGCAATAAATGCCATTATTTGTGGCCTATCAAAAGCAAATACTGTGAATATGATGCAATATGTATCTACCAAAGAGATATGGGATGAATTGAAGTTTATCTATGAAGGAGACACCAAGGTGAAGATGGCCAAATTATAGACCCACTAGAGATAGTTTGAAAGTCTGAAAATGAATAAAGTATAAATAATTGCATCTTACTTATTGAAGGTTGATGAAGTTGTCAATGCCATTAAAGGATTAGGAGATGTAACATATTTTATAGTTAAAAAATGGTTAATATCTCTAACTCCTAAGTTTTAATCTAAGGTGTCTGTAATAGAATAGATGCAAGATTTGGATAAACTTGAAATGGATGGGATTCATGCCATCTTTAATGTCAATGAAATGAGAATAAATGAAGAAAGAGATTCTGAGAAGGAAACATCTTTCAAAGTTGAGAATAATTCAAAAGCCTAAAAGGTAAAGAATGATGAATGTTTACATGTTGATGATGATGAACTAATAGCCACGTTTTATAGAATGTTAAGGTTTAGATTTGGTAAATACAAGGTTAAGTTACCTTTTAAATGTTTTAACTATGACAATATTATTCAATTTGCATCCAAGTGTCCTAAAAAGGATAAAAATGAGCATGATGAAGAACATGATAAACTTCATGAAGATGATAAGAAGGTTTATAGGCTTGACAAGAGCAAGAGAGATTTTAGGAAGAATAAAGGTAGGAAACGATCATTCAAAAACAAGAAAAGTTTATATACCAAAGAAGATAACTCATATGATGTAAGTGATATAAGTAAATATGATAGTGATGATGATATTAATGAACCTAAACATGAAAATAATTAAACCTTATTCATGGCCATAGAATCAAAAAAGTAGGGTTGATCAAATGGGAAAGGCTTCATGATTGATGTAGAATCAGATTAAAAACAAGCTAAAGTGAATCTTAAGGTAAAATTGGTATGTGCCCTAGAAAATTTAAAATTCCAAAGAACAAAGAATCACAAAATAAGATCATTAGTTAAGTAATATGAAGAACATATTAGTTTGTTTGAAGATATATTGAGTAACACATCCAAGGAGTATGATGAAATCATCAATCAAATTGAATCATCGATGGAGATAGTCACTACAAGCCAAAAAAATAAAGAATAATAATGAGATAGGTATGAAAATAAAGTGGAATCATTAAATGTTGATTTAGATCAAGCCTTTGTCATGGTAAAGAACTTTGTGAAGTTTGAAAAGAGAATTGAGGCTCTATATGACATCTTGAGTAGTCAAAAGTTTGCAATTGATAAGAAAGGTCATGGTTTCAAAGAAGACCAAAAGGTGGCATCTCAAGTCAAAGAGAAGGATATTAAATATAATAATGGAAACATGAAAATACCTATAAAATATCCTAATGCTATGAGGTATGATAGTTCATTCAATGGTTACTATTTTGTGTGCACCTAGTTTGGTCACAGAGTAAGAGAGTGTAGAAGATCCTGAGTACTCATGGGAATATATAAGGATTCATAGTTAAAATAATCTAAGAGGTATGTATTAGTTTGTTTGATATAGTTTCCATAATGTAGGACACATTTCAATATTCTGTCCTAATAGAGTTAGATGGTTATCAAGTCAAAACAAGAAGTTTGAAGCTCCTAAAGTGCAAAAGAGAAGGAAAATGAATGTATGGAAACCAAAGACTATAAAGGTTCATCATGATTAGTATAAAATCTCAAATGGACTAATTTAAATGGTAGAGCATGCCTCAAATGTTAAATCAAGTCAATAATGTCTATTATCAACTCATATTGACAATCAAATGGTTGATGAAGAGGTCAATCCTATAGTACCAATCAAGCCTAAAAGAATATTGAAGGATATTTAGTCTTGTGAGAATGTGGAGATCTATGAATCTATTTAGATTGTGTTGTTTTATTATACTATGGAAATGGATCACTTAATTAAGCGTCATGACTCTCTTCAGTTAGCAAAAGCATGGTGGATGCTTCGTTTGAGGGGGAGTTACTCATGTTGTTCATTGAGATTAATCTATGTTTAGAAGTAGTCTTGTAATCTGAGTTAATTTGAAATAAGTGAATATGGAGTAAGTGGGAACATGTTCCTATTATGATTCATAATCTATGTTTTAATAAGGTGTGGTTATAGTTTGGAGTTTATGGAAGACCCTTTGTCATTACTGCCAAATGGGGAGAATGTTCAACAAGGGAGATTGACCAGACTAGGGGAGATGAGAGTGATCATTTTGAATAATGTTTTACCATAAATTAAAATTTTTGATTTTGTTGATAAGTTTTGTCATTGATGTCAAGGTTGATGTCATTAATGTCAAGGTGCATCTAGTGATGATGCTTGGTGAGTGGTCTATGAGATATACTTGTGTACTTGATGTGAATCCATATCACAAGAGAGAATTTGAAGGAAACATAAATTCTCTCTATTCAAAGATAATTTAAAGGAAACCTAATGATTCTTATAATTTTTATGTCAAGTTTCAAGTCAATTAAATCATGTTTGAGTACTAGTTATTGAGTACAAGATGTCTTGAGAAGCCTAGTCTAGACTCTATGAGAAGGTGTGCATAATAAAGCTTAATGAAGTAAGTAAGAAAAATATTTTGAGAGGTTTTCTGGCACTATGTGAACATGAAATATAATTCAATATACTTTTATAATTTTTTCAAGGTCAATTTTCAAGTTTCAAGTGCTTGAAAATCCTAGTCATGGCACTACTCATAGCATGAAGAGTCCTTGTGAGAAGGTATGAGTATGGTGGCCTTGTGAGATGGATGCATAAAGGCATAAGAGGATATAAATTTTTTATTGAGAATTCATATGACATTGGATTACTTAGGATAGTTTCAAGGTGAGCCTATAGGGGTAAGACCTTAAGTCTAAGTCCACAACTAGACTAGTTTTAGATCTTGCATGACCTAATGAGGTGTTATGAGGGGTTTTCAAGGCCTATAAAGGATGTGGAGTAGTTTTTTAGCATGAGATATGTTGATTTAGTTTGATAATGAGGTGGAAAATGCATGGAAAGAATCTTGAAGGTTATCTTTTAGGCCTAATGTGATTTACAAGTCAAGCTCTAGAGAGCAAAGAGAGAGGTGGTGGCCAAATGAGGTATGATATTCATAATTCAAGATAATAATTAGCATGTGAACATTTTCATTGGTGTGATAGATTATCCTAAATGTTTTGACTAATTTGAGGTCATGGTTTGTAAGAAGAGGCATGAAAAATAGTTTTATGGTCTCTCAAGTGCACAAAATGAAGGGTTCTCAACTTGAGGACTTTCAAATATTCATTGGCATGTTTAACCTATGCATGGGAACACGAGATATTATGAGATATGGGGATGGGTACTAGCTCAAAATTATAGGAATTATTTTTTGGATTAAGGTGTTATCCTTTGTGAATGATCATTAAGACTGGAAGATGGTTTAAACCTTAAGAGAACTCTAATAATCACCCGATATGAAAGAAGTTATTATAAAGTGCTCATAATGGATTGGTATGGATAGTTAAGTGAATGGAAGTTTTAGGAAACTCTCCCAAGCACCTCCGGGTGTCATTAGTTTGTCAAGTGAGTAGACTCTATAGAAAAGGCCTTATTTCTCAAAGATTTGTTATAGCAATTAGAGTTGAGAAAGTCAAAGTTGATAAATGTATGGAGGAAAACTCTTGAGAATTTTATTTGATATTCATGGTGGTTTATTGGCAAGTTATATCCCTCAAGTAAGCTAAATAAGTCATCCAAGACAACTTATCATTAATATTCCTAATGGTGAAAATAGTGAGAAACCCAAGTAGAAGTGAGAAGTTTATTAGGGATGTGTTATCATGGATTAGGTATTAATCGAAGTCCATGGAGACCTTGTCCAAAATCTATAATACATGTTCATGTTGGATAGACTTTTTAGAGGTCAATGAATTTGATGAAAATGTTGCTTATAAGTTCACCTATCTAGTACAAGTAAGATAGTGAAGGTGTGAGGTTATGAAATTGGTCTACAAAACCAATATTTCTCTTTATTAGGAATTATAAACTTTAAACTAGATTTAATATAACCATAAATCAGATATAACTTATGCAATAGCATGCATCATGGAAATATTCCTCAAATCATAGATATTATGAAAGCATAAAAATGGAGAGAACAAGAATCAATCACACAAGACACAGATCTACCATGGTTCACCAAATTTGGGATACATCCACCAAGAAATTTCTCAAATATAAATTGTAATCAAAACACAAGACTATAATGAACTCTCATAAAGATATGAAAATCTCTTGTAAAAAATATTGCATAAAATGCTACACTTTCACCTGTACTTACACAATGTTGTATCTCACAAGTTGTTAAACCACACCCTATAATGAACACCTATACTTTAAAAAATACCTGCACTTTTAATCTGATCCTCGAGGCCACACCTTGGAAATAAACCATCTATGTAAAGCAACACATCAATCTCTAAAGGCCACACCACACCCTGTATATATAGAAAATGAAGGAAAATACAAAAAATGAGGAGAAATGTGCTATACTTATCCAAGATAATCATTATCCAACATGTGAAAACCCTCTTTCGCCTTAGCAAGCTCATCCAAAAGCTCATTTATGAAGGAACCTTCCAAGATTGTGTCTCCACATTTCAAGGGCACATTTACCAACACCATGTGACAATAACCAACTCTTTGATATAAGGAAGGTGTCACCTTTTGCAATAAATAACTAGATCCCTCAAAATAAGGAAGTCAACATGGGAAAAGGCATTTAACAGCCAACTCCATAAAACATGGAAACATAGAAATTAGATAAAACAATTAATTCCCTATAAATAATGAAATTAATCCCAATTCTAAAAAATGAGGAAGTCACATGGAACTTATTAAATAAACATTTAATAATATTAAACTCACATGTGAGGTACATGGTAAATTCATTCCCCACACCCTTGGAGTTCTCTAAGCCCCCAAAACATGCCACCATGGTCATGTGATAGCCCCAAAGGGCTCCACACTCAATAATGTCCCACTTGGAGACTGTTTCTCCTAAACATAATCTATCACTGATCCATGACCACTAAGGCCAATCAAATCTGAACATAGTCTCAACTTGTCCAATGTGACCACCTTGGTCATCATATCTATAGGATTGTAGCAAATGTGAATCTTCTCCAACTTCACCAAGTTCTCCTCCAATGCTATCTTAATGAAGTGATAACATAACTAAATGTGTTTCATCCTCGAGTGGAAAGTAGAGTTCTTTGCCAAATGAACAACACTCTGACTATCACTATGTAGTCTCCCAAATTCCTACTCATTCCCCAACTCTTGAAACAACTCCTATAACCAAATCATCTCCTTGTTAGCCTCTATGGTAGTAACATACTCTACCTCTATGGTTGATAAATCCATAACCTTTTGTATCCTAGAAATCCAACTAAGTGTTGTATCTCTAATACTAAATATATATCATGTCATACTCCTCCTACTATCACTATCCCCTACCATAAATGAGTCCACATAACCATGTAAAGTGGCATCTAATCCACCATAACATAATGAAACATTCATGGTTCCACTTAAATATCAAAGAATCCATTTAAATACTTGTGAATGCTCATAACATGGATCACTCATATACCTGCTCACAACTCCCACTGCTTGGGCAATATCCAGCTTAGTACAAATGATGGCATACATCAAACTACCAACTAATGATTAGTAATGTACCTTAGACATCTTAAGATTTTTAGCTTCCATCTTGGGACGCTACTCCTTTGATAATCTAAAGTGGCTTGCCAAAGGAGTACTAACAAACTTAACATCTAACATGCTAAACCTTTCCAAGACTTTCTTCACATACTCTGATTGGGATAAGATCATTTTATTCTCCTTCTTGTCATGAGAAATCCTCATAATAAGGATTTGATTTGTAGCACCAAAATCATTCATATAAAAAGAGTCACTAAGCTATTTCTTGATCATATGAATATGTTGTATGTTATTTCCTACAACTAACATGTCATTGACATACAAGCATAATATAATAAAAGAACCATCATCAAAATGTTTGATGTAGACATAATGGTCATGATGACACCTTTGATATTCTTGTTCCAACATAAAATAATCAAATTTATTATAATATTTTTGTGGATATTTTTTTAGGCCATAGAAGCTCTTCTTTAGTATGCACACATAGTTATCCTTCCCTTTGTCCTCATATCCTTGTGGTTGCTTCATATACAACTCTTCATCCAAATCACCATGAATAAAAATAGTTTTCACATATAACTATTCTAAGTTCAAATCCTCAACTAGAACTAAGCCAAGAATAGTCCTAATAGAAGTCATTTTTATAATAGGAGAGAAAATCTCATCAAAATCAATACCTAATTTTTTTGCAAACCCCTTAACCACAATCCTGAACTTATACCTTTTTCTCCCTTCATCCTCTTCCTTTATCTTGAAGATCTACTCATTTAGAAATGCACTCTTGCCCTTGAGTAGCCTTACCAAATCCCACATTTGGTTATCCATGAGAGATATATGTTCCTCATCGATGGCTTGTTCCCATTTCATCTTGGCATCTACCTACATTTCTTCCTCATAACACTTTGGTTCTCTAATATTAGTGAGTAATAAATATTTCAAAGAAGGAGAAAAGTGTTTAGGAGATATTCTTGCCCTAGAAGATCTTCTTACCATAAGATTTTAGGGTCCTTATGCATAAGGTTCCTAAACTAAATCCTTGGATACTTTTCCATCCATAATGTCATCCAATACTATGTACTCTTTTTGTTACTGATCCTATTCCTACAACTGATCTTTATGAATGACTTTTTCATTTAAGACTACATTTCTAGACTAAAACATTTTTGTATCTTTAATTCTCCAAAAATAGAAACCAAAGTCATCCTCACCATAACTAAAAAATATGCATTTTTCAAATTTATTCTCTAACTTGGTCCTATCCTCTTTCTTAATGAGAGAAAAAGCCTCACATCCAAAGACTCTAAGAAAAGAATAATATACATTATTACTAGACTAATCTTTTTTAGGAATGCCTCCATCCAAAGGCATAGAAGGTCCTCTATTAATCAGATATACTACCATGCTAACAACTTCTACCCAAAACTATAAAGGCAACCATATATATAAACTCATGCTCATAGCACATTCCATTATTGTTCTGTTCATCCTTTTAGATACCACATTCTATTGTGGAGTTCTTGGAACCATCCTTTGCCTATGGATTCCATTATTATAACAATAATCAAAGAAAACATTACTAAATACTCACCTCCATTATCTGATCTAAGACATTTTAAATTGAGACTTGTTTCATTCTCAACCAAGTTTTTCTACTTATTAAAAGTGTTAAATACATTAGATTTATTTTTATTACAATAAACCTAAACTTTCCTAGTTGCATCATCAATAATAGTTACATAATAATTGGATCCACCAATAAAAGATACCTGAGCTAGCCCCTATACATTTGAGTTTACCAAATATTACTTATGATCTTTCTTTGTGATTCCAACCTTTAGGAACTTAACCCACTTTTGTTTCCCATACACACAATTCTCAAAGAAGTCTAGATTTAAATCTTTCAATCTAGATAACTTATCTCTTAAGATATGTATGCCCTTATGGCTAATATGACTGAGCTTATAGTGCCACATAGTTACATCTCCATCTGTAGCAACTAAATCAATAGAATCAACACTACTAGTCAAATATAAAGTACTAACTTTCTTACCTCTTGAAATCATAAGATAAACTTTGTTAAATTTCAAGAATCTATAGTAAACAATATTGAACATCCCTCAATACCCAATTGCCCCATTGAAACCAAATTCTATCTCAGCATAGGCATGTGTCTAACATCCTTAAGGATCTATGTGTTCCCATTCTACATTTTAACCTATACATAACCTTTCCCTACTATCTCACATGGTTTATCATCACCAAGATAAACATGTCATAAATTCTCTTGAACATAATTAGTAAAATAATGCCTATGAAGGGTGACATGAAAAGAAGTCCCTAAATTTAAAACCTAAGACTCATAAAAACTATCCATAGAAATAATTAAGGCATCCTAACATGATTTACTTGATGTCATATTTACCTCATTCATTTCTTCCTTTTTATAATTCTTATCCTAAAGTGACCAATAATCCTTCTTTGAGTATCCACTCTTCCCACAATTCCAACATATCATCTTGGATCTAGATTTGAATTTAGAACTACCTTTTGACTTTCATTGGTTGCCTTTATTCTTATCATTTTGCCTCTCTCTAGTATCAATAAATAAAACATTACCTGAAGATAATTCACTAGTGCTTTTCCTTCTCATCTCCTCACTAAGGATCACACCTACAACATCCTCAAAATTCAAGCTTCCCTTGGTAGGGACTACATTACTCACAACCATAACCAAACTATCCCAACTATTAGGGAAAGAACATAAAATTAAAAAATCTATAAATTCATCATAAAAATTAATTCCAACTAAAGTGAACATACTTAAACCATATTAAAATCATTAAGATTATTAGCAATTGAACCATTCTCAAACATTTTCATGTTAAACAATCTTTTCATAATTAAATTTTTATTAGAAGCTTAGGGTTTCTCATATAACTTTCCAAGTTTATCCATGAGATATTTTGTAGTTTTCTCATCAAAAATATTAAATGTAATAGAATATGCAAGGCATAACTAAATGGATTCCAATACCTTCCTATCAAGTAGTGACCAATCCACATCACTCATACTTATAGGTTGTTCTACTTTCCCCTCCAAGGGGAGATGTAGTTCCTTCTAATATAGGTAATCTTCCATCTAAATTTTTCACAAACCAAAATGCTTACCATAAAACTTCTCAACCCTGAATCTGATCTCTTATCCTATAGTTCCCACTCAAGCTAATAGCCTTATTTTGATTTACCACTTCATCAAAACACACAACTAATGGCTCTGATACTAATTGTTAAGAATTAAAAAAATTTAACTAGATTTAATATAACCATAAATCAGATCTAACTTATGCAATAACATGAATCACATAAACATTCCTCAAATCATAGATATTATGAAATCATAAAAATGGAGATAACAAGAATCAATTTCACATGACACATACCTATCATGGTTCACCCAATGTGGTCTACATCCACCAAGAAAGTTCTTAAATATAAATTGTAATCAAAACATAAGACTACAATGAACTCTCACATAGATAGAAAAATCTCTTGTAGAAAATGTTTGACTTTAACCTACACCTACACAATGTTTTATCTCATAAGTTTCTAAACCACACCCTATAATGAACACCTACACTTTGAAAAACACATGCACTTTGACTCTGATTCTTAAAGCCACACCCTAAAAATAAAAAATCTATGTAAACCAACATATAAACCTCTAAAGGCCACACCATATCCTATATATACATATCAAATGAAATAAAATCCAAAAAAATAGGAGAAATGTGCAATGTTTATCCACAATAATCGTTATCCAACATGTGACAACCCTCTTCCACCTAAGCAAGCTCATCCATGAAGGAACACACCAAGATTGGGTCTCCACCTTTCAAGGGCACATTTAACAACACCATGTGATCACAACCAAATCCTTGAAACAATTAATTAATTAAATTTTCCAATAGACAATTAGCTCCTTCAAAACAAGGAAGTCAACATAGGAAAAGGCATCTAACAACCAACTCCATAAAACATGGAAACATAGAAATTAGATAAAATAATTAATTCCCTAAAAATAAGGAAATTAATCCCACTTAAAATAAATGAAGAAGTCACATGTAATTTATTAAATAAAAATTTAATAATATTCCACTCACATGTGGAGTACATGAGAAATGTGTTCCATACACCCTTGAAGCTCTCTAAGCCCCCAAAACATGCCACCATAGTCATGTGATAGCCCCATAGGGATCCAAACTCAAAACCATTTAACCATGTCATATTTATATCTAATAATTTTATTATTATCTCATAATATCATCTAAATTAATTATAAGTCTATGAAATTGGTCATACAGGTGTTAAAGGTCATTTGCACCATGACTATGCTTTAAGGCAAATTCACAGTTTTGGGTAAGCAAGTTGTAATGATGAGTTTGAGACTCTATACTCTAAATAAAATAATATAATGTAATTTTTTTAATATTTTTAACTTGTATGTCCTATCCATTTTTTTATAAGGTTTGGTACTCAGTGAAACTAGTGAAAATGTTGATGCCAAAATGGATTGACTCATTGAGTGAGGTCTGTGATAGAAAAGATCAACAAATTGGTCTACAAGACCAATAGTTTTCATTATATCTTATGATATTTTTATTGATTTTTTTATAAGTATGTTTTAGGATCATTTTCATGAATTTTAATTAATTATTTGTGTTCTTTCAGGTGTCAAAAGTTCAAGTTTCCATGACTATGTTTTGAGGCTAATTGATAGTTCAGAATGAGCATTTTGTAGAGAAGGGTTTGAGTCCATATAACTTGAGTTTTGAACTCTAAAAAATATTTTATTAACCTAAGGTCAGTTATATATTTTTCATATTTTATTTTTTTCCATGGTTATTTTTAAAAAAAAAGTATGCTTCAGTTATTCAAGATACACTTTCTGAGTATGCACAGGCCTAGTTGTGAATAGTACAAATGGTGTGCTTCAAGTAGTGGTTGGAGATAAAATGTGTTATAAAACCTATATGAGATTATCATAGGTATATAGGATTGGTATATTATATGTTCATGACATGTGAAGTGTCTGAATGTGTTCCAAAGAAGGCAAAGTATAATGTGTCCTATAAAATACCTAATGGGATTAGGTCTCCATGAGACCTAAATATGAAAGGAGGCTTAATTGAGGTATGATAGACCTAAAGTGACTCAAATAATATCTTATTATTTTTTATGAAATGTCTTAATATATATTACATGTCTGACCTAATAGGGTTATTGTGTTTGGATGACCAAGAAGGATATGAACAAGAGTTTTGTATAAATACAAGGAAGTTTTAGGCTTATTACATGTGATGAGTGAAAGAAAATTAAAAAAACATATTTTAGAATAGAAGGAGATCTTGGATACCATCATAATATCATATAATATTAGTGATGAAGACTTCATAAAGTTTTTGTGTTAGAGGATCAAGTTCATATGACATAATTAATCTTAAAGAGACCTATTTGACTTAAGAGGCCTATAAGGTAGTTTGAGAGGGATAAGAGTGTGAAGAGATAAAAAAGTGGTAATCATTAGTTTTTTAGAAATAATGTGTCCTTTAGGTGATCAAATCAATTATGTGTATGAGTTATTTCTTAGTCATCTAGGGGTTTGGTGTTCCATGTGAAGTGGGTACTTCACTAAATTTTATGTTTATATTATAGGATTGTATTCCATTTACATATATCATTGGGTTTTATTCCCCTTGAGGGTTTATCACATATATGATGTGTTCATGTGTTTCATGCTTATGTGGATTGGTGCTTATGCATGCTAAATATATGTGCATGATTTAATGGTTCATGATTATTTAAGTGAAATTAATAAGAAGGGTTTTTAAAGAATGATTCAGCCCCCCCACTCCCTCTCAATACTTTTTCTTCCAATAGGGTCTTTTGTCTTGACCATTTTTTAAGCATCCCAAAATATATAGATTCTTTTAAATTCAAATCGAAACACATGGGTGAATAGACCAACCATGGAAATGTGTGAAATATGAAAATAAAGGTGTAAAACTATATTATATGGTGGCACAAAATATGCACAAACAAATTGACCTCTTTTGGATAAGTTTAGAAGTGGTTAATATATTTTTAAGTCCTTTATGCCACCATGTTATGGTTGATCATGCCTTGATTTTTGGATTTTATTTTTCCATGGTTCATCTATGTGTTCTAATTTAAATTTAAAGGATTCTATATAGACACATGTACCATATATATTTTATCATGATGATCATTGATCAAATCTCTCAGACATTGGTCAAGAATGTTTCACATTCTTATTTTCATTTTTTAAAGGCTCATGGATCAATACTTATACTAAAATAAGGATTACTTATAGTTAAAGAGCATAAATTATTCATTTATTATCATAGGGAGAGAGGGTAGAGTATTATCTCACATTAGGATGGGTCACTCACATGCATATAAATATATGAGCCATGACTCTCAACATTGGCATGCAGTAAAACACTCACATGAAGGGGATCGAGCCACTAACTTTGAATATTTAGTTTAGTCTTTAATGTATATCTATATGTTGTGGAAGTATTAGGGTTATGTCAAAGGAGAGAACATTATAACATCCACGTGCATAATTATGCTTATCAAAGAGAGAGTTTTGGAATTCTATTGATAAAAAAGTGTTTTAATAAGTTTAGGACCCTTGGGATCTATAGAGCCATTTTTAAATTTACTTGAGTACTTTTGACCTTACCTGACTCTTGAATTTAATTTCTGGTCACTACCCTTTTTAGAATAGTCTAAAACTAGCCATCATCACATTTTAATGTCATATTTTTTTAGTCTATTTTACACTATTCTAACACATATTTCTTGCATCCTAAGTCACATAGTATAACTCTGGTAAATTAAAATTTAGGCATGAATTCCTATATCTTTCTTTATCTATTTCAAATTTCTAATCTAAAGGTAATTTTATTCCTTTGGTAGTAGGATATATTTTTAATTACTATATTTAGATAAGTTTTTCCCTAGTACCTTATTTTACATTTTTGGCATAGTGTTTTAAACACTTGTACACCCTTTACATGTTAAATTTTATTTAACCCCTCCTCGAATATACAACCTTAGGTAATTCATGATCTCTTTCCCTCTAAGATTTTACATTGTAGTTATTTTAGAATCTAATTTTCTATAGGTACTTTATTTATTATTATTATTATTATATTAGCCCTAGATTCTTGCATGTTATCTATGTTTTTATCTTATACCAACTAAGAAATATATATGTAATACACCTATTATTATAAGTGATATATTGAGTGGAAGATATATTTATTTGCTTTAAATTCATTTGCATGGTAATATTTATTGTTTAAAAAGAAAATCATTAACATTTCTGATATTCTTACTCTTTATATTGATGATGATAAAATGTTAAAAATGTGAATGATAAAAATTTATGATAATACATGTGATTCCAATGCTTCTAATGATAATGTTATGAATGAGAGTATTATGAATGATAATGGTGCTATAATATCTCATGACATTGATAACAATGAAGTAGATCAATGAGAAGTAATAATACTTGGTCACTTTACAAAATTGAATAAGGAACATCCTAAACAATTGAATGAAATATTTTAAAAAAATAGTGTGAAAGACAAATTTAGATAATGAATGTGTATATGAGGAATTGCATTATGTAAATGAATCTTTGAATGCTTATATTCCACCTATTAGAGATATCATTCAACATAATGCCATGAAGTAGGTTTTTCTATTACTCCTAATTTTTTTCTTCCACCTACTACTTCTACTTAGGTTACTATGTCTATTCTATATCATCTTATTTCTTCTTTTATGCTTTTACTATTTCTAGACATTAGAAACTTACCTATCAAGCTACATATTTTGGTCATGGTTTTGGTAAAAATACTATAGTATCTATTCTTAATTGTGTTTCTTATAGTACATCTCAAGTTGAATTAATTCAAAAAAAAATTTAAAATATGAAATTAAAATTATAATTTCCTCATAGATTTCAAAGATCAAGACACATAGTTAATTCTCATGAGACCCCATTGGATCATGAGGCCCTTATCTATCCTTTTCATATTGCTTTAATTATCCCTAAATTTGAATCATTCAATGTAAATTTTTATCCTTCATGTCATATTTTATATTCTTACACTTCATGTTTTGATTTTATAGAAAATGATCAATTGTTGACTAAGATATTTTTAGAAAGTCTAAAGATTATGCCATGGATTGGGTTTATACCCTTTTATTGGGATTTAGTGTTATTTAAATGCTTTAGATAATAGTTTTTTAGCTATTTTTTCTTTATAAATTATCCAAAAGGTCATGTTTTCATATCTTATGTAGCTTAAACAAGGACCTAATGAGCCTATTAGTATGTGCTTAAAATAAAAAGTACATATACTAAGATGTCTCATTAATTCCCTGATAGTGAAATAAAAAGTTTTCATCTCAAAGTTTATTGTAACCTATCAAAGATAAATTTATGTTTGATGCATATCCATCTTTCGATGATCTTTGTCAACTGATTCATAACTTTGAGATCAAACATTTAGAGGCCAACATGCATAAAAATGGGTTTGGTACCCTACTTATAGTGGCTCCAAATATCAAGTTAAATCAAAATTCAAGGATAAGGCTAATGATACTTATAATTTTAAAAGTTAATAATGAGGTCAATAATTTATCAAATGTGGTATAATAAACACTTCACATGCTTTCCCTTCCTTCTTAGGAGCATAGAAAGTTCACAAGGTTAGTTGAAACTCCTTGCCAAGTGATTCAATGTTACTTGAATGAAAATGATATCTTTACCTCTACAACATGAGGTTGATCATCTCAACCTTTAGATAAACATTATGGTGTGAATTTAAATTATGATTTTCGTAGAGAATAAGGTCATACTATCAATAAATTTTATGCATTATAACATAAGATTCAATATCTAAATCAATGTTATTCAAGTCGAGGGACACAAATACATTAAATGAATCAATTTTTTCATCTAATCAACACTTGTGTTTACCCTAATTATGGGTTTAATTAAAATATTAATAAAATATAAAATAATTTTAATTAAAAATATCTAAGCTACGTCCATGAAAAACATAGATTTCAGATCTATCTAATAGGCTAAGCTTAGGAAAACATGTCTAATTGTAATAAATGAAACTAGGCTATGGAAAATAGATACAAAAGGTTAAAAAATGATCACATATGTTTAATATTATATAATTATAGACTTGTATAATTAATGTCTAAACTATTTACTTTTTTATCTTAAAAACAAGGACTTGAAAACCTCTCTTGGGAAAACACTTGCAAGGTATGGGTTTATCATGGGTTATGCATGGGATATGATAACCTAAAACTATCCTATTTCTCTAAATATATTAGGATTAAAATAATGTCAATAAAATATATCTTAACATACTTGGAAAACTAGGTAAGGACCAAATTAATTCCATAGATATATCAAAGGGTTACCTACAACATGAATGTCAATATGAAAGGGATCTAAAGCCTAAGCATATGGCATAATGATGTAGATCACTATATATCAATAAAGATACACTATGGTTGTAAATTAAATAGTTATACAAGGTATTAAATAAATTAAAACATGGGTTATAATGACTATAAAGGGTTAAGGTGCCATGGTCAACCAAATGAGGATCTAAAAAATATAAAGTGATATATGGAAAGTCTAAGAAATCATATATCCACACTAGATTAATTGGTATAGATAAGGCCTAACTAAGGATATGCATACATATATTAAAAAATTAACAAGAAACATCTAATATACTAAGTAAATAAATGAAAGAGTGTAGGTATATAATATACTGACCTTGTGGTCAGATCGGGGATGCACCAATATTCCCCTTGGATAAAGTGGAGCTTTGAAAGAGAATGTTTTAGGTTTAATATAAAATAGTTAGATGAAGACCTAAAATATCCTCAACTAGGAACTCCTAATAACTCCTATTAGTGATCTTTAATGACATCACAATACAAGACTCCTCAAAATAGTATCTAAGCCAATAACTCTTCCAAATTTACTTATGAAAAAATTGAGAGTGAATAAATGGTATATAATATGATATAAATGAAATATGAGCCACATATATACTAATCCAATACCCTAAACCAAACCTAAACACTAAGATGATGGTATCAAAATGATTGATACAGTTGATAGATGTCAGCTAACACAAAATGGTACTGATTAGGCCAATATAATACAAATGTTATAAGATAGTCTCATAAATATATCAGATTGTCCAATATAGTACATGAAGGGCGGAGGCACAAAATAGATGGTATCATCTAGGCAAATATCATAGGATATAAGAAATATATAAATTATGGATAACATAAATACATTAGAGTTAGATGGATATACACTTAGAGGAGGTTAAAATGAGAGTGATAATGGTGTAATCAAGATAAAATAAAAATGTCTATCATGAAACACCATGAGACTTTACCACCCCATTCCTAATTCACCTTTTAAGGTGTACACACAAGGACATTTATGTATTGATAAGTCACTACACTATAGAACATCAATAAATTATAAATTGAAAAATATTATATATATACATATTCCCCACCCAAATCCCATCATGTATCACAATAGATTAACATATGATGGTACCTAGGTAAAGAAACATAGTTTATGTAATGAGATAGCATTGACCTAAACATATCCTATCTAAAATAACTAGACTCGAAGAAGGTAAATCTATTAGATCCCATTGATGTTTAATGATATTGAGATATGACTAGTGGATCCACTAAACCTATCAAGGGGAATAACTATAACACAATATCAAGAGAAAGGGTTCCAAAGCCTATAGGAAATCAACACAATGCAATATCCGTAATTATGTCTCTACTTAGAAAGTAATCAAATATTTCAATTAAGCAATGTAAGTAAGGGGATGAATTAGAAACCATATTAAAATGGGAAAGGATCCATGGTAGGAAAATGGGGGCCTAAGATACCTAAGGTGTATAAATGGTAAGTTTGAATAATTAAGTGTAAATATAATTAAATCAAGGATATATACATTCATTAACCAAGAAATTATCCAAATTCTATCTATCAAAAGGAAAAATTTAGGGTTAGAATATAATTATTTTGAATAAGATCTATTGAGCCTCAATTTCTCCCTTCACTAATTATGATTTGTGAGAGATTTTTTTGGTTATAAGGATCTAAATGGATGAATAAATATATAATATAAAATTAATATTCCTATTTCATCCAATATTCCATAAGTAAAAAATTTCCTTCCAAGACAAGATATAACTAATAACTCCTCTAAATTTGGAATTAGGGTAGAAGTGCAATTGAAAACCAATATTCCTCATATTGGATTGAAATGATGGATCATATTTATAGAGATATATGACCCTAATACCTCTTTAGGATTTAGACAAAAATATTATTCAACTATATTTATTCTTAAATGGGTTGACTAACCTCAAACTAGGTTAGTCGCATTGACCTAGTTACGAAGAGTACACTAGAAAGTTTAGAACTACATTGATCTGATCAATGTATTTGGGATAAGATGGATAATTATTAGAACTACATATATCTAGGCTAACATAGTAATAAATTATAGGTCTTGAGATATTTATAAGATACTAGATGAAAAGAGATAGATTATGGGATCAACTCTAAAGAAGATAGAATGGATATGGGAATGATAGAAAAACAAAAATGTCTTTGATTTAGCTTTTTTAGGAATATTGGAGTCTTTTTCCTAATTTAAGCTAAGGTTTTGGAATAATAAATTAGTAAATAATATTTCAATAATTAAATTATTGATTTGTATAATATATTGTGTCTTTTAAACCTTTCTTAGTAATAAATAAGGAGAAATATAACTTAGCAAAAAACAAGACTAAGACGGTTGAGATAGAGGTTGATACTGGCTGTTTAGGTCTAGGATAGTATCACAAATCATAATCTAGATTTTGTTTGATGAAAGGATAGGAGCACCAAAACCATGAGACTTTAAGGTTTGTCACTATAGTCCACTCATGTCATTTTTGTTTAAACTAGTCATAGAGATCTAAGTTTATTGGGTTTTGTTTGATGTATCTGTATGAATCTACCTATGAAATCTTAAGTGATAAATGTTGATGGATCTCCTCGTAGACCTAATTTAATATTAAAACCCTAGACCTTAATTATTCTTGAATAAAACTTGAGAATGAGGGGGAGTTAGTGTGTGTAAGATGTACTAAACATGTGATCCACACCCCTTGTGTGGGCACACAACCTATATAACAATACTCTAAAGAGGGATCAATCCATATGTAGTTATCCCACCTAAATGTGCTTTATGAAATAGTGTTATGTGGATGAAAAAATTCTAAATTGAGATTGTGTGAGGTGGACAGGGATTAGTATGAGAGTTTGAATGTGTTTATTGCTATGTTGGGTGACTGTATGTAGAGAATAGGTAAATTTGCCTTAGTAGTTGGCTTGTATTCTTTCTTGCTTTGTAAGATTTATCACCTCTCTTTTTAAATGACCTTTGGATGATATTTTATAGGGAACTATTGGTCATGGGTTATATGTATATGTGCCAAGATGATATGATGAATGATAAGAATCAAATGAAAATAGTTATTTGGGATCAAAATTCAATTAGACAAAAGCACTAGAAATGGGACACCCTAAGGTTTGGTGCTATGGTTTAGGAATGGTTCTCTTATAATATATTCTTGGGAGTTAGGGGGATAGAATTGGCCTGGGAAATAGAGTGTGGCTGAGCTATAATGATCATTTGGAAGGCTATAGATAATGGGGAATAAACAAAAAGGAACCTAGGAGAGTCATAAGAGAATGCAAAGAGGAGTTATGGATAGGATGTCACAAACCACACTCAAACTACCAATTTGAACATTTATATGACTACATCCCCCACTTTTATTCTAGTGATGTAGCAAAGCAAAATACTAGGATAAAGGATAAAGTAGAAAACATACCTCAACTTACATGTAAAGGTGAAACACATGGAGATGTGTGATGCTAAATGATTTTGGGTATGTGTTGGGTATATGATAAGTATGCATTATACCAAGAGTAATATCATGAATGGAGCTGAGCGCTCAATTCCCTAAGAGTGGCTATTCCTTTGGCTCCATTTTCACCCACTAAGTCAATTTATGTCATCATGTGTGTGTTAATCGATGTTTGGATTATGTGTCTAATCTTTCTAAGTAAGTGGCTCAAGAATACAAAGGATAGCTAAACCTTTGGCTCCATCATTTCCCACTAAGTAAATATATGAATTGATACTGGTATAGATGTTCATCATATGAGATGGTTCTTAAATCCCATGAATGCTTTGAAATATGATAATATGGCATGGATAGTCAAATGTGTGCTAGAAACTAGGCCAATCTTAGCCATTCTGAAAGGTGGAGATTAGGCTTGTATGAAAGCCACTCCAAAACTAGGAACTAGGCTTATGTGGAAGCCACTTAGGAAAGATGCCAACCACCTATAGATGGAATAAGGCATACAACTACTGAGAATACCTAGGTAATGTAATGAACTCAAAAAGAAAAGAATTCAAATGTGTCATACACATTGCCCCTAATCACTAGTGTCTAATACATGGATTATGATCTAAAAGTTATACCAACTATCCTATCTAAAATTGGAAGTGAGATCCATCATGCCACACATGATGCCCCCTATATCTATATTCTCTAAGGAAAACAATACTAAAACTATTGAATATGATCTGAATTGTAGATGATAAAACTATAACTAAACTTACCTTTCTATTTATTTTTAGAAAATCTAGGTTTTTGGCTATTTGGGCAAGAGTGCCAAAAATAGGACACCTTGGTGTTCAGCGCTATAGTCCAAGCCTGGCACTCTTGTACTTTATTATTTATGATGATTATTATGTGTTCATCACTATTTTTTGGTCTATTCTACCTATTTTTATCTTTGGTTGTTGTTTTAGGTATTCTAAAAATTGATTTTTGATCGGTAGAGGGCTTTGATCTCTGTGACAAAACCCCTAATTATTGCCCCCTCTTATGAGGGTAGGAATGAAGACCTTGTAATGACCTCCCTTACAATAAATATCCTTGTAAGTGTGTTATTCTATGAAATACATGATATAGTAATGATAACTGAAAAGAAATCTCAAGATATAGGATAGTTTGTTTTAAAGATTTTTAGATAAACATAGGTATGCCTAGATTGATGTAACAATGTAATAACATGTGCAATGTATTGAACTAAAACTAAAGAGTTTGGTTAGTTTTTATTTTTCAAGGAGGGATGGAGCATGATGTCCATCATGACATCCAAAAAAGTGAGATAATGTATGATATGAATCATGGCATTGTAAACAATGAGAAGTAAACAAGCAATCAAGCACACACGGCAAGAAATAAGAAGCATATAAGAGTGGCCAAGGGGATAAGAAAAGAAGGGATATGGTCACATGTCACTCAAACTAGGAAAGCAATCATACAAGGCATGTTCAACTTTTACATACATATACAATTGAAAAAAATCAAGGTTGGCATGAGGGACATAGGAACATAGAAGAGTACAATCAAAGGACATTGGCAAATATCCTAAGGCACACACAAGAATAGAAGCAAAGGATATTGGAAAATGTCCTAAGGCACACACAAGAGATAAAATAGGAACTAAGAAATGAAATCACATCTAGATATGCAAAATAAGAAAGGAAGGCATGTAAATGTTGGAAATATAATTTTCATATAACTAATCAAAGCAAGAAGTGAAAGTATGTAAGACACAAAGTACAAGACTAGGTAGATGATGAGAAATATATATGTGTTATATACCAGCGAGTTTCAATATAATAATCTATGTAAAATAATAACTAATGTACATCAACATGATAAATAAAATGTGTGGTGTAGGAATGATATAACCTAGATGGTGTAATAATTAGAAGATTCCCCTAATGGGCAGATATGTTGATGTATGTCTCAAATGTAAAAATAGGATGCCCCCTCAATAGGTAGAGTGAATCAATGAAGGATATAGGTGTCACTCCACAGACTCAAATAAGATCAAGTGAAGCATGGTAATGTAGATAAATTGGCATACAATAGCCTATAACAGCAAAATGTAATTCTAAAATGGTAGTAGAAATGTAAAGCATGGATAATGCATATAATTAAAATGTTTTTGGTGTTTTTGAGTTATTTGAATGTTTTTATATTTTGGAATATTTGAATGTTTTTGGTATTTTTTATTAATCTATGTAAAATCAATCATAAGGATACTATGTATAATTATTTTGAAAAGAATCTATGTACAAGTAAGTAAATAGACACTATGTACAAGAAAACTAAGAAATTATGCACAAGTAAGCAAAAAAGAAATACTATACATGGAATCTACGTAGATGCATAATATTCATTATATTTTTGAGATAATTTACTTCAATTAAAGCTAGATGATACACTTTAGGGATAATATTTTCATTAAAGAGATATGGACCTAGCCAATTTGGTTTGAATTTTCCTTTGGTTTCTTCTTTGGCATTGACATTGTGAAGATTTTCTTTCAGAATAAGATCATTAACTTTGAATTCTTTGATGTGAACTCATTTGTTGTAGGATAATTATATATCTTGATGGTATATTATGACATGTTTAACTACTTGAATTCATGTATGATCTAATTGCTCGAGCTCATGTAGATGCTTTTCATGATACTAGTCATTAGTGAGGATACCTTTAAGGGATACATGGAGAGATGGGATTTCTAATTCCAATTTTAAAACTAGTTTTGTGCCATAAATGAGTGAATAAATAGTGGCTCTTGTGTGCATACAAATACTTGTGTGATAATCCCATAATATAAAACTAGTTAATTGTGTCAATCATCTCCAAATTTGGTCATTATTTTACTCAAAATGTTGTTGTTGGTTTTATTGGTATCCTCTACTTGACCATTTCCTTATGGGTAGTATGGAGTGGAAAATGTGTGTTTAATATTATATTTTGTGAAAATTTTATTGACAATTTTGTTCTTGAATGATGTTCCATTATCATAAATGATAGCTGCTAGTAGGCTGAAGCCTAAAATAATGTGAGTCATAAGGAAGGTACAAATGTCCTCCCCTATAGTAGATTGAAGTGGAATGGATTCCACCCACTTGGTAAAATATTATGTGGTTGTGATGATGAATTTATGTCCATTGATATATTCAAGGTTAATATTTCTAATAATATCAAATCACCATAACATAAAAGGCCATGGAGATAACATAGGTTATAATTGTTGTGATAGTGCATGTTATATATTACTATGTCATTGACATTTATCATATAGTTTTACATATTTTGAACATTCATCTTCTATGGTGGGATAATAGTACCCTTGTTGGAGTTAATTTATGTGACATGTCCTTTCCACTAAATTAACCACCACACTCACAATTATGTATCTATGTAAGAGCAATTTTGACTTCTACTAAAGTCAAGCATCAAAGCAATTATCTATCGAAGGATCATTTAAAAAGGTCTCTACCAGTGATTACATAATGGAGTGATTGTTTTTGTAACTTGAATTTTTCATTTTATGAAAAAGTGTTTGGTATAATAGATTTGTTTAGAAATTTATAGATATTAGAGAATCATTATGGAGTTGTGAAACTATGTGTAGTGGCTAAGACAGATAGTGCAATCAAATCCACATTAGCTATTGATGGTGATTGTTATTATTTAATTGTGAAAATAGATTGATAATAATTTATGTTGATAAGAATAAAATATATGGCACTTTCCATTATATCTGCATGTTGGTTGTCTTTTCTTGGTATACTTTCTATAGAAAAGTAGTTAAACTATGATAATAAACATTGTGCCATGTTTTGGTATGGGATAAGATGTTCTTATTTTGTCAGATAGACATCATTGACTTGATTGACCACAAGTTAGGAATCACCAAAGACTTAAAAGGATCTAATTTGGAGGGACTGGTAAAATAATAGACCTAAGATAAGTGCTTCATATTCTACGGTGTTGTTGGTATAGGAGAAGTTTAATTGATATGTAATAAGAACTGTGTGACCAAAAGGGTCAACAAAGACAATTCCTACCCTTACACCAAATGCACATCAAGAAACATCAAATAACATGGTCCAAGTGTTAGAATGAGTAGAATAGGTAGTAAAATTATCTCTAAATGTGTCACTAATAGGATTGGTGTCTAAGAGTGGTGCGACTGCCAAATGGTCTACAATGATTTGGCCCTTTATTAATTTTTGGAGAACTATCTTTAAGTCAAACTCTATTAATAACATGACCCATTTTGAAATATGATCAAAGAGATGTGCTTTTTCATTATAAACTTTAAGGGATCTAATTTTTTGATAACTTGAGTCTCATTATTGACCATGTAATGTCAAAGTTTTTGTGTGGAAAAAACTAATGCTAGACATAGTTTTTCTATTATAAAATATATTTTTTCATAATAAACTAATGTGTGACTAATGTAATAAATTACTCACTTGATATGTTGATCATCATGTTGTGCTAAGAGTGATCCTAATGCATGATCTGTTACTGATATATATAATATGAAAGGCTTGTTAGGTATAGGTGGTACTAAAATAGGTGAATTAAGAATATATTACTTGACTATGTCAAAGCTTTCTAAACAAGATTTCTCCTAGAAAAACTTTATATCTTTCTTTAATAATCAAGTGATTGATTGAGTTTTATCAGCAAGTTGAGCTATAAAATGATGGATTGCTTGGATCTTGCCTTATAAGGATTGAAGTTATTTTAAGTTCATAGGAGGTGGCATATGGATAATTACATTTAATTTCTTAGGGTCAACCTCTATGCCATGATGAGAAATAATGACACCTAAGAGTTTTATTGATGTAACTCCAAACACATATTTCTTCAATTTTAACTAAACATTGTATTACCTGAGTCATTGAAATATATTTCATAAATCAATAATGTGATGTTTTCATTATTTTTATTTAGCTAATATATCATCAATATAATCCTCAATAGTATGGTGAATCAAATCTTGAAAAATATGCATCATAGTATGTTGATATATGGATTTGACATTTTTTAATCCACAAGGCATGACAATGTAATAAAATATACCCCAAGGTGTTGTAAAAGATATTTTCTCTTGATATTCTTCAACTATTCTGATTTGTTTATATCCTAAAAATCCATCCATAAATGATAACATTTCATACCTAGCTATGAAATCTATGATCATGTCAATATTAGGAAAGGGAAAATCATCTTTTGGGCATGCTTTATTTAAATCTTGAGAATTAGAACAACACCAAATTTGTCTGTTGTGCTTTACTAAAAGGACTATATTGGAAATCCATTCAAAGTGTGCTACTGGTTGAATGAACCCAACATATAAAATGCATTGGATCTCATATTTGACTAAGAGAGCCACCTTAAGATGCATTTTGAATTGTTTTTGCCTAACTAGTTTAACATCTGGGTATAAAGGAATCTGATGGGTTATTATATATGTATCAATTCCTAGCATATCTGAGTAAGACCAAGCAAAGAGTTTTAGAAAATATATTAAAGTTTTATGAATATCTATATCCTGTTCATTTTATAGGGTAATGACAAACAAGATAATATGGGGATCTTGATCAATTATAAAATTGAAATTAATTATTTCCTCATTAAGCAATGTGGAATTATATAGTGTGTATGGGGTTGTAGGAATAGTATTATTTAAATCAACTAGTATGTTTTAGGGAGAATCTAATTTTTCTTTGAAGTAAGAATGGGCATTTATGTGATGAGGAAATCTATTTTTATGATAGCAAGATGGGAGGTCCTCATGTGCTCTGAGAAATTGTAAGAGGGATTCATCATTAGATAAATCATTTAATGCAAACATATCTGGTGAAACTATATCTTTGATAAGATTAGGATAGACTAATGATAAATTATAAGTATGATTAACTCTATGGTCTATGGATGCCATGGGTGGACAAAAAATTATTTGCTTTGAAGTGACAAAAGAAGGTTTATCATGAAGAATGGTAAGCTAATATCTTAGCCCTTGCTTCCATGTTGTGTGGGTGCCTCAATAGGATTGATGATTCCTTGTTCATGATTTTCAATACCTTTGCTATGATATCCCTTCTTATTAATACATTTAAGTACAAAAGGGGAGTTAAATTGGTGATTTGGTGTCGATGCTATTATAAAACTTGTAATTTTTTGATGTGTTGCATGATTTGAAGGTACACTATGAATAGTGGGTTGTGTAAGTATATTACCAAAATTAAAGTGTGGAATGTAATTCTATGGATATTTGGAAACCTAGAAGTATTTAAAATGTTCATTATCTATTGGGCACATTTAGATGTAGCCTTTGTGACTAAATTTTAGACAAGCATGGAGTGTAGAAGGGACTGTATGCATATCATGAATCCAAATCCAACCAAGTAATAAATAATAATTGAGGCCCCAAAGTAAGATTGAGTGTTATTTGACCCATGACTTTCAATGGAATGTTGTTAAAATATCTGATGTTCATGTCAGAATGGTCTAGATCTTCGAGGTTGTATATTAAGATGTTTAAGAAAACAAATGTTGCAAGTGTTGAGTCCTAAACCATTATCAACTAACACTCTTTTTACCCCTACATCATAATTATTAATTGAATATATAGATGTATATGTTGTTCAATGATGTGGAACAGGGGTAAATCCTCTTTCTCAAAGGAAATATGCTCTTCAATCCATTACATTATGTTGAGGATAGAGAAAACATAAGTTGGTTCAACAAAAATAGGAATTCTAGTATTATGAAGGGTTGTATACAACACATCTTTGTAAACATTTAATCATTGAAGGATCTTGATAAATAAAACTATATCAGAAGGGGTGATAACCTAAGTGACAAAGCTATAGCCATAGTTGTAATCAACCTACCTATCTTCATAAAATTGGGTGATAGCATGTACCACATGATCTACTATAGGCATAAAGCTGGTAGTAGGTGTAGGATAAGAGCTAGATGTACCAAGTTTAAAGGGAGGAGGAATAGATATAACCACTAGTGTTTGCTTGTGTCTAGTAGTGATAGGGAAATACTTGAAAGTAGCCAATGAGTTATATGCATATAGATAGAAATGTATGTGAAATGAAATGCATGAAATTAGAGCTATAAGTTTCACAATAATATGTTTGTAAAGAGCATTCCATATGAGAGATAGAAATCAAGGGATAGAGAGCATGGAATTATGCACTAATGCATAAAAAAATTTAACTTGTGATATGAAATTTATAATATGTTTATCAAGGTAGACTTGAAAATTATTCCACATAAGAGAGAGAAAGTATGTAATAAAGCCTTGTATTAAAGAAAAGTAAACATTTTTTTGAAAGAAAGTGAACTTAACATGTTTAGTAGTAACTTTATTAATATCATCCATATTATGAATAGTAAGCTTGAAAGGGAAAGATTGAATATTTTCATTAACATATGGTAAAATTCATCATTCACATACATGATAAAACCAAGTATGAATTCCTTATTATTTGCAAGAAATGTTTTGAAATGAAAGATCCATTTGTAATTTTTATGTAAAAATATGTATGGTGATACCTCAAGAAATAAAGGGATAGTAAATTCAACTAGCATTTGAGAGAAAATGATTTTCAAAATTATTATGGAAAATTTGACAAATTAAATGTGTAATTTTGATTTAAATATGTAGGAAAAAATTAGAAAAATACTGAAAAAATATTGGGACCTAATATAGGAAACTAAGGTTTGAATGAAATTATTTTTAAAGTTACTAAGGAAAATTTAAAATTTAAATGTGAATTTTTTATTTTAAATATCCAATAAAAATTTAAAAAATATTGGAAAAATCATTAAGGAATTTTCCCTAGGGTTTCTAGGGTTTTTGTGCATAAACAAAGTAAGTTGGGTTCACCAAATGATTTAGCTTTTTGGGAATATTGGAGTTTTTTTCCTAATTTAAGCTAAGGATCTAGAATAATAAATTAGTAAATAACATTGAAATAATTACAGTAGTGATTTTTATAATTTATTATGTCTTTTAAACCTTTTTTAAAATATCAATAAATAAGGAGAAATATAACTTAGCTTAAAATTAGACTAATGCAGAGGCTGAAACTAGACATGTAGGACTAGGACAATGTCACAAATCAAAATCTAGATTTAATTTGGTGAAAAGACAAGAGAACTAAAATTAGGACACTTTAGGGTCTAGTGCTATAGTCTACTCCTGCTATTGTCCAAACTGGTCATAGAGATCTAAATTTATAGGTTTTGTTCACTATTCCTGTCTGAGTCTACCTATGAAATCTTAAGTGTTGAATATTGATGGAGATCTTTATAGATCTGATTTAATATTAAAACCCTATACCTTCATTGCGATTAAATAAAAATTGAGAAAAAGAGGGGGGGGTTAGTGTGTGTAAGATGCACTAAACATGTGATCCACACCCCTTATGTGGGCACACTACCTACATACCAATACTCCAAAGAGGGATCAAGCCATATGTAGTTCTCCCACCTAAAAATGTTTTGTGAAATAGTGTTATGCAAATGGAAAAATTCCAAATTGAGAGTGTGTGAAGTGGCTAGGGACTGTATGAGAGTTTGAATGTGTTTGCAGCAATGTTAGGTGACTATATGCAAAGAATAGGGAAATTTGCCATTGCAGTTTGCTTATATTCTTGCTTTCTTTGTAATATTTGTCACCTCTCTTTGTAAATGACCTTTGGATGGGATTTTATAGAGAACTATTGGTTATGGGTTCAATGTATTCATGCTAGGGTAACATGATGAAGGATAGGAATTGAATGAAAATGGTCATTTGGGATAAAAATGCAATTGGATAAGAGCACTAAAAATGGGACACCCTAGGTATGGTCTAGGTATGGCACTCCTATCCTACATACTCAGGACCTAGGAGATGGAATTGGCCTAGGAAATAGAGCTTGTTTGACTTGGAATGATCATTTAAAAGGCTATAGATCATTAAGAATAAGCAAAAATGTAATTACGAGGGTCATAAGAGAATGCAAAGAGGAGATATGACTATTATGTCACAAACCACACTCAAACTACCAATTTAAACATTTTATATGACTACAGTCTCTCATGAAGTACCATTGGTCTACCCACCCCTTTCTTGGTGCACCCTTAAAAGCATGCACTTAGAGATATTGAAACTCAATATGTTATTGTAAAAGAGAAAGCATCAATAAATGATAAAGTTTAAAAATGTTTTTTATATACATATACACCACCCAAATCTCATCACATGTCACTAGAGTGCAATATAGGATGGTGCTTAAATATATAACATATCAACATGATAATTGAGATAGTGAATTGTAGTAAAAAGTGAAAAGTAAATGTTGATAAATGAAATAATCTCAAGTACCATATACATACCTTGACTAACCTTTTTCACTTAATATCCACATGCTATTTTTATATTCTTGATCATGGAGAGTGAAATAACTTCATTGGATAAACCTTAGGGATATAAGGCTAGAGAGCAAAGCAAACAATCATAGGAGGGTCAAGGTAAATTGAAAATTAATTCACTTGGGAAATTGGTAATATAGGATGATAAAAACTAGGTTAGAAAAAAATACCAAAAAATGTGGGAAATAGGGAGGGAGAATCAAGTAACCAAAAATACAAAGCTACTAATGAACAAGAAGCCCAAAATTTATCCAAATTAATATAATTAAAAATCTAGATCAAACCTAAGGATTTTTTTACAAAAATAGAATAAACATTGATGAAAGATAAGTAAAAATCCATAATTAAATATGTAAAAATATGAATAAATTAGTACATAGAATAGGACAAAAATGGTCTGTAAAATATGAAATAGAAAATTCAAGGTCCTAAACATAACTACAGGACATCTAGGCAAGATAAGACAAGACCAAAGAGAGATTCTAGTAATAATTTGAATATTAAACTATTGTTATAATGATGGGGAAACTAAAAAATGTTTTATTTTGAACATGTCAAAAGGAGATGGAGAATATGGGGCATATAAATTGGAACCAGATGTAGAAGTGATGGGGTAAAGAAAGTTGGTACCAAGGTGAGGATGTAGTATTTATTATAAATAAGACACATCAAGTTGGTAATACTTTCAACATATATGACATTTAGAGAGCTCAATTGAACCACATAAGTTTGGGTTAGCTAGTGAAGTATAAGTATCATCCCATGAAGGTTAGTATGCATGAAGAGTAAAATGGACCTATCTTCCCATAATGTATTCTCTATTATTCAATACCCCTTCCATATCCATTAGTTTATTTTGAATATTAGGTACTTGTGTGAGAAATTAGGTGATAGTAGATGATAATATGATGATGAGACCTCCTACCCCAATCTATTGGCCTACCACACCCTAATGGACCTTGGCTCTATTATGAGTCTAACTGTGGAGTTTGATCTTTGACTAGGATAGGATATGTGATAAATAAATATCACATCTATTGGTGTAGACACATAAATTTCACCATTTACTATCAAAATTAATTTTGACATGCTAACCCTTCACCATTCCCAATTTAAATTCATACTAACATCATTACCCTCCAAATTTTGAATAACTGATTAAGTTTTAATTAATTAATTAAAGCATACACCCATATTTCCTAATAAACAATTAAAAATATGTATTTTACACCTCATCCAAACATCCTCCACATTTTTCTCAACTAAATGTTGACTCATCCAACCACCTTCCTCAGCTTCCTTAACAACCTTATGAGTCATCTTAGAACATTTAAACCAACTTTTGAGTCGTCCCTTGAATTTTAAACTATATTGACCCATTCATGTTGAGTCACTCAACTAATAATTAACTCTACCCCTTATTCTCAACACATGGGAATTAGTCATCATCCACTGAGTTGATGACTCAAATCTAACCATCGATTATTTTAATAATTCAACAAATTTAGATTATTCTCAACTATTCATCTCATCACCCTCAAGCCTATAGATTGACATATAATCCTCCATTCAAATCATTCACCTTCACCCTATAAGATCTTTATCAAATTATTCTTGAAAATTTATTAAGATCAAATAAATTTTCAACCATAATTTACCCAATTCCTTTTTTTGAAAAAGAGTTGATAAACCACATACATAAAGCAAGAAAGAGAAAATCTACCATTGATCACATAATAGAGAAGGTGATGAACATGCATTGTATGCTTTGTAAGTGTTTCATTAGTTAGTTTTGTTTTATTTTTACTTCTCTATCAAGTGGTTAGTGTAGTTTAAGTATAATTGCATTGTCTTTATCTTATTAACTTACATTCTAAATTTCACACTATAATTTATGGCATGTTTGGTGGGACATTCCCTTAGATTTCACATCATAAGTGCATTTGAGAGGATAATTCAATTTATTTTTATTGTTTACATGAATTTAATATTATTTTTTTATCCTTTGTTTATAACTAGAAGTCCATTTTTTGTGTTTGTAGAGTTTATGTATGTAAACTTGCAAAACAATAGAATTAGAGCATACTTAAGAAAATTCATTAGGGTGAATAAATATTTCATTTATAAGATATTTTTAGAATTATTTTTGTAGTTTTTCTATCTTATATTAGTTTTTGAGTCTATTTTTATTGACTAACAATCTTCTATTTCAATTTTATCTTCTGTCTTCACTTCTATTTTCTATTTTGACTCATTTTTGTAGAATAACTAAATTAGAGATATCTTTAGTGAAGTCATTAAGTTAACAACAAAATCATTTCCAGGTCATTTTCAATCTTTATTTCATAAATTTTCAACTTTATCATCATGTGTGTGTTTATATTTCCCTTCTAATGATATTCTATTTCAATTTTCTTTGTATTTATTTCTCTATTTTTTTATGTTTTGGTAGGATGATGAAAATATTTTTCCTTTAGAAAAATCATTTTGGGCAGCATTTTTTTTTTAAGAATAGAAAAATTGTTCTATAAGTCTTTTTTTTTTGTAGATTTCATCTGTTAACGAATTTGCCATTTGCTCTAACTATGTAACAATAAAATCATTCCATAGGCTAACATTTTCTATCTATTTTCCATCATTTTCATTTTTTTTGGTTGAATTTTTACATTTCCTTGTTCTTTAAAATTTTAAAACACTTCTAACATTTTTTATAGGCTTTTTGTCCAAGATTAAGAAAATAAATCAAGTCAAAAATCAAAATTTTGATTTTTTCTAATCATTTTGCTTTTTTTTCAATTTTTTGACTAACGTTCCTATTTTCAAGTTTCTTAATCATTTAAGTTCAAGAATTTTAGTAATTTATTTTTACATAGTAATTATCCCATATCTTTTTTTAGGTGTTAATAATTTTTTTTTCAAGCATTCATTTCAAGCACTTTGCTTGTGTGTGTTAAAAGATTGTGTATGTTCTTCCCTTAACATCATATCAGTGATTATACTTGATAATAAAAAATAATCTTGTAAATTTTGGTACCCAAGGATTCACTTATGCTTATGATTTTTGCATAGAATCACATTGATGAATATACCTAAGAATTAGAGATAAGTGTTATTCTTCTTTATATTATTTTCTTAAGGGTTATATTGACTATGGATTTCACCACCATGTGGTAGGCCAAAATATATGTACCAACAGAGTATAATGAACATGATCAACTATTTCAAAGGCCTAAGTGGTGATGTTTTTTAAGCACACTATGATGAGAGGGTATTTCATGTCCCAATACCTAGGGTTTCAACATATCCCTATATAATACTTATGCCTCACATATCAAAAGATATTTAGAGAACTCCCCTTAGACAATATTGTGAAAACCTTAATCCTAGGTGAGTAATTTTGCAATTAAAATTTGGTGAATTGGTTATTATTTAGTACCAATAAATTACTTTTAGCTTACCCTTGAAACTAGATCTAGTAGGCTATGGGAATGTCATAATCCTCCATAGTTAATGTTATGAAACATTAGACTAACACTATCTACTAGACAAGTCAATATCTATGAGAGCCTAAAAGTTGTTCAAGTGTTTTATCCTATTTTTATACCTTTTCATTAATTTCACATGTGTTTAAAATAGGAACTTGTTTGTTTTGTTTCCTTGTGAAATCCACATGTTAAAAGTCTTTTTATTGAAAATATAAAATTGAGTTTTAAAACTAAACCAAGATCATATCTAAATTTTAAACATCAAAGTCCTAGGTTATAAGAACTCAAAACTTATTATCAATCACATTAATTTCTAGTCTTGGTCTTTCATCTTTGTATTTTTTAGTCAATCCTTTTTATTAATGTTGCCTATCACAAGGCGCATGGATATGTTGAAAAACCCTAGGTTAAGGTAGAAGCCTTTTTCTAATGATGGTTTTGAATTTGGTAACTTAAAAAATCAAGTTGAGATCCATTAAATCCATAATAATGAGGAAGAACAAAGACCTTCCTAATATGAGAATATACCTAGAGCTATGTTACCCCTTTCTCAAATCACTAAATATATCCTAGGCAACAAGAATGAGGTTTTTTTCCATGCTTTGAGTGTTGAGGCCAAGATTCCTCCTAATTTATGAAGTCTAAAATTTATATCACTTACTTTCTAGGAATTAAAAAACATCCCCCATGTAAGATCAAAAAAAATCTCACAAATGCTTAGGGAATAAAAAATTCATCATAAGTCCAACTAATCCCAATTCTCAAGTTTACATGAACAAAGGAAAAAATATCATGAATGAATAAACACCCCAACAAATCCATGTATTTTCTATAAAAACTCATGTCTAAAAATTAAATTAAGAGATTTTCAATATCCTAGTAAACAAAATAAAATAATCCCTTCATCAATCAATCCATGAATCAAAATCCAAGTGACCCTAGGCTTAATATAATATTATCACAAAACAATCCAAATTAAAATGCATATTTGAGTTCACCCATCATTAATCCCAATCCAAATAAAAGTTTTAATGCCATTAAAAACTCACTAATCCATGATCCAACAAACAAAATCCATTTGGAATGTTTATTCAACATTTCCCATCATTAATCCAAATATGAATTTGAATGTGCATTAAAATTCACCAATCAAAAATCAACATCAAAATCTGAACTTGAATCCATATTTAAGCTCATGAATCAATCCAAATATGAATGTAAATGTTCATTCAAATTCACCAATCAACACTCAACATCAAAATATAAAATTGAATCTATATTCAAATTCACAAATCAACCAATCCAACCAACATCTAAACTTGTATACTTATTTAAGTTCACCAATCAATAAAATAAATCTAAATCCAAATTTGAACTTGAAACCATATTCAAGTTCACAATGGATCAACTTCCAAATTTTGATATATTAATAATATCAAAACAATTTTCAAGATTTAATTAAAATCCTTTTACCCATCCAAATTCTTTTTCAAATTCAAATCCATCAACAAATCAAGCTCCACCAACTACAAATTAGAATACATTAACAAACCCTAATCCAAATTTCAATTCTAATTCTTCATTCAACCCAAACATAGATCAAAACCAACCTTTTTGTTCAACATCAAATCCATTTTCAAGTCCAATAAATATAATTCCCTTTACAAATCCATTGAATCCAAATCCATAGTTTAACCCAAATCAAACTCTAAATCAATTCATTAACAATCCACCTCAAAATTAGTATTCATTTTCACATTCCAATACAAAACCAAATCCATTCATTTTTCAACCATCCAACACATTTACCACTTCAAATCAAAACAATCAACTCTAGCCACACTTTATTCATGAATGGAAAAAACATGAAAGATAAAATCCAAGGATTGAAAGATGATAATTTTTTCAAACAAAAAAAAAATTAAAATTTGAGGAAAATTATCCATATCCATTTGATGTTAACAACATGATGACACCCTTTCCTACACATTTTTAACTTTCCAAGTTTGATAAATAGAAAGGTAAGGGACATCCTATGAAACATCTCAAAGAATTTTATATGGCATGTGTAGAATTTGCATATAACAATGAATCCATACTAAGACTCTTCCCGTAAAGTCTATGGGGATAAACCCTAGATTTATTTCTTTAGTGACCCAAATGATTGATCACTACCTTTGAATACTTATATGAACTATTTGTCCGTTATTTTTTTTACATTATTTAACAAGATTTGACCATGCTAGACTTATATGATACAAAAAAATGGTGAAATTTTTTCCTCCTTATTAAAAATATAAGTCATTAGGAATAAATTTTCCATGGTCCTTACTCAAGAAATAAATTATTACAATATTACAAAAATCTTATGTTAGATATGTCTTATCAATTACAACTCCATTATCCTAGATCATTTAACAAAATCATAGAGAAGGGAATTCAAATTTATATAACTTTAATTTATAAGGGTGTCATAAAAAATTTAAACTAGATCAATACTTATTAAAACCAAATAGAAAAACCTAATTTCTTTACAAAAAATTAATTTTGTAGGTGGTGGTGTAACTAATGTGAAAAAGTAAAAAATTCCAAACCCATCAAAAATATCACCATTCCAAGTGGCTAACCAAAATAAAAAAAATTGAAAACATAAATTCACTCTTTTGTAAAAATCCTGTGATGTGTTTTTATAAAAAAATGGTTTTGTATACATGATCATCATACCCAACACAAAACTATTTGAAGAGAATGTTCCTAAATCCAAGTGGTACAAAGATAATGAATATTGTGAATATCAAAAAATCAAGGGATATTATAAGAACCATTGCATGAGGATTAAACATTACATTTAAGAGATCATCTATCATGGGGACATTGAAACTAAAAAATAAATATTTATCATCCAACAATCAAAATTTGGGTATATACCGAGATCTATTTCTAAAACATGAGCAAGAGCATATTAAACAAGGTAAAGATAAGGTCCAAACTATTAATATCAATCGGTATAATCATTTTTTTAATTCTATAGTCAATTATATTAAATATATGAGTCATCATGTTTCCATTATCAAATTCAAATCCCAATATTGTGACATTACCACAAAGCATTCCAATATCACTCCTTACCTAATTTTGATTAGAAGTACAATATTTTTTATAAATTTGGAAAGGCATCAACTTATATATCTATCCTATATATTCTCAAGACATCCCTTGTGTATAAATAAATATTTTATAAAACCATCCAAGAGTGAAAAGTCCTATAATACATTAACTCATTCAATTTTTAATCATTAGTTAGAAACTTAACAACTAACAATCAAGTTACATTTGATCATTCTAACGTCTCCCCTATGGGATTTGAATGTAATTTACCCTTATATATAGAATTCATTATCTTTGGACACAAACTAAAAATGGTGTTTATAAATAATGGCTCTACTTTGAATTTATTTACATTGATATTAATAAAGAATTTGGGATATCTAACAACACCACTAGAACTTAAAATCATTACCATCAAGAAAATACTATAATAATGAGTGTGACTCCATGGCCACCATTTATCTTCCTCTTATGGTGGGGTCTATCATTCATGAGACTTTATTCCACGTAATTGACTTATACCTTCCATATAATATACTTCTTAGATGTCCATGGATCCATACCATGAATGTCATTCCATCCACCCTATATCAATGTTTTAAGTTTTCCCATGATAAAGTGGAGGTAACTATACTTGGTGATCTTCAATCTTTCCTATATTAAAAATTATTTAAAGGAAGATATGACCAATCTAAGAATCTCCTAGTTACTAAATACACTTATGCACCTACTAAGGAGTCACCAAATCTATCTAATTATATTCAACTTGATAAGTTACTTCAAACATACACCAGTTTACCATATGCAATTCAAGCATCTAAAAGTGGACATTCCACTTCACAATCCACACCATCTCCACCATATAAGTTCACCATTGTGGATAAATGGATGGGAATATGAAATTCATGACACTCATTACTTAGGAAAAGTCCACATGTCTCTTAATAATTATGACAAGCCCCACTGTAGAAATATACTCAAGTGGTTTGAAATTTTATAAATACATCATTTGTTGAAGGTGGTTACCTTTTCAATGAAAAAATAAAATATTTAATCTCTTCTCCTATTTGTTTTGATGAAGAAGCTACAATTTTCATAAAAAATCAATACCTAATTGCTAAATCTAGAATGTGTAATATAATGAACTAAAAAGTCAAGGGACTTTCTCTCCATGAATAAGGTATATTATAACCAATAAGTGTCAGACCACATGAATCCTTACATGTAATATTATTTAAACCAATCCATAAGATTACTACACTTTACGCTAGTGATTCTTCTAATGAGTTTGAGGTCTCTTTAGATATTGAAATAAGTTCCATATATATCCAAGTAAAAGATATTTCCATTACTAATTTATTCCATGATGACATCATTCTAATGCTTGAACTTACCTCTAAAAACCTCATTTAATGAGACCAAAAAACATCACCTCTATTTGATCATTTATAGAATGACGATGCAATATTTGAATTTTTGAGAATTAGAGATCACATCCTACTAAGGGACCACAAAAAGGGATTTTCCATTTAGTTGGATGATTATGCATATTTTGGGGAGATTTTTTTTCACATCAATATCAACAAATATATACAACAAAAATATATACATTTTTATAATAAACTCCAAACCATGAATAACCTGATGGAGAATTTAATCTTCCTCCAACTCCTACAAGGTATCAAGAATAATCTACCCTCTTAATTGAAACACTATTGAGGTTAATATCATGATAAATGATCATTCAAAAATTATGAATATTTATTCATAATTGGATCTAGAAGAACAAAACACGTTCAAACTCTTAATCAAATAATTATCAAATGTGTTTTCATGGTCATATGTTGACATGCCAAGTTCGTATCCATCACTAGTTATACACAATCTTGATGTCCATAATGATGCCAAACTAGTAAAATAAAAAATCAGAAAGATGCATCCAAAATTTGCATTAATTATGAAAAAGGAATTGAAAAAAATGTTTCATGACCCTAAATTACTTGCATTTAATTCATTATGCTAATATAGTCTAAGTGTGAACTATTTGAGACATATTTGTTATTTTATTGTGGTATTATAGTTAGTGATCTACATTGATACATTTTATTTATAATTGTAAAGACAATAATGGATTACATTTCATTATAGCATTTTATATTAGTATTTAATGTTTACTGGTTACTCATTTAGTTGGTGTATTATTTAAATGTTGTTATTGCATTTTTAATACTTATATGTCTAGATGTTATTAATAGTCTATTAGTTGACTAAAGGGATAGGTACCTTAACTAGGTTGTGATTGAAATCGAGCAATAAGGAAATATGGAAAAACAATGGATAAACAAAATAGTGAAATTAAACTTAAAGTCAAGATTGTTGGTATTAATGATTTAGTCATTATGTTTTTTAATTTGAATGTTGTATGTTATCAATTTATGATTGATTTATTTAATTATTGCTTTGAGTCAGCTTTTACTTAGTGAAAACATCTCTTTATTTGATATTATTGTTTTAAATATCATTATTTGAGTCTAAGTGATTTACAAATTCTATCTTTTCATTGATTTTATCATTCACATCAATTTTGATTTTGTTTATTTATCTTGAATTCATTACTTGTGGACATCAATAGTTTGGTCAGCTATGCAGCTGTACAGGTCGACTATGGTTTCAATCTATGTCATTTTTATGCAGTTTTGATATATCTTTGTCATTCATTCATATTTTTGTTTGTCTCTAAATGATATAACTTAATTGTTATTAAAATGACCTTATACAATTTTGAAATTGTGATTGAAATGCCTTAAAATGGTGCATGGCATTAACTTAGGCATTTTGTTTAGAATGTTTTATGGCCCTTTCTTGGCATATTGGTTTATTTGTTTTGAATTAGTTAAGTCTTTGTTGGAGTGTGGACTTAGACTAGGGTATTGACCCACATGGGGGTCACAGTAATTAGTTTGGTGGTTAATTATTTAATCCAATGACTTAGGGCTCATGGTATTAGATCACCTTATCATGCAAAGGTGTTTAAGTTACTTTGGATGATTTTTAGGCTTAAATGCATTCATTTTGGCATTCAATCTTTTGAGGTTTAGAAAACTTAGGGAAATTCTAATGAAATTTTTGGCATGGTGGCCAATGGAAATGCAAAGCAATTCTACATGAGAAATTTTAGGAAATGAGAAATTTTGTGGAAGCATTTAACTTGATATCCATGTAGGGATTATGGAGAGTTATATGTAGGTTACTTTTGTGTTTAATAGGCAACTATTTTTTTGAAAATAATAGGTGGAATTTTTATGCTTGGAGATTGAAAGAATAGAAAACTTAGGTGGTCGACTTTCATCAACCAAATAATATTTTTTTATTTTAAATTCTATGATTTTTTTGTAAAATACAATCAATGGCATATTATAAGGATTTAGATAAAAGCTTAAATCATTATTTTATTAATTTTGGGTAAAACCCTAATAATGTCCATGGTGTTTATTTTGTTTGAGGGATAGCTCCAACACTTATAGTATTGGTTTTTTGTGTTATTATAATGGTTGTGTGTGGGGTGTTAGCATTGTATTTTAATATGCAATACCCACAATGAGGTTATGGGTCATATGATTTTTATTACTTTGGATTACAAATTTTATTGCATTTTAATTTGATATTATGAGAAAAATGGGTTTTTGTGTGGATTATGAAATCATATTCTTCAAAAATATTTGGGTTATTATGTTTTATCGAGTAATGATTTTTATTAAAATAATTAAAGTTAGTTTTTATTTTTTAATGGTTGGGTTTGACACAGTTCTAAATCAATGACTTATTTGAGTTTTGATTAAAGCCATAATGGCCTTTTATAGGGTGACTATATGGTTATTTTATTGATGGTTATGTTTTTTTTTGTTTAACTGTGATAGGACCTAAGTTCCCCAAAGCTCTAACACAACTTGTCAAAATTAAGATCACACATGATTACCATTGTATAAGCAACTTAAGATTGCGGAAATAACTAGAACAAATAACTATCAATGAGAAAACACACAGAATATGAGAGGCAACACACAATTGTATTCAACTCATTACAAAGGAAATTACAATAAAGAGATCACACTCTTCTTCCACCTCTGTGAGGCTTCCTCCTCAAGGGCTCCAAGTAATCTTCCCACTTGAGTAATCTTCTCTCATAGGTCACAACACACAGCTAACACAAGTTGTTGTTCACCTCATTGTATGTCCAGTACAACCGAGTACGAATTGGTACTCCAAGTATATCTCACCATGATCCTGCTCCTAATGTATTATTTCCACCTTGATCTTGCTCCCCCATTGATCCTATTTTGACCCTCGCATACACACATCCCTGTAGACTAACCTGATCTTACTTATCACATGTAGATCTCCACCATGATCCTGTAACACCCTACATATCAAACCTGATCTTACATACATGGGGAATCCTACTTGATTCCACCATGGGAAGAACTCTCCAAGTTCTACATAGCTCTTCTACAATTTCTCCACTTAACAATATAGCCCATGAGTCTATTATATAGATCTCATGCATACAATAATTAGACAAGTGGCTCAAAGACTCAAACTGGTCTTTATCATTTAAACTACGTGTTCACTTAACTGACTGTTCATCAACAATAGTTCTAACCACCACAGGCGACTGACATTGGTCCCTGCCTGACTGGAGGTGACCGACGCCGGCTGATCTCCTGTCGATGCTGGTTTCCCTTGCGCTATCCCCTGACTGATGTTGGTTTTGGCCTATCGACGCCGGTGATTGTCAAGCTCTGAAAACCTCCCTATTTGCCTTAGGTGAAGCTTTTAGCTCCACACCCTAATAAACTGTACTATTTTATGATGACTATGTATTATGGTACAAGCCTAATGGCATATGACGATTGTCTGTTATATCATGATTACTATGTATAAGTATAAAAAGCCTTATGGCTTATGGTAGTCAATTGGGTTATTTTTTGTGACTATTGTTTTATTGATGGCATGACTTGTTATGATTATGTTGGTTATTTATTTTAAAAGATCCATATGAACTGACTATGTTAAAATGTAACTAGGATTTGATTTTAGGTTATTATTTTTAAAACACTAAACATGTACATTTGGGTTAAAGAAATATAGTAAATGAAAATAAAAATGAAAATAAAGAGCCTATTGGTTGTTTTAAACTATCAATGTTTTTGGGGGATAAGGACCTTAGGGAGTCCCCATATGGGTTTGAAATAATTTTAGGGGTTTTAATTTAATTTATTTTTAGTCCATTGATTTGACTTTTTATGAATCCTTAAGTTATGATTATCTAACCTAGGGTTATGAAATCATGTTTAAGTATTAAATTAATTCTATAAAGGATAATTGAGATAATTATCATTCATGATTACATTAACCTATTGGGGGTAAAATTTTGTTTATTATTTAGTTATTATAATTTTATATATGGTTTTGATTGAACAATTGAATTATTATTACATTACATAAAGTCAAATTTATTTAATAACATAACTTGAAGTTTTATGTAAGTGTTAATCTTAATTAGCTAAGTTATTATATCCTTTTATGGGTTTTACTTATAAATCCTAAATATCTATTAAAATAGTATGTGAAGATGATTTCATAGATTTATGAGCCATATTATATTTTGAAATAGAATATGACCCATAAATTGAGAATTTTGGAATAGAGATATAGTCATAATCAGGTACCAAGTTAATATATCTTGGTCGGTTGATTAAGTTTTTGGTTTTATTCCATTGGTAGTTTATTAGTTTCTTGTCAAGATTGATTATTTAGTAATCCTCTCTCCATAAATTATTTTCTACCTTGATCCATAACCAACTAATGGTTGGGGTGGTATAGGGCCACTTATGGTTGGGCTCATTAGGACTGGCAAGGTGGGATTAGCTCCATTAGATTGTGTGCAATGATTGGATGCATTTCTACTTATTTTGAGTTGTTTTAGTTGATTAAAATGAATGAAAGTTGTCACTAAATTTAGTATTATTTGTCATGTTTCTATTTAATGTAAAATGATGTATCATGACATGTATATTGATTCTTAAATTTATTATATTTTGTCATTAGATTATTTGAATATCTTGGCATTACTAAATTGATATAAAATTAATTTTTATGATGTTTATTTATTTGGAATAAATATTTGTAATGTTGATTTAAATGTTGTAACATTTTGAGTAATGTTTTGATTATGTCTTAGACTATGTTTATAAAGCCTTGGATTTTATAAAGCATTGATATAGTGTTGAGAAAATAGTTGGATATTTGATTATAAAATCATTATTTTATGACTCGGATATTAATTATGTTTTGATTGTGTTTTGATTCCTTATTTATTAGAAGATAAAGAAAGAAGAGATATAATGTTAGATATATCAAAGTTAATTATTTAAATTTATTTAATCAAAATCTTATTTAATTTAGGTAAAAATATTCATTGGATGTGTTCACTTTTTGTATCTGTTGTAATATTTGAATTGAAAGTTATCTTTTATTGTATAAACTTTTGTGATTTTTATAGGTTGTGAATCTTATTAATTCATGGATGAAAGATTGAAAGTATTGACACTATATTAATGTATGGACTATAACCTCTCATTTGGATAAACAAATTGATAACTAAATTAAAAAATTAAGGGATTAATTTCAATTTATTATATTTTGAGAAGTTGTAACAACTTGATGTTTGAGGAATAAATCTTATTTGAGAATGGTTACCTACGTAATTAATATGAACTTATCTACTTAATAATAACACTTTTAAATCAATTATTAATTATTTGACTAGAGCTATATGGGCATTTCCTAAATCAATTACTTGTAACTATAGAGAATTAATATTTAGTTAATATTATGTTATAATAAATATAAATTGATAATAATGTATTATATTTGTAAGTTATTGGAACATGGCTATTCCTAGCTAAGCATCTCATGTTTGAGGAATAAGTGATCTATGTTCAGAATAGGTCATTAAATATTCTTTTAATAGTCTTTTATTCTTAATTAATAAGAATGAGATTGTGAGCTTGTAAAAATTATAATAAGAGTTTAATATAGAATTAAAGTTTAAGTAGATATTTGCTTAATTAAGTAAATGAATACTTTAACTAAGACCTTAGACTAAGATAAATGGAATTAATAGATACATCTTAAGACATTATTGGTCCTTAGGTAATCTAGTCTTGAACTTGTACTCTACCTATAAAATGGTAAGATTTTCCTTAAAAAAACATAAGCATGGTTTTTGAAACATTCCTTAAATCTTGAGTACCTTAAGTAGTTGACATGTCAAACTCCTTATGTTAGTTGACTATGATTTGAAAAGGTGTTCAAATAATTTTCATTGCTTTTGTAAATAGTCCTCTTCCCTTGACCTCTATTTGTTGGTTGTAAATGAAATGAATGATATTTAACCAAGCATAATATGATGATTCTTCTATTAAATTTGAACTTTCTCTACCTTTGTTTGTTAGTATTTGATAATAATATCCTTGAGGTATGGATCTTTTATATCCTATATAGGTACTCAAGTAAGATCACAAGTCACTGATGACTCTATTTATAATGTCATAGTATAATACATAGATAGAGGTGAGTAGGTAGGACCACACTGACCCAATTCTATTCAATTATTGGGTGGTTAAAACATACTTCCTAAAGAAGATATTGATGGGTTATGCACTTAGTCTAGTTGTTGTGTTGGATGTAACACAATTATGGATATCATTGTGTGTATTTATGCTAAACTCTCAATGAACTATTCAATAATTTGTTTGGTTATGTGTTAAAAAAATAAAGTAAAAAGTTTTGTTCATGAAAACTTTGTATCAGAGCCAGATTCATTGCTATAGAAAAATTTTGGAATTTTTTCTTATTGATTTCTATTGTTTTGTTGTTTTTTTCACCACAATATGGTGAGGACAAGATATATAATATCAAATAATAGCCTAAGAAATGTTAACCTAGGTAGAGGAAGAGATTGTAGAGCCAACATTTTTAAAAGAGAGGAACCACCTCTTGATAATGCTAACAATAATTTTTAGGGCCTTAATTGTGAGGAAAACAACCCTAAAATTAATCAAGAAGTAGTTTTGAATGGGATTGTGATTGTGTTAAATTTTATTAAAAGTAAGTTGGATACCCAAGAGAGAAGACTGAATAATATAGAAGGTGTTGCATCTGATGAACTTCTAATTAGAGATGAAGGACAAGTGTTTGAACTATAAATTCAAAATAATTTTGGTAATATGGTTGATCATATTATTAAGTAGCTAAAGAATTTACCTCTACTAACCTTTTTATGGGATGTAACTGATGCATGGTTATTAAACCTATATAAGTATTTTAATCTACATAATGTCCTTGAATGTAAAGGCAAGGGTGACATCCTAACAATTAATGGGAGATGAAGCTCTTTGGTGGAACCATCTATGTGATTTAGAAGGTTACCAACCAATAACTTTTACTTGGACTAATTTTAAAATGCAACTCAAAAAAAGGTATCTTAGTTCTAACTTCAAGGAATATAAAATCACAAATTTCATCTACTGAAACAAGAGAATATGATTGTGACTAAGTATGAAAACAAGTTTTTAAATTTGTTGTGTCATGTGAATTACATGCATAATGAAGAGACTAAGGTCATTAAGTTTAAGCTAGAATTGAAATAAATATTAATGCATGATTTGAATATGAATAATCATAAGACTTTAACTATAGCTATTGAATTTATGCATAGGGAAAAAAGAAAGAGAAGGCTTGATAAAAGGAAAGACAAGATATTAAACACAATAGACAATAATCTAAGAGTAAAAATTTATCCTGTTATCTTAAGAATTGTAAGAAATTTTATTCTAACCACTGATTCACAAGGAGTACAAGTGGATTTAATAAATTTTAAGGTCAGAATAAGAATTTTAAGAATTTAAATTCTTCTAAAAATTATAATTTTAAAAAGAATTCAACATAAGGTGATCAAAATGTTCCTACTATTAGGGCCAACATTATTACTGTGACACCAAAATATCTATAGTATGCATGAAATATAGAGATAATCACTATTATAGAGATTATCCTAAGATAAAATATAGATAATCATCTAATCACAGAGTGTATGTAACTTTTGACAATAGAAATATTGATTTCCAAACAATTCTAATTAAAAGTGGAGGTAAAGTAAATAATTATTCTATTTCAATTTTGTTTGATTCAAGAGCAACTAATACTTTTATGGATCCTAAGTTAGTAACATGTTATAATTTGAAGCAAGTGACTTTAAATAATGTGACTATATTTTATAAGATGGACTTGAGATCAAGCTATCACCAGTTGAGGATCAAGGAAGAAGATATTCATAAAATATCTTTTAGAAAAAGGTATGGACATTATGATTTCACTATAATGCCTTTTGGTTTGATGAATGCACCTGCTACATTTATGAACTTAATGAATAGTGTATTCAAGGATTTTCTAGATAAGTTTGTTCTAGTATTCCTTTATGATATACTAATATATTCTAAGATTGCAACTGAGTATGAACATTTATGTTTAGTGATGGAAAATCTAAGGCAACACAAAATATTTGGTAAACTTTCTAAATGTTCTTTATTTCAGTCTAAGATCCACTATTTAGGTCATATTATATCAAAGTCTAATAGTATTATGGATCTAACAAAGATTAAATATATTTAAGATGGGATTGATCTTAAGAACATACATGAACTATGTAGTTTTCTGGGATTAGATGGTTACTATAGGAGATTTGTTGATTTTTTTCTAAGTTAGCTAACCCAATAACATCTTTATAGTGCAAGGGTATTAAATTTGTGTGGGCTACTGAATGTGAACAAAATTTCTTAAAAAGTAAAGAGTTATTAACTTTAGCAACTATAGTTGTTATACCAAATCCAAATGAAAATTTTGAAATATGGGTTGATGCATCTAAAGAAGGCTTGGGTGGAATGTTAACTCAAGATGGTTTAGTTATGGATTATGAGTCATAGAAATTAAAGGACCATGAGAAAAATTACACCAATCATGACATTAATCTTGTTTCCATTATCCATGATTTGAAGCAATGGAAACACTTAATGGGTAATAATTTTGAAGTAAAATTTGATAATCATAGCTTGGAATATTTTTTTTCCTAGGATGATTTGAATGCATGCCAATGTAGATGGCTAGAATTTTTAAGTAATTTTGATATGAATATTTCATATGTGAAAGGTAAGGAAAATCATTTTATTGATGTACTCAAATAATATAGATACCTTGTTTTCGTATTTGTTGTACATAATAATTTTAGAATTAAATTATTGGAATAACAACATTCTAATAAATTTTGCTAAGATATAAGTAAAAATTTGGCTAAGGAGCCTATTGAAAAGATTTTTTTATTTTTTAGTTGATTCTGATGGTTTAATCAAACATAAAAATAGAATTTATCTACCTGAGTCTGGTGACTTAAGGAGTATTTTACTACAAAAAGTTCATAAAACACCTCATTTCACTCATTCAGGTATCACAAAGATGACCCATGAACTAAAAAGGTTGTATTATTAGCTTGGAATGAAACATGAAGTTGTTGACTGTGTCAAAATATTTAGAATGCTAGCATGTGAAATCTAAACATTTTAATCCAAAAGTTTTGTAGTTCCCTCATGATGTACCACAAAGTAAGTGGGTTATGAATTCATTGTATTTCAATCTAGTTTTCCAAAATATAAAAGCAAGCATGATACTATTTTGGTTGTAATTGATAAATTTATAAAGTTTGGTCATTTTATTGTTGGAAATTTGAATGATGATGCATTTGTATTTGCTTCATAGTTTGTGAAAGAGATACTATATTTGCATGGTATGCTAGAATTTATTATTATTGATATAGATAATCTTTTTATTTTAAGATTTTGGGAAATTATAACTACTAATTTTGGTACATGGATGAATCTCAGTTCATTTTAACACTTAGAAATAGATTGTCAAATGGAAAGATTAAATCTAGTTGTGGAAGACATGCTAAGAATGTATTTTATGGAAAATGGGAAGATTATTTACACTTAGTTGATTTATCTTATAATAATACTTATCATTCAATGATTAAAATAGATCCTTTCAAATCTTTGTATGATAGCAAGTGTGAAATTCTAATTGGCTAGGGAAATTTGAATGATGATGGTTGCATGGTATGCCTAAAGTTATTTTTTTTATAATGATAAAATTTTTATTTCAATATTTTTGAAAATTATAACTACTAATTTTGGTACATGGATGAATATTAGTTCATCTTATCACCTGGAAACAAATGGTTAGATGGATAGATTAAATCAGGTTATGGGAGATATGCTAAAAATGTATGTTATTGATTAATAAGGTAAATATGAAGTTTATTTACACTTAGTTTATTTTTATTATAATAATAATTATCATTTTATGATTAAAATGGTTCATTTCAAAGCTTTTTATGGTCAAAAGTGTAGATTTCCACCTTGATAGGAAAGTTTATAAAATAGAACTATTATGGGTCCTGATAGTTTACAAGATTATGACGTGAAAATGGAAACTATAAGACAAAGTGAAATGCTACCTCAAATAGGCAAAATAGTTATGTAGATTTAAAAAGGACACCACATGAATTCTTATTGGGAGATTAAATTAATTTTCATGTTAGACCATATAAAATATCAATTAAATTTGAAAAGTATTCCAAACTAGCCCCTTGATTTATAGGACTTTTTGAAATTTTGAAAAAAGAATTGTCCTATTGCCTAAAAGCTATCACTTCCACCTTCCCTATCATATATTCATGATGAATTTTATGTTACTTTATTAAGAAAGTATATTCCTAATCCATATCATGTTTTGGATTGGACTCATATTAAATTTTCATAAGAGGAAAAGATGAAGCTAGATCTAGTGAAGATCCTAGAACATCACAATGTTAAATTGAGAAATCATGAGATTTCCCAAGTATTGGTTCAATGGGATCCTCTATCAAAAAGAAGTTTTACATGGGAAGATGAAAGTATTTTTAGGCATCATTATCCTAGGCTATTTTGATTTCTAGGATGACTATATTTTAAGTTGGGGAGGATGTCATGACCTTAAATTACTTACATTTAATTCATTATGTTGATATAGTCTAGTTATGAACTATTTGATACATATTTGTAATTATTCTATGGTATTACATTTAGTGATCTACACTAATACATTTTCATGATTTTTTATTTGATAAATTAAGAACTAGGTTGAAGGGACCCATACCCTTTATAATAGACAGCTGAAAGATAAACAAGACATAGGAAAAGGATAAAAAGATAGGCACAATAGTTTAAGATCCTTGTTTCCTAACTTATGATTAGCCAAAAAACCAAAAGGAAGAAAAAATGAAATAGAGTCAGACTATTCTAATTCAGAGTAAAAGACTAGTTGCTTGGTCTTAATACTAACACCTTTGTTATTTCTTCCTTTGGTTCGACTACCAACAAACTGATCATTAACTTCATCATGTCTCTTTTGCTTAAGGCTAAAGGATTGAATCTCCCCTTTTTCTTCCTTGGGATCTTAGGTAACTTCTTCCTCTTCTCCATGCTGGGTGGGTTTACCTTAGGGGTATGAACTGGGTGATATGTACCCACATGATTAGCTATTGACTCTAAGCTAAAGAACGCTTTCAACTTATCAAACTCATTAATAATTTTTCTTCATAGGATCTTCTAGATCATAATCTTCATATACAACTTTTGGAGGGAGGCCTCAATTTCCACTTTAACATTGAATCTAGAGACTCCTTTACCTTTACTAACAAGTGGATGGATGAATATAGGGCTCTTTGAATTAGGTTTGGGATCCTCCTTCAATTTTTTGATAGAGTCCCCAACATTTTACTCTTCTTGATCATTACTAGAATTTAACTAAGTGTAGTACCCTTCCTCCTCTAAATTTTCCTTTTCACTGTTGATGTCAATAGCTTTAGTGATCATCTTGGACCATAATGGCTACCTATGCTTAATCACCAACAAAATTAGCCCTTGATGGATTAAATCAGTTGATGGGTTCTTTTTGAAATTCAACACCGAAACCTCCAAAAATTGTAGCAAGAAGAATGGAATACATTTGATATTATTTTGAAATTTATTATAATTATTGAGACAATTAGGGATTACATTCCATTATAACATTATATATTATTTCTTAATGTGTAATAGTTCATTATTCAGTTGGTTTATTATTGAAATGTCATTATCACATTTATTATACTTTGTCCAGATATTGTTGATAGTTTATTGGTTGACTATAAAGACATGTACTTGATCTAGGTTTTTTATCATAATTGAGCAATAGTGAAATAGGGAAAAGTAATGGATAAATTAAATAGTGAAATTAAACTTAAAGTCAAGCTTTTCTTTATTAATTATTTAATCATTATGTTTTTGTTATTTGAATGTTGTATGTTATTATTTATGATCAACTCCTTTAATTATTGATTAGAGTCAATTTTTACTTGGTTTAAACATCTCATTATTTGATATTATCATTTTCAAGAATATGATTTTTTGAGTCTATGTGATTTACGATTGTTGTCCTTTCATTGATTTTATCATTTCTATCAATGTTGATGTTATGTTTTTCTCCTGTATTAATTACTTGTGGACCTTGATAGTCTGGTTAGTTATGTAACTACACAAGTTGACTATGGTTTTAATTTAGATCATATTTCTACATTTATAATTGATATTTATCATTCATTCATATTTTAATTTGTCTCTAAAGGATTTGACTTGATTTTTTTAAAAGGACCTTATATATTTTTAAACTTGTGATTGAAACGTCTTAAAGTGGTACATGGCATTAACCTAAACATGTTGTTTAACATGTTTGATGGACCTTTCATGGCATATTGGTTTTTTTTTTTTTTTTTTTTTTTTTTGCATTGATTAAGTCTTTGTTTGAGTGGGGACTTAGGTTAGGTTATCAACCCATATGGGGGTTATGGTAATTATTTTGGTGGTTAATTGTTTAATCCAACAACATGGGGGTCATGGCATTAGATCACCTTACCATGAGAAGGTGCTTGAGAGACTTAAGATGGTTTTTAGGGTTGAATGTGTTAATTTTGGTATTCAGTCTTATAGGTTTGAAAACTATGAGGAAAATATGCTAAATTTTTTGGCATGGTGCCCAAGAGGAATGCAAAATAGTTCTACTTAAGGAATTTTGGGAAATAATAATTGAAGTAAAAGCATTTAACTTGATATCCATGTAAAGATTATGGAGAGTTATCTAGGGTTTATTTTTGTGTTTAATGGTTTATTGGTTTTGTGAAAAATTATGCAAAATATTTGTGCTTGGACATTGAAAGTGTAGAAAACTTACATGGTCAAGTTTCATCAACCAAGTAAGTAATGTTTTTGAATTCGAGGTTTATTTTGGGAAAATACAGTCAATGGCATGTTATAGGGCTTTAGCCAAAATCTTATATTATTATTTTTTCTTGAGTTGGGTTGAAACCTTAATAATTTCCATGATGTTTGTTTTGTGTGAAGGTTCAACTAATCACTTCCAATGTGTTTTTGGATTGTGAATGACATTTTTTTATTAATATAATGGCTATGTGTGGGGTGTTAATATTGTATTTTAATATGAAATACCAAAAGTGAGATCATGATTTATATGTATACTATTAGTTTAGATTAAAAATTTAACTACATGTTGATTTGATATTATGAGGAAAATGGGGTTTTGTGTGGATTACGAACTCATATTATTCAAAAATATTTGGGTTATTATGTTTGACTGCATAATGATTTTTCTTAAAATTATTACATTCAGTTTTTATTTTTTTAATGTTTGGGTTTGACTTAGTTTTGATTCGACAACATGTTTGGGTTTTGATTAAATCCATAATGGCCTTCTATAGGGTGACTTTATGGTTATTTTATTGATGGTTGTGTTTGTTTTTTTGGTTTTTATATATTTTTTTATGATGAATGTGTATTATAGTAGAATCATTATGGCTTATGGTGACTATGTGTTATATCATGATGGTTTTATATAAGTTTAAAATCCTTATGGATTATGGTGGTCAATTGGGTTATTTTTGGTGACTATTATTTTAATGATGGCATAACTTATTATTATTATGTTGGTTATTTATTTTAAAATATCCATATGGATAAAATGTATTAAAATGTAACTAAGGTTTGATTTTGGGTTATTATTTTTAAAATTATAAATAGGTATAGTTGAGTTAAGGAAATATAGTAAAGGAAAAAAAATAAAAAAGAGCCTATTGGTTGTTTTGAAACCTTGGGTAATAAGGACACTATCCATCGATTCTCTACTACCCTGATCCATTTATAACTAATGGTTGGGGTGGTTTAGGGACACTTATGATTGGTCTCATTGGGATTGGAAATGTGGGATTAGATTCATTAGATTGCATGCAATGATTGGATGCATTTTTGCTTATTTTGAGTTATTTGTGTTGATTAAAAAGAATGAAAATTATTGTAGTTGAATGTAGTGTTATTTATCATATTTTTATTTTATGCAAATGATGTATCATGACATGTATATTGATTCTTAAATTTATTATAGTTGGTCTTGGATTATTTGAATATCTTGGCATTACTAAATTGATATAAATTTAGTTTTTGATCATGATTATTTATTTGGAATAAATAGTTGTAATGATGATTTAAATGGTATAACATTTTAAAGTAATTTTTTGGTTATGTCTTAGACTATGTTTATAAAGCATTGAAATTTATAAATCATTGATATAGTGTTGGGAAAATATATGGATATTTGATTCTATAATCATTATTTTATGAATAAGATATAATTTATGTTTTGATTTCAATTTGATTCATTGTTTATTAAAAGATAAGGAAAGAACATATATAATGTTAGATATATCAAAGTTAATTATTGGAGTCTATTTAATGAAAAGCTTATTTAATCTAGATAACAATATTCATTAGATGTGTCTAATTTTTGTATCTATTGTAATATTTGAATTGAAAGTTATATTATATTACATAAACTTTTCTAATTTCTATATATTATGAATATTATTAATTCATGGATGAAGGAATGAAAGTATTAACACTTCATTAATGTATAGACAATAACCTCTCACTTGGATAAACAAATTATTGATAGTTAAATTGGCAAATTAAGGGTTTAATTTCAGTTTATTATATTGTGAGAAGTTGTAACAACTTGATGTTTTAGGAATACAGTTTATTTGAGAATGATTACCAAAGTAATTAATATTAAATTATCTGCTTAAGGATAATAATTTCAAATCAATTATTAAGTATTTGACTAGGGCTATATGGGCAATTCCTAAAGCAATTACTTGTAACTGTATAACATTAAGATTTAGTTAATATTATGTTATAATAAAGTTACATTAATAATGATGTACTCTATTTGTAAGCTATTGGAACATGGCTATTCTTAGCTAAGCATCTTGTGTTTGAGGAAAAAGTGATCTATGTTCAAAATAGGTCATTAAATATTATTTTAATAATATTTGATAAGATCAAGATTTTGAACTTGTAAGAATTATAATAAGAGTTTAATCTGGAATTGAAGTTTAAACAGATATATTACTTAAGTAAGTAAATGAAAACTTAAACTAAAACCTTGGACTAAGACAAAGGGAATTAATAGATCTATCTTAAGACATTATTTATCCTTAGGAAAGCTAGTCTTTAACTTGTATTCTACCTATAAAATGGTAAGATGTTCCTAAGAAAAACTTAAGCATGGTTATTGAAACATCTCTTAAACCTTGAGTACCTTCAGTAGTTGATGTGTCCAACTCCTTACATTAGTTAACTATGATTTGAAAAAAAATCTAATTATTTTATCACTAGAGTTTCTAGTGATGAAAAAAAAAATTAGAATATCTAACTGCACATTGAGAAGAAAACCTATAGTCTTCCCAATTTTAAGTCTACACAAACCTAGTAGCCCTTATTTAATTATGAATACACCTCAAATGTCACAATTGATTGTTGATGTGCATACTTACACTAGGATTTCACTAGTTTATAACATTATACCTATATTTCACACATACCACAATAGCATGGGAGAACTACTCAAAGTTTAATATTTATTCAAAGCATTGGTATGTAGGTAGTGCTCAACACAAGGGGTGTTGAGGTCAAAAAAACTTTAGCCGCTAACCCTTTTTACCATTTATTCCTTATTATCTATTGAGGTGGGTTTATAGGTCAAAATAAAGGTATATAGTGGCTTCCATGAAAAATTGCATGTCAATGTTAGTAGGATGGAATATATATTGTCATATAAATAATTTAAATTTCAATCTACATGTGAAAAATTTAAATAATGAATTCAATGTAAAAAAATAATAATAATACGACAACACACTGCAAGGGTTTTATGTGGTAAAACCTACAAAGGTAAAAAAAACCATGAATAAAATCATAATCCATTATATTGAGAAATATTATAGAATAAATTATCTCCTCCTCATTTCTTCTATTTCACACAAATATTCACAATAACTCTCAAGGAGTTACAACCTCACACATATGCTAGTAAATAATTTCCATACATATATTCTTATGAATTGATTATCCAATAATGGATTATATTGAATTATATTACCTACCAATACATTCCACAATGTGTAAAATCTCTTTATAAATTGAAGTGAAATGTTATACCCCTATATGGTTATATCTTTTCACATGTAGCTAATTATACCCCTAAATGGTTATATTATTTTTATTTTAATGTTCTTGGTAAATAAACTTTTCACTTTATAATTTATACAACTTTAGCATATTTAATATGAATTAATATGTGTACACAAGTATGTGATCCATAAATATTAATACTTCAACACTCCCCCTTAATGTTTAGTGTGGACATATGCCAATATTACTTTTTTATAGAAAAGGATTCAAAAACCATAAATCATAAGTGATGACTTAAGCTAGAATGATATTGGGACTACATCCCATACTATCTCATTTATATATGCTTACAAGCATTTAGAACCTTTTATAAAATAAGTACCTCCACTATAAAATGTTCTACTTGAGTCATAGTAAAATCACATAAGATGAAGTTTACACACACAAAAATCACATAGAGTTACTTTTAATAATGTTATTATGATAGAGAAAAAGTATAAATAAGAAGAGAAACCATGCGGTCATTATGAGGTGACATTGTCACGCACACCGCCCCCTTTAATGGTAGATATGAAAGGCTTAGCATTTCTTAGAACTTGAGAAAAATATAGTACATAGAGATTTAGAGAATATATCCACCACTTGATCATCCGTTGGAAAAAATGAATATCTATGTTATCATTGAGAATTTTTTCTATGATAAAATGCACATGAACATCAATATGCTTCATTATTTGGTTTTGAACTAGATTTTTGGCTAGGGCTATATAGCTTTGACTGTCACAAAGAATATTTTACTATGAGAGACACTCATATTGATTTATTCCAATAATATTTGTATCGACATAGATTTTTTAGTAGTTTCCATAGCACTTACATACTCTATTTCTATAGGAGAGATAGAAATTATCACTTTTTTGTTTCAGGTGATAAATCTTGTACCAAAATTTATATATATATATATATATATATATATATATATATATATATATATATATATATATATATATATATATATATATATATTTCTATCTATGGTATCACTAACATGATTAGTATCAAAATAACCAAATAGTTTAGCATTATATATGAATAATGAACAAGCATTATTAACTATACCTTTTATGTATCTTCGTATTCTTTTTATTATTTTACAATGATCTAAGTATGGAGCTTGCATGAATATTAAAGTAACACTTTCTTATATACTGGCATTACTCGTGTTTTAGTAAGTGTAGTGCTAATGTGTATGTTTATCCCTATATTTTTAATAAAATCATGTATAGATAGTATTTCCTTAAACTATACCTTCTTCATTCCATACTATTAATTGGGACCCAAATTATGCCCATGTATTTAGGATACCTTATATTTAAAATTGGATAGATAGATGATAGATATCAAAAATATTTCAAAGGTTTCATCAATACACTTTTATGATTAAAGAATGGTGTTATAAAAATGTTGTGCCTTTTGATACAAGAATAAAATATTATCATCTTGTAGTATTATGGCCCATTGATAAAGATCAATATATTTTATTTTATAAATTCAAGAAGCATGAAAAAACTATTGTATTGGATTGAGAAAGGAATTAATGAATTTTCCAATTTTATAGGATATACATGTGTTCTATAGGTTTATTACCTTTCAAAATATCTCAAAAATACGTAACATGATATTACATTAATGACCATTGTGAAGGAAGAACTCAAAATATCTACATAAATATGAATAGTCTTTTATGACAAATTTAAATAATTATTTCAAATGACTTTATAACACTTCAAATGTAATTAAATCCATCTATGAGATAGTTTCAAAGAGAAACTTTTATAGAAGGTGTAAACAATTTTAATCATTATGAGGACAATACTCTTTTGGACACCATTTGTGACACTAATTAAATCAATGTATTTGATGGGAAAAGGATACAAGAACATTAATCACACAAGTTAGGCATATATGTAATCTATTTCTCATGCTTCTTAACTAGTTGAAGCTTCAATAGAATGTATAAAAGTGTTTTTGTACCTAATTTTATCATGTTTTTATTATCATTCTAATTGATAGGTGGTAATATTTTTTTATTTTATCAGGTTAAAAAATGGACAAGTTATATGGGTACTAGAAATGTATATGGAAAATTCTTCCCTAACATTAATATGAACATTAAACTTTCATAAATTAGTGATTTAAAGCTTGATATTCATCATATTTTTGTCAAAAAAGCACCAAGTTGATACGTGATGGACATATCATGACTCAAATATAATCATCTAATTTCTAAATCTAATCACCAACCATTTGTAAATAAATTTGTTATAATAACCATTATTCTATTGAATTAATAAATTATTTGAATGTAAATTATTTTTTTCATCTCAGGTATGATAAAAACAAATTGTAGATTAAGGATTTTGGTGATTTATAGTACAAAAAATAATTTTTATATACTAAATAAGACTAAATGAATGACAAAAATATGAGTAATGGTCTATGGGTTTTCCCAACTTTGTGCACAAATAATTGAATTTGTATGTAATGGCCAATTCTCACCATTTGAGGACATAAAAAAAATCCAATTCTTAAGTAAAATTTCTCTAAAAATGATATTATTATATATTAGAGGAGAGTAAACCAAGTCCTACTATATAAAATTAAAGTATTTATGTAGTGGTATCATCTAAAATAATTTTATGTCATTCCCATCGATCATCATCATATTGCATCAAGGCTCCCTTTGGTTTACAAGGATAACAAATATGTTTGAAATAAGATGGTATAAGAGCATATTGGAGCATCAATTAAAAATATAAATGCACAAGGTAAATGACATATGAGAGATAATTAATCTAATAAAATAAACTCTATAACTATCAAAATAGATATTTCACTTTGCATTTCTTAATAGATATTTTATACAAGATTTATAAATTCTTAAAGGTTGTATTGTATCAAATTTCTATGAAAATAAATTAGAAAAACAAGTTGGAATTCTAATGGTAATGATATCATCACCACATATTAATCCAAATAAAATAAATCCATTATGCCATATCAGTTGACTTAAAATTGGTTTATACCATGTAGAGATAAATAAGTTGATATCTTGGAAATAGAAAGGATTGATGTTATATAATATCTTATTATTTATCAAGACTCAAAACAAGAAATATGACAAGGACAGTAGAGATTGAAATCAAAACTAGATAATAATAATGGGAGCATTTTAATAATAGTCTAGAAGTTTTAAGTGGAATATTTATCTCCTTAGGATATATATTTCTTAAAAAAATATAAAAAAATGTGTATCTTTGATGAATAAATAAATAACATAAGAATAGATATTTCTCACATAGTTACTCTTATAAAAAAGCTTTATTTTAAAACTAGAAAACTCCTCTATATCACTTTCTTTCTACCTTTTAATTCAATAGACATTGATTTTCCCCATTTCCCATTTGTCATGAGATAAAACCTTAAAAAAAAGTAGGAGTCACTTTTCCCAACTATTGATTTATCTAGCTAAATGGTGAAACCATATTAAGTCACACAAATGTAATTTCATAAATGTCCATGGAATTATGCTCTGGTAAATATTCACAATTATTTAGTTCAAAAATATATTCAAAAAGGTGAGTCCTTAGGCCACATGTAAAATTCATGACCTTTTTCAATATGGGGGATTTTGCCACTTCAAATTCAATGGCTTCTCAAGAAAACATGAATATTTCATTATAAAAAAATTAGGCATGCCATTTTTTATGATTTATCATTCATAATTTTTTTATTAAACATATATATATATATATATATATATATATATATATATATTTAAATAATTTGAATGCCATTTTGTATAATTTTTATTCAAGAATTTTGTTAAATAATTTTAATGCTTTTTGTATTTTAGATGTTTTTGAAATAGTTGATATGCCTTTTCATAAATTTCATTCAATATTTATATCAAACAATTGACATGTCTTTCATTATAAATTTAATTCAAGTATCTTGGCATGTGGATGAGAATTTCAAGTGTGTGATGAAATCATTTCCATTCATACATTACTTGTTCCTTTCACATTCAATATGGATTCATAATCTAATGCAAATTCCATTGGTGTTTTTCATTTCACCAGCATTCCTTCATATCCTAAGTAGCCCTTTTTTAAGATTCAAATGACATACTCAATTTACAGTCTAAGACAAAATTCATATGTGATTTTTAGTGTATTTTGATCAACTTGAAGTTGGGGTAACTATCATGGTCAACTAAAAATTATATTATGACTTCATAGTCAACTATGAAGTCCACATCATCATCTTAATGTGGTATTGAATGGGTTTATGTTTTTTATAACTATTTGAGAGGCATCTTTGACACATGAAAACTTCATGATACACTATTTTATAGATCAAAAATTGGTTAGGGAAACAAAACTATATAGGACATGAACAATTCTATAATTGAATCAAATTATCTTATCTGATGAATATTTAATTTGTATTTCACTTAGAAAGGTTGGACATTGTACAAACATAAATTATATAATTACATCCTTACATGACACAATTTATATATGAATTAGGCTTATGCAAATATGTGCTATCTTATTGTACGTCCATATTATACACATGCACTTGGAGCATCTAAGCTATTTTAACTAAGGTGAAAATCAACCAATTTTGCAAAGATATTTTTAGAAAACAAAAAATTGAAAAAGAAATATTTAGACAATAGAATTTATCTCTATTACCATGTAAAAGTTAGTAGGATATAATATATATTATCATCTAAATAATTTAAACAATAATATACATATGCAACATTTTAAAAATTGAATTTAATGTAGTATATAAATAACAATAACACAAAGCATTGCAAGGGTTCTATGTGGGAAAACTTATATAAGTGAAAAAATCCATGAAGAAAAGCATAATCCATTATATTTTGAAATATTATAGAATCCAATATCTCCTAACTTATTCTCTCTCATAAATATTCACAATAACTCTGAAGGAGTTACAAAATCACACATATATTGGTAAATAATTTCTAGACATATTTTTGTGAATTGATTATCCAAGAATTGGTTACATTGAATTGTATTTTCTACCAATACATTCCACAGTGTGTAAAATCTATTTATAAAGTGAATAGAATGGTTATTACCCTATATAGTTATAATTTTTCACATGTAACTAATTAAATCCATAAATGGTTATATTAGTTTTATTTTAATATGCTTAGTAAATAAGCTTTTCACTTTAAAATTTAAACCACCTTAGCTTATTTAGTATGAAATAATATATATACATAATTATGTGACCCATAAATTTTAATGATCCAACATCACATAGATCTAATCATACACATAGGTGTCATAGGCAAAGGTGCATAGACCCATTTTCACAAAGAGGTTAAAAACTCTATTAGACGTCGGCACACCCTATAGACACTAGAGTGGTGTGGCCTAGTCTAGATACTGCGGCCTTGTCTCTGATCCAAGAAAATCCTTAATCTTAATTCATAGTAACCTCTCATAGCCACACATTATTTTTCACAATCACAGTCATAGTCCTACATGTTCTATTTCCAATTAAGTTATTTTTGTTTTGTACTTCCCTTTTTAACATATTTCTATGTTTAGAAAGTACCAAATCATAAATTATTAATTTATGTTTATGTTATACATTTTTATTATACATATAAGTTTATATAATTAATATTTAATATTTATTTATCCCAAACTTGATAAAACATGTTGGTTAAATTGTTTATAGATTAATATTACAACCCATAACCATAGATGTTCCTAGGTTTTCTCTTAAATTTTTTTTCTAATTATTGTAATGGGGATTTTGTGTTTTATAAATTATTTTTTAATATAAATATTCCAATTTTATATTTTGTATTTCATTCAATCTATGAAATTTGTTTCTATTTATCTTAAACAAAGTGTGAGACTAAGTTGTACTCACATTGAATATTTTGTAAATTTTAGTTGATAAAAACATAATTGCAGAATCAGTTAATAGATTTTATGACAGATAAAAGATAAATAAAAGTGTTTATTTCAAATAATTAAGATATTCAAGATGTGTTTATAATAATTGTTAAAGGAATAAAAAAACATATCAAGGCCAAATCTATGATATTTTAACTATTATGGGTTCCTTATCTTTCTCCACATCATTCAATACAACTCATATACCAACTTATACTATGGGGGTAACCCAAGGGTTTTAAAAGATTAATATGTAAATTTTTACTCATAAATTTGAGACAACACCATTGGTTAACACACGTTCTTTTACTAATGCACAATCCCTTATGTAGACTATTTTAGCTTTACAAACTAAGGTGTTGTAAATAGAACAAAGTGATTTGAAACATTATAAATCTTTGGATTCATAGACTCTATTTAATAATCCATAATCTCAACATATTTTAGCACATACTTTACCAAATATTTTTGTGGAACTTAAAATTACATTGTATGATGTAAAATGTGACCCCAAGCAACATGTGAGAGTATTTCATGCAACATGCTTGGATTATGCATCAAATTATAGGTTCTTGACCAAATTATTTCCCAAAGGTATAAAATAATATCCTCTAAGATGGTTATATGATTTACCACATTAGTTATTTAATGCATTAAATCCTTTGGTAGATTTGTTCCTTTCACATTTATCAATCAATATAAGTGAAAATATTTCATATGCTCAAATTGTTCAGCTCATACAATAACACAATGGCCCTATCCTATAATATGTCTTAAGGTATAAGAAATCATTATATAAGATTAAAAATCATATGGTAGATATTAATATAATACATTATTAAATATACTTTTATTCCACCACTATATGAATCTATCATTTTAATCATTTTCTTTCATTCATAGATTTATGTCCCATAGTTAAGGAAAAAGAGGCCAAATTATTGGAAATGAATAAGTTAAAGTATATAACCAATATGGTTTATACTTATCATTTAAAGAAACAAATTAAGCTACCATACAAAGTGAATCCAATTAAAAAATAAGAGTCATCAAAAGTTAATATTTAACATAGTTTTATAACCTACTCTATGCATTGTATTATTGGCTCCTCTAAAGAGACAATTTACCAATTTTATAGAAGCTCTATACAAGATATTAAAAAAGTTATTAGAATGAAATCTCATATATTTACATCCAATTAAATATATTGATGTGAGCAAGCCTCTTCCAAAAGTATTTGATCAAACTTCCTTTTGTGATTTTCATTGAACACTATATCACACTATAAATAGATGCATCAATTTAAAACATAAGATACAAAATATAATATATGAGAACATAATCAATGTGGGTACATATACTGATTGTTAAAAATCATAATCAAGTGAGAATCAAACAAGGAATATATTTAGTGATCCTTTTCCTAAGCACACAACTTAATAAATAATAGATACTTCCGGAGTGCATGATACATATAATGCACATCCCCTACCAACATCATATCATTCTCATATAGAATAACATCTTATAAAATACATCATTGGTGAATATCATATTTCAATGCCATCTAGACCACTTATCACATTTTTAAAGCATGAGATAATATATTATTATTCTAACTTACACATTTTATTCAAATGATTTCACATTGATCACCATCCTATACAAAGTGTTATAGTTGGCAATGGTTCAAGTGTGAATATATGTATTATAACACTTCTCTATCATATTGGATACATAGATAAGTATCTCTTCCCTATAGAAACAATCATTAAGGATTTAAATGGTAATATTCAGTGTTTTATAGGTAAGATTACATTAAAACTTTAGGTTGGTCTAACACATGTGGCCACCAAGTTCACAATAGTACCTAATGCAAGATTCTTCATTATGTTGTTGGGATGCCCTTAGAATTATAAAATATATGTAGTTCCATATATATTACATAGATGTTTGAAGTATATCTATGATAATGAGGTCATCATATTTCATGGTATCCCCTATGAATACCCCCTCCAATAAAATATTATTGTTCTTACAAAGAAAATTATAGTAAAACAACCTCAAAAGGTTCAATGTACTCAAAAATTTTAGAAACATGTAGCTAAATTTCCAAGGAGACCTATCCTTAAAAATCCACTCAATCAACATTTTTCCATATATTCTAGAGAGCCACTCTCTATAAAAACATTCCCCAAATTGATATTATAAAACACTAAGGTGTTACCAAAAGAGCACAAATTTATAGTTCATAAAATCCTTGATAAATTTCAAAGATTCCTAAAGTTCACACTACCACAAAACATATATAGCATGTTATAGATCATCTTCATGACATTGGCACTTATGGTATATAATCAAATAAATTTCTAAATTATGAGTTAAGACCATTTCATCTATAATGGCATGACAATTTCCATAAGAGATAGGTCATCCTTCCTATGCTAAATATAGGACCTATTAATTTTGATCCTTTTGAGAGATTAATTGGTTAATATGTTCCTTATCATTTTTAATATATTAAAAAAATAAAATATAAAACAAATTCTCAAAAAATCTAAAATCAGGGCCTATGCATGTTATGTGTAGTTTATTTACATCAGTTAATTTGTGTTCAATATATGCATTATTTTTATATATCTAATTTATATCAAATATGATTCATGAGTTTGCTTAAGTGAGTTATAGAACATATGAGCTGCTACTTCCAGATGTATTTTTAGGTGGTGATATTGTCTCAGACCCATAAAACTTACATAAATAGAACCACTTTATTCCATGTAGTAAAACATTATTCTCTTATCTACTTCTAATGGATTTGTCCCATTGAGAATAGGATATGATTTTCCATATTCAAATTAGTCACATTCTTTTTACAACTTATTTACATCTTAACAAGTTCATTGGGGGCATCCTCTTACACAAGTTATATGATTTTATGACTATCCCTATTGTTCATAATTCAGTTCAATATATTATGCAAATATATTTTCATTGTTCACTTATTTTAACAAGTGACATATTATTGGGAACTGAATTATTAAATATATTAATGTTAAAAATTATTTATGTAGATCAATATCAACAATTCATGTATGCTTATCATGTTTCACTTTTTTTCTTCATGCTTTGTGTGTATTCCTTATTTATATTATGGATGTTCAAACATGTCTTTGTTTTCATCTCTTATCCCTATTATATGATTATATGCATGTGAGTGACATTTGATCATGTCCCTCTCATGTGGTCCCTTGGCCACCTTATATTGTGTGTTTTTGTATGTACTCTCTATGTGTGCACATCATGGCCATGACTTTTGTTTGCTCATTTTATGATTCCATGATCAATATCATGCACATTTATATTTTTAAATTACATTATGGGTATCATTCATCCTCCTTAAGTTTCTCTATATCAGTTTTAATTACTTAATATATGATAATTATTCATTGTGTTTTTCATTGATAACATCTATCTAGACATGAAACTATGTATGATTGGATCTACATGAATTTTACATTACTTTATTTCTTAGTTTATCTATGATGATTTAATGATTTCCAATTCTATCATTACTGCTCAAATTTTAATATTTTATATAACGCAATTTTCACAACTCACCTCAAAAGAGAGGAAATACATAGTGGTTTGTCTTGGATACTAGGTTGAAAAATCCAAGTACATAGATAAAAGAAGATAGAATTTATGTTAGAGTAGGTTATTTACCTTAGCTCATGTTCACCTAGGTATTTATGTATTCCCACCCACTTATGTGTAGATATTTAATTTATTTTATTTAAGATATTATGAGATATTACATATTAATATCTTAGATATTATGGGGATAATTTATAGTTTATTCTATCCTTTAGGGATAGTTATCTCTTAATCCTAGGTTTGATCTCTATCTTGATCTCTTAGTTATGATTGATCTCTAGCTTGATATCTTAATTATGATTGATCACTTACCTTGATATCTTAGTTATAATTTATCTTCATTTATTATACAATAAATAATCATTCATTATATTTGATATGGAAGATATGGAGATGGAGTTCTAGATGGAAGCTTTGGATATATAGAGGATTTTTCATTATATGATATATTTGTGTATAATATACTAAAATATTATTTGATAAATGCATCAATACTTTGGTAATGGTTTATATATTTTATCTTGGATGAGAGTTTTTTACAATCTTTCATGGTATCATAGTGGTCTCCAATATCCATCACTTATATCCTTAGCTTCTTCTTGCTTAGCATCTGGTATTTTCTTTCATGTTATGCAAAACAAAATTCTAATTTTTTAGGGGATTCCCTCTTCTTTATGTTTTTTATTACAAGTAAATTTTGAATATTTAAGGAGTAAATCAAATCAATTAATCAATATTACATGATAAAGACATGATAACCTCCCATTTCATCTCAGTTGGATATCAGAGATGATCTACAAGCTTTTTGCAAATCTAATTTTAGTTAAAAGGGACTATTATTTTTTAGATTGTGAGAAAACTTTAGATTATCTCTAAGAAAATTTTATAGGTTTTATGTTCCTTATTTTATAATTTCCATAAAAATTTTAAAATTTGAATTTCATCAATAATTTCAAAATTTATCATAGATTTAATGATCAATACTATTATGAAAATATGACTCTTCCTTATTTAATTATGAGAAAATTGTAACTTATTACTCAAAATGATTTACAGGTTTTTATGTGCCTTGTTCTCATATATTCATAACATTTTAAAGTTTTAAATTTTATTAAAAATTGAAAAAATTATTGTAGTTTTAATGAGTGGTACTATTCAAAAACAAATCCTTGTGAGGAGATTTTTTTTGTATTTTTTATAAAACAATATCCTTAGATTATTTTTTGATTATTTTTATTAGAAATAATATTTTTTATTTGGGAGACATAAAGAGATATTTTATTTGTTTACTTAAAGGCCATATACCTTTTTTTCAATCTTATTTGTTGAAGACTGGAGGGTGAGGCCTAGTTTAGCGGGTGGCCAAACCCCTTCACAAGCAAACAAACTTTATCTTTCATTGATTTAAAAAATTTGATTACAATAATGGATGTATTTGTATCTGATCCTAATGTCCCTTTGAAAATTACCTCACATTTTAATATTATGAATTTTTCATCTACTCCTATACAAGCATCTTCATCCACCACTCTTATTTGATTTGGGATGGATTTCAGATCATTTATGGTGGCACCATCATTATTCATGAGTATTTTAATAGCATGGTTTCCCCCATTTTTTATATCCCATCACAAAAACACTTTATTTTACTTATGTTCAATTATTTGTACACTTACAAACACATTTCTGGTAGATCCTAACATCTTGCATTATTTGAGTATGTTTTTTATACCTGTGTTTTTGGCCCACATTACTCTCTTATTTTTGGATTAACTCTCATGATTTGTGATGAATTATTTGATAGGTTGATAGTCTCCTTATTTGGATCTATTATATTGTATACAATGTCTTCCTTTTTTTAATTTTGTGTTTTTATGTATGGTATATATTGTACTTACACTAAATTATAAAGTGTCATGGGAGGGCTTACTTTTATAGCCTAGTCTACCTTCATATGTGTGTACCTTAGTTTATGAACCATTTACTATTTTAGTTATCAGTATCTTCCATCACCATTAGGGTAATCTTAAAAAAAAAAATTATCTACATTTTCTTGATTTCTCCTTTATACATGGGTATCTTATTCAGGCATTTTTTTGTCAAAACACATTTGAGGATTGTTATGTCTCAATGGAATTTTTGGTGAATTTTTGTGTAGTAACACCAATGTGGCCTCCCCTAGTATTTGTGTTCAATTATCACCATTTTTATTCCACTTCATTAGATAATTTCATTTTTATATTCTCCTATTTTATCATTCAATGAGGGTGCTTAGATAATGCTTCATTAGGGTCAACCTTTTACCCATCATTATTAAGTGAAGTGTTTGTGTTTAGTGATCCTTGTATTCATAACCATTAATACTTTAAATTTATGGTTAAAATGAATCAGCATCCATGTATTATAGCAATATGTATTGGTGTCCATAACAACACTTGTCTTCACATTACGTCATTTTTTGGGGCATGGGTACCTCATCAGGACTTATTACCATGAATCATTTCCTTCCTTGATTTATCTCTTTTATGGGGGGGGTTTATTTTCCTATGGGTTTTATCTCTTTCTCCATTTTATGAGAGATTTATTCATGGAAATATTGTACATAAGTACCTGATCAGGCCTTTTGCCAAGACTCATATTATGGATATGCCACTTTATTTTTGGCCCATAGTTTCACTTGAGGGGGGTGTTAGAGTAGGTTATTTAACTTATATCATGTTCACTTAGGTATTTATTTATTCCCACCCATTTATGTGTGTATATATCATTTATCTTATTTAAGATATTATGAGATATTACATATTTCTCTTAGATATTATGGGGATAATTTTTAGTTATTTCTATCCTTTAGAGAAAGTTATCTCTTAGTGATAAATTTGATTTCTAGATTGATATCTTAGTTATGATTTATCTCTTAGTTAAAATTGATCTTCCTTGATTATATAATCAAGGATCATTCATTGTATTTGATATGGAAGCTATGGAGATGGAGCTCTAGATAGAAGCTTTGGATATATAGAGGATTTCTCATTATATGATTTATTTGTGTATAATATACTAAGATATTATTTGAGCAATGCATCAATGGATTTTATTATGGTAATGGTTTTTATATTTGACCCTAAGTGAAAATTTTTAAAACTCTTTTAATTTTCTCATTTCATCACAATTTATAATTGAATTTTGTTCAAAAAGCAATTTTAGGCAAAAACACTCCATTTGGCAAGGGCATAGGTTGGCCATGTTGAGAATAATAAGTTTTAATCCAAAAATTTTAAAATAGCATTTTCCATAATTTTCAAAATCACATTCAGTCTACAAATCAATTTTAATATTACTTAAAAATAGTTTATAGGTTTATGCTTGGGTTTCTCATAGATTATTCTCATATTAGGGGTAACATGCATGGCATGTGTTATAAGTTATAACATAGTTATTACTCATAAAATCAATATATAATATTTTGTTCCATATATATATATATATATATATATATATATATATATATATATATATATATATATATATATATATATATATATATATATATATATATATATATATAGTATGGTGGTGAGCCCTAGATAGATAGGGATGGGTAACTCTATATATTTGGGCCCATATAGATAGAGGGGATGCCTCTACCCCATATATAGTTAGGCACCCAAACTAAATATGCTCATATATCAAATTAGGGCATGTTCATAATAAATGAACACCTCTTTACTCAATTATTTCATTAGTTTCCATAGAATAACTGATAACTCATGTCATTCTATGCATCAGACTCAAATCATGTTATTTTGTACCACTTTTACACCATTTTGTGATATTTTTTCACCAAAAATGAATCTTATCCCATATTTAGCAGTTGATTCATATTTTTACACTATTTTTTCACTAAAATTAACTATTGAAATTGATACATGGATTTTAAGATACTCTATTACCTTGGGTATGAAATGATGGAAACAAACACACCTTGAATTCTTAAGCATATTCTTCTTCCAATGAGGGTTAGGTCATTCATAGTCTAATCCAAGTTTTTCAATGAATAAAGTCTCCAAGGGTCCTACCCTATATAGTCACCAATCTTGTGCTAGAAAACATAATGGTGTGTGTACTTAAATAGGTTTATTTGTTACTTATTATTTTGATTTATAAGTTTCATGTCTTTTATTTCATATTTACATCTTAAGTAAAGAATGATTTATACATGTTTCATTATAGGTTTTCACAAAGCAAAATTAAACATGTGGCCTATTTTTAAGGTTGTTATTCGTAGGTAATTTTAGGTATAACTATTTCCCTTTACTCTAGTACTATAATTGTATTTCATTAATATAATAAATGGGGGAGATTATCCACTAAAATTAACACTTATTTTTGAAATGGTGTACTTGTGATCATTCTTTTTACACACTTATATCATGTCGAATTCCATGGCTCTAAGCTACTATTCCTCTATTTTTATGTGGAAGATCCCTATCTCTTAGAAAATTTTGATTCTAAATATTCTTATTCTCCATTAAAATCATCTTGAACTCACTATTACACTAATAAACACTTCCAATTTATTTTTATATGCTCCTCAAATAAGGTTGTTCCTTCAAGACTATCCACTTGTCAATAGTGTATGAATCCACTAGTCGCATCCTCCCACCAAATAATGGATATTTTTTCAAATTTAAATTCACATAATGGGTTATACCAAATATTTTATAAGTCCCATTTGATGAATTTTTCAAAAAATCACTATAAAACACATTTTCTAACTATTTTTTCACTAGAGGCTCATATGATGAAAAAGCACTAGAATATCTAACTACACATTGAGAGGAAAGCATAAATTCTACCTAATACTTATTCCACACAACCTTAATAACCCTAATCTAATTTTATGTACACATAAAATGACACAGGACATTTTTGAAGTTCATATTTACAATAGTATTTCACACACACCACCATAGTGTAGGATGACTACACAAAGTTTTATCCCTCTTCAAAACATTGGTATGTAGGAAGCATTTAACATAGAGGGTGTTGAGTTCAAGCACATATTTAGACACTAACCCTTTATTATAATTTATTTATTTTATTCCTAATTATCTATTTAGCTAAGGTTCTAAATGAATAATAAATCATATGATGGATTCCTCAAAAAATCACATAAATCCAATCATTCACACAGGTGTCATAGGCAAAGGCACATAGACCCATTTTTACATAGATGAGAAAACCATACCAACTATCATCATGCCCTAAATATGATAATGTGGCATGACCTAATATAGATAACATGGCCTTATCCAAATCCAAGCAAAGCCCTATTCCTAGTTTATAGTGAATTCTCAGAGCCACACAGTCATTATTATAGTCATAGTCATAGTCCTACATGTTTTATTTCCAACTAATTTATTCTTATTTGGTACTTACCCTTTTATCATAGTTATGTATTTATCAAATTCCAAATTATAAATTCTTATTTTATACATTTTAATTTTACCCAAAAGTTTGTCTAATTAATATTTATTTATCTATTTTTTATAAAACTAATTTTTTAGATATACAACATACGTGTTCTCTATATATGGAAGTCCTTGATCAGGCTTATGACCACATGCATTTTTTTTATCATAAGTCATATGGGTTCATCCCATTATTCATTATAGATATGTGTTTGTTGTTGATAGATAAGGTAACTTTGCTTGACATAGGAGATTTGATATGGGTGCAACTAATACATGTTTTCTACAACACTTTGAGTGATTTATAATAGACAATGGGCCCAATTATACTTTTTCTAGTAAGATTTATGATAGGTTCCATTTTTAGAATAGTGAGGCTTCCTCATCTTATAAATTATCCCCTCTCATTAGTAAGGAGGTAGGATCAAAATTAGGTTGTTTGAATGATCTTTCATGTGCCTACACTAGATATTATCAAGTAGGATTATATTACATGGATGCCTTACTGAGGCAATGTGAATGTGTGGTCATCATGGTTAATCATAATAAATGTGAGGGGTTAGATTTTTATTACCAACCACTACACATGGTGGGTAGATTTTCACCCTTTATGAATGTGTCCCATGATAATTTTACCTTGTACACCTTGTGAAACCTTGAGTTTTCCTATCTTTCTATAAGATACATATGAGGGAGACATGAGGATTAAGAAGATGAGGGATGCTATATGTATCCCCTATGTTGAGATCTCATCAACCCATAGTGGTTAGATGATGATGGATGTGATAATGATAAGTGCATAGATAGGAATGATGAAAACAAGTGGTAGTTTTACCTTAAAGATAGAAAATGGATCCTCATGTAGCACTGATAAATAGTTAGTTCATATAGTGAAAAGCACACAAATTGGCTCAACAAGTTGTAGTGGTCTAGTGAGGGAGGTGGAGAGGATTCACTCCAACACATAGTCACAATATCACTTATGTCCTGGGTATTCATGGTGATGGAACTATTATTGGTATGTAATTTTTTTTGAGCTTATGTTATCACTTTCATTTCCCAAAGGTAGAGATAAACATGTTAGGCACTAAGGATAGATATACTACATATTTTACAATATATAGAGGAGAGATATAATTTTTATTTAGTTTATATTTTATGCATGTGATGGTAGAGGAGACATGATGGAGGAATATGGTGGAGGCTACCCACTATGAGATTCAAATCTTGTTCTTCCTCAACATGATACCATGGGGATGCCTAATCTCATGGCACCGATGGTTAATACACATTACCATTTATTTTAAATTGGTAAGAGAGGATTCCATGGATGGGAATAAGTGAGGAAATGACATGGTAATATTTTCCCATTTAGAGGGTCACCCACATGGCTACCACTAGAGAAATAGGATATCTACAAGTGCAGGTTGTTTAGATATAAGGCTAGGTCGAAGGCAAGTGATTGCACACTCAAACACTATGGATGAGTTTATAGGTTATTTGACCTAGAGCTACCATGTATATCATGGAACCTCTCCCTCAGGGGGTAAAGGTGGACCATATTCATAGAGATTATTTTGTACTTAGTTATATTTTTGATGTATATATGATGTATTGAGATGTACTTATGTAGAATATTGAGCCAATTTTATATATAAATATATATTTTTGTGTCATATTTTTTTATCTACATATATTAATATGATGTATGATTTTATTTCCTTTATATCATGTTTTAATGTCTAAATATCATGATATGGGAAAATGTAATGTATTATTATGTATGTTTTATTCTAAACTAGCAATTATGAACAAACATAATAAAAAATGAAAATGTTAATAAATCTTAAGTAGATATAAAAAAAATAAAAGATGTAAAAATAATATAAAATTAATGTAAATCACACATATTAGATATGTAAAACATTGAAAATAAAAATAAAATATCCAATTTAATAAAATGTGAAGGATGATTAAACAAGGATATGTATAAAAATGATATTACCCCATATAATACAAGTAAATTAAACTTATACTAAATATTATGAAAGAAAATAAATGATTGTAAAATTTTCATAAAAAATTTAATGAAAATCCAATAAACTTGTCAAACATCTAGAAAGATTGATTGTAAATAATTGTCATCCAAAATATAAGACAAGTCAAGTCAATTTAAAATCAAACATAAGAAAAAACATAAATGATTGTAAAAATATGGTACACAATGTAACATAAGTCAATTTAACTTAATAAAACATCAAAAATACAAAAAAAAATCTTAAATAAGTGTCTCGTGTAAGATAAGTAAACTATACTTAATTAAATATAAAACATGATGGAAAAATAAGCCAAAAACTCATATGAGTGAAAAAAATAAAATCAAAACTTGTCCTAAACAATTATGTGAGGGATCAAAGCCATATACAAACATGAATATGATGTTCAAGATTATGTGGATATAAATGGTGATGGGCATATATGAATAAGCCTTGGTTGTATTCTTCAAGGTCTTAAAAATTAATTCATAAACTAGAAATCCAAGTGGTGTCATAAATAATGGTGAAAAGTTAAATCTGAAATCAGGTAAGAAAAGATGCAATAAGATAAAAGTGATATACATAAAGGCATATTGGGGGAGAATGTGATGAAATTAAGGATTCAAGGTATCACACAAGTGATACCTAAATCCTTAATGGATATGATAAATTATAATCAAGTGTGTAAGGCTAAGAACTATTGACTTTAAGGATGTAGACTATGCACAAACCTAGGTTAACAAGTGAAGTATATAGATCATTCCATGGAGGATATATGCATGAAAATTATAAATATCCTACCTTCTTATAACATTTTTATTATTCCTTAGTACCCATTATAAATCCATTATCCTATTGTTAATATTAGGTACTTGTGTGAGAAAGCATGTGGTATCAAAAATTTGGGATTGAGACATCCTATCCCAATATATTGGCCTAATACACCCTAATGGACCTTGGATCTATCATGAGGCTGACTATTAAATATTATATTTGACTAAAATAATAGTTGTGATAAATAAAGATCATGTATTTTAGTTTTATATGAATTTTAAGGTATAATTTACCGTTTAATATTATCTTTTCTTAAGATTTGGATTTTAACTCTTTTAGGTTTTTTATTCCTCTTCCATATGGATTTAGGTAAATCAAACATGGGTCATATAAATAGATAACATAAGAGATATTATGCTTATCTGTTATAGAGGAGAACCTAAATACTATGGTATCTAAAAGACTCATAGACTTTCCACACATGGAAGTGTGCAATCTCAAAATTGACTTTCGTGTGCCTCAAGTGAAACAAAGTGGGATAGATGAATATTGTGGAAGATACGTTCATGTGATAAGGTTAATATAATGATGAATAATCTTATATCTAACCACATGAAGGGATAAAATTACTTATAAGGTGAGTGGGTTATGATACAAAAGGTGATAATCATGTCACTAAAAAATTCTTCCTTGCCTACAAGGGATATAACACAATTATTGATATGAGAAGTCATCCCAAAAGATGTGGAATATAAAATAGGCCAAATAAACATAATGAGATTAATTAAAACTTAAAACATAGTATAAATGTGATAAAAATAACCCAAAGGTGATACCTAACATCCACTAGGAAGACAAAGGTCGATTTTAAAGTGATTTTAAAATGATAAAAATTAATATATATGTAATAAAAATTAAATTATTGAAAATTTAAAATAACATTATGTAAGAAGGATATATACAATAAGCATAATAATAATAATAATATGAAATCCATCCATATGATAATGTGAATATATGATATGAATCTATTATTTGTTTACAAATTTCATGAAATATGTTAACATACATCATGTATAACATCTGATAAGTCTTGCTGCAACTAATATCTGGATCTAATCTTGTCATCCTCTACTCTTTTTAATATTCATGTTAGCATAACCTAGCGTATGAGATCTATGTAAAATTAGCCAAATTGAAGGAAAGGTTTTTAGGCACACTAATGAGAATAATAAATATAGGTAACATATGATATCATGTCATGTACATCCTATGATCTATGGGATGGGTCTAATCATAGGGGAGATTGTTCCTCCATGCTATATTTACTATGTGACCACTATTGGGAAGATGGAGGTAAGCGCCTCAAAAAGTCTCAAATATGTTTTTGGATAGATCTACACCGATTTTTGTGATGTGTATAATATTAATGCCAAAGACAATACATGTTCCTATGTTTGAGGATATAATCTAAGGTGTACTCTTCAATGGAAGAATTTTTGAAAAATTAGGAAGCTTAGTTGTTTTAAGACAAAGTGTATCAAGATACTATCAAAGAGAATAATAGTGGTTTAAATAATTCAAATTGGTTCCATGGAATCCAAAAATGTGCCTAGGATTAGTATGCATGTGTGTTCAACTATTTGTATTAAAATTTGGGTCTTAAGGCTTATGTTAGGCTAATAATATCTAATAGGCTCTACACTCTTTAGTTGAATGACTAAATACCTTGTGAAACTTGTAATATGGTTCATATTATTTGGTGGTTGGGTGTGGTACCACATCTAACCTAGGTGGATAATCATATTTTGATCTATCTCAAACCTCATCAAACAAATAATCATAATCAAAGTATAGAGTTGTAGACTCAAGAACATGGTTCTACTCAAGATATATTTGGTACACTATGCACTAGTTTTATGAGTGACCATAGACTTTATGGAAACAAAAAAAAATGTTACTTCTTTATGAGTCAATCTTGGTGTGGTTCATATTAATATGGTCAACATATCTATATTAAGTCAGTTTGAAGGATCACAAAACCTAGCAAACTAGTATGGTGTAGTCATGGATCTATCTTGAAGCATGATCCAAATAGGCTCAAAAGTAATAAGAGTGATATGCATGGTAGAAGCTGGAATGCATTCCATCTCAGATATGGAGTTTTCAACCAAAGGAGGAATAATTTAAGGTAAATTCAAAAGATGGAAAATGATGTAAATTAGTTTAATGCTATAATAAGATGTATATTTATCATAATAGCATTAAAGAGAGGAAAAATAACATATTACTTTTGAATCCTAAGCTTGATAAGATAAAAATAAGTAAGGATCATCAAGGGTATAAACATCATCATAGTATATATTAGTAAGATCATCATTAATGGATTTATTCATTGCATCACTAGAGGATCAATGGGAAGTCAACTTCTTAGGGATAACTATATACACATAATATTCTTAAGACTTTAGCATTTACTAACATTTTCTCTCATGCATAAACCTGTTGATTTTTTATATATCTAAGTGTACACCTTAAATGGTTCACTAGGAAATGGGTGGGTATGTCTAAGGTGCTTTATAAGAGACATTATTATTTATCTATAATACCTATATCCAATGCACTTCCCCTAAACTTAATCCCCTAAGATATCTTCCTCCTAATATTCCTAAGTAAACCAAGAACTATCTTTTTTGACTATATCAACTCAAGTCGATATAGCATTTTCTACTTCCCACAAAATTTCAAACTAGTTCAACCCAAGTTAATGTAGTCTAAAATTTATGGTACAAACATTGCAACTAAGTCAACCTTATTCAACCTAGTTTGAGGATGAACAATAAATTTTAAACTACATCAAGGTGGGTCAATATTTTTAGATTAATTTTTTTATTGATAAGTATTTAAATTGATGTCAAATTCGATGTCATTTGATGTTAAGGATGATGTCATTGATTTCAAGATGCATTTGGTAAAGATGCATGATGAGTAGTCTGTGAGATATGAACCATGTGACAAGAGAGAATTTGAAGAGAACTTAATATCTCTCTATTGAGAGATAATTTTAAGGGAACATAATTATTCTTCTAAGGTTTATGTCAAGGTTTAGGAGAAGGTAAGCATGTTTGAGTACTAATCTTTGAGTACAAGGTGTCTTTAAAAGCCTAGTCATATCAACATGTGCATAATGAGCATGAAGAGGTATTTAAAAAATTATGACATTGTTTGAGGATAATTTAAGGAATGTTATAAAGGTTTATAATAATTAAATAATGTTTCAAGATCAGTTTTCAAGATCTAAATGCTTAAGAAGCCCAGTCATAACATTAGTCATATCTTGTAAAGACCTAGTGAGATGGTTTGAGCATCCTGGACTAGTGAGATGGATGAATATAAGAATAATAAGTTTTATTAGGATTTTTTGATAATTAATATGATTCATTGGATCACTCATGAAAGTATTAGAGTTAGCCTACAAGGGCAAGACCTATAGACCTAACATGCAACTAAACTAGTTCTATACCTTACCTGACCTAATGAGGTGTCATGAGGTATTTTCAAGGTATATGAAGAATTTATGGTAGTTTTTTTTTATCATGGTAAAAGGTTTTATGACATGTATATAAGGTTTTGACATCTTGGATAGTGGCCAGAAGGTCAGTTTCAAATCCTAATATGACTTTCATGATAAGGCCTAGAGAGCAAAGAGAGAGATGGTGACTAGATGGGGTATCAAGATCAATTTGCAAGGAAAGAATGAGAATTTTAGAATTTTTAGTGGTTTGATATGTTTTCCCAAGTGTTTTTACCAATTTTTAGGTCAAATTTTACAAGAAAAGGTATGAAAGATGGTTTTGAGGTTTCTCAAATACACAGAATGAAGGGTTCTCAACCCGATAAGAACTTTTAAGTGATCATTGGCACATGTAACATCTACATGGGAACCTAATATATTAATTTTAGATGGGTAAGGGTCATATATAAAATTTATAATCATTGTTTTTTTTAATGATGGGATAAGCTTTATGATCAATTGTTAAGACTGGAAGATGGTTTAAACCCTCAAAGAACCCTAATAGTGACCCAATGTGAAAGATATTTTTCTAATGTGCTCAAAATATATTTAAATATATATTTAGTTATATTTATGTTTTATTAAATTATCAAATTAGCCTTTAGTTATAATTTTTTTGTTAGATGAGTAAGTGGACCCTATAGGAAAAGCCTTGTTTCTCATAGATTTATTGTAGTTATCAACGTTGACCAAGTCTAAATTTATAAATAGATGAATTTTTAATATTGATACTTTTATTTGATTTCTATTTTTTTATTAGTAGGTTAAAATCCTCAATTTTTATAAATTTGTCTTACAATTTGACTAATCACTTAAAAGCCTAATGATGCAAATAGTGAGAAAATCAGCTAGAAGTGAGAAGGTGATTAGGGATGTGCTATCATGGATTAGGGATGAATCCAAGTACATGGAGATGTTTATAAAAACTTTTAATGAATTTTAATATTAGATATATGTTTTTAGGTCATTAGATATGATGAAAATGTTTCTCATTTCTTGACTAGTCTAGTGTAGATGAGATAGTGAAAGTGTAAGGTTGTGAGACTGGTCTGCAAGAATAATATTACCATATGAACAAGTTATATTTATATATAATATTAACTTAATTATCTAATAATATCATATATATTAATTAAAATTCATCTCTAAAAGTTTTCATACAAGTGTTTAAGATCATTTTCACCATGATTATGCTTTAAGGCAATCTGGCAGATTTGAGTAAGCAAGTTACAGTAATGAGTTAAAAGGACCTTTTCCCTAAGTTTAATTATGTAATGCACATGGTGTTGTTTTTTTTAATTTAAGGTAATATCCATGACATTAATAATGTTTTAAGTTAGTGTAAGATGTTGTAACATTGAAGCCAAAATGGCTTCTCTGGATGAGTAAGAACTATGAGAGACAAGGTCAATAAATTAGTCTCTAAGACCAATATGTGACATTAGAAAAAATGATAATTTTATTTGAATTTGATATAAGTATGTGTTAGATTTTGAGTCACCCTTATATATATTTTCATGTACTCTCCTTAAGCAAGAGTCGACTTATTATTTCCCCTTGTTGGTCATACCTTTGTTCATTAAGTTGAATCTTAATTTAAGAAAGTACATCTACCTATCATTTCTTGTATGTGAAATTTCTAAAAGAATTGAACATTTTAACTTGAACTTTTCTCAGAGTTCAAAAGTTTAATAAGTTTAATGGTTCAATGATTCAATAATTCAATACTCGATGTTTTGTAAAGAGTCATGTTCACTCAATTCCCTTGTATAAATTAAAGTAATGCTTGAACGTATCACTTGAACCTATTGATTAGACCTATCATTTGATCCTACATAGAAAAGTTCAATGGCTCAATGGTTCAATGGTTCAATATTTCTCAAAGTGAACTATTTGTTCCTTTGTATTTCAATTATGTCTTTGAACCTTCCGGTTGAACTTGAACCCTTTCTCGGAGTTCAATAGTTAAATGTTTCAAAATTCAAAAGTTTCTAGAAAATTCATGTGACTATTGGTTAGTATGTGTATTTTATTTCGTATCATTGAACCCCAAAGTTGGACCACAATTTTCAAAAGTTCAATGGTTCAATGGTTCAACGTCTATACTTTCTTCTTACCTTGAGGATTTCTCTAAGTTAAAATTAGTGGGATATATAGAGGAGAATATATCTGAAACTCATTATAAGGTATAAAATTTTGAATTTTTACGAGGTTACAGATAATCATTACTCATTTGAATTGTGCATAAAATATGCTTGCCATTAATGCATATGTCAGAATGCGTGTCTTGTCAAGCATGTTTAGCATGTATTATTTTGATTTAATTATTTGATCTTGATTAATATCTATATCAAGAAAGAATAATTTAAATTTAACAAAAAAGCATAGTGGATGATACAAAGGAGAACAACATAGGTGGTATAAGATATTTGATTTCTTAAACTCATAGTGATTTTAAATAAATTTAAGGTGAGTTTCACTCTTAATGTAAGTTGGTTCCTTTACTTGGTTGGAAAGAAGGATCCTTTTGAATTTATGGCATTATTTTTATTTAAAAAAAAAAAATCAAAACATTCTCTTTTCATTATATTCTCTGACATGAAGCCATGAAATCTGCTTGTCTTGATTACGAGCATGGCCCTAGTCTCATATGTTCTCCACTTGAAATTGGGGACACTTCTCTAGTCCAATATGATTTAGAAGATTTTAAGGAAAGGAATAGATATCCTATGTCAAATCCTATGATGTAAAATATTGTATAAAGTGGTTTAGTTGAAGTTGCGGCCTTTCCCATGGCTATCCAATGCCCCGAATTAGTCCTTGAATGCATGAATAGATATGAACCTCAGAACAAATGCATCAAAATTATAGATGGCAATGTTTTACTACATAATAATAGATAAAATATAATGTCTATAATGAGAATTCCTCCCAAGGAACCATACTTTATCCTCAATATTACTTCTTCATATGGTTATTTTTCATTAAAGAAAGCAATTTACAAGAGCGTGATTGCTAGGAATTGGCTCTTAAAATTCCAAAAAGAGGTTCAAGACTACCCAGACCATTAACAAGAAATCATATGATTCCATAAGTATAAGATATTATAGTATTAATACATAGGCTAAATGGCAATGCTCATGCATATTATTGGGAGGATTGGATGTACTTTTTCATACAAGTGATTCTCCAAGGAGAAATATTTGGATTGGGTAGAAATTATAACTAAAATTTTGCATCTAGGTTTAAGTAATTGTTTGGGAAATAGAGATTTTTATATGTCTTCATACCTCCTCTATTGCCTAGCTTCTACGAGACAATGGGTAGGGTTACTTCATGCACCCTTAGCTGAAGATAGCAAAATTTATGATTATTACTCATAGTTACAAATGCATAATTTCTATAAGGATTATAGGAGGGTCAATGATGTTTTTACTGGGAAAATGACTTTTGAATTATCAAACAACATTAATAAAAGGTTGTCTGATAAAGATATGTATTTAATTAATATTTACGGTAGTTTCTTCATTCAATTTTCTAAGTTCACTTATATAATAGTTGGGGGTTTTGATGGTGAACCTTTGAGGTTATCGAGGTTTATTCTTGACTAATTTGTGTTAATAGAAATCTATAGGCAATTATCACATGTGGATAAAAAATTCCCAATGAAGAATAAATTTGGTATATCTTTTCCTATTGAACTTGGTTGTTATTCATGAAAAATAGCATCTGATGCTTTGAATTTAGATTTGGATCTCAAGAAATTCAATTTTCAATACGTCATAGCCAGACCACAATTTGATATCAAAGGTTTTGCCAGAGATAACTTAGATCTTGGAACAAGGGTTTCATATATTCCTCAATTAGAGGATTATTAGGAGGATTGTTTAGATGAATTTGAAGTTAGAAGAAGACTATGGTTTAGGTTCTCCCTTGAGCAGATAATTACCCTTAAATTAAAAATGGACATTTCTAGAATTGTTGACAATAATGAATAGGTGACTGATCCTCAATTTGAATAGATAAAACAATCATCTATTTTATAAATTTACTAGGAGAAAAGTGAAAAAGATAGGATTGAAGTTAAGACCCTCCCAATAATAAGGAGAACTAAAAAATGGTTGAAAGAGAAAAAATTGGGAGGAGCTCAAAATATAGTCTCCCAACAATGTACGATAATAATTGAATCTCCATTCCCAATAAGTTCATCTAACCAACCTATTGCTATCTATGATGTAGGTATTTCCAAGTCAAAAATTGGAAGGGATCATGTCATCATAGAATCTGAGAAGGCCCTTGAAATTACCCTGCCTCCTCGTGCCACTAGGTCAAGGACTCAAAGCAAGAAGAAGAATTAGATTTCTGAAAAAGTGATTATGGATTTGAATTCTGAAGAGGATTTAGAAAAATCCAAAGGTGATAAATAATCTAATTCACCAATGATGGAAGAGGTTAGTATAGATCAATAGACAATGATTCCTTCTGATTCTGCTAAACTGATGATTATTTCAACTATGTCTTTTGATCAACTAAATCTTGATAAAAAAACCTTAGCCTTTACACCTAAATGCCTAGAAAGTTCAATCAGTCATAAAAGGAAAGTAGTTCCATTTTCTTTACCCTTAGAAGTTATGGTGAGTAAGTGTTTAGGGAAAACTCCTAAATCCAAAAAGTTAAAAACAACATCTAGGGTAGATGTTGACCCAAACATAGTGAACTAGAATGCAAAAATTACCTGACCAAAAACCAATGAAGAAGTTCAAGATCCTACTGTTACAAATTTTATAGTTGAAAAGGTAGACCTTGGGACTGCATCTCCTGCCACAGATGTGCATCATCTAGAAGTGTCCACTAAAAGGATAGTCAATAGAACTTGGAAGGATGAAAAGGATAAAAGGGAGTTAAAATACACTATGTAGTCAATAGCAGAGTACATTGATGCCATTCATAGTCTAGATCCATAACTAATTACCCAAATTCTCCTTTCTTTTGACCCAAAATCTCCTATCAATCAAAGGATGCTAGACCAGATACATAGAGGCAAAATGATTACTAGAATATTTGATAGTTGGTTGGATGGCATCATCTTGAAAGGTACATAATACATTCATAAATTAAAGAATGTATATGATCTAACCATGATTACTATTGAATATTTGAAGACTCAAAATGCTTTATGGATAAAAGATGAAGGAAAATGGATGAGCATAATGAACCAGATTGATGAGGTGCAAAAATATGGGATAACAAAGTTTTTATCAAAAAAGAACTTGACAGGACTAGAAGAAGATATATTATATGCAAGTAAGAAAAATGTTGAATGGATAAATTTAGTATCCAGATAAGGATGATTGGAAATCACAAAAATGATCAAGGAAATAATTGAATTCATTAGTCATTACAACATGATCTATAGAGTATTGATATTAAATATATAAAAGATGATGGAAAACCAGTAAAAGATGTCAATGTTGTGATTCGGTCCTTTAGGGAAAAGATCAATATCATTAAAGAAAGTGATAGCTTATCAACTAAAAACTTCTCTCAAATTTCAAAGGTAGAGTCACTTCTTTTCCTCTATATTGACATACTCCCAGAATATGCAAAGAAGATGGGAAAAATTCAAAGGGAAGAAAACATCTGGAAAGTAAGGATAAAACACATCAGCATACCCAATCTTTTGAAAAGTTTAAGAGTTTGTTATAGCATTTTAGGAATGGAAAGATCAATGTGTCTACCCCACTGAACACAATAAATCTAGAGATCCTATTCCATCACTTTAACAATGATTTTACTTACATAGTCTCTTTTATTCAGTTATTCAGTTACTTTTATATTCAAAACATAATCTTTATTGAATTTGTAAAAACTAAATCCCATATGCGTTAGAGTTACTTTAACTCTGGTTTAGTTTAAAAGATGGCTGAGTTAAGGCAATGATATTTACTTTTTTTTAGGGAAAAAAGAAGAAGGAAGATAGAGGAAGAAAAGGAGTGAGAAATTTTTTGAACTGGACCACTGTTATTTACAATATATGTGATGTTTTTCTGAAAGGTTTTTCATATGTGAATGAAAATGAGAATTAATTGCCACATACTTGGATCTGTGTGTTTAAGTATTTTAAATTGGGTTTTCTATGTGAAATCTTCTTTCATATAGTGATTAATATTCCATTAGACAATCCATTATGTGTGTTTTATTATTTATTGGTTCAACATATATATGTTTATCTATTTAATTATTATTGAAAATAGAATATGTGTATTTTGTTACCTATTATTGTTATAAAATCTTGCATTCATAACATAATGATGTATGGATGTTAGTCTACCTTTAAGCACTTTCTGGTTAAAAGTGTATTTGAATATTTAAATTCATTGAAAATCTTAAAGGGAGATGTACCTTAATTTAGAGGGCAACTAATCTTGATAGTTCACCCATTTGTTGATTAACTTATTTGTTCTTGAGAGAAGGGTATGGAGTTAAAATAAAATATATTTGTATAAAGACAAATCTGTTAGCCAACATTTTTTTGGTGACTCTATTGGGGAAACAAAATTGTTTTGGTTGCCTTAATATGAGGCAACAATGGTGCTTCCTCATGAGAATATAATTCCTATTTTACAACGTAATCTTGGTTTTTAAGATGAACAAGAAGATATAATTATCCAGTTAAATACTCTTGCTTGGCATTCTCGTTAGAATATTGATGATTATAGATTGGCAAGTAAAGTAGTAGAAAAAAAGAATTGGTTGATAATATAAGATTGCTATTACTCAGGCTAAGAAGAAGACAAGTAGAAAACATAGCAAGGAATTAAACCCCTTGAATTATGAAAAGATTAAGAGAAGAATATAAGTTATTAACTATAACATCATAAGTTGGATTTCAGAAGATACATAAGGTCTTTGAGAAGAGAAGGAATTGAAGATTCTAGTTTTCAAACATTGCAAAGCCTAAATTTTCCTTATATTCCTACCCATGTTAGAAAATCTAGAAGTAAACCTCCTAGCCCTCCAAAACCCTCTACATCCTATGTCTATCAAGCCTTAACCTTTTTTGGTACTATCTTTCTGTCTACCATAAGTTTTCTTCGAATGGCCCAACCTTGGGGAGTAGCCATAAGACCTCTAAATTTAGGGGCCAACCTTAATCTTTTGCCTAAAAATGCAAGGGAAAATTTACCCAAATTTAATGGAGATGGAAGATAATCACCAGAGGAACATTTAAGTACTTTTATAGAAGCATGTGGTATGTTAGGCGTATAACATCAAGATGTAGCCATAAGGATTTTTATACAAACTCTAACTGATATTACAACACAATGGTTTTATCATCTAACTAATTCTTCAATCACAAATTGGAATGATATGAAAAATTTATTTTAAAATAGGTTTAAAAGCATAGAAGATGAATATTCCCTTCTTGCTCAATTGACTTAGCTCAAGAAAGAAATACATGAACCCATGAAGGAATCTATAGCCAAATTCAATAGGATTATGCACAAAATTCCTACTACTAAAAGGCCAACTGCTGAGAATAAAAAATGCTTCTTTATTAATTATATGCCTCCTGATATAAGTTTTCATCTCAGAAGAGGTGAAATTATCGATTTAATAGGCACACAATCAGGTGCAATTATGCCCCCTGATATAAATGATTGTGAGACTTTTGATATTTTTTTTTTTATAAGTCAAAAAATTCAAATATCCCCTATTGAATATCTCAAGTTAAAACCAAAAGAACTTGATAAATTGGTTAAATATGTCAAAAATGGCCCTACACAAGTTGAATTTAAAAATCAATTAAATGTTAATACTGAATCTCCCATTGCCAAATTATTAAATTCTCCACCTGAATCACCCACTCATACTTCTAGAATGATCCTTAATTCATCTGATAATACTCCTTATTTGGATGATATGAAACCTAACCCATTTTATGTTTCTTTATACATAAATGGTCATAAACTCAACAATTGTATCATAGACTTAGGTGCTTCTGATAATATAATGCCTTTTTTTGTAGCCAAATCCTTAGGCATATCCCTTTCAAAAACATATGGTAGATGTTACTCCATGGATGGAAAATATATTTCTTTATTCAGATAAATCAAAGATGCATGAGTTTCTCTTGAAGCCTATCTTGATAAAAAGGTGAAGTTGGCTATCTTGGTAGCAAATATCCCTACCAGTTATGGGATGTTGTTGAGTAGAACTTTTTGCAAAGATTTAGGAGGGTAGATTAAATTGGATTGGTTAGAAGCTATAATTCTAGTGGGAAAGTAGAAAGTTAAGCTAGAACCTGATCCTAGATGTAAGTTTAAAGTATATCCTTCTGATGATCCTAAGTCTCAGATTGTATTTGAAGAATGTGAATTTGGTAACTATTTTCTCTCCTCTGAAGATTTAAAAGAAGAATCTATCCCAAAGTCTATTCATTCAGATGATTTATGGACCATGGAATTTGATGGCAACTGTGCTAATGTTGGTTTAGGAGTAGGAGTTGTGTTGATCTCACCTGAAGGTAAAAATTTTCCTTACTCTTTCAAACTTGAATTTAAAAACACTAATAATACTACAGAATATGAAGCTTTATTGCTTGGGTTAATGAAGTTAAAGGAAAAGGTATAAAAATAATCAAGGCAAAAGGAGATGCTGAATTAATTGTCAAACAAGTGAGAAGCAATTTCTCAGTTAAAAATGATAGATTAAGACATTATAAAAATAGAGTTTGGGATGAGATAGAATGTTTTGATGCCTTTTCTATTGAGGCAATTCCTAGAGACCAAAACACTAAGGCAGATTCTCTAGTAGTATCAGCTTCTCTTCTTTTCCCACACCCTAATTTTAAAAAGGATTCATATAGAATTGAACTAATCTATCATCCTAATGTCTCAGATAACACTAAAAATTGGAAAGTTTTTTTATAATAATAAATAGATCAAAAAAAATTTGGAGAATGTTGATATGTTCTTGGGGACTTATTTTAAAGGTTCTGAAATAGAATGTAAAGAATTCAGTCTTGATCTAGGGATCAATTCAAAAGATGATCTAATTTAATTAAAAGGAAATAAAATCCCTAAAGGACTGGTCTCTCTAGAACATTTGTTCACTAGACAAGATGGATATACTAAAAGCAAGCTTGTCCATAATCCTAAAAAAATAGAGGATTATGAGAAAATCAACATTGGAAGTGAAACTAACCCCAAATGGATATCCATTGGTAAGTGTTGTTCACCAGAGGAGAAAAATGAATTAATTAATCTATTGATTAAGTATAAGGATGTCTTTGATTGGTGTTATGATGACCTTAAAGATCTTAGATGTGGACAATTTCAACATCATATCCCTTTGAAAGCAAATGCAATTCCATTTAGGCAGAAGTTGAGAAATTATAACCCAAAAGTTGATGAGGTTATCTTTAAGGAGATTGACAAGATGCTAAAGGCTAGGATTATTTATCCAATTCATCACTCTACCTGGGTGGTGAACATTATTCTAGTACACAAAAATAATGGAGAAATAAGAATTTATGTTGACTTCAAGAATTTGAATCAAGCTAGTTTAAAAGATAATTATCCCTTACCTATAATGGATCACATCTTGCAAACTATTATTGGGTCAGAAATGATGTCTATTTTAGATGGGTTCTCAGGCTATAATCAGATAAGTATAGCTACAGTTGACCAATATAAAACTGATTTCACTACACCTCGAGGAACTTTTACTTATAACCAAATGCCTTTTGGTCTGAGTAATGCTGGTGAAACTTTTCAATGGGCAATGGATTCATCCTTTAAATATTTTAAAGATAGAAATATCATTATTTATATTGATGATTTGACTATTTTCTCTATAAAAAGAGATGGTCATTTGAAGGATTTGAAGACCATCTTACAAAGATGCCTTAATCATGGGATATCTCTTAATCCTAAGAAGTTGGTTTTCTATGTTACAGAAGGGAAATTATTAAGACACCTAGTTTCAAAAAGTGGAATCAAAATTGACCCAGAAAGAGTTAGAGCCATACAACAGTTAAGTCTTCCTTCTAATAAGATTGGAGTTAAGTCTTTCTTTGGTTAGATTAATTTTCTTAGAAGGTTCATTCCTTATTTTGCTAAGATTACAAAACATATTGTGGGGATGATGAGTGAAAAACAAGCATTCAAATGGAATGAAGCTACTAAAAAAGCATTTGAAGATATTGAAGAAGCAATTGCACAAAAACCTACTTCGGTAAATCTTCATTTCCAAAAAAAAATTGTTATTTATTGTTATGTTTCGAAACATACCATGTCTGGCATCTTGTTATAGAAAAAAGAAGTAAATGTAGAAGCCCCAATAGCCTTTATGAGTGTTCCTCTCAATAAGAATGAACTTAAATATTCTTTGGCTAAGAAACAAGCTTTTGCTATAGTAAAATTTATTGAACAATTTAGACATTATATACTTCATTCTCATTTAGTTATATTTGATCTTAGTTTAGCTATGAAAAGCATTCTGACTCAGCAAGAGGTTGGGATGAACAATAGAGCAACATGGGTTGCTAAAATTCAAGAATATGATCTGGAGATTAAGCCAACTAAATTAGTTAGAGGTCAAGGTTTGTGTAAATTGATAGCCAAAAGTAAAGAAAAATAAGAACTTCCTACTATCCTATTGGTGAGCTTAAAAGATCCCTGGTTCTTAAACATGGCACACTATCTTACTTATAGAGACTATCCCAGTCATTTATCCCCAAAGGAGAAGATGAATTTGAGGTTAAAATTAGCAAAATATGTGATATGGGGTGATGTCCTATATAAAAAGGGACTAGATGGAACCTTTTTGAGATGTGTAGATAAGGAACAATAATACAAACTGTTGGAAAATTTTCATAATGAATCTTGTGGTAGACATTTCTCTTCATTAGTTACATCTTTCAAAATCCTTAGAAATTGTTATTATTGGCTAGGTATGTTCAAAGATGCATATAAATGGGTGGCTAACTATGAAAAATGCAAATTATTTTCAGGATGACCACAACTTGCAATATTACCTCTGAGACCTATCATTATTGAAGAAGCCTTCAAAAAATGGCGGTTAGACTTCATTGGTCCTCTTTCACCTCCTTCAAGTGCTGGTCATACACACAATCTAATAACAAATGATTATTTTATGAAATGGGTTGAAGCAATCCCTATGAAGAGAACTACTTCAGAAGTGGTATGTGATTTTCTCATAGAAAATATACTGGTACTTTTTGGTGTTCCTCAGAAGATTGTGGTAGATAATGCTACTAGTTTTTCTTCAATGGAGCTTACTTCATTCTACTATGAACATAGTGTCTCTCTTTCTTACTCATCAGATTATTACCCTCAAGGGAATGGATAAGCAGAGTCCAATAATAAAAATATGATATCCATCATGAAGAAATTGGTAAATTATAACCCCAAATATTGGCATAAGAGATTATACGAAGAACTTTGGGATGATAGGGTAACCCTAAAAAGAGCAATAGGAATGGAACCATTTGAGTTGGTTTATAGAATATGAGCATAACTATAATTACCTCTAGAATTATCTGTAGCTAGGTTACAAAATGTTATTGAAGATCAATATTTTCAAGATTCTTTAGAAAAAAGAGTTATGTATTTAAATAAGATTGAAGAGGAAAGGAATGAACTGGTTGATCATATTACTGCTCATCAAACTATAGTTAAAAAAAAATTATCAAAAAACTAGACCCATAAAGTTCATAGAAGGAGATGAAGTATTGCAATGGGATAGAAGGAGAGAACCTAAAAGAGCACATGGTAAATTTGATTCACATTGGAAAGGGCCTTTCAAAATTCATCAAGTACTTGGTCTTAATTATTTTAAATTGGAATATCTGGATGGAGCTATTTTACCCCTATCCTATAATGGATAAGATCTCAAGTTATACTGACTGTGAAATAGGTATCCCCTATTTTGTACATAGCCTTTTATTTTGTTGTTGTGTTTTGTGTTTTCCTTTCCCATTTTTGGTTTGTATTTCTCCTTTTTATTTTGTTTATATGTCCCCGGTCTATGAAACTAGAGTTTGCGAGTTCTCTACATTTTGTCATAAAATACAGTCCCCAGTAAGAGCCAACGTTAGCTTTTGAGTCACCCTTATACAATTTTTCATGTACTCTCCTTAAGCAAGAGTCAACTTATTATTTCCCCTTATTGGTCATACCTTTGTTCATCAAGTTGACTCTTTATTTAATAAAGTTCATCTGCTTATCATTTCTTATATGTGAAATTTCTAAAAAAATTGAACCTTTGAACTTGAACCTTTCTCAGAGTTTAAAAGTTCAATAAGTTTAATGGTCCAAAGGTTCAATAATTAAATACTCGATGTTTTGTAAAGAGTCATGTTCACTTAGTTCCCTTTTATAAATTAAAGTACCACTTGAACCTATCACTTAAACCTATTGCTTGAACTTACATATCAAAGTTCAATGGTTCAATGGTTCAATGGTTTGATATTTCTCAAAGGGAAATGTTTGTTCCTTTGTATTTCAATTATGTCTTTGAACCTTCTGGTTGAACATGAACCCTTTCTCAAAGTTCAATAGTTCAATGTTTCAAACTTCAAAAGTTTTTAGAAAATTCATGTGACTATTATTCAGTATGCGTATTTTATTTTGTATCTTTGAACCCTGAAGTTGAACCACAATTTTCAAAAGTTTAATGGTTCAATTGTTTAGTAGTTCAATGGATATAATCTCATCTCGCCTTGAAGATTTCTATAAGTTAAAATTAGTTGGAGTTTTAGAGGAGAATATATCCAAAACTCATTATAAGGCAGAAAATTTTGAACTTTCATGAGGTTACAGATAATGATTACTCATTTGAATCACACATAAAATATGCTTTCTATTAATGCATATGTCAGAATGTGTGTCTTGTCAAGCATGTTTAGCACGTATTATTTTAATTTAATTATTTGATCTTGATTAATATCTACATCAAGAAAGAACAATTTAAATTTAGCAAACAAGCATACTAGGTGATACAAAGGAGAACAACACAAATGGTATAAGATATTTGATTGCTTGAACTCGTAGTGATTTTAGATAAATTTAATGTGAGTTTCACTCTTACTGTAAGCTAGTTCCTTTAATTGGTTGGAAATAAGGATCCTTTTGAATTTATGGCATTATTTTTAAAAAAAAGAAATTTAAAATATTCTCTTTTCATTATATTCTCTAACTTGAAGCCATGAAATTTGCTTGTCTTGATTACGAGCATGGCCCTAGTCTCATATGTTCTTTACCTGAAATTGGGGAAACTTATCTAGTCCAATATGATTTGGAAGATTTTAAGGAAAGGGCTAGAAATCCTATGTTAAATCCTATGATGCAGAAGATTGTAGAAACTGGTCTAGTTGAAGCTGCAGCCTTTCCCATGGCTATCCAATGCCCCAAATTAGTCCTTGAATGCATGAATAGATATGAACCTTAGAATAGATGCATCAAAACTATAGATGGCAATGTTTCACAACATATTAATAGACAAACCCTAATGTCTATAATGAGAATTCCTCCCAAGGAACCATACTTTGTCCTCAATATTACGTCTTCATATGGTTATTTTTCATTAAATAAATCAATTTACAAGAGTGTGATTGATAGGAATTGGCTCTTAAAATTACAAAAAGGAGGTTCAAGACTGCCCAGATCATTAACAAGAAATCATATGATTCTAAAAGTACAAGATATTATAGTATTACTACATAGGCTAAAGGGCAATGCTCATGTATATTATTGGGAGGATTGGATGTACTTTTTTATATAGGTGATTCTCTAGGGAGAGTAATATTTGGATTGGGCAGAAATTGTATCTGAAAGTTTGCATCTAGGTTTAAGTAATTGTTTGGGAAATAGAGAGTTTTATTCCTTCGTACCTCCTCTATTGCCTAGCTTCTATGAGGCAATGGGAGGGTTACTTCATGAACCCTTAGTTGAAGACATTAAAATTTATTATTATTACTCATAGTACAAATGAATAACTACTATGAGGATTGCAGGAGGGTCAATGATGTTTTCATTGGGAAAATGACTTTTGAATTGTCAAACAACATCAATAAAAGGTTGTCTGATGAAGCTATGTAGGTAATTAATATTTACAGTATTTTCTTCATTCAATATTCTAGGTTCACTTATATCAGAGTTGGGGGTTTTGACGGTGAACCTTTGAGGTTACCGAGGTATGTTATTGACCAATTTATGTTAATAGAAATCTACAAGCAATTAGCACATGTAAATAAAGAATTCCTAACAAAGAATAAATTTGGTATATCTTTTCCTATTGAACTTGGACATTATTCATGCAAAATAGCATCTGATGCTTTGGATTTAGAATTGGATCTTAACAAATTCAATTTTCAAGACTTCATAGCTAGACCACAATTTGATAGCAAAGGTTTTACTAGAGATAACTTAGATCTTGGAATAGGGTTTTCACATATTCCTCAATTAGAGGATTATTGGGAGGAATGTTCAAATGAATTTGAAGTCAAAAGAAGACTATGGTCCAGGTTCTCCCTTGGGTAGATAATTACCCTTAAATTAAACATGGACATTTATGGAATTGTTGACAATGATGAACAGGTGATTGATCCTCAATTTGAACAGATAAAATAATCATCTATTCTAGAAATTGACTGGGAGAAAAGTGAAAAAGATAGAATTGAAGTTAAGACCCAGTAATAAATAGAACTAAAAAATGGTTGAGAGAGCAAAAAATGGGAGGAGCTCAAAACATAGTCTCCCAATAATGTATAGTAATAATTGAATCTCCATTCCCAATAAACTCATCTAACTAACCCATTGCTATCTATGATGTAGGTACTTCCAAGTCAAAAACTAGAAGGGATCTTGTCATCAAATAATCTGAGAAGGCCCTTGTAACTACTCTACCTCCTCCTACCACCAGGTCAAGGACTCAAAGCAAGAAGAAGAATCAAATTTCTAAAAAAGTGATTATGGATTTGATTTTTGAAGAGGATTTAGAAAAAGTTAAAGGTGATAAATAATATAATTCATTTATGATGGAAGAGGTTAGTACAAATCAATAGACAATGATTCCTTTTGATTTTTATAAACTAATGATTGTTTCAACTATGCCTTCTGATTAACCAAATCCTGATAAAGAAACCTTGGCCTCTACACCTAAATGATTCAAAAGTTTAATCAATCATAAAAGGAAAGTAGTTGCATTTTATTTACCCATTCGATTTATGGTGAGCAAGTGTTTAGGTAAAACTCCTAAATCTAAAAAGTTAAAAACAACATCTAGGGTATATATTGACCCAAACACAGGGAACTAGAGTGTAGAAATTGCCTAGCCAAAAACCAACGAAGAAGTTCAAGATCCTACTGTTCAAGATTTTATAGTTGAAAATGTAGACCTTGGGACTGCAACACGTGCCACAAATGTGCATCATCTAGAAGCATCCACTAAAAGGATAGTCAATAGAATTTATAAAGATGAAAAGGATAAAAGAGAGTTAAAATAGACTATGTAGTCAATGAAAGAGTACATTGATGCCATTCATAGTCTAGATCTACAACCAATTGTCCAAATTCCCATTTATTTTGACCCAATCTCTTTTCAATCAAAGGATGCTAGACCAGATACATAGAGACAAAATGATTACTAGAATATTTGATAGTTGGTTAGATGGCATCATCCTAAAAGGTATAGAATACATCCATAAATTGAAGAATGTATATGATATAACCATGATTATTGTTGAAGATTTGAAGACTCAAAATGCTTTGTGGATAAAATACAAAGGAAAATGGATGAGCATAATGAACTAGATTGATGAGGTTTAAAAATATGGGATAACAAAGTTTTTATCCAAAAAGAACTTGACAGGACTGGATGAAGATATATTATATGCAAGTAAGAAAAATGTTGAATGGAGAAATTCAGTATCCAGACAAAGATGATTGGAAATTAAAAAAATGATCAAAGAAATAACTAAATTCATTCATTCATTACAACATGATCTACAGAGTATTGATATCAAATATATAAAAGATGATGGAAAACTAGTAAAAGATGTCAATACTGTGATTCAGTCCTTTAGAGAAAAGATCAACATCATTAAAGAAAGTGATATCTTATCAACTAAAAACTTCTCTCAAATTTCAAAGGTAGAGTCGCTTCTTTTCCATTGTATTGACATAATCCAAGAACACGTAGAGAAGATGGGAAAAATTCAAAGGGAAGAAAACATCTGGAAAGCAAGAATAAAACATGTTAGCATACCCAATTTTTTTAAAGTTTAGGAGTTTGTTACAACATTTTAGGAATATAAAGCTCAACGTGTCTACCCCATCGAACACAGTAAATCTAGAGATCCTAGTCCTTCACTTTAGCAATGATTTTACTTACATAGTCTCTTTTATTCAGTTATTCAGTTACTTTTCTATTCAAAACTTATTCTTTATTGAATTTGTAAAAACTAAATCCCATATGGGTCAAAGTTACTTTATCTCTAGTTTAGTTTAAAAGATGGCTAGTTAAGGCAATGATATTTTTTTTATGGAAAATAGAAGAAGGAAGATATAGGAAGAAAAGGAGTGAGAAAATTTCTGAACTGGATCATTGTTATTTACAATATATGTGATGTTTGTCTATAAGGTTTTTCATCTGTGAATGAAAAGGAGAATTAATTACCACATACTTGGATCTGTGAATTTAAGTATTTGAAATTGGGTTTTCTATGTGAAATATTATTTCATATAGTAATTAATATTCCATTAGAAAATCCATTATGTGTGTTTTATTATTTATTGGTTCAACATATATACGTTTATCTATTTAATTATTATTGAAAATATAATCTATGTATTCTGTTACCTACTGTTGTTATAAAATCTCACATTCATAACATAATGATGTATGGATGTTAGTCTACCTTTAAGCACTTTTTGTTTAAAAGTCTATCTGAGAATTTTAATTCATTAAAATCTTAAAGGGAGTTGTACCTTAATTTAGAGGGGAACTAATCTTGATAGTTCACCCATTTGTTGATTAACTTATTTGTTCTTAAGAGAAGGGTATGGAGTTAAAATAAAATATTTTTGTATAAAGACAAATATGTTAGACAACAATATGTTTTAATATATTTTAATGAATTTTAATTCATTTATTATGTTCTATAAGGTGTCAAAATTTCATGTTTCCATGACTATGTTTTGAGACTAGTTGGTAGTTCTGAGTGGGCTACTTAAAGAAAAGGGTTTGAGTATGTTTGCCCTATGTTGGGAAGTATAATGCATATTTTTATGATATTAATGTCATTTATTAGGATTTTTTCCATGTTTTTTTGGTGAATTGATGTTTTTATGCTTCACTTATTCAAGACAGACTTTTTAGGTATGCATAGGCTTAATATGAATAATATTAATGGTGTGCTCCAAGTAGTGGTTTAAGCTAAAAGGAGTTATGAAGATAATATGAGATTAGTATGGGTATATTTAGGTGTCATATTATATTTTATTACCAATTTAATTTTTTTAATTTTATCCAAGAAGATCAAAGAGTAATGTGTGTTAAGTAGGCCTAATGGGATTAAGTATCCATGAGACCTAAAGGAGAGATAAGGCCTTATTGAGGTAGTTCAAAGTTAAAGGTAATAAAATAAGGTTTTATCTATGTCTATGATATGTATTAATATTAATTTCATTTCCTAAATAATAAATTAATACTATTTTTATGATTAAGAAGGATATGAACAAGTGATTTGTATAAATTCTAAGCAATTTTAGGCCTATTTGTGTGTGAAGACAACAAGCAAATGAAATAGAACATTGGTAAGTATAAGGTATTTTATACCATCATATGTGTGTATATAAAGTATAATTAATATTTTATATAGGTTTTTCATATGATGAATAAGGTCATATAAACTAATTAAGTCAATAAGAGGGCTAGAAGCCAATTTGAGAGGGATAGAAGTGTCTGAAGAGATGAAAAAGGAGATCATCATATTTCATATAATAAATAAGGTATTATGAAGTTTAGAAATTATTTTAGGTTATTTATTTGGTTTTGAGTCATCTAAAGGGGTTGGTTAATCCTTGCAGGTGGGTACTTGTTAAAGCTTAACTAAGTTGGTGCTTAGCTAGTTGGGGTTGGTTTTCCATGTGAAGTTGGTACTTCACTAAATTTGGTGTTTTTCATATAGTAATATATTAAATTTGTATATATAAGTGTGTTTTCATCCCCTTGATGGTTTATCACATATAATTTATGGTATCTTGTGTTCTTATGATTCATACTTGTATGGATAGTTATTTATTCTTGCTAGACCTATGTAGTTGATTGAATGATTCATGTTTGATTAAGTGGAATTGATAATTAGATTTTTGAATATTTATTCACCCTCCAATCTTAATAATTTTTCTTCTAAAATTTGGTATCAAATATTGGTCCTTTAAATCAAGTCTAAAAACCTAAAGGAGATCCTATAATAAAGGATGGCTAGTCAACAAGCTCAATGGGGTTTCTCTACCATTAAGGATCCATTATTCAATGGATAAAATTATGCCTTTTATAATTCAATATTAAGATATATTTAACGTCTCAAGGTCATAAAAATTTGTTAGTTAGTTATGGATGGATATAGTTCTCCTCTTATTCACCCAACTAATGAAATAGGTAAGAAGGCTAGTGAAAACAACTCCAAGGCATTGAATTCCATTCTTTGTGACCTATCAGAGGTAGAGCTTGTGAAAGTAATACATTATGTATTAGAAAAATATATATGAGATAAATTTAGGACCATCTATGAAAGAGACACCAAGGTGAATATGGACAAGTTGTAGACTCACTAAAGATAGTTTGAAAGTTTAAAGATGAATGAAGATGAAATAGTTATATCTTACTTATTGAAGTTTGATGGTGTCAATGTAATTAGAGGATTTAGAAAATAGGTGAAATAATCTAAAGTTTTTCAAAAAGTCTTGACATCACTAACTCCTAAGTTTGACTCTAAGGTGTCTACAGTAGAAGATATTAAATATTTAGACACGTTAGAGATGGATGGGATTCAAGGCATCTTGACTACCTATGAGATTTGAACTAATGAAGGAAGACCTCCCAAGAAGGAAGCAATATTCAAAGTTGTTAAGAAGTTAAAATCCTATAAAGTTAAGAATGATTAATACTTAGATGTTGATGATGATCAACTTATATCCATGTATGCAAAGAATTTGAGGTTTAGATCTAGTAAGTATAAGGGTAAGTTTACCTTCAAATGTTTCAACTATGGTAATATTGGTCACTTTGATCTAAGTGTCCTAACAAGGATAAATATTAGCATAATGAAGAACATGATAAACATCATGGAGATGACAAGAAGGCCTATAATCCTAATAAAAACAAGGATTTCAATAAGTATGAAGTTAGGAAAGGAAATTTTAATAATAATAAAAGCTTCTATACTAAAGAAGATAAATCTTTTGACATAAGTGGCTCAAGTGTATCTGATAGAGATAATGATAGTAATGAACCTAAACATGATAATAATGAAGCTTTTTCATGTCCATAGAATCAAATAATGAGGGTTGGTTAAGTGGGAAAGGCCTTATAATTGATATATAATTAGATGAAGAATAAGCTGGAGTGAACCTTGAGTTAGAATTGATAAGTGCCCTAGAGGAATTAAAGTTTTAAAAGAGAAAGAATCATTAACTAAGATTAGTATTTAAGGACTATGAGGATTATATTCGCTTGTTTAAGGAGAGATTGAGTAACACTTCTAAGGAGCATAATGAGATCATCAATCAAATTTAAGCACAAATAGAGATACTCAATGCAAGCCTAAAGGCTAAAGAGGAAGAATGCATCAGGTATGAAACTAAAGTTTAATCCTTGAAATTTGAGTTGAATCAAGCATATGGAAGGTGAGTACCTTTGTGAAGTTTGAAAATATCATTGAGGATTTAGATGATATCTTTAGTAGTCAAAAGTTTTCAAGTGATAAGACAGGTCTTGGTTTCAAATAAGACCAAAATGAAGCACCACAAGTCAAGGAGAAGACTGTTAAAGATAAAAAGGTAAACATGAAAAGACCTATCAAATATCCCAATGATATAAGGTATGAAATTTATTTGAATGGTTACTATTTTGCATGTAGTTAACTTGGTCATAGAGCAAAAGAGTGTAGAAGACTCTCTAAGAATGTGTACTCATGGGACTATGGAAGGAGTCACAATTCACATCAGTCAAATGGTATGTATAAGGTACTTTGATAAAAAAAATTATAATATAGGACACATTTCAATATTTTGTCTTAATAGAGTTAGAATGTCATCAAGTCATGATAGGAGGTTTAAAGCCCCTAAAGTTCGAGAAAGATTGAAAATGAATGTATGGAAAATAAACATAGTGAAGATGAGTCATGATTAGTCTACAAACTCAAGTGGACTATTTGTTGTGATATATCATGATTCATATGTAATATCAAGTCAAGAATGCCTCTTGTCATCTCACATTTATGATCAAATTATTGATGAAGAGATCAAGCCTATACTGCCAATCACACCTGAAAGGATATTGAAAGACATTCAATCTTATGAAATCATGGATATATGGGAATCTCATGATATATTATTGTTTTAGTGATATATATAAAGGTGTGACTTCATTAGGCTTCATGGAGATACTCTTTTTTTAGTAAAATAATGGTGGATGCTTGATTTGAGGGGGAGATATTCAGGTTATTGACTAAGCTTGATCTTTGTTGAGAAGTGGACTTGTGTTTTGAATTCATCTAAAGGAGGTATGCATGAACTAATGAGGATCATGTTCTTAAGTTTATTCATAACTTATGTTTTAAGATGGTGTGATTCCAGATGGAATTTTGTAGAATACCCTTTGTCATTAATTTCAAAAGGGGAGAAAGTTCAAGAAGGTAGTTTGACCAGATTGAGGGAAATGAGGGTGAGTTGATTGAATAATGTTTTTCCATTAATGACAAATGGTTAGTTTGTTTATAATTATTATCATTTATGTCAAATTTAATTTCATTTGATGTCAAGTATGATTTCATCGATGTTAAGATGCATTTGGTAAAGATGCATGGTGAGTAGTGTGTGAGATGTGAACCATGTGGCAAGAGATAATTTGAAGGAAACATAATGTATCTCTATTTAAATATAATTTAAGGTAAAATAATTATTCTTATAAGTTTTATGTCAGATTTTATGCCAAGGTAAGCATATTTGAGTACAAGGTGTCTTGAGAATCCTAGTCATATCAAACTTAGTCATATCATGAGCATGTGCATAATGAACATGAAGAGGTATGAAAATAAGTATGAAATTATTTGAGGAGAATTTAATTAATTTTATTAAGGTGTATAATCATCAAATAATGTTTCAAGATAAGTTGTCAATCTCCAAATGCTTAAGAAGCCTAGTCATGACACTAGTCATAGCTTGTAAAGACCTAGTGAGAAGGTTTAAGCATGGTGGCCTAATGAGATGGATGAATAAAGGAATGGAGGGATATATTAGGATTTTTTTATCATGAATATTATGCATTATATCATTCATAAGTGTCTTGGAGGAGACTATAGGGGTAAGACCTACAAACCTCACATGTAACTAGACTACTTTTAGACCTTGACTAACCTAATGAGGTGTCATGAGGTATTGTCAAGGTATATGAAGAATTTATGGTAGTTTTTTATCATAGTAAGAGTTTTTATGACATGTACATAAGGTTTTTATATCTTAGACAGTGGATAGAATGTTAATTTGAAAGCCTAATATGACTTACAAGATAAGGCTTAGAGAGCAAAAAGAGATGGTGACTATATGAGGTATTAGGATCAGTTTATAAGGAAATAATGAGCATGTGATATTTATCAATGGTGTGATAGGTTTTACTTAGTTTTTTAACCAAGTATAAGGTTAAAATTTGTAATAAAATTCATGAAATTTAGTTTTGAGGTTTTTCAAGTACATATAATGAAGGGTTCTCAACCCGAGAATAACATTAAAGTGCTCATTAGCTTGTGCAACCTATGCATGGGAAACTAAGATATTCATGGTAGATGGGTAAGGGTATTAAATAAAAGTTAAAATCAATGTTTTAGATAATGAGGGGATAAGCTTTATGAATTATCGTTAATACTAGAAGATGGTTTAAACCCTCAAAGAACCCTTATAGTGACCTAATGTGAAATATCTTGTTCTAAAGTGCTTAGAATGGATTTAAATATATATTTAAGTGATTTAAGGTTGCATTAAACTCTCCTAATCACCTCCAGGTATGATTTTTTGTTATATGAGTGAGTGAACCCTATAGGAAAATAATTCTTTACTAGAGATTTGTTGCAGTTCTTCGATTTGACCAAGTGAAAGTTGTTAAATAGATGAATGTTGAATATTGAGACTTGTATTTTATGTCCATGGTGGTTTTTGAGTAGGTTATAGACCTCAGGTATTATAAATTACTCTTATAAGTTAACCTATCACTTAAAATCCTAATGATGTGAATAGTGAGAAAACCAGGCAAAAGTGAGAAGGTGATTATGGATGTGTTATCATGAATTAGGGATGAATAAAATTTCATGGAGATGTTTTTAAATACATTTAATACATTTTAATATTTTATATAAGTTTTTGAGATCATTATATATGATGAAAATGTTTCTCATAAATTGACCTATCTAGTGTAGATGAGACAGTGAAGGTGTAAATTTGTGAGATTGGTTTATAAGACCAATATTTCCATAATAAAAAGTTATATTTATATATAAAATTTGTCTAATTTCTTCATAATATCACCCAAATGTATTTAAATTCTCCTAAAGTGGTCATATAGGTGTTGAATTTTACTTTCACCATGATTGTGCTTTAAGGAAATTTGGTAGATCTGAGTAAGCAAGTTGTAGTAATAAGTTGGAGGATATTTTCCATAAGTTTAAGTATGTAATGCACATTTTTTTTTTTTAAAAAAAATTAATTAAATATCCATAATTTTCAAAAATTTTTAAGTTAGTGTAAGATGTTGGAACATTGAATCCAAAATGGCTTGTCTAGCTGAGTAAGGACTGTGAGAGAGAAGGTCAACAAATTGGTTTACAAGACCAATATGTGACATTATAGAATATGATAATTTTATTTTGAGTTATTATAAGAATTTTGTAAGATATTTTTCATACATTTTTATTCATTTATTATGATCTATCATGTGTCATAAATTCATGTTTCCATGACTATGTTTTGAGATTTGATGGCAGTTCTAAGTGGGTTACTTTCAGAGAAGAGTTTGAGTAATTTTACCATGTTTTGGTAATTTTAATGGATATTTTGATGATATTAAGTTAATTTATATTATGTTTTTATGATATTTCCATGGTTTATTATCAAAAAAAAATTATGCTTCGGTTGTTCAAGACAAACTTTCTAGGTATGCACATGCCTAATATGAACAATATTAATGGTGTGCTCTAAGTAGTGGTTTAAACTAAAAGGAGTTATGAATATAAGATGATATTATTAGGGTTATATTTATGTGACATATTTTATTTTATTTCTATGTGAAGTGTTTTAATGTTCACCAATAATATCAAAGAGTAACATGTGATAAGTAGGCCTAATGGGATTAGGTCTCCATGAGACCTATATGAGAGATAAGGCCTAAATGAGGTAGGTATGACCTAAAGAGACTCAAATAACATTTTATAAATGTATATTATATTTAATTAGATTAATTTCAATACCAACCTAATAATTTAATCATGTTTATTTGACTAAGAAGGATATGAACAAGTGAGTTGTTTAAATACTAGGTAATTTTAGGCCTATTTGTGTGTGAAAAAAAAGCAAATGAAATAAAACATTGGTAGGTAGAATAATTTCTTGTATACAATCACATGTGTGTATATGAACTATTATGAAGCTTTGATATAGGGTTTTCATATGAGTAAAAAGGTCATATGACCTAATTAAGTCAAGAAGAGGGCTAGTTGAGCGAAGAAGGCTAGAAGCCAGTTTGAGAGGGATAGAAGTGTGTGAAGAGATGAGAAAGGAGATCATCATCTATTGTATAAGAAAAAAGTTATTATAAATCTTATAAAAAAATTTATGTGTCTAATTTTGTGATTATTCATCTTAGGGTGTTGGTTCCTCCTTGTAAGTGGGTGATTACTAAAACCTAGTTGAGTTAGTGCTTAGATAGTTGGAGTTAGTACTCCATGTGAAGTTTGTGCTTCAATAAAGTTGGTTTTTATCATATAGTAATGTATTCCATTTTCATATATCATTGTAGTTTCATCCCCTTGACATTTTATTACATACAACTTTTGTTATCTTGTGTTCTTATGCTTCATGCTTATATGAATAGTTGTTCATACTTGTTAGACCTATGTGGTTTATTCAATTATTAAAGTTTACTTAAGTGGAATTGATAAGTAAGTTTTTGAAGACTAATTCACCACCTCTTTCAATCATTTGATTCCAAAATTTTTGGAAATGGCTAGGATAATTTGTCACTATAAATATAGCTCTCATTATAAATAATAGAGAGGAACATTCATTTTCACACTATTATTACTTATAATTATGATTAAGTCTATATTTGGAGAATTTTTCTCTTATATTTTTCCTTGGAGGTAAAATTTATGCAAGAGTATCAATAATAAAATGTAAATGTTGTATATATTAGTTAGTGAGTCAATTGAGGCATGTTATGAAGGGTAATAAGTAGTGTCATGTTTCATTACATGATGAAAAATGTCTTGGTAGATCCTAGGAAACATTGGGAGTCTTGTTTTAATCATCTAAAGGTGTTCAAGTATTTATAGTCTTACTATTGGCACTTTCTAGTCTATTTATAAGGTTTTCTTACCAAAATTCATATTTGAATCTTTGAATTATGTTCTCATGGCTAATCCTTTATGGAAAATTGTAAAGGTTAAGTTTATTATATAAGTTCAATGATGTAAAATCCCTTTTATCCTCATGTAAATGTAAAAAATACCTCATCATCATCTATAAGGAGGATAATCCTACATTGAGAAGGAAAATCAAGCATATTTTGTTGAGAAGACTTAGTTAGGTCTTTTATCTTATCAAGAAACCTATGTTTATGTATTGGTTGAGGAAATATAGGATTCATACCTATAAAGAATAAGTTTATAATAACTATTCATACCTACAAGGAGAAAAAGAGGTATGGTTAAGGTAGAGAGAGGAAGAATTAGTAGATGAATAAGAAGAGAGGTCTATATAGTGAAGGTCTACAAATAGGTCTATAGCTTGTTTTGAGAGTTGATAAGGAAATGTTTTATTGGTGTTAATAACTTAACTGAATCCATATGAAGTATACATATTCATTCATTATTCAATAACAAGTTTCATATATGTCATTAAGTCTCATTTATATGATTGTATCAAGAACACACAAGATAATAGATGCATGAAGACTGAAACAACATGAGAGTTGTACATATTTTGTGGTGTATTAAGGAAAGTGAGGATATTTTAGGTAATATCTCAAGGCTATTATTTTTTTCATCATTATATTTGATGAATCAAATAATAAAAATGTGATTTTTTTCATCATTGTATTTGATGAATCAAATAAGAAAAATGTGATTTTTTACATGCAATGATCATTTGTCATTGAATATCAGAGATTTACATATGTAAAAAGTGAAATTTATTATAGTATTAGATAGGATTGTGATTTATAAATATCAAGATCTATATGATTATTCATTTAATTAGTAATATTCATTCAAATTCATATTAATCTCCTATTATTTTCAATGATTTTGTGATTAAAAATCATCAAAGCTCTAATTTGTGCACCTATGACCACATATAATTGAAAACCATCAAAACTCTAATTTGTGCACCTACAACCTATTATAATTAGCTTGTTGCATAGGTGTAAAGTTCTATGAGGTTAATTATAAGGTTTGAAAAGTAAGAGAAATTTGTTAAGGTCCTCGTACACATATTATTAAGTGTCCAGGATTTATAAATAATCATTTATAAGCTCTTGGGTTTCCTTATGACTATAAATCTTAGTCACAAGCCGAGAGTAGTAACAAAAGAGAAATAAATAAAAATAAGATCCTATGAAATTATTGGTAAGTTTATGTTTGGATGTTTGACGATGATTTTTAATTATTACAAATGGAATTGTATCCTATGACATTGAAATCCTAGGTGGTTGTGTTTCTAAATCACCATATGGATTTGAAATGATTACATATTTGGTGGTTGTATAAATAATTGGAGTAAGACTTAAGTGACATAAATGAATGAAAAGAGGATCATTTATACTAGATATCATCCATTTTATTGAATTAAGTGGCCCATATTATTTAATAATATTATAACAAGAATAATTATGAATTCTTGAACCAAGAATGTAGAGTATAGAAGAATGTGTAGTCTTGATCTAATAGAGTGAAATATTGAATAGATAGGGAATATTATTTTGATCAGATAAAGAGGGAAAATATAATTGGAAAAAAGATAAAAAATGTCAATAAGACATATAATGGGTAGTTTAGAATAATCAAAGATATTCTAATGCAAGATTGAATTGTTTTTTAAGGAAGGGTGAGAACAAACTCATTAAGCGTGAGTCAATAAAATAATCTTATTGGTCTTGTAATACCAATATATATAAAGGATAAATTCATTAATATTATTAGTGAGTAAATAATCCCTATATTATAAAGAGAGGATAATTGAATCAAACCTAAAGATAAATAAAGAAAGATTAAGATTGGACATATAAGGACATAGATTGATGTATTGAAACAAAATAAGACTTGATTTTAAAATTAAATACAAGGAGAGTGTATATAGATTAATAATGGTCCAATTCATCATTAGGTTAGTCTAATGGTGAAGATCATTACTATCAATTTTAGGTATCATAGATTTAAGAAAGCTCTTAAAAAGCTAATCAATTTTCATGAAGGTTGTAATTTACAGGTGAATAATTAAAAAATATTGGAAATACTTAAGGATATTGATAAGAGAGAGAGGAAAGAATGTTTTCTTAAAACTTAAATTGAGAAAAGGTAAAAGAGATTGAGTGGCAAGCCCTATTGTAACATTAGGAATCTAAAGAGAAATCAAATGTCATTAATTCATTATTAGTGAAGCAAATAAGAATTCAAGTATAAAAATACAATGAAAAATAAATAATTCTTTCTTAATTACTACATTGAGATTAATACAACGAATAAAAATAAAAATAAGATATAAAACATACAAAAATACTCCCTCCCTTGTCAAAACTAGTGTTCACTTGTAGGCATAGAAGATGTTCTTTCTTGGCTTATGACATTAGAGACTTTGAAAAATATATTCTCCATCTTGGAAACAATTATCTAATACCACATGTGGATTTTATTTGCTTTTCTTTGCTTGGTGTGAAGCTTCTTGATATCAATTTGGTATTATAACATTGTTTTGATGGCTTCTTGAAGGTATTCCTATATAATAACCTTACACATAAAAGCTTATTTGGGTAGAGTGAGGGAAATTATATTTAAAGGTCTTAAAAATAACTCTATCCATAGGAAGGTTAGGTTTAGTTCTAATATTGGTTGAGTATAAAATAAACTAGGTTGAGTTTATGTTAACCCTGGGTTGGGTCAAATTAATCATGAAAGATTGACAACTCACTTTAGATATTTATGAGCATTAACAACTCATAGAATATATTTATGAGTTTATGACTCATATTTTCTTTTATTTTAGGAATTAATAAAATAAAATACTAATTCCCTTAACTTTGACCTCATGTTTATTGAAAATTTCCTTTTGATGAGTGTAATTCTCTAATTCAACTTGAAAGTTTTACTTGTGTTAAATGAGATTTACTTTTTAATTAATCTAGCTTAGGGTTTTTGGCTTATAGGAATTTTAAATTTTTTTGCATTAATAGATTAATAGGCCAAGAATGTCAATTTTCTAGGCCATAGTTTGACTAGGGTTGAATCTAAGCCAAGTTATTAGTGTCTATAGGATAATACCCTAAACAAGAAAGCCTCAACATATTTTGGGTAATTATAACTCTTATGCAAATGAATTTGGGTAATCTAGGTGTTCTAGGCTTAAATTATATCATTTTCTATAAATCAATCTAGTACCCAGTTTAGACATGAAAGTAGCCAAAAATGAGTGTCTATAGTTTGACCTTGTTTGAGAATGCATTACGAGACGCATAGTAACATATTTTAAAATAATATAAAAGTCATTAAGACTAAAGGTTCCTACCCTAAATCATGGATAATTAGCCTTTAAAGGATTGGGAAACAAATAAAATCATTGATCATTCCCACTAAATTAATAAAATGACATGATCAAGTGGTAATGGGGGTTAAACTATTGATTTTATTAAAGGTGGTTATATGCAGTAATGGTGGTTGAGACACTAATTTTCCTAAAGTTGTTTATAATAAAAAATAATGGGAATGACATTTATTTACCCAAAGGTAGTTATAAGTAGTGGCATAAGTAAGACATTAATTTTCCCTAAGGTGGTTATAATAAGTAACATAATATGAGACAATGATTTGCAAAAAGGTAGTTATAATCAATGACACTGGTATGTGCCCCTATATAGTGGGTAGAGCACACACTCATAGTTTTCTTAAAGGTTTTACAATAATTAAATAGGTAAAAAAATAATTATTTACATAAAGGTGGTTTTAATAATTTTTATTATTTAAAATGAGTTTTCCCTAGGAAGGTAAAATATATCATTGACCGATCAAAATATAATTTGCCTCATTTGGGAAAATTGGCAAAGGGAGATTATGTGAGAAACCTAAAAAATAGATTTACAATGAGAAAGCAAATAATATAATTATTCTAACCTAAGTGTGAATATGAAGATGCATATTTGAACTAACATGTGGTATAGGTATAAAAATAATATTGTTAAATGGGTCTCGTAAAAGGCCCAATAAGATGGTTTGGTTATAAAATGGTAAAAAGATAATTATTGTAGGATCAAAAAACATGTAAAATGGGACATGGAGGTGAAAAATATAATAAGTAACATAATATGAGACAATGATTTGCAAAAAGGTAGTTATAATCAATGACACTGGTATGTGCCCCTATATAGTGGGTAGAGCACACACTCATAGTTTTCTTAAAGGTTTTACAATAATTAAATAGGTAAAAAAATAATTATTTACATAAAGGTGGTTTTAATAATTTTTATTATTTAAAATGAGTTTTCCCTAGGAAGGTAAAATATATCATTGACCGATCAAAATATAATTTGCCTCATTTGGGAAAATTGGCAAAGGGAGATTATGTGAGAAACCTAAAAAATAGATTTACAATGAGAAAGCAAATAATATAATTATTCTAGCCTAAGTGTGAATATGAAGATGCATATTTGAACTAACATGTGGTATAGGTATAAAAATAATATTGTTAAATGGGTCTCGTAAAAGGCCCAATAAGATGGTTTGGTTATAAAATGGTAAAAAGATAATTATTGTAGGATCAAAAAACATGTAAAATGGGACATGGAGGTGAAAAATATACTTTCTAGAGTGGGTGGAATGAATTTTATGCACTAAGGGGTAAAATTCAAAATTTTAAGCTATATATTTACCTCATGGGGTGAAAATTGATTCATTTTCACCCAAGCCTTTTGAGATTTTTAGCTCTGGTTTTGTGTGCAAGCTATCTGAGATAAATGGCACATGGAAAAGGATGACAATATGTCAGTGACTAGGTAAGGGAGCATGGGTGACCTCCACAGATGGGCCATCAATATGTATCCTCACCCTTGCCATTTTTAGCATGTTCTATGCATTTATTATTAGGTTTAGGGTAAAAACTTGCAAAGTCATCTTTTAAATTTTAGGGAAAATGATAACTTTATAATGGAAATCAGTAAGTTTACATGAAATCAAAGTTTTTACAAATGGTGATTTCCCAAAAACATAGGAAATTATTGAATTGATGATTTCACCCAATTTTAAGTGAATTCACGACTTTTTTGAAAAACAAAACATAATGATTTCACCCAAAAATTGTCAAAATGCCAAAATGATTACTTTGTCATTTGGGAAAATAGAAAATTCACCTTAAAAGGCAAAAAAACTAGCTTAAGGGACCCAAAAAGGGTCCATCCTATAGGAGAGAAGGTAAAATAGGCTTGGTATGGTAGCATAGGCTAGACAATAGCATAGATATATCCTAACATTAATATATCTACTATTGCAAGAGTGGATGGCATTGTTGATAATATGGGAATGACATTCCCACTATTTACACACACCATAGAATTGTATAGTGGAGATAACTTGATTTTTGCAAGCTTTATACTTGTATGATATGGCATGGATGCTAGTTATTCATGCAAATGGAGCATATATGAATACCTTGGTCGAGTGGTGGCATAAAAAAACTTTAAACTTTCACCTATCCACTGGAGAGACCACTATTACTCTTAAGGATACCTAGTAAATCCTCAAGCTACCAATGAGAGGATGTAAGCTCTTCTAGATGGATCCAACATAATAGTAAGCTATGTTAGATGACTTGGTTATTTATCAAGATATTCCCATGGTGTATGAAAAGGTTGATATTAATTTATTGGAGACCTATACATATTTGAAACCTAACAATCTAACCCTTAGGAATCCTTCACCACTAGCATTGATCTATAGGGAAGTCATGGTATTGATGGATAATGTTAGTAACATTTTTATACCTGATGAAAGCATATTATTATTTTATATGGGCATAGCAGGCATGATATAGATCATGATGGATGAGGCCACATGATTTGCATCTAGGCTAGAGGTATTATCTTAGTTAAATAGGGACATGTATATGGTACAATATTATAAAGGCCATAACATTAGAGTGTCTACACTAGTGATGGTATAGGGCTGGGAACACATATCTATAGAGTGTCAATGGCTAGAGATGGGTCTGAGATCAATAAGATCCATTGGCATATTGATGGGCATAGACTAGGGTAGGATGACAAGGACACCACAACAGATATACTTGTACTAACACATGTTTGTTGAGCTAACACCATAGTTCTTTATCTAGAGATCATGTATTGTTTATCATCTCTAGTGGATGAAGGATGCTTTGTACTCTACATATATGACATCTAGATTTTTTTATCATAGGTAGGTAATAAAATATAATAAAGGAATCCTATCCTAATCTAGTACTTTGATAATTTGGCATATTATAAGATGTACTAGAAGATATCAGGTGGTTCATACATATGACTAGAGATATAAACCATTCCACCTATATTATTTAAAAGAGTGTAGTTATGTCCAATTATATGAGTATTACTTGGATAATCAGGGATTATGTAGGGGTGCCAATAGACATAGGGGTCACTCTAGAGTATATACACAAGTGGTTACATTTGTTTCCATTAAGGCTTACTATCCTAGGTTTGGCAGGTGGGTAGGTAGGTAGTCAGATGTTGATGGACATTAATGAGGCTAAGGTTAAGACTAATAATGGGGATAGTGATAGAAATAGTATCTAACATAGAACTAGAGGTGGGGATGATGATGATGATGATGATGATGATGATGATGATGATGATGATGATGATGATGATGATGATGATGGTTTTGATGGAGGGGATGGTAGAGAGGATGATAGAGGTGATGGTGGAAGGGATGATGGAGGGCATGACACCCAAGAAAATAATGGTGGTGGATCTTGGCATGATAATTTTAGCAGGTACTTTTGTTGATCTAGGATAAGTAGGTCAATTATGTATGAATAGGGTAGGTAGGGACATTAGTATGTTAGAGGAGGAGATCACCACTAGGGTAGGGGAGATGATAGGTTTAGAGAGGTAAGTGGCATATTTATAGACCAAATTGGAAATCCACAATGAGGACATGACTCACCTTGAGTCAGATATTACCTAGTTAAAGGTAGAGGTGGCTAGGATGGTCTAGATATAGGCACAAATTATATAAAAGTGAGATCAAGATATCTCAAATAAGGATTTGGCCTTGGTAGATATTCAGAGGCTCTAACATGAGTATGATGAGGATTGATGACCCAACACTTAGGTAGGGTTTTCAAAATTGATTATTGAGAGCCTTCAGGCTAAGGATGAGGCATATTAATACTACAAGGCATATGTTACTACTACTCCTAAAGACCATTATATTGTTACATTTGAGGTATGGGATGCTTAGAGGGATGGTAGTAGATTAGGTTGGTCCAGGACTAGGACTCATGATATAGTATTGTTGCTTTAGTCTATTCAGCTTCCATGACTAGCTATGCCACTAGGACCCCCAAGGCCACTTAGGACACCTCCTAATATAGGTCCTATAGATACACAAAGCCAAATTTGGTTTTTTATAGATATTTACCAATTTGGCACATTGTTTTATGTTTAACACCATGACTATATGTATATATTCTTGATGTCTATGAAAGTATTATGAGATACATTGGAATTCATATTGATTCCTTTAAATCCTGTGTACATGGACTATTATTCTTTTGATATGTAATTCTTTGTTTATTACCATGTTTATCTCATGTTTAGCTCGTGTTTAGAATTATGGATGTTAATTTTCATTTTAAACATGTATCCTCTATTCATTTACTAGTTTTCCATGAATTAGAGATGCTTCTATATTTTTATTCACTTATGTTGTATGAATAATATATGCTTATTAATAAATGCATATATGTATTAGCATATAATAAATCAATTGATCTTTACTCATTGATTTAGAATATGTTTCAGATTTGGTTAGTTGGTGATCTTAGAGAAGTATTGCCCAGTGTATTGATTGATAGTCTCCATTGACCTTATGTTTGTCATAGCTTGTGATATTATTCATCATTTTTATGAACAATAATAATAATATATACCCTGAGCATGTAAAACTTAGTTTACATGCAAATATAAACAACATAGGAAAAATATATGAATAATCAAATCTCAAGTGTAAATATAGGACAAATAAATCAAGTACTAGACTATATACAAACATTCATAACCTATTTATAGGATATGGATAATCAGTAATTAAGTTTAAATAAAATGTAATAGACCTAAAGAAAATAAGAAAGGCACAAAAAGGAAACAAAAAATAAAAATAAAAATAAAAAGAATGAAACAAACAAATAAAACAAACTGTTTCACTCAATTTCATCTTATTTTCTAGTTAAAGGAGTAAGAAAATCTTTGTGGGTATGGTAGAATAACCTATTTGATTGTGCACACATGATCCAAATTATTGTGAAGATATTATATTTGTATTGGGAATAGTGACATGTAGATAATAAATCACTAGGTCAAATGGGTTATTAGATGGATAAAAAGGTGGATTGCCTAGTATGAGCTAGATCCAAGAAACATGAGCTTATTAGGAGGCTATCAATTTACTCTCTTAGAATAGTTAAGTTAAAAGAAATAAAGATGAAATACTTACATCAAATGACAAAAAAGACTAAAAATAAATAAAAGAAGAAATAAAATCTTGATAAATAAAATAGACTAATTATAGAAATAAGTGAGTCAATACAAATGCTAAATAGGTCAAGTTGGGTTGAAAAAATAGGTGGGGTCTCTACGAACAGGCAAAAAGTTAGAAAGTGGAATTTGGTTAGGAGTAAGTAGGTAGAAATATCTTCTTGTTATTTCTTACCACAATGATTTTCAATATTTGGAATGATCGTTAGCAATTAAGGTGACCGTTAGTGGTTGGGTAACCATCAACGGTTAAGCAGACCATCAATAGTCAGGGTAACCATCGACAGTTATTATGGGTTCTGAGGGTGTTTTAGAAAAGATTCAATTTTAGGTTATAGAAAGGATCAATAAATGGCTAGAAGGTCTATTTAGGGTTAGGGTTTAGAAAGTATGGTGCAAAAAGGTTTGATTTAGGTAGAGATGTCAAGAACCAAATAAATAAAACTTGAAATATGTAATGTACCTAGTTTGTTTCTTGATGATTGATGTCAAACTAAGAAGCCATTTTGGTAGAGTAATGTTACTTTTCCTAAAGAATAATTTTGGTAAAGGTTTGGGTCTTTGTTTTAGCTACTGACTTGATGAATAGAAGACCTACAAAGAAGTTCTTAATGAATAAGCTCCTAATGATTGCTAGTTGATAGCTTGAGTGTTGATTACTTAATTCTTGAGATCCTCTTTCACCTCCTTATCCTCTCCTTTTATAGGCAAAGAAAGATGGAGGTACAACATTCCATAGGAGGTTTGGTGGGTTGTTGTGATCCATTATCTTGTCATCCATATTAAATTTTGACATGTTGAATTTCACACAACTTGATTTGTCTTTGTTTATATGGGAAATACTTAATCGTTGGTGGTCAAGGTGAACATCAATAGTTGAGGGTTTAAGGTTAGGTGGGGTAAAAGGGTAGGTTAATGAGTTAGGTTTAGCTATTTAGCTAAATTGACTTGGGGTCATGGTTAAAGGCCAGGTAATGGTTTGATCTAAGGGTGTTTTGACATATAGAACCATCATGTGAAGTTTTCTAGTGTCTACATTTTTCCCCTTTTTATTATGTAGGTTATGTTAGCAAGCTGTAAAATAAAAATGGATTTTAGGTTGAAATTTTGGTTGCTCAAAACATGATAAGAGGTGTTCCCCCTCAAATTGGGAGTTGATGAGGTGAAATTATATTGGGTTCAGTTTTGATAAGTGGTTATGGTGAGTCATGAGGTTGGTGACAAAAGGGTTAGACATTTAAAGTGAAAATATGCATATAAGATATGACTAATTGTGATATCCAAGATCATGAATAGTCTAAGTTACCATAGTTGGTAAAAATAAAAGGTTGTTTCTAGAAAGACTAGTGATGGGTAATTGAGCCATAACATTAGGCATAGCTAATTGGGTTATTCCTATCAAGTATCCTAAATAGGGTCAGTGTTTTTATAGGTATCTAAGGTAGGAAATTCTCCTCAGGAAAACATAAATGGTCTGGTGTGCACTAGGTGGTGCAAGTTTAAATTTTCAACATGGTAATGTTGGTCAATTTAGTTAAAAGGACCAAGGCAAGATCATCACAAAATATGTGAAAGTTTGGCATAAAATAACCAATGTCAAGGTGGATATGGTTTGATTGGTAGGTAGAGAAGTTAATTTCTAAAGGGTTTCCCTAAGGTATTAGTGCCAAAATTTAAAAAGAGGAGATCATAACTATTAATGGTTAGGGTTCTCAAAATCAACCATCAATAGTCACCCTAACCATCAATGGTCAAGGGGAAACCCTAAAAGCATGGAGGATAAAAAATTAAAAAAACAAGTTATTTTCACTTTTTATTTTGACTCTCTTGACTCCTGTGTGTATCAATGTCCTTAGAATTTTGTGATAGGGTGTTGATGAGGTGGATTTTAATTAGTTGAATTTGAAATTTGTGTTGAGTTGACTAGTGTTAGACTAAGGATGTAGGGTGGACAAGGGCACAACTAGGAAACATGACCTAAAATCCCTCCTCGATGATGGTCAAAGAATAAGGTAAGGGTTGCATTAATTTGGTAGAATAGTTTAATTTTGGCATTGGTTTCATTTATTTTAGTTTGATATTGGTTTGGGGAGGGCTTTTAGTTTTACCTTTAGTTTTAGGTTGTAGGCTATTTTGGTTGAATTAGCAAGTGAAAATCAAAATTGGGAGGGTAGGTAGGTTAGAGGTAAAGTAGAGGATCAAATTAGGGTAATTAGGTGTTAGATATGGCTGGTTTGGGTAGTTTTTGGTTAGGGAGGTTTAGGGATTTTAATATTGATGGTCACACATAGTTATCATCGATGGTCACACCCCACCAATGGTAGTCATATCTGACCATTGACAGTTGAAGACCAAGGGTAAATGGTTAGTCAACCATCGATGGTCAACCAAATGAGATAGTGCTTTTGTTAAAAGGGCTAAGGTAATAGGTGAGTTTAAAATGTTTTAAAATTATAATGCTAAGGGTGGCTTGGTTTTATGGTAGGTTAAAAGAAAATATGTAGATGTTATTCATATAGGTGAAACTAGGTAGGTGAAATGGGGTGAAAATATGTTGTCCATGGGTAAGGTAGTTAATGAAGATTGAGTGTGTTTAATATATTAAATTTTGCAAGCATAAGAGAAGATATAAATGTGGGATTAGGTTTCTTAGATATTATTAGATATCTATCGATGGATGATGGATGATGATTGGGCACACATAGAGGAGGTGGGCCTCAAAGTGATGATGTACTTTTAGCACATAACATGAGGTGTAGTGATGATCATGGCCCTCATCAAGAGATGGGATCTAGCCATGAACACCTATCTCCTACTAACTAGTGAGATGACTATCTTGTTAGAGGATGTTCATAAGATCACATAACTATCAATTCAAGGGAAGCTAATATATCACATTGAAAAAGAGGAGAGGGATGAGATAATGGAATGGATATATGGTGATGATCATACAATGATCATACATATCGCATATTAGTGGGATTAGCTATAGTCCATTGTATTAAAGGGCTATATATGATTAGAAATTGATGATGATGATGATGATGGTAGTCTCATGTTTTGTAGTTCTTGATTCAAGTAGTGGGAGGTCTCCTTATCTATTGTTAAGAGTCCTAGTAGAGATGTTACTGGGATAGAAAGTTTTTGGGTGGGCATCTATTTTTTTGGTTTAGATATATAGGGAGCTATGGGGATTCATAACTCACAAGAGATATGGCATCAATGTGGGGTTCATACTAAATTATTTGGCCTATGAGCACATCCAAGTTCTAAGGTTGATGGGGTTACCATAGGATGGATATGCCCAAATGGACTTAAAGGTAGGGTTTATATGGTGGAGGAATAATTATTCAATCATAAGAGTTGGTGGAGGTGTGAGAGACATTGATTGGTTTAGAGGGGCACTAGAGGCTTTGGTGGTTAGAGATTTTGTTTGGAGGGCGTATGTCATCTTTTCAAGGTGGGCTAGCTATACTTATCACATTTTATTGATCAAGAGCTACATGTGGAATTTTGGGAGGAGAGAGGGTGAGATAGAGCTCATCCCTTTTGATAGGGTTTGTAGGAAGTTTGGTTTGGTATAGTGGCTTTTAGCTCTTTTATCAAGGTATAGGTGGGAGGATGCCAAGTTTTTGCTTCTAGAACCACAGTCAGTGGAAATAGTTCTAGATTATGAGGACCTACCTACCAGAGTAGAGATTGATGACATAGTTTTTATTTTTGGCTACATAACATGGTATTAGGCCCTTTATGTAGTAATAGATTTTAGATAAGATGATGGGGGAAGTAGGCTATAGATGTGGACCAAGATGGTGGGGGTCCATAGGTATAGATATAGGGTGATGGACTTGATGGATATTTAGGAGTTTTGATAGCCACTACATAAGCATAGGTCATGGATTTGCAAGGGTAGGTGGCTATATTACAAGGTTAGGTTATGACATTATAGGGTCAGGTTACCATTGTGATGGGTGAGGAGTAGGCTAGGACTTAATTAGCCTTGGTGACCTAGGAGATGGACTCCCTTCAATAAACTAGAGGATGAGCCACAACATTAGTAAGACCACTAGGTAGTATTCCCATGGCGTATTACTTAGATATAGTCAAGGAGATGCATTATTATGAAGCCATAGTTTTGACACATTATCTAAAGGAGCCATAATGGGGTGATTATAAAGCCATCTTGGCAAGTGGTGTAGGTGTAGTGACTCCAAGTTAGTGGGCTTCTTAATGGGTGGATAGGTAGGTACCTCAGGAAGTTAGACATTAGGTGATAGCTATACCCTAGGGGCATAGGTCATTATATGATATGTATAGGTGTAGATGATTTTAATATTGGCCTATGAGCTAATGTAGTGAGATGTATATTTTTTGAGAGAGAGATGCACATGATTATATGTACTATTTTATGTTGATGAGACATGATGTATATGATGTGATGATGATATATAGATTTGATTTATGGTTCATGGTTCATGGTTTTGATGTCTATAGTTTATTATGATTATGGTAATGACATGTAGACTCATTATCTTAGACATGTGATGATTATGGATGATGTTTATGATGAGTTATGGTTATGTTATTTATGATGATGTCATGCTTTGTTTTATACATGGTTATGATGTTTATGATTATGGTTATTCTTCTTGGACATGTGTTGTGGTTTTATTACTATGGATGTGATGGTTATGGTTATGGTTATGATGCTGATGATAACACATAAAATAAGATAGGTAACAAAAATAGATTTGGGAAAAGAGATGGAAAACATGAGACATATGTCTAAGTGAATACATGAACCAAGTTATGAGAGGAAAAGGAAAAGGCATGAAGCTTCTTTGTTGGAAAAGACAAAACAAAACCGAAGTTATATTGGCCTAAGGAACATAAGCCCTTTGAATGCTTCACATTAGTATGCATTGGTTGGTAAAAAGGTGTCTTGATCACATCATTTCAAGTAAGCTCAGTAATCCATTGATTTGTAGATGGTACAAAGGGGAGATAGGTGATAGGTGGTGTGAAGGGTAGTGTAACCTCTTGTTGGTTGGTTTTCCCCTTACATAGGTGACCTAAAAACCATAATAGACAATTCTACACTGATCAATTTAAGAAGTATACTAATGATATATATGAAAGCTAATTACAAGTTTCATGGGATAGCTTGTTTTGATTTTGATATAGGGTCATTTTTATTACTTTATTTTGATAGGTTTATGAGTTTAATCGATGTGGGAAGATTTAAAATGATTGCTTTGAAAAAATTTATTTATCCATCCTTCAATGGAGTGGTCCAATTTTTGTATTTATTTATTTTGGTATTTGTCCTTCAAGGGAGCAGTCTACCTTAAGTTCAAGCAATTTTGATTGTTGGGCATCTATCCTTTAAGGGATCAATCTGCATGCTAAAGATATTTGACCCAAGTGATATCTAGGTATATCAAATTACTTTCATGCTAGATTATGCATGGACAAGTCTATTTAGGATTAGAAGTTTACCTTTTATGAAGGAAAAACCTAGATCGCAAGCAGTTAATGATAGGTGAAAGGGGTGTTTTTGACGGATAATGACCATGGGATTCCATATGATTAGGGGTAAAAAGTACCCATGAGAACCATGACCAGGGTAGAGTTATGGCACCCATATTTATGATCAAGATATTATTGTGATTGTTGATCACATGGTTCTATGTTGTAATTGGTTATCCTCAAAGAGATAGGATGAAAGTGTGAGGAAGGTGAAAATATCAAAAATCAAGGGATGATCTTAAGTTAGATAAAAGGTGAGTTTGATCCATTTTTAACAAAAAAATGGACACAAGTGTGAAGCATTAAGAGGCTCAAGTTATTTTTTTCCTTCAATAGAAGACAAACAATAAGTTCTTGATCCATACTTGTGGGTTATGATATAGGTTCCCAACCAATTGAAAGTGAACTTGCCTCACTTTATGTTCTCCATATTGGTCACATGTTGATTTTCCATTAGGATAAGGTATTAAATGTTGAATCCTCATTATTTTATGTGATTTTTATAGGAATTCTTGACCCACTCTTGATAGACATGAAGATGGTTAATCATAGCTAGGTGGCACTCATTATGTAGCTCAAGTCATTCTAGACACTCTTGATGATATTCACTCTTAAAAATGATATCTTGCAAGGATATGCGAAGAGAGGGAGTCTATACTTCAAGAGGAAAAATTTCCTCCACTTTTGAGACTAGAGAGAAAGGGGTAGCACCCATAGAGGTTTTAATGATAGTGTGATAGGCCTACAATGTTAAAGGGATATGCAGATGCTAGTCCTGACCAAAAGCACTGACATTTTGGTTAGCATCTTGTTGAGGATTTTGTTATAGGATCCTACATATCCATTTTATTATGGATGATAAGTCAAGGAAAATATCAAATCGATTCCATATGCATCACATATACCTTATACTTTCTTGTTTTTGAAAGATTTATCGTTATCAATGTTGATAAAGTTGATTGTCTTGTCGACTTTGATCAAGATGAAAGGAATAGCCTCCACCCACTTGGTAAAATATTTGATGGTGGTTATTATGGATTGGTTCCACTATGAATAATGAGGATTGATTTCCATAATGAGATTTAGTAGCCATTGTGAGAAGGGCCAAAATTCTTTGGATACTCAAAGGCTATGGGCTAGCATGTGATGTAAATTGGCATGTTGTTCAAATTTAACACACTTCTTTACATAATCACAACAATATTGGTTAAGGGTGGGCCAATATTAGTCAGGGAAAAGGATATGTTTAGTGATATCTAGGCCACTAAAGTGTCCCCCATATATCTCATCATGCATTTCATTGATAACATATGAAGCTTTATGGTTGTATAGGTAATGAATAAGGAAGTCATCAAAACCATGTTTGAAAAGGATTCCCTTGAGTATGGTATAATGATAGGTACCCTAAATATAGTCTCTTTGGGCATTCTTAGAGAGGTTGGGAGGAATGATGTGGAGGTTGAGGTAGTTAAAGGTTTTATCATACCAAATATCTGATGGAGATTATTCTACACTATAAATGGTAGGGAGATTGGATTGGATATAAGAGGGTGTGATAAAATGATGAATGGTGATAAAGATATTAGAATCGATAGGCAAAGATGGGATCTAAGAAGAAATCGAAGCCATTGTATTTATGAACTTATTGGTAGATTTTGAAATAAATTGGATAAGGTAAGATCAAATTATGCTAAGAGTACATCTACTAGTTATTTTTACTATTGTAAGACATCAATTTTACATTGGTAGGATCTATTGATTTGGTTAACCACAAGCTATGAATTTACAAATATAATAATCATATTAACTCTTAATGTTAGAGTGGTTTGGAGACCTATTACTAGGGCCTCATATTTAGCCATATTACTGGTAAACTCAAAATCAAGTTTGAAAGAAAGAGGAAGAGGTTTTCCACCAAGAGGAATGATAATAGCATTGGCACCCCACCATGCTGGCACTTTGAGCCATTGAATAACATGGTCATTTGGTAGGTGACATCCTCTTGAGAAAGAGTCATGATGGAATCATTTGGAAACATAAGAGGAAGTAGTTGGTTGTTTGGAAAGGGATCTTTGACCAATTGATCAAAAATGATTTTCCATTTTAATTGAATTATATTAGAGGAACTCAATATCAAACTCAACTAGGAGCATGAGTTACTTAGCCATATGTTGGTTTTGGTATGGTTTAGATTGTATGTACTTGAGTGGGTCAGTGTTGGTGATGATAATGGTTTTATGATTAAGGAGGTAATGATGAAGTTTGGAAGCCACAAATAATAAGGAAAGGTAAATATTCTCTATATGGCTTTACCAAGTCTCATACTCATAATTGTGTGAAATATATAGTAGACAACTTGCTCTTTGTTTTGTTTATCATGGTGAACAAAAATTGCCCATAATGAATGGTCAGTGGTAGAGATATTATGGTAGAAGGGTTGAACCTGTTTAGGAGGAGTAAGAATGGGTGGAGAAAGAATGTAATCTTTGAGTGAATAAAAGGCTTGTTTTTATTCCTTATTCCACTTAAAATATGTATCTTTCTTGAGAAGATGGTGAAAGGGTTGACATTTATCTAATAACTGAGAGATGAAGTGACAGATGGATTAGAGCTTCCCTTGAAAGATGTGGAGTTGCTTAAGGTGGGTTGGAGGTGGCATGTTGAGGATCACTCTAACTTTAGTAGGGTCTACTTTGATTCCTTGAAGAGATATGATAACTACTTTAATTCCTTGAAGAGAGATGATAAATCCAACAATATTTCTAGATAAGACTCCAAAAACACATTTTTTGGGGTTGAGTCTAACATAAAAATGAATTAGGCATTCAAATATAATTTTGAGAAATTTTATATGATCCTTACGATATTTTGATTTTCCAAGTAGATCATTTACATAGTCCTCTACAATTTTTTGGATGAGATCATGGAATATGTAGGTCATCACACACTGGTATGTTGTTCTAGCATTATTTAGACCAAATGGCATGACCCTAGAGTAGAAGGTTCCCCATGGGGTGATGAAGGAAGTTTTATGTTGATCCTTGGGGGTAATCAAGATATAATTATATTTTGATAAACTGTCCATGAGAGATAACATCTCATGGCCATCTATAAGATCAATAGGTTGGTAAATGCTAGGCAAAAGGAAGTCATCCTTTAGACAAGCAAGGTTGAGGTCACAAAAGTTAATATAAAGGTAAAGTCCCCTTATGGGTTTTGTAATGGGGATGATATTGTAAATCCATTAGGTATAGTCAATGGGTTGATTGAAATTGAAAAATAAGAGGCACTGAAGCTCTTCTTTGACTAGAAGGGTGATACGAGGGTGCATCTTGTAATGATTTTACCTAATAGGCTTAGCATCAAGGTGTATGATGATGTTGTGGAGACATATGGAAGGATAAATTATGGGCTTATATTGATAGGACCAATCAAATTCTATGCTTTGATCACAAAGGAAGGAAGGATAATCCTATTTTTCTAAGGAATCTAAGGATTGACTAATATTTATAATACAAGGGTTATCCTGAGTACCCAAGTTGACATTGATAGTGGATTTACATAACATGGTTTGGTTTTTAGGAGGAATGGATTTGTAGATAGAAGAATACCCTATACCAAAATAAGTGAGAATGAAATCATCATCTAGAATTTGGATGGTGTGGATGGTAAGAGAATCATTTTCTACCATTTCAAGATGAATTAGAGGAACGGTTTTATTTTGATCACCCTTTTGATAGGTTAGGGGGTCTAAACTAATGGTATTGACTAAAAAAAGTTATAAGGGATGGTTTTAAAATACTCTAACTTGAAAAGAGATGGGATTGTTGAGGATGTAATGTCCTCTTCAATAGTGGTGATGGGTTTTGGTGAGTCAGTGGGTTCTTTTGGTGGGATAAACCCAAGGCCAAATAGCTCATGAGGTTTCTAGGTTTTGATAGAAGGTAAATCATCGGGTCCATGTTCATAATGGCTAATGTTGAATCCCTTCTTAACACACATATAAAGGTAAAATTTATGAAATTTTGGTTTGTCTAAATAGGATAAATCAAAGGTAAATGGTAAGTTAAAAGAGGTGATGGAGGAAGCAATAAGGGGATTATCAAGTCCCCCATAGATGAATTTGGTTTGGTGGTTGGGAAATCTAAAAGGAATAATGGTTATGATATTACGGTCATACCTAAGATTATGGTCAAGATTCCCATACTATTGAGGATTATATAAGGCATATAAGGCTAAAATATGATACTCTCCCAATGACAGATGTTGGAATGTACGTTTTAAGGTGTCCTCTTTGGAGATCTAAGAAGAAGGGATAAATGAGCTAGTTGAAGCTTCATTGATGGTAGGGGTGTAGTTTTTGTTGGTTGGTGGTGAAGTAGATGAGAAAGTATGAAGAAAATCATTAGGTTGATATATCATGTTGAAAAATTCAAAAATACTAGGTTCAACTTGTATGGTGATGACTTGACCTTTATATTCAAACTTGACACATCGATGCAAGGTGGATGGGACACAACTCCTAGATTATATCCAATGGCATCTAGGTAAGATGTTGTATTAGAATTCACATTCTATGACATAAAAGAGTTTTGGAAGCATGTAAGGTCCCAAGAAAATATAGAGGATGACTATCCCCAAAGTTGTGGCCATGTTATCATTGAAATAATGGAGGACTATTGTGGTTTTTGACATGATATTCTTTGGTAGCTAGAGTTGGTCATAAACATGAGAAGAGATAATATTAATACTAGATCCCCCATAAATCAACACCCTTTTGATGTTGGTTTGAATGATGTACATAGTGATGAAGAGGGGAGGATCTAGATCCTCAATATGAATAGAAGGTATTTCTAAATCCCTAAATGTGACAAGGGTAGAAAGACAAAGATCTCTAACAAAGAATACAAGTAGTTAAGGGTCTTCAAGTTGAACCTATATGGATTGTAGGGACTTTATTAGTGTTTGGAAGTGAAGGTGCAAGGTGATGATTAGTTTATAGGGACTCATATTCACTAATGTTTGGTGAATCTATTTTAAAACTACTCGCTAGATAGATTTAGAAGGGTTCGAAGGAGGGGCACCGAAAATGGATATTTGGGTTTTGGTAGAAGTCAAGGTGAAGGCACTTGAGTCTATTTTTAAGGTCAATGGGTGGAAGGATATGTCTATGGAATGGACACTTTCATCTTTCCTTTATCATTTTTTTTGTCTTGATATCTGATGACCATATGGATATTGTGTATGAGGGGGAGTCTTGGGCTAGAAAGTTGCTTCAATTCCTCCTCCCTCTTAGATGAGAGTGTTGGAGTGGGTAAGTGATGGATAGGTTCATATGATGTTTGGGTTGATAATGGGATTGAAAGAGGTTCATCTAATAATATATCATCCTCATCCCATAAGTTATGAACAAGTGCTTGGAGAGATTTTAAGTTTTATGTGTTGTGTCTATGTGTCTTCTAGTATGAGTAAATCAAATTGTCATTGAACCAAGATGGTTTAGGACTTGAAGGATCAAAGGGTTAGATAGGTGGTAGTCTTAAGGAGGAATTTTGTAATAACCTTTTTAAAATGGTCAAATAATATTCAAGCAAAGTTATTAAGGGTGATGGGCTTTTGGTATTTAGGGTGGGAGCCTTATTAGAAGTAGGTTTCATTATAGGAGTTATGGGTGGTAGAATGGTTTTTCTAGGTGGGTTTGATTAGGGTTGCCTGGTGTTGGATGATTTTTAAGTTGAAGTTTTAAATTTCAATTTTTTAGAGGTGGGTAATTGAGATGATGAGGATTTGGAAATAGGTGGGTAGGTAGAGGTAGATAGTTTGGCTAAAAATGAGAAGGAGTTTGATATTTTGGAGGGAGTAGGTAAAGGCAGAATAAAAGGAGGAAGTTTATTTTGGGGAGTTTTGGGAGGGTTGATCTTCTTGATAGAAGGATGATCTCCTAGGATGGAAAAAGGATTGGGTCCTAAGATAGAACATAAGAGGGAAGGGGGTGGCATGTTTTTGTTTCTAGGTCAGAGTTTGGATGGATCCACCTTCTTGGTTAGTTTGGTTAAGTTTATCTTTGGTCAAATAGATGGGGTTAATTCTAACTTCAAAGATGGGTGGATAAGGCTAGGAGTAGGAAGTACCCATAGCTTCTTGATAGGTTTGATTAGAGAGGTGTAAGGGGATTTGATAATTTTAGATGGAGATGGTTTGGATGGTTCTTCCATGGTTTTGGAGGGAGAGGTGTTTAATTAAGGAATGAAGGTGATAATAGGTTTAATGGTGGATGAAAGTGAGGTTTAAGGTTCATGATTATTTAGATAGGGGAGCCCAAGATGATGTTAAAAGGTGGATTAATCCAAATTAGGTTGAGAAGAGAATTTTAGGCTTTAGACCAGTCTAGAGAAGGGTTTGTAAACAACTTTGGTTCCTTGGGAATCTAATTCAAAGAATAGCCCCATAGATTGGGGTAAAGGAATTGTTTAGTCATGCTTGAACTTGATGAAAGGTTGTAAGATTTGAGGAGATTTTTCCTCCATGGAAGGAGTAGGTAAGGTGATCTGTCTTTGTGTAATGGTTTCCAAAGAGAGAGTGGGTGATTTTATGATGGTAGAAGAAGGTATGATGGAAATGGTTTCTTCCTTTGCTATTTCTATCAAAAGAGAGGTGGGTAAGTCTGTTATCTTGTCAAGTGAATAAAAGGAGGTGGTTACTTCCTTTGTTTGGGTGTCTAAAGGAATGGAGGATGATTCAACCACTTCAATAAGCAAAGTGGAGAAAGAGGTAGTTGAGGTAGTGGTTTCCTCAATGATAGGTTCATTGATAATTACATTGACCGTATGGACCTCATGAGCATGAGATGATTCTAGTTTGTTATCATCATGGTTGATAGAAGGGGCATGATTGGGAAAAGATTTTTGAAAGATGTTGAGTGACTGATTCAGGGGTACATTGGGATTGTCCAATGCAAGTTTCCCTTTATCAATCAAATTTTGTAAAATGGTTTTGAAGGTGTTACACCTACCAATGTCATGTCTAATGACATGGTGGAAGGCACATAGATCATTATCATTGTACCAATTGATCACAGGGTGAGAATCATCAAATTATTGGAGAGGTTTGATGGGTGGAAGTTGTATGATGTTGGATTTGAGAAACTTGTCCAAAACTAAATCATATGACTCCCCTAGTATAGTGTATTGTTTTGGGGTATCCCAGTTTTGATTTTGGGTTTGTTGATTAGAGGAGTTAAATAAGTTGGTTTGGTTGGATTATTTTAAGGATAATCATGTTTATGACTTCCTTTAGTTTGGTGTTAGGGTAGTTATATTATTTGGTGGTTTTGGATGGGGAAGGGTCATTAGATTTTAAGCTAGAGTTTTTATTTCTTATTTTCAGCTTCCCCTCATCCATGGCTTTGATTTCTAGTTTACATGCCATGGTGAAAGCCTCATCAAAGGTTTTGAAGGTTTGAACCTATAGAGTAGGGGCAATATGTTTGGCACAATCCTAAGATAAAATTTCAATCAACTTGGGTTGGGGAAAGGAGAAAGAGAGATGGTTGATAAGACCTCTCCATTGAGATATGAAATTGGCAATTGATTCATCATCAAATTGCCTGATGGAGTAGAGGTCAGTGATGGAGACCTTAGATATATTGATCAAAAAGAGGTCGAAAAATGTTTGGGTGAGTTTTTAAAAGGAAAATATGGAGTGATTAGTGAGATCACTATACCAATCTAATGCTGGTCTAGGTAAATACATAGGAAAAGTGTGAAGGGGAAGAGCATCATCATAGGCAATCAAATACCAATAATGTTGAAATGTTATTAGGTATTGTTAGGGGTCTTCCTTGCATTGGAATTTAGAAAATTTGTGTAGTTCCCATTGAGGAGGGTACGGTTTGATAGGGATGGATGGTTGAATAGGTTCATTATAGATTTGGTCATAAGATAAGAGGTTGTGATCCCCTAAGATAGATGACTCTAGGTTGGTCATTTTATCCATTAGCATTTTGACCAAATCTATTTGGGGTTGGGGAGTTCCATAATTATGTGGTAAAATTTGTTGTGGTTGGGTGGATGCAATATATGGATAACTTGTAGAAGGTTGAGAAGATACCACATGTTGGTAAGTGGTCATTGACGGTTGGGATGATTCCACATAAGGGTTAATGGGAACAAAAGGTTGGGTAAAAGGTGCCACATATGGGTTAATAGGTAGAAAAGGTTGGGTGGAAGATGGAGCTATGTATCCTTGTGGATTAGGAATATAGTGTGGGTAAGGTGTCATAGGTATTGGTTAAGTTTATGTGAGTTGGTTTGGAGGTATGGTTGGATTGGTAGATTGGGGAATTGATATGGATTGGGTTGGAGGTATGGATGGGTTAATTGGTTGGGGTGAGTTGTGACTCTGGTACTAATAGGTGGAAGGGTAGAAGGTATAAAAATCACCACACTTTAGAGTGGGGTGGATATTGTTGGGTTGGTAGTGATAAATGAAAGAGTGCAAATATAGGTATAAGGTATTCCCATGGTAGATAGAGTATGAGTAACAAGAAGTGAGTTTGATCCTATGTTGGAAGAGTTGTTGGTTGGTGTAGGGGTGCTTGGTTTTTGGTTGGGTTGTTCAATTAAGTTTGAGTAGAGGTAGTAGTTAGATTAGTGGTGGAATAAGATGTTTGAGTGATCATATATTGGGTAGAGGTAGTGGAAACAATAATATGGGAGGCATCCCATAAAGTAGATCACTAGGAAGAACCGAAGCAAGGGTATGGTAAGACATGGTGTTGAGGTAATGTTGGAGGGCTATAGGATTGCTATCAAGAAAAGTGGTGAAATCCACATCAACTTGGAAAACTATTTGAGGCATGGTATGTGATATAAGTATGGGGATCACCCTTAACATATGAGGTGTACTTCATGGAGGAAGAAGAAGAGGAAGGTAGCTCTTAGTTGGTTTGATTCCTCAACTGTTGTCTAGTAAAGACCATGTGAGAAATAGAAAGAAAAAAAAGGAAAGTTCACAACTCAAACACAAAGCAAAAAATAAATAAAAATATCTCAATGCAATCAAAAACATACACTATAGTGAATTTTAAAATTTTAGGGTACCTTTTGTCTTACTTTTGGCTTATGCCTTAGTTAGAAAGTGTGAAGAAGAACTTGGTTTGTGTAACAGGTACTATAAAAAAGTCCATGGTTAGTTTTAAGTTTTCAAGGCTCTAAAAAGGATCTATGTTGGAAATCAATACATGGCTTAGTATTGGGGCCTACCCCCTTACTTCACACACCATAGTGATAAGGGTGTTAGGTACATATCTAATATATACCAATTTCTAGAGTTTAGACTCAACCAGAGAGCTGAGTTTTAGTTTATGTTCTTGGTAATGACCTCCAAGTAAGATAGCCAAAGGGTGAAGGTGGCTTTCTAAGATATGAAACCCTAGTTTGGCTTAATGTCAATTTTTATGATGTTTTTATTGAGTTAAGTGGTTTGGTATGGTGTGTGATAAGTGAAGCTATGATTGAATTAATTTGCCTTTAATTTTAACTATGTGAGCTAAACATGCAAGAAATAAATGTATGCAATGTTTATGTTGTACCCAATATAAATTTTTATTTATTTATGAGTATAGAATTAGGAAGAAAAGGACACCTATATTCTACTACGTCCCACTAGGCATGCCAAAATATATCTCTCAATTTCAACTTATTTTCTAGTTAAAGGAGTTAGAAACTAATTATGGGTATGGTAGAAGAACTTATTTATTTGTTCACACATGATTCAGATGATTTTGAAGAGATCCTCTTTGTATTAGGAAGAATGAAATATAGATAATAAATCACTAAATAAAAGGGGTTGTTAGATAGATATTAAGGTAGTTTGCCTAGCTTGAGCTAGATCCAAGAAGCATGAGCTTACTAGAAGGCTATCAATCCACTCTCTTAGAACAATTAATCTGAAAGAAATAAATATGACAAAATTGCATCAAATGAGAAAAATACTAGAAAGAAATTAAATAAGAAATCAATTCTTGATAAATAAAATAGAATAAATATATCAATAAACTGTTTGATACAAATGCTAAATAGGTCAGGTTGGGTTCAAAAAATAGGTGGGATCTCTGTGAATAGGTAGAAAGTAAAAAAAAGTGGAATTTGGTTGGGAGTAAGAAGGTGGAAATAGCTTGTTATTATTTCCTACCACAATGATCATCAATGGTTGGGATGATCATTGATGGTTGAGGTGACCATTGGTGTTTGAGAAGATCATCAGTGATTAGGGTGATCATAGATGGCTGCTATGGGTTCTAAGGGTGTTTCAACAAAGAATCAAGCTTACGTTCTAAAAGGGGTCAGTAAATGTTTAAAAGGTCTATTTGGGTTCAAGGGGTCAAAAAGTATGATGAAAAAGGGTTTGATTTAGGTAGAGATGTTAGGAACCAAATAAACAAAACTTGAAATATGAAATGTACCTAGTTTGTTTCTTGATGACTGATGGTAGACTAAGAATAAATTTTGGTAAAGTAATGTTAGTTTTCCTAAAGAATAATTATGGTAGAGGTTCGGATCTCTATCATAGATTTTGACTTGATAAAAAGGAGGACCTATAAAGAAGTTCTTGATGAAGAAGATCATGATGACCATTGGTTGATAGTTTTAGTTTTGATTACTTAATTCCTAGATCCTCTTTCACCTCCTAATCCTCTCCTTTTATATTCAAAGAGAGATGGAGGTAAAAGGTTCTATAAGAGATTCAGTGGGGTTTTTTATGTGTTAGCTTGCACACAACTCTAGTTATCTTTATTTAAATGGAGAAGACCTAATCATCAATGATCAAGGTGACTATTGGTGGTTGAAGGTTCAAGGTTAAGTGGGTTAAAATGGTAGGTTAGTGAGTTATGTTTAGCTAGTTATCTAAACTGACTTAGGGTCATGGTCATAGGCTGGGTAATGGTCCTATTTAGGGGTGTTTTGACATCTAGAATCATCATGTGTGATTTTCTAGTATCTACATAAATAGATAATTAAAATAAATAAATAAACAATACTAAGGCACACAAAGCCAAATAAACTAAATAAACTAAAAAGAAACAACAATGTGCAAAAAAATTATTTACCATGTTGAAAACAAAAATATACAAGAAAATAAATTATTCATTCATGTAATAGAGGTGTTATGCTTGGAAATAGGGTTTCCCATAGGCTAGGTAGTAATGACACGAGTAAAATAATGCAAGAATAAATGACACAAAGTTTCCCCTAGGCTATAGGGATTAATGGTAAAGGGTATGATGGAAAAAGGATTCCCTTAGGCCATAGGTAGAAATGACACAAATAAGATGACAAACATTAACACCAAAAAAAAGGCAAACATTACCCATAGGATATATAAAACAATGACATAACCAAAAATAAAGATAATAGAATAAATAAGAAGGCATAGTCTAGCTGACTCTGGATGCCTTAGGCAAGTAGACATTGCCTACATAGTCCCATATACAAAAGGTTCAACGTGAACTTTAGACCAAATGTAGTTCTCCCAAGACATGGGATAGAAGAAAAATGATGATAATAAAAAGATCATGATTATAGAGGAATATAGGAATGGTCTCATAAAATGGTGACTACATAAGAAAAGAGGGGAATGACACTCAAATTCATGAAGATGCCAAACACAATTTTTTTATGTAAGCACGAGAGCATGGTTTAGTCGAAAACCACACTAAAAAATAAGAGACAAGAAACCACTAATGAGATAAATTGGTAATTCATAGTGTTTACTACATCTATGGCTTGGAATGAGAATGAATTCATAAAATGCTGAGAGTGTTGGTTGAGTTTACTTTCAAAATGATGAGATCTATGGCTAAGGTTACATGTAAAATGGTAAGACCATAGGCTAAGGTTTCTCATAAAATGGTGAGAGTGTTGGCTAAGATTGATCACAAAATAATGAGAGCATAAAAGACCAATAAGGAAAAGTAAACTAAAGGAAAAGTGTCTACTTTTGAAATAGTTATAAGACACACAATCCTTAGGAAAAATGAGATGAAGGGATGTGTCAAAAGGCAACAAAGTGAATAAAAAAGTGATGACTGAGCTAACCTAAGATACCCATGTATCTAAGTGATACCTACATATTTTGTGTATATGTCAGGGTGATGTAGTTTTCCCAAAAATGAGGGAAAATGGAAAAGTGGTCTAGAAATTAAGCTAGATAGGTAAGATAGTCCATCCTAAAAAAATTTCATGGTTTTATATCTCACATGAAAATTCCAAGCCAATTTTCATGATTTTTTAGCATTTTTGTAGGCCTTTTCAAATGTTTAGGGGTTTTGAAAATCTTTGAATGTTTTTGGAATTTTATAGTTATCTCAACTCAATGGAGGATCATGACATACCACTCAAAAATAGTCAAGATCATTGCTTAAGGTTCTCACACAATGGTGAGAGCATTCAAACTTAATTTTTTCACAAAAAAGTGAGATCATTAAAACAAGGGTGGTTAAGCTAACCTCAAAAAGAATTGAACTCTACCTACATTGTCCAAATTCACCTCAAGACACTATAGTTCTACCTACAATGGTGAAATTTGGGAAATGTTTCCAATGTTTTAGGATTTTTGATATCTCAACTCAATGGAGGATTACAAGATACAAAATCTTATGACTTTGAAATCTTAGGTGGTTGTGTTTCTAAATCACCATACAAATTTGAAATGATTAAAGATTTGGTGGTTGTATAAATAATTGGAGTAAGACTTAAGTGACATAACTGAATGAAAAGAGGATCATTTATACTACATATCATCCATTTGATTGAATTAAGTGGCCCATATTATTTAATATGATTATAACAAGAATAATTATGAATTCATGAACCAAGAATGTAGAGTATAAAAGAATGTGTAATCTTGATCTAATAGAGTGAAATATAGAATAGATAAAGAATATTATTTTGATCAGATAAAGAGAGACAATAGAATTGGAAAAAAGATAGCAAATGTCAATAAGACATATAATGGCTAGTTTAGAATAATCAAAGATATTATAATGCAAGATTGAATTATTTTTTAAGGAAGGGTGAGAACAAACTCATTAAGTGTGAATGAATAAAATAATCTTATTGATCTTGTAATACCAATCTATATAAAGGATAAAGTCATTAAGATTGTTAGTGATTAAATCATCCCTATATTATAAAGAGAGGATAATTTAATCAAACCTAAAGATAAATATTGGACATATAAGGATATAGCTTGATGTATTGAAATACAATAATACTTGATTTTCAAATTAAATACAAATAGAGTGTATGTAGATGAATAATCTATCAGGAGAACCTACAACAATCAATATGCTCTGATACCAACTGTTAGGTGACCCCTTATCCAACAGAAGCACAATTGATTACTTTCTTATAAGCAATTAAACACGAAATTATACCATAATGATAAAGTAACTAGAAACTTGAGACAACAAAGAATTTGAGAGACAATACACACTCTTGTATTAGATATTACTAGAAGAAAATACAATAAGGAAGATGTCACTTCTTCCTCCACCTCAAAGGCTTGCCACACCTCAAGACCTTCTTCCCTCTCTCTCTTGCTCAACACAAAACCAACTCTACAACCTGAGTTGCTATCCTTCCTTGAATGCTTCAGCTGATCTCCTTGACCTTACACCTGTAGATCTCCTTGACCTTGCTTGCTTCAATGCTTTTACTTGCCTTCTTGATTATTACAATACATGCCTTATGGTCCTTTAAATAGAATCCCATGGTTACAAAAATAGAAATCTAACTACAATAATTAGACACGTAGCTCGTGACTATAATTAGTCATTTGACATGCAAACACTCGCTTCACTTAACTGACTATTCATCAACAATAGTTCTGGAAATACACAGGTGACCGACATTGGTCCCTGCTTGCCTGGTGCTGCCAACGTTAGCTGACTCCCTGCCATCGCCAGTTTCCTTCTCCACTGTCTATGACCGACGTCGGTCATGCTACTGATGCCGATTCCTCTGGTTCTTCAACATCCTCTTCTTGTGTCTACAAACAGTTGAAGCTTTTAGCTCCACACCCTAATAATCTCCCACTTGGAGATAAATAGTTGCTACTATACCTATACCTGTACACCATCTATTTTGTTCCTTAGGCTCTGTTTCCCTCTTTGAAGTCACTCTTGAAGACCAACCACCACTAAAACTTGTGATGCTGAACCTGTCACTTATGCCACAAGAATTTTGTTGCTCCCAAATTCTTCATGACATACTTCTGAACCAACTCTACCCTTAGCTCAGAAAACTCCCTGTATATGAAACCCTACAACAAGTAACACAATACAGTAATAGGATAATGTAGCTAATATTACCCAACCTGGTAAAGATAAAATACAATGGTTAAACCTCCATTGTCCACAGCCTAATCAAGACCATATACCATAGCCTTCTGTCTCATGTGTCCATCCACTCTCTTCTCTAAAATGGGAATCCATCCCTCCATCCAGTGCTTTCTTCCAGCTGACAACTCTACCAACAAATACCTATTTGGTTCTTCTCCAAGGACTCACACTCCTCATCCATGCCAAGCTCCCACTGTTTCTGGATTCTACCTGCATTGCTTCTTCCATCTTCCTAGTTCTTGACTATCAGTAAGTAATATAAAGAAGGTGAAGAATGAATATGAGGTTCACTTACCATTTCTAACCTCCACATAGGTGTTTGAGACTTATAGATCCACCCAACATCCGTTCCAGTGACCAATATCGGCCATCTCCCAGTCTGCTCCCAACTGATGTCGGTTCCCTGCACTGACCCTGACTACCGACGTCGTTTCCCTAGCTGACATCGGCATCCCCCCTACCGATGTTGGTCCTTATGACCAACATCAGACTTCTCCTGCCTAACCTACCGACCCTGCTGGTCTGCACATGACTGATGTCGGTATCCAGATGATTGACTTTGGTGCCAAGCGACTGACATCAGTGTCTGTGTGTTCCTATAAGTGATTAAATTTTCATCTGCGAGCTCTTCTTGGATCAAACCTCTATCCATGCTGCCCTGCTCAGATTTATTCATCCACTGTGACTAATCTTTGTCCTTCATCTCCTCCATAAACACCAAGGCTTCTTTGTTCCTATCAAAAGCATCAAATTTCCTTTTTTTGCAATGAATTGTATTTGTGCTTTTTGAATTTGAACACATACCTTTTGAATCAAGAACGTTCATTCCCTTCTTATTCACGTGACCAAGCCTATTAGACCACATCTTTGAATCTACACCAGAAGTAGAATCAGTAATACAAGTAGGTAGATAAAGAGTACCTACTTTCTTACCTCTTGCTAGAATAAGTGCTCCCTTGGTAACTTTCCAAGAATCCATTGTGAGGGTTATTGTGCATCCCTCATCTCCCAACCTTCCTACAAAAATTAGACTCTACTTCAGAATTGGAACATGCATGACCTCCTTCAACACCCATGTGTTGTCAATCTACAATCTCAGCTGCACTTTCCCTTTGCCAACTATCTGACAAGGCGTACCATCCCCTAAATAGAGCACTCCAAAGTCTCCCTGTTCATACTCATAGAACAAATCTCTATTTGGGGATGCATGAAAAGATGAACGAGAATCTAAAATCCATGATCCTACCTGACTATCTGAAGAAAGTATGAGAGCATCCTGCATCACAATATTTGCATCCTTTGCTTCTTTAGTACCTGCATGTTGATTCTCTTTATCTCTCAACCAACACTCCTTCTTTGCATGTCCTTTCTTTCCACAAAACTAGCAGGTAATACCTTTAAAATCGGATCTCCTTCCTGACCTTGATTTCCCTTGCTCAACCTTCTCCCTTTGCCTTCCCCTACTTTTTTCACTTAGAGCATTCCCTGATGATTCACTTGTGCTTCTCCTGTGTATTTCTTCGTTCAAGATCACACTCAAAACATCATCAACTTTTAAGATTTTAGAAGCAGATGCAGAATTACTTACTGCCATAACCAAACCATCCCAACTTTCAGGCAAAGAACATAAAATCAAGAGAGACTTTACCTCATCATCAAAAACAATATTGACTGAAGCTAATTGGTTTACCAAACCATGGAAATCACTGAGATGAGTATGTACCGATCCACCTTCTTGCATTTGCAAAGTAAATAGCTGCTTCATAAGATATACCTTATTAGAAGCCGAGGGCTTTTTGTATAAATTTGCCAAGGACTTTATCAACTCTTATGTTGTCTTACACTGTGATAAGCTGGAAATCACAGACGATGCGAGGCTTAACCTTATGGCACCGAGAGCCTTTCGATCAAGAACACTCCATTCTTCATCCTTCATATCTGTGGGCTTGCATGTAACCCCACCCAACGATAAGTATAGATCCTTATGATACAGATAGTCCTCAATCTGCATCCTCTAATGTTGATAATTCTTGTCGTTAAACTTCTCCATTTGTAGCTTACTTTCTTCTACCATTGCTGAACTCCCACTCAATCAAAAAACCCTGTGAATGACCTGTAATCAAAAAATTAACCTGCTTCCTGCAAACCGTAGCTCTGATACCACTTGTCAGGAGAACCTACAATAATCAATATGCTCTGATACCAATTGTTAGGTGACCCCTTCTCTAACAGAAGCACAATTGATTACTTTCTTATAAGTAATTAAACACGGAATTATACTAGAATGATAAAGTAACTAGAAACTTGAGACAACAAATAATTTGAGAGATAATACACACTCTTGTATTAGATATTACTAGAAGAAAATACAATAAGGAAGATGCCACTTCTTCCTCCACCTCAAAGGCTTGCCACACCTCAAGACCTTCTTCCCTCTCTCTCTTGCTCAACACAAAACCAACTCTACAACTTGAGTTGCTATCCCTCCTTGAATGCTTCAGCTGATCTCTTTGACCTTACACCTGTAGATCTCCTTGACCTTGCTTGCTTCAATGATTTTACTTGATTTCTTGATTATTACAATACATGCCTTATGGGTCTTTAAATAGAATCCCATGGTTACAAAAATAGAAATCTAACTACAATAATTAGACACGCAGCTCGTGACTATAATTAGTCATTTGACATGCAAACACTCGCTTCACTTAACTGATTGTTCGTCAACAGCAGTTCTAGAAATACATAGGCGACTGACGTCGGTCCCTACTTGCCTGGTGCTGTCGACGTCGGTCGACTCCCTGCCGTCGCTGATTTCCTTCTCCACTGTCTGTGACCGACGTCGGTCATGCTGCCGACGCCGGTTCCTCTGGTTCTTCAGCATCCTCTTCTTGTGTCTGCAAATAGTTGAAGCTTTTAGCTCCACACCCTAACATAATCATCCAATTCATCATTAGGTTAGTCTAATGGTGAAGATCATTACTATCAATTTTAGGTATCATAGATTTAAGAAAGATCTTAAAAAGCTAATCAATTTTCATGAAGGTTATAATTTACAGGTGAATAATTTAAAAATATGGGAAATATTGAAGGATATTGATCAGAGAGAGGGGAAATAATGTTGTTTGAAACCTTAAATTGAGATAAGTTAAAAGAGATTGAGTGGAAAGCCCTACTGTAACATTAGGAATCTAAAGAGCAAAGAAATGTCATTAATTCCTTGTTAGTGAATCAAATAAGAATTCAAGTATAAAAATGCAATGAAAACTAAATCACTCTTGATTAAGTACTACATTGAGCTTAGCACAATGAATAAAACTACAAATAAGATATAAAACATACAAAAGTACTACCTCCCTTGTCAAAACTAGTCTTCACTTGTTGGTATAAAAGATGTTCTTGCTTGGCTTATGACATTATAGAATTTGAAAAATACATTTTCCATCTCAAAAACACTTATCTAATACCACATGTGGATTTTATTGGCTTTTCTTTGTTTGGTGTGAAGCTTCTTGATATCAATTTAGTATTATAACATTGTTTTCATGGCTTCTTGAAGCTATTTCTATATAATAACCTAACACACAAAATCTTATTTGGGTAGAGTGAGGGAACTTATATTTAAAGGTCTTAAAAATAACTCTAGCCTTAAGGAGGTTAGGTTTAGTTCTAATAATGGTTGAGTCTAAAATGAACTAGGTTGAGTTTATGTTAACCCTGGGTTGGGTCAAATTAATCATGAAAGATTGACAACTCACTTTAGATATTTATGAGCATTAACAACTTATAGAATATATTTATGAGGTTGTGACTCATCTTATATTTTATTTTACAAATTAATAAAATAAAATACTAATTCCCTTAACTTTTACCTCATGTTTATTGAAAATTTCCTTTATTAGATGAGTGTAATTCTCTAATTCAACTTGAAATTTTTACTTAAGAAAGTTAAATGAGATTTACTTTTTCATTAATATAGCTTAGGGTTTTTGGCTTTTGTGAATTTTTAAATTCTTTTCATTAATAGATTAATAGGCCAAGAATGTCAATTTGCTAGGTCATAATTTGACTAGGGTTAAATCTAAGCCAAGTTATTAGTGTCTATAGGATAATACCCTAGATAAAAAAGCCTCAACATATTTTGGGTAATTATAACTCTTATGCAAATGAATTTGGGTAATCTAGGTGACTTCCAGGCTTAAATTACATCATTTTCTATAAATCAATCTAGTACCCAGTTTAGACATGAAAGTAGCCAAAAATGAGTGTCTATAGTTTGACCTTGTTTGAGAAGGCATTGTGAGACGCATACTAACATATTTTCAAGTAATGCAAAAGTCATCAAGATTAAAGGTTCCTACCCTAAATAATGGATAATTATCCTTCAAGGGATTGGTAATCAAATAAATTCACTGATCATTCCCACTAAATTAATAAAATGACATGATCTAGTGGTAATGGGTGTTAAACTATTGATTTTATTAAAGGTGGTTATATTCAGTAATGGTGGTTAAGACACTAATTTTCCCAAAGTTGGTTATAATAAAAAATAGTGGGAATGACATTTATTTACCCAAAGGTGGTTATAAGTAGTGGCATAAGTAAGACATTAATTTTCCCAAAGGTGGTTATAATTAGTAACAAAATATGAGACACTAATTTGCCCAAAGGTAGTTATAATTAATGACATTGGTCTGTACCCCTATATGGTGGGTAGAGCAAAACACTCATAGTTTTCTCAAAGGTTTTACAATAATTAAATATGTCAAAAAATAATTATTTACATAAAGGTGGTTATAATAATTTGTATATTAAATTACATTATTTAAAATGAGTTTTCTATAGGAAGGTAAAATATATCATTGACCGATCAATAAATAATTTGCCTCATCTGGGAAAATATGCAAAGGGAGATTATGTGAGAAACCTAAAAAATAGATTTACAATGAGCAAGCAAATAATAACATTATTCTAGCCTAAGTGTGAGAATGAAGATGGATATTTAAACTAACATGTGGTATAGGTATAAAAATAACATTGTTAAATGGGTCTTGTAAAAGGCCCAATAAGACAGTTTGGTTATAAAATGGTAAAAAGATCATGATTGTAGGATCAAAAAACATGTAAAATGGGCCATGGAGGTGAAAAATACACTTTCTAAACTTGGTGGAATGAATTTTATGCACTAAGGGGTAAAATTCAAAATTTTAAGCTATATATTTACCTTATGGGGTGAAAATTGATTCATTTTCACCCAAGCCTTTTGAGATTTTGAGCTCTGGTTTTGTGTGCAATCTATCTGAGTGAAATGGCACATGGAAGAGGATGACAACATGTCAATGACTAGGTGAGGGAGCATGGGTGACCTCCATAGATGGGCCATCAATATGTATCCTCACCCTTGTCATTTTTAGCATTTTATATGCATTTATTATTGGGTTTAGGGTAAAAACTTGTAAAGTCACCTTTTACATTTTAGGGAAAATGATAAATTTATAATGGAAATTAGTAAATTTGCATGAAGTCAAATTTTTACAAATGATGATTTCCCAAAAATGTAGGAAATCACTGAATTGATGATTTCACCTAATTTTAAGTGAATTCACCACTTTTATGAAAAACAAAACATAATGATTTCACCCAAAAATTGTCAAAATGCCAAAATGATGAATTTGTCATTTGGGAAAATGGTAACTTCACCTTAAAAGGCTAAAAAACTAGCTTAAGGGACCCAAAAAGGGTCCATCCTATAGGAGAGAAGGTAAAATAGGCTTGGTATGGTAGGCATAGGCTAGACAATAACATAGATATATCCTAACATTAATATATCTACTATTGCAAGAGTGGTTGGCATTGTTGATAATATGGGAATGACATTCCCACTATTTACACACACCATAGATTTGGATACTGGAGATAACTTGATTTTTGTAAGATTTGGACTTGTATGATATGGCATGGCTGCTAGTTATTCATGAAAATTGGTCATATATGAATTCCTTGGTAGAGTGGTGGCATAAAAAAACTTTAAACTTTCACCTATCCATTGGATAGGCAACCATTACTCTTGAGGATACCTAGTAGATCCTCAAGCTACCAATGAGAGGATGCAGGCTCTTCTAGATGGATCTAACATAATAGTAAGCTATGCTAGATGACTTGGTTAGCTATCAGGATATTCCCATGCTATATGAAAAGGTTGATATTAATTTATTGGAGACCTATACATATTTGAGACCTGACAACCTAGCCATTAGGGATCCTTCACCACTGGCATTGATTGATAGGGAAATCATGGTATTGATGGATAATGTTAGTAACATTTTTATACCTGATAAAATCATATTATTATTCTATATGGGCATAGAAGGATGATTTAGAGCATGATGGATGAGGCCACATGATTTGCATCTAGGCTAGAGGTATTGTCTTACTTAAATAGGGACATGTATATGGTACAATATTGAAAAGTCCATAACATTAGAGTGTCTACACTAGTGATGGTCTAGGGATGGGAACACATCTATAGAGTGTCAATGGCTAGAGATGGGTCTGAGATCCATAAGATCCATTGGCATATGGATGGGCATAGACTTGGCAAGGATGACAAGGACACCATAAGAGATATACTTATACTGACACATGTTTGATGAGCTGACACCATAGTTCTTTATCTGGAGACCATATATTCTTTATCATTTCTAGTGGATGAAGGATGCTTAGTACTCTACATATATGACATCTAGATTTTTTTTATCATAGGTAGGTAATAAAATATTATAAAGGATTACTATCCTAATATAGTACTTTGATAATTTGGCATAATACAGGATGTACCAGAAGATGTTAGGTGGTTCTTACATATGACTAGAGATATCAGCCATGCCACCTCAATTATTTAAAAGAGTGTAGTTGTGCCTATTTATATGAGTATTACTTGGATAATTTGGGATTATTTAGGGGTTACAATAGACATAGGGGTCACTCTAGAGTATATACAAAAGTGGGTACATGTGTGCCCATTAAGGCTTACTATCCTAGGTTAGGTAGGTGGGTAGGTAGGTGGTTAGATGTTGATGGACATTAATGAGGTTAAGGCTAAGACTAATAGTGAGGATAGTGATAGAAATTGTATCTAACATAGAATTGGAGGTAGGAAAGATGATGATGATGATGATGGTTTTGATGGAGGGGATGGTAGAGAGGATGATAGATGTGATGGTGGAAGGGATGGTGAAGGGGATGACACCCAAAAAATGATGGTACTAGATCTTGGCATGATAAGTTAAGTAGGTAATTTTGTTGATTTAGGATGAGTAGGTCCATTAGGTATGACTAGGGTAGGTAGGGAAATTAGTATATTAGAGGAGGATATCACCACTAGGGTATGAGAGATAATAGGTTTAGAGAGGTAGGTGGCATATTTATAGACCACATTTGACATCCACAACGAGGACATGACTCACCTTGAGTCAGATATTACCTAATTAAAGGTAGAGGTGGCTAGGATGGTCTAGATATAGGCAAAAATTATATAAAAGTGAGATTAGGCTATCTCAAATAGGTATTTAGCCTTGGTATATATTTAGAGGCTCTAACATGAGTGTGATGAGGATTAGTGATGCAACATTTAGGTAGGGTTTTCAAAAATGATTCTTGAGAGCCTTCAAGCTAAGGATGAGGCATATTAATACTATAAGGCATATGATACTACTATTATTAAAGACCATTATATTGTTACATTTGAGTTAGGGATGTTTAGAGGAATGGTAGTAGATTAGGTTGGTCTAGGACTAGGACTCACGATATAGTATACTTGAGTCAGTCTATTCAGCATCCATGACTAGTTATACCATTAGGACCCCCAAGGTCACTTAGGACACCTCCTACTATAGGGCTTATTGATACACAAAGCCAAAGTTGGTTTATTATAGATCTTTACCATTTTGGCACATTGTTTTATTTTTAACACCATGAATATATGTATATATTCTTGATGTCTATGAAAGTATTGTGAGATACATTGGAATTCATATTGAATCCTTTAAATCCTATGTACATGGACTATTATTCTTTTGATATGTAATGATTTGTTTATTATCATGTTTATCTCAGGTTTAGCTCATGTTTAGAATTATGGATGTTAATTTTCATTTAAACATGTCTGCTATATTCATTTACTACTTTTCCATGAATTTTAGATGATTCTATATTTTCATTTACTTATGTTGTATGAATTATATATGCTTATTCATAAATACATATCTGTATTAGCATAAAATAAATCATATTTATCTATTACTCATTGATTTAGAATATGTTTCTAATTTGGTTAGCTAGTGATCTTAAAGAAGTACTGCATTGATTGATAGTCCCCATTGACCTAATGTTTGTCATAGCTTGTGATATTATGCATCATTTTTATGAATAACTATAATAATAATATATACCCTAAGCATGTAAAACTTAGTTTGCATGCAAATATAAACAACATAGGAAAAATATATGAATAATCAAATCTCAAGTGTAAATATAGGACAAATAAATCAAGTACTGGACTATATACAAACATTCATAACCTATGTACACGATATGGATAATCAATAATTAAGTTTTAATAAAATGTAATAGACCTAAAGAAAATAAGAAAGGCACAAAAGGAGAAAAAAACTTAAAAAATAAATAAAAATAATGAAATAAATAAATAAAACAAACTGTTTCACTCAATTTCATCTTATTTTCTAGTTAAAGGAGTAATAAAATATTTGTGGGTATGGTAAAAGAACCTATTTGTTTGTGCACACATGATCCAAATCATTGTGAAGAGATTATGTTTGTCTTGGGAGTAATGACCTGTAGATAATAAATCACTAAATCAAAGGGGTTATTAGATGGATAGCAAGGTAGATTGCCTAATATGAGGTAGATCCAAGAAACATGAGCTTATTAGGAGGCTATCAATTTACTCTCTTAGAATAGTTAAGTTGAAAGAAATAAAGATGAAATACTTACATCAAATGACAAAAAAGACTAAAAAGAAATACAAGAAGAAATAAACTCTTGATAAATAAAATAGACTAATTATATAAATGAGTTAATACAAATGCTAAATAGGTCAAGTTGGGTTGAAAAAATAGGTGGGGTCTCTATGAATAGGCAAAAAGTTAAAAAGTGGAATTTGGTTAGGAGTACGTAGGTGGAAATATATATTTTTTTATTTCCTACCATAGTGATTGTCAATATTTGGGATGATCATTAGCAATTAAGGGGACAATTAGTGGTTGGGTAACCATCAACAGTTAAGCAAACCATCAGCAGTAAGGGTAACAATCGGTAGTTACTGTGGGTTCTGAGCATGTTTTAAAAAAGAGTTGGTTTTAGGTTATATAAGCAATCAGTAAATGGCTAGAAGGTCTATTTAGGGTTAGGGGGTTAGAAAGTATGGTGTAGAAAGGTTTGATTTAGGTAGAGATGTCAGGAACCAAAAAAATAAAACTTGAAATATAAAATGTACCTAGTTTGTTTCTTGATGATTGATGGCAAACTGAGAAACAATTTTGGTAGAGTAATGGTACTTTTCCTAAAAAATAATTTTGGTAAAGATTTGGGTCTTTGTTTTAGCAACTAACTTGCTGAATGGAAGACCTACAAAGAAGTTCTTGATGAAGAAACTCCTAATGATTGCTAGTTGATAGCTTGAGTGTTGATTGATTAATTATTGAAATCCTATTTCACCTCCTTATCCTCTCCTTTTATAGGTATAGAAATAAGGAGGTATAACATTCCATAGGAGGTTCGGTGGGTTGTTGTGGTGCATTATCTTGTCATCCATATTAAATTTTGACATGTTGGATTGCAGACAACTTGATTTGTCTTTATTTATATGGGGAAGACCTAATCGTTGGTGGTCAAGGTGACCATGAATAGTTGAGGGTTTAAGGTTAAGTAGGGTAAAAGGGTAGGTTAATGAGCTAGTTTTATCTATTTAGCTAAACTAACTTGGGGTCATGGTTAAAGGCAAGGTAATGGTCTGATCTAAGGGTGTTTTGACATATAGAACCATCATGTGCAGTTTTCTAGTGTCTACATTTTCCCCCTTTTTATTATGTAGGTTAGGTTAGCAAGATGTAAAACAAAAATGGATTTTAGGTTGAAATTTTGGTTTCTCAAAACATGATAGGAGGTGTTCCCCTTCAAACTGGGAGTTGATGAGGTGAGACCAAATTGGGTGTAGTTTTGATAAGTGGTTATGGTGAGTCAAGAGGTTAGTGACAAAAGGGTTAGGCATTTGAAGTGAAAACATACATAGAAAAGATGACTAATTATGATATCCAAGATCATGCATAGACTAAGTTACCATAGTTGGTAAAATTAAAAGGTTTTTTCTAGAAGGACTAATGATGGGGTAATTGAGCCATAACATTAGGCATAAATAGTTGGGTTATTCCTATCAAGTATCCAAAAAAGGTTTAGTGCTTTTGTAGGTATCTGAGGTAGGAAGTTCTCCTTGGGAAATATTAAATGGTCTAGTGTGCACTAGGTGGTGCAAGTTCAAATGTTCAAAATGGTAATGTTGGTCAGTTTAGTTAAAAGGACCAAGGCAAGGTCATCACAAAATATGTGATAGCTTGGGATAAAATGACCAATGTCAAGGTGGACATGGTTGGCTTGGTAGGTAGAGAATTTAATTTCTAAAGGTTGTCCCTAACGTATTGTTTCCAAAATTTAAAAAGAGGAGATCATAACTATTAATGGTTAGGATTCTCAAAATCAACCATCAATAGTCACCCTGACCATCAATGGTCAAGGGGAAACCCTAAAACCATGGAGGATAAAAAGTAAAAAAAGAAAGTCATTTTCACTTTTTATTTTGACTCTCTTGACCCTTGTGTGTACTAATGACCTTGGAATTTTGTGATAGGGTGTTGATGAGGTGGTTTCTAATTGATTGAATATGAGATTTTTTTTGAGTTGACTAGTGTTAGACTAAGGATGTAAGGTGGACAGGGGCAAAACTAGGAAACATGACCTAGGATCCCTCCTCGATGATGGACAAAGAATGAGGTAAGGGTTACATTAATTTGGTAAAATAGTTTAATTTTGGCATTGGTTTGATTTTTTTAATTTTGATTTTTGTTTGGGGAGGGTTTTGGGTTTTGCCTTTAGTTTTAGGTTGTAGGATATTTTTGTTGAATTAGCAAGTGAAAATCAAAATTGGGAGGGTAAGTAGGTTAGAGGTAAAGTAGAGGATAAAATTAGGGTAATTAGGTGTTAGATATGGGTGGTTTGGGTAGTTTTTGGTTAGGGAGAGTTGGGGATTTTAACATTGATGGTCACACACAGTGATCATTGATGGTCATACCCAACCATTGGTAGCCATATTTGATCATTGACAGTCAAAGACCAAGGGTAAATGGTTAGTCAACCATCGATGGTCAACCAAATGAGATAGTGATTTTGTTAAAAGGGCTAAGGGAATAGGTGAGTTTAAAATGTTTTAGCATTATAATGCTAAGGGTATCTTGGTTTTATGGTAGGTTAAAATAAAATATGTAGATGTTATTCATATAAGAGTAATTAGGTAGGTGAAATGGGGTGAAAGGATGTTGTCTAGGGGTAAGGTAGTTAATGAATATTGAGTGTGTTTAATATATTAAATTTTGCAAGCATAAGAGAAGATATAAATGTGGGATTAGGTCTATTAGATATTTGTAGAGATCTACCGAGGCATGATGGATGATGATTGGGCACACATAGAGGAGGTGGGCCTCAGAGTGATGATGCACTTTTAGCACATACCATGAGATGTAGCGATGATCATGGCCCTCATCAAGAGATGGGATCTAGCCATGAACACCTTTCTTGTACTAAATAGTGAGATGACTATCTTGTTAGAGGATGTTCATAAGATCACATAAATATTAATTTAGGGGAAGCTAATATATCACATTGAGAAAGAGGAGAGGGATGAGCTAATAGAGTAGCTATGTGGTGATGATCATATATATATGGCATATTAGTAGGATTAGCTATAGTCCATTGTATTAGAGTGCTAGAGATGATTAGAGGAGGAGGATGATGATGGTAGTCTCATGTTTTGTAGTTCTTGATTCAAGTAATGGGAGGTCTCCTTATCTATTGTTAAGAGCCTTGGTGGAGATGTTACTAGGTTAGAAAGTTTTTGGGTGGGCACCTATTTTGTTGGTTTAGATATATAGGGATCTATGGGGATTCAAATCTCACAAGAGATATGGCATCAGTGTGGGGTTCATACTACATTATTGGGCCTATGAGCACATCCATTTTCTAAGGTTGATGGGGTTGCCATAGGATGGATATGCCCAAATGGACCTTAAGGTAGGTTTTATATGGTGGAGGAATAATTATGCACTCATAAGAGTTGGTGGAGGTGTGAGAAACATTGATTGGTTTAGAGGGGTACTAAAGGCTTTGGTGGTTAGAGATGTCATTTGGAATACATATGTCATCTTTTTAAGGTGGGCCCACTATACTTAGCACATTTTATTGTTATAGAGATACATGTGGATTTTTGGGAGGAGAGAGGGTGAGATAGAGCTCATCCCTTTTGATAGGGTTTGTAGGAAGTTTGGTTTGGTATAGTGGGTTTTAGCTCTATTCTCAAGGTATAGGTGGGAGGATTCCAAGTTTTTGCTTCTAGAGCCATAGTTAATGGAGATAGTTATAGATTATGAGGAGCTACCTACCATAGATTAATTAATGACATAGGTTTTATTTTTGGCTACATAGCATGGTATTAGGCCCTTTATGTAGCTATAGATTTTGGATAAGATGATGGGGGAAGTAGGATATAGATGTGGACCAAGATGTTGGGGGTCCATAGGTATAGATATAGGGAGATGGCCTTGATGGTTAGGTAGGAGTGGTTATATCCACTACACAAGCATAGGTCATAGCTTTACAAGGGTAGGTGGCTATATTACAAGGCTAGACTATGACATTATAGGGTCATGTTACCACTATGATGGGTGAGGAGTAGGCTAAGACTTCATTAGCCTTGGTGACCCAGGAGATAGACTAGAGGATGAGCCACAACATTAGTAGGAGCACTAGGTAGCATTCACATAACATATTACTTGGATACAGTTAAGGAGTTGTATTATTATGAGGCCATTATTCTGACACATTGTTTAAAGGAACCCCAATGGGGTAAGTATAGAGGCAACTTAGCAAGTGGGGTAGGTGTAGTGACTCCAAGTCAGTGGGATTCTTGATGGGTGGATAGGTAGGTACCTCAGGAAGGTAGACACCAGGAGATAGTTATACCCTAGGGGCATAGGTCATGATATGATATGTATAGGTGTAGATGATTTTATTATTGGCCTATGACCTGATGTAGTGAGATGTATATTTTTTGAGAGAGAGATGCACATGATTATATGTATAATTTTATGTTGATGAGACATGATGTATATGATGTGATGATGATATATAGCTTTGATTTTATGGTTCAAGATTCATGGTTTTGATGTCTATAGTTTATTATGATTATGCTTATCACATGTAGACTCATTAGCTTAGACATGTGAAGATTATGGATGATGTTTATTATGAGCTATGGTTATGTTATTTATGATGATGTCATGCTTTGTTTTATACATGGTTATGATGTTTATGATTATGGATATTCTTATTAGACATGTGATGTGGTTTTATTATTATGGATGTGATGGTTATGATTATGGTTATGATGTTGATGATAACACATAAAATAAGATAGGTACAAAAACTAGATGTGGGAAAAGAGATGGAAAACATGAGACATATGTCTAAGTGAATATATGAATCAAGTTATGAGAGGAAAAGGAAAAGGCATGAAGCTTCTTTGTTAGAAAAGACAAAACAAAACCAAAGTTATATTGGCCTAAGGAACATAAGTCCTTTGAATGCTTCATGTCCGTATGCATTGGTTGGTAAAAAGGTGTCTTGATCACATCATTTAAAGTAAACTCAGTAATCCATTGATTTGTAGATGGTACAAAGGGGAGATAGGTGATAGGTGGTGTGAATGGTAGTATAACCTCTTTTTGGATGGTTTTACCCTTATATAGGTGACCTAAAACCCATAATAGACAATTCTATATTGATCAATTTAGGAAGTCTACTAACGATATATATGAAAGCTGAATGCAAGTTTCCTGGGATAGATTGTTTTGATTTTGATATAGGGTCCTTTTTATTTCTTTATTTTTATAGGTTTATGAATCTAATCGATGCAGGAAGATTTCAAATGATTGCTTTGACAATCTTTATTTATCCATCCTTCAATGGAGTGGTCCAAGTTTTTTATTTGTTTATTTTGTTATTTGTCCTTCAAGGGAGCAGTCTACCTTAAGTTCAAGCAATTTTGATTGTTGGGCATCTATCCTTCAAGGGAACAATCTGCATGCTAGAGATATTTGACCCAAGTGATATTTAGGTATCCCAAATTATTTTGATGCTAATTTAGCCATGGAAAAGTCTATTTAAGATTAAAGGTTTACCTTTTATGAAGGAAAAACCTAGATCACAAGGGGTTAATGATAAGTGAAAGGGGTGTTTTTGAGAGATAATGACCATGGGATTCCATCTGATTAGGGGCAAAAGTATCCATGAGAACCATGCCATGGGTAGAGTTTTGGTACCCATATTTAGGATTAGGATATGATTGTGATGGTTGATCACATGGTTCTATGTTGTAATTGGTTATCCTCAAAGAAATAGGATGAAAGTGTGAGGAAGGTGAAAATATCATAAATCAAGGGATGATCTTAAGTTAGATAAAAGGTGAGTTTGATCCCTATTTAACAAAAAAAGGGACACATGTGTGAAGCATTAAGAATCTCAAGTTATGGTTTGCCTTCAAGAGAAGACAAACAATAATTTCTTGATCCATACTTGTGGGTTAAGATATAGGGTTCTAACTAATTGAAATTGAACTTGCCTCACTTTATTTTCTCCATATTAGTCACATGTTGATGTTCCTTCAAGATAAGGTCTTTGATGTTAAATTCTCATTATTTTAAGTGAATTTTATAGGAATTATTTACTCACTCTTGATAGACATGAAATGTGTTAATCATAGCGAGGTGGCACTCATTATGTAGCTCAAGTCATTCTAGACACTCTTGATGATATTCACTCTTAGAAATGATATCTTGAAAGGATATGTGAAGAGAGGGAGTCTAGACTTCACAAGGAAAAATTGCCTCTACTTTTAAGACTAGAGAGAAAGGGGTAGCACCCATAGAGGTTTTAGTTATAGTGTGATAGGCCCATAAAGTTAAAGGGATATGCAAATGCTAGTCCTGACCAAAAGCACTAACCATTTTTGGTTAACATCTTGTTGAGGATTTTGTTATAGTCTTATACCTATCCATTTTATTATGGATGATAAGGTGAGGAAAAGATCAACTTGATTCCAAATGCATCACAGATACCTTAGACTTTCTTGTTTTTGAAATATTTGCCATTATCATATGCTGATAAAGTTGATGGTCTTTTCGGCTTTGGTCAAGATGAAAGGAATAGCCTACACCCACTTTATAAAATAATTTATGGTTGTGATTATGGATTGGTTCCATTAATAATAATGAGGATTGATTTCCCCAATGAGATCTAGTCCCCATTGTGAGAAGGGCTGAAATTCCTTGGATACTCAAAGGCTATGGGCTGGCATGTGATGTAAATTGGCATGTTGTTGAAATTTAACACACTTCTTTACATAATCACAACAATCTTGGTTAAGGGTGGGCCAATATTAGTCAAGGAAAAGGATACATTTAATGATATATAGGCCACTAAAGTGTCCCCCATAGATCCCATCATGTATTTCCTTGATAGCATAGGAAGCTTTATGGTTGCATAGGTAATGAATAAGGAGGTCATCAAAACCATGTTTGAAAAGGATTCCCTTGAGTATGGTATAATGATAGGTACCCTAAATATAGGCTCTTTGGGCATTTTTAGAGAGGTTGGGAGGAATGATGTTGAGTTTGAGGTGGTTAAAGGTTTTCTCAAACCAAATGTCTGATGGAGATTCTTCTACACTATAAATGGTAGAGAGATTGGATTGGATATAAGAGGATGTGATAAAATGATGAATGGTGATAAAGATATTAGAATCAATAGGCAAGGATGGGATATGAGAAGCAAGGAAAGCCATTGTATCTATGAACTTATTGGTAGATTTTGAAATATATTGGATAAGGTAATGATCAAATGATGTTAAAAGTACATCTAATAGTTATTTTAACTATTTTAAGACATCTTTTTTACATTGGTAGGATCTATTGATTTGGTTAACCACAAGCTATGAATTTACAAAGACACTGGTCATCTTAACTCTTAATGTTAGAGTAGTTTAGAGACCTATTACTAGGGCTTCATATTTAGCCATATTATTGGTACACTCAAAATCAAGTTTGGAAGAAAGAGGAAGAGGTTTTACATTGAGATGAATGATAATAACTTTGGGTCCCCACCGTACTGGCACTTTGAGCCATTGAAGAACATGGTCATTTGGTAGGTGATGTCCTCTTGAGAAAGATTCATGATGGAATCATCTAGAAATATAAGAGGAAGTGGTTGGTTGTTTGGAAAGGGAACTTTGACCAACTAATCAAAAATGATTTTCCCTTTAATTGAATTCTATTGGAGGAACTAAAGTTCAAACTCATCTAGGAGCATGAGCTACTTAACCATATGTTGGTTTTGGTATGGTCTAGAGTGTATGTACTTGAGCGGGTCAGTGTTGGTGATGATGAAGGTTTTATGATTAAAGAGGTAATGATGAAGTTTTGAAGCCACAAATAATAAAGCAAGGTAAAGATTCTTTGTATGGGTTTACCATGTTTCATACTCATAATTGTGTGACTTATATAGTAGACAACTTTATCCTGGTTTTATTTATCATGGTGAAGAAACAATTCCCATAAGGAATGGTCAGTGGTAGAGAAATTAAGGTAGAAGGGTTGAACCTATTTAGGAGAAATAAAAATGGGTGGAGAAAGAAGGTAATCTTTGAGTGAATCAAAGGCTTTTTTTTAGTCCTTAGTCCACTTAAAATATTTATCTTTCTTGAGAAGATGGTGAAAGGGTTGACATTTATCTAATAACTTAAAGATGAAGTGACAAATGGATTGGAGCTTCCCTTGCAAGCTATGGAGTTGCTTAAGGTGGGTTAGAGGTGGCATGTTGAGGATCTCTCTAACTTCAGTAGGGTCTACTTTGATTCCTTGAAGAGAGATGATAAAGCCAAGAATATTTCTAGATAAGACCCCAAAAACACATTTTTGGGGGTTGAGTCTGACATAAAAATGAATTAGGCATTCAAATATAATTTTGATAACTTCTATATGGTCCTTATGATATTTAGATTTTCCATGTAAATCATTTACATAGTCCTTTACAATTTTTTGGATGAGATCATGAAATATGTAGGTCATCTCACACTGGTAGGTTGTTCTAGCATTCTTTAGACCCAATGGCATGACCATATAGTAGAAGGTTCCCCATGGGGTGATGAAGGAAGTTTTGTGTTGATCTTTGGGGGTAATCAAGATCTGATTATATCCTAATAAACTATCCATGAGAGATAACATCTCATGGCCATCTATAAGATCAATAGGTTGGTAAATGCTAGGCAAAGGGAAGTCATCCTTTGGACAAGCAAGGTTGAGGTCACAAAATTTAATATAAAGGTAAAGTCCCCTTGTGGGTTTTGTAATGGGGATGATATTAGAAATCCATTAGGGATGTTAATGGGTTGATTGAAATTGATAAATAAGAGGCACTGAAGCTCTTGTTTGACTATAAGGGTGATACAAGGTGTATCTTGTAATGCTTTTACCTAATAGGCTTAGCATCAAGGTGTATGATGATGTTGTGGAGAGATATGAAAGTGTCAATTATGGGCTTATCTTGATAGGACCAATCAAATTCTATGCTTTAATCACAAAGGAAGGAAGGATAATCCTATTTTTCCAAGGAATCTAAGGATTGACCAATATTTACAATACAAGGGTTATCTTGAGTACCCAAGTTGACATCGATAGTGGATTTACTTAACATGGTTTGGTTTTTAGGAGGAAGGGATTTGTAGATATAAGAATCCCCTGTACCAAGATAAGTGAGAATGAAATCATCATCTAGAATTTGGATGGTGTGGATGATAGGAGAATCATTTTCTACCATTTCAAGATGAATTAGAGGAACAGTTTTAGATTGATCACCCTTTTGATAAGTTAGGGGGTCCAAACCAATGGTATTGACTAAAAAAGTTATAAGGAATGGTTTTAAAATACTCTAACTTCAAAATAGATGGGGTTGTTGAGGATGGAATGTCCTCTTTAATGGTGGTGATGGGTTTGGGTGAGTCAGTGGGTTCTTCTGGTGGGATAAACCCAAGGCCAAATAGCTCGTGATGTTTCTAGGTTTTGATCGAAGGTAAATCATTAGGTCCATGTTCATAATGGCTAATGCCAAATCCCTTCTTATCACACATGTAAAGGTATAATTTGGCAAATTATGGCTTGTATAAATAGGATAAATCAAAGGTAAATGGTCATATAGAAGAGGTGATGGAGGAGTCAAGAAGGGGATTATCAAGTCCCCTATAGATGAAATTGGTTTGGTGGTTGCGAAACCCAAAAGGAATAATGGTTATGATAATAGGGTCATACCCAAGATGATGGTCAAGATTCCCATACTCTTGAGGAATATAGAAGGCATTTAAGGCCAAAATATGATAATCACCTAGCAAGAGATGTTAGAATGTAGGTTCCAAGGTGTCCTCTATACAGATCTAAGAAGAAGGGATAAATGAGCTAGTTGAAGCTTCATTGATGGTAGGGGAGGAGATTTTGTTGGTTGGTGGTGAGGTAGATGATAAAGGAAGAAGAAAATAATTATATTGATATATCATGTTGAAAAATACAAAAAGACTAGGTCCAACTTGTATGGTGATGACTTGACCTTTATATTCAAACTTGACACATCGATGCAAGGTGGATGGTATAAAACTATTATATTAGACCCAATGGCATATAGGTAAGATGTATTAAAAATCACATTATATGACATAGAATAGTTTTGGAAGCATGTAAGGTCCCAAGCAAATGTAGAGGATGACTGTCCCCAAAGTTGTGGCCATGTTATCATTAAAAGAATGGAGGACTATTGTGGTTTTTGACATGGTATTCTTTGGTATCTAGAGTTGGTCATAAACATGAGAGGAGATAATATTAATACTATCTCCCCTATAAATCATCACCCTTTTGATGTAGGTTTTATTGATGTACATAGTGATGAAGAGGGGAAGATCTAGATCCTCAGGATGAATATAAGGTACTTCTAAATCCCTAAATGTGACAAGGGTGGAAACATAAAGAGCTCCGATAAAGGATACAATTAGTTAAGGGTATTCAAGTTGAACCTCTATGGATTTTAGGGCCTTTATTAGTGTTTGGTAGTGAAGAGGTAAGGTGATGATTAGTTTATAGGGACTCATATTCACTGGTGTTTGGTGAATCTATTTTAGAACTCCTCGCTAGATAGATTCAGAAAGGTTGGAGGGAGAGGCACCCAAAATGGATATTTTGGGTTTTGGTAAAAAAGAAGTTGAAGGAACTTGAGTCTAGTTTTAAGTTGAAGGTGTAGAAGGATATGTATATGGAATGGACACTTTGGTCTTTCCCTTATCCTTTTCTGGGTCTTGATATCTGATGACCATATAGATAGTGTGGATGAGGGGGAGTGTTGGGCTAGAAAGTTGCTTCGATTCTTCCTCACTCTTGGATGAGAGTGTGGGAGTGGGTAAGTGATATATAGGTTCGTATGATTATTGGGTTGATAATGGGATTGAGAGAGGTTCATCTAATAATATATCATCCTCATCCCATAAGTTATGAATAAGTGCTTAGAGAGATTTGAATTTTTATGTGTTGTGTCTAGGTGTCTTGTGGTATGAGTAGATCAAATTGTCATTAAAGCAAGATGGTTTATGACTTGAAGGATCAAAGGGTTGGATAGGTGGTAGTTTTAAGGAGGAAGTTTTTAATAACCTTTCTAAAATGGTCAAATAATATTTTATAAAAGGTGTTAAGGGTGATGGGTTTTTGGTATTTAGGTTGGGAGCCTTATTAGAATTAGGCTTCATTATAGGAGTTGTGGGTGGTAGAATGGGTTTGGTAGGTGGGTTTGATTTGGGTTGCTTGGTGTTGGATGATTTTTAAGTTGAAGGTTTAAAGTTCAAATTTTTAGAGGTGGGTAATTGAGATGATGAGGGTTTGGAAATAGGTGGGTAGGTAGAGGTAGATAGTTTGGCTAAAAATGATGGGGAGTTTGATGTTTTAGAGGGAGTAGGTAAAGGTAGAATGAAAGGAGGAATTTTAGTTTGGGGAGTTTTGGGAGGGTTCATCTTCTTGATATAAGGATGAGCTCCTAGGATGGAAAAAGGATGGGGTCCCAAGATAGAACGTAAGAGGGAAGGGGATAGCATGCTTTTGTTTTTAGGTGGGAGTTTGGGTGGCTCCACCTTCTTGGTTGGTTTGTTTAAGGTTATCTTTGGTGGATTATATGGGGTTAAGTCCAACTTTAAAGATGGGTGGATAAGGCTATGATTAGGAAGCATCCCTAGATACTTGATAGGTTTGATTAAAGAAGTGTAAGGTGATTTGATAATTTTGGATGGAGATGGTTTAGATGGTTCTTCCATGGTTTTAGAGGGAGAAGTGTTTAATTAAGGAATGGAGGTGATAAGAGGTTTAATGGTGGATGAAAGTGAGGTTGAAGGTTCATGATTATTTTGATAGGGGAGCCCAAGATGATGTCAAAAGGTGGCTCAATCCAAATTAGGTTGAGAAGAGAATTATAGGCTTTAGACCAGTCTAGAGAAGGGTTTGTAAATATATTTGGTTCCTTGGGCATCTAATTCAAAGATTCATTCCATAGGTTGGGGTAAAGGAATTATTTATTCACCCTTGACCTTGATGAAAGTTTGCAAGATTTGAGGGGATGTTTCCCCCATGGAAGGAGTAGGTAAGGTGATCTCTCTTTGTGGAATGGTTTCCAAAGAGGTAGTGGGTGATTATATGATGGTAGAAGAAGGTATGATAGAAATGGTTGCTTCATTTTTTATTTCTATCTAAAGAGAGGTAGCTAAGTCTATTATCTTGTCAAGTGAATAAAAGGAGGTGGTTACTTCCTTTATTTGGGTGTCCAAAGGAATGGAGGATGATTCTGCCACTTCATTAAGCAAAGTGGAGAAAGAGGTAGTTGATGTAGTGGTTTCCTCAATGATAGGTTCATTGATAATTACATTGACTGTATGGACCTCATGAGCATGAGATGATTCTAGTTTTTTATCATCATGGTTGATAAAAGGGGTGTGATTAGGAAAAGGTTTTTGAAAGATGTCAAGTGACTAATTTAGGGATGCATTGGGATTGTCCAATGCAAGTTTTCCTTTATCAATCAAATTTTGGACAATGGTTTTGAAGGTGTTACACCTACTCATGTCATGTCCAATGACATGGTGGAAGGAACATAGATCACTATCATTGTACCAATTGATCACAAGGTGAGAAGCATCAAATTGTTAGAGAGGTTTGATGGTGGAAATTTGTATGATGTTGGATTTGAGCAACTTGTCCAAAACTAAAGCATATGACTCCCCTAGTAGAGTGTATTGTTTTGGGGTATCCCAATTTTGATTTTGGTTTTGTTGATTAGAGGAGTTAAAAAAGTTGGTTTGGTTGGGTTGGCTGACAACTAGATGTGGGGTTATTTTAAGGATAATCATGTTTATGACTTCATTTTGTTTGGTATTAGGGTAGCTATACTAGTTGGTAATTTTGGATGGGGAAGGGTCATTAGATTTTAAGCTAGAGTTTTTATTTCTTATTTTCAAATTCCCCTCATCCATGGCTCTGATTTCTAGTTTGCATGCCATGGTGAAAGCCTCATCAAAGGTTCTGAAGGTTTGAACCTATAGAGTAGGGGCAATATGTTTGGCAAAATCCCAAGAGAAAATTTCAATCAACTCAGGTTGGGGCAAGGAGAAAGAGAGATGGTTGATAAGACCTCTCCATTGAGATATAAAATTGGAAATTGATTCATCATCAAATTGCTTGATGGAGTAGAGGTCAGTGATGGAGACCTTAGATATATTGATCAAAAAGAGGTCTAAAAAGGTTTGGGTAAGTTTTTAAAAGGAAAATATGGAGTGATTAGTGAGATCACTATACCAATATAATGTTGGTCTAGATAAAGACAGGAAAAGTGTGAAGGAGAAGATCATCATCATAGGCAATCAAATACCAAAATTTTTGAAATGCTATTAGGTATTTTTAGGGGTCCTCCTTGTATTGAAACTTAGAAAATTTGGGTAGTTCCCATTGAGGAGGGTAAGGTTGGATAGGGATGGATGGGTGAATAGGTTCATTATAGATTTGGTCATAAGATAAGAGGTTGTGAGCCCTAGAGATAGATGACTCTAGGTTGGTCATTTTGGCCATTAGCATTTTGACCAAATCTATTTAGGGTTGGGGAGTTCCATAATTATGTGGTAAATTTTGTTAAGGTTGGGTGGATGCAATATATGGATAAATGGTAGAAGGTTGAGAAGATACCACATGTTGGTAAGTTGTCATTAAGGGTTGGTATGATTCCACATAAGGGTTAATGGGCACAAAAGGTTGGGTAAAAGGTGCCACATATGGGTTAATACGTAGAAAAGGTTAGGTAGAAGATGGAGCTATGTAACCTTGTGGATTAGGAGAATAGTGTGGGTAAGGTATCATAGGTATTGGTTAAGTTGATGTGGGTTGGTTTGGAGGTATGGATTAAATTGGTATATTAAGGAATTGATATGGATTAGGTTGGAGGTTTGGATGGGTTAATTGGTTGGGGTGAGTGGTGACTCTGGTACTGATAGGTGGAAGGATAGAAGGTATAAAAATCACCACACTTTAGAGTGGGGTCAATATTGTTAGGCTAGTAGTGATAAAAGAAATAGAGTAAAAATAGGTATAAGGTATCCCCATGGTAGATGGATTATGGGTAAAAATAAGTGATTTTTATCCTATGTTGGAGGAGTTGTCAGTTGGTGTAGGGGTGCCTGGTTATTGGTTGGGTTGTTCAATTGAGTTTGAGTGGAGGTAGTAGTTGGATTAGTGGTGGAATAATATGTTTTAGTGACCATAGTTTGGGTAGAGGTAGTGGAAACCATAATATGGGGAGGCATCCCATAAATTAGATCACTAAGAAGAACAGAAGTAGGGGTATGGTAAGATAGGGTGTTGAGGTAATGTTGGAGGGCTATAAGATTGTTATCAAGAAAAGTTGTGAAGTCCACATCAACTTGGACAACTATTTGAGGCATGGTATGTGATATAAGTATGGGGATAACCCTTAACATATGAGGTATACTTCATGGAGGAAGAAGAAGAGTAAGGTAGCTCCTAGTTGGTTTGATTCCTCAACTGTTGTCTAGTAAAGACCATGTGAGAAATAGAAAGAAATAAATGGAAAGTTCACAACTCAAACACAAAGCAAAAAATAAATAAAAATATCTCAATTCATTCAAAAACATACACTATAGTGAATTTTAAAATTATAGGGTACCTTTTACCTTATTTTTGGCTTATGTCTTAGTTGGAAAGTGTGAAGAAGAACTCAATGTGTGTAACAGGTACTAGAAAAAAAGTTTATGGTTAGTTTTAGGTTTTTAAGGCTCTAAAAAGGATCTGTGTTGGAAATCAATACATGGCTTGGTATTGGGGCCTACCCCCTCACTTCACACACCACAGTGATAAGGGTGTTAGATGCATATCTAGATATACCAATTTCTAGAGTTTAGACTCAACCAGAGAGCTGAGTTTTAGTTTATGTTCTTGGTAATGACCTCCAAGTAAGATAGCCAAAGGGTGAAGGTGGCTTTCTAAGATATGAAACCCTAGTTTGGCTTAATGTCAATTTTTATGATGTTTTTATTGAGTTAAGTGGTTTGGTATGGTGTGTGATAAGTGAAGCTATGATTGAATTAATTTGCCTTTAATTTTAACTATGTGAGCTAAACATGCAAGAAATAAATGTATGCAATGTTTATATTATACCCAATATAAATTTTTATTTATTTATGAGTATAGAATTAGGAAGAAAAGGACACCTATATTCTACTACGTCCCACTAGGCATGCCAAAATATATCTCTCAATTTCAACTTATTTTCTAGTTAAAGGAGTTAGAAACTAATTATGGGTATGGTAGAAGAACTTATTTATTTGTTCACACATGATTCAGATGATTTTGAAGAGATCCTCTTTGTATTAGGAAGAATGAAATATAGATAATAAATCACTAAATAAAAGGGGTTGTTAGATAGATATTAAGGTAGTTTGCCTAGCTTGAGCTAGATCCAAGAAGCATGAGCTTACTAGAAGGTTATCAATCCACTCTCTTAGAATAGTTCAACTAAAAGAAATAAAGATGACATAATTGTATAAAATGACAAAAAATACTAGAAATAAATACAAGAAGAAATAAATTCTTGATAAATAAAATAGAATAAATATATCAACTTATGGTTGAATATAAATGCTAAATAGGTTAGGTTGGGTTCGAAAAATAGGTCTGGTCTCTGTGAATAGGTAGAAAGTAAAAAAGTAGAATTTGGTTGGGAGTAAGAAGGTGGAAATAGCTTGATATTATTTCCTACCACAATGATCATCAATGGTTGAGATGATCATCAATGGTTGAGGTGACCATTGGTGTTTGAGTAGATCATCAATGATTAGGGTGATCATCAATGGTTTTTATGGGTTCTAAGGGTGTTTCAAAAAAGAATCAGGCTTAGGTTGGAAAAGGGGTCAGTAAATGGCTAGAAGATCTGTTTGGGATCAAGGTGTCAAAAAGTATGGTGAAAAAGGGTTTGATTCAGGTAGAGATGTTAGGAACCAGATAATCAAAATTTGAAATACAAAATGTACCTAGTTTATTTCTTGATGATTGATGGTAGACTAAGAAGAAATTTTGGTAGAGTAATGTTACTTTTCCTAAATAATAATTTTGGTAGAGGTTCAGATCTCTATCGTAGCTTTTGACTTGCTAAAAGGAATACCTATAAAGAAGTTCTTGATGAAGAAGATCTAGATGACTATTGGTTGATAGTTTTAGTGTTGATTACTTAATTCCTACATCCTCTTTCACCTCCTAATCCTCTCCTTTTATATTCAAAGAGAGATGGAGGTAAAAGGTTCTATAAGAGGATTAGTGGGTTTTTTAATGTGTTATTTTGCACATAACTCTAATTTTCTTTGTTTAGATGGAGAAGACCTAATCATCAATGATCAAGGTGAATATTGGCAATTGAAGGTTCAAGGTTAACTGGGGTAAAATGGTGGGTTAGTGAGTCAGGTTTAGCTAGTTAGCTAAACTGCCTTAGGAGCATCGTCATAGGTTAGGTAATGGTCTTATTTAGGGGTGTTTTGACATCTAGAATCATCATGTGTGATTTTTTAGTGTCTACATAAATAGATAATTAAAAAATAAATAAATAAACAATATAAAGGCACACAAAGGGAAATAAACAAACTAAACTAAAACAAACAACAATATGCAAACAAATTATTTACCATGTTAAAAACAAAAATATATAAGAAAATAAATTATTCATTCATGTAATAGAGGTATTATGCTTGGAAATAGGGTTTCCCATAGGCTAGGTAGTAATGACACAGGTAAAATAATGTAAGAATAAATGACGCAAAGTTTCACCTAGGCTATAGGGATTAATGGTAAAGGTTACGATGGAAAAAGGTTTCCCTTAGGCCATAGGGAGCAATGACACAAACAGGATGACAAACATTGACACTAAAAAAATGGCCAACATTACCCATAGGATATATAGAACAATGACAAAACAAAAAATAAGGATAACAAAATAAATAAGAAGGCATAGTCTAGTTGACTTTAGATGCCTTAGGCAAGTAGACATTGCCTACATAGTGACATATACAAAAGGTTCAACGTAAACTTTAGGCCAAATGTAGTTCTCCCAAGACATGGGATAGAATAAAAATGCTGATAATAAAAAGAGGATGATTATATAGGAATATAGGAATGGTCTCATAAAATGGTGACTACATAAGAAAAGAGGGGAATGACACTCAAAGTCATGAAGATGCCAAACACAATTTTTTTATGTAAGCACGAGAGCATGGTTTAGTCTAAAACCACACTAAAAAACAAGAGACAAAAATCCACTAATGAGATAAATTGGCAATTCATAGTGTTTACTACATATATGGCTTTGAATGAGAATGAGTTCATAAAATGGTGAGAGTGTTGGTTGAGATTAATTTCAAAATGGTGAGATCATTGGCTAAGGTTACTTTGAAAATGGTGAAACCATTGGCTGAGGTTTCTCATAAAATGGTGAGAGTGTTGGCTAAGATTGATCAAAAAATAATGAGAGCATAAAAAGACCAATAAGGACAAGTAAACTAAAGGAAAAGTGTTTAATTTTGAAATAGTTCTAAGACACACAATACTTAGGTCAAGGGTAATGAAGGGATGTGTCAAAAGGCAAAAAATTAAATAAAAAAGTGATGACTAAGCTAACTTGAGATACCCGTGTATCTAAGTGATACCTACATATTTTGTGTAGATGTCACACTGATGTAGTTTTCCCAAAAATGAGGGAAAATGGAAAAGTGCTCTAGAAATTAAGTTTCATAGGTAAGATAGTCCATCCTAGAAAATTTTCATGGCTTTATATCTCACATGAAAATTCCAAGCCAATTTTCATGATTTTATGATTTTTTAGCATTTTCGTAGGCCTTTTCAAATGTTTAGGGGTTTTGAAAATCTTTGAATGTTTTTGGAATTTTATAGGCATCTCAAATCAATAGAGGATTATGAGATACCAGTCATAAATAGTCAAGATCATTGCTTAAGGTTCTCACACAATGGTGAGAGCATTCAAACTTAAATTGTTCACAAAATAGTGAGATCATTAAAACAAGGGTGGTTATGCTAACCTCAAAAATAATTGAACTCTACCTACATTGTCCAAATTGACCTCAAGCCACTATAGCTCTACCTACAATGGTGAAGTTTGTGAAATGTTTCCAATGTTTTAGGATTTTTGATATCTCAACTCAATGGAGGATTACAAGATACAAAATTTCCTAAATCTCAAAATGGGGAGAGGGTGGATTTAAAATGATCATAAATTGGTGAGAACATGGCTAAGAGGTGATTGAGTTGACCTTAATGTAAATTGAGCATTAACTACATAGTTCATATGACCTTAAGTCAATGTAGTTTTGCCTACAGTGAGTCATCTAAGTAACAACAATATTAGGAATAGGCAAATGGAAAGGTATTTCAAATTTATGTAAAGGTAATGTGGTAATGCATGGTAAAGGGGTCATTCTTAATTTTCCAAAAGGAAGTTATAATTAGGAAATGATGATAAATGTTAGTTGTACTAATTTTCATAAAGGCAATTTTAATTAGTATAATGAGTAATGAAAAAGAACATAACAACAAATGAAAGATGCAATTGCCAAGAATATCATCCTAATTTCATATACTACCATTCAAATTTTTAAAATTGAATCAAATATTGGTACTAAATCTGACATCAACCACTGAGTGTTACTAAATTAAAAATGAATTGGAACCAAGGCCAAAAAAGATAGGGTAAAAAAACTATCTAGCAATAAGCTAAGGTATGGTGGGAAAGGTATATGTTATAGTACATATAATGCATATATCATGGCATAAATTAAATAATCCTCATAGATAATAATTCAAGTCCCTCAAACATAAAAATATTTGAGGTGCATTATGTTTATTAGTTCATCTATTTCATCTCCTTATGGCATGATGAGTCTGTATGCTTTGGAATCGTAATTAGCAATAACCACATAAGGCCCTAACCAATTAGGTTAAAACTTTACCTTCTTATTTGTCTCAGTAGTGATGTTCTTCTAATTTTATTTTAATTCAAACTCACAAAGCTTAAATTTTCTATGCTTGACGTGTTGATTATATTGGCCACATTTTCTATTTTAGTAAGTTTGATAGTTATTCAAGGCAACCACATACTTTACATATAGTATGCCCATCACCTACAAATTAGATACACTATAATCCTCATCAACCATGTATTGCATTTAAAATCAAAGAGAAATCAACTTGACCTTGATAGGAAGAATGGCCTTAGTGCCATAAATAAGGAAACATGGGGTATCTCCTATTAGAGTACAAAAAGTGGTATGATAGACCTAAAGGGCATTTAATAGCTACAAGTGCCAATTACAACCAACATCATTAACATTTTTTTTACCCAACATCCCCTTTTTCCTTCAATAAGAAATGGGGAGCCATCTTTTTTAGATTTTGGTCATGTTTATTGAGCCTTTATTCTATAAATGTTTGTAAAGTCTTAAGGAGATTGATTCTTAGTCTTCATAATTAGAAAAATTTAGCAATTTAGCATGGTATTCCATATTTCATGGACTAAATTTATTAATACCTTTATGGGAGTTTTTGAACTATGTAGGTTTTTAAGACTTAGTTTATTTTGAGAAATTCATTTGAAGACTTATTCATCAGGCCTTTTGTTTGAGAATTTCATTTAAACATTTTATCTAATAGGTTTTGATTTTGGGTCTTTTGTTTTAGGTTTTTTATTTGAAAACTTTTTTGGCATTTATTCATTCAAGAGTTTATTTAGTAGGAATTTTGTGTCTTCAGAACTTTTGGTCCAAATAGATTTAGTCTTTTGGGTTCTTTACATCAGGCATTTTGTCTAAAATAATTATTTTGAAACATCTTATATTTTTTGGAAGTGTTAGATCTTTGGGATTTTTGTTGTGGACATTTTATCTGATAGACCATAAATCTTTATATATGCTTCAAGATTTTTGTTTGAATATTTTGTTTGATAGACCTTTGTTCTTTGTCATTTTTGCACTATAAATTTTTTTGATGAATTGTAAAGCTTCATATATGCTTCAAGAATTTCATTCAGACATTTTTTCAAATGGAAATTAGGTCTTCTAGATTTTTATTCAGGTCTTTTGTAAAGATCGGCCCTAAAACAAAGATTGAATACCCGATTATTGAATGTCAAAAGACTTGTTATACTTTATCTAAATAAATCCAAAATACCTCTTAATAGTTTTCTGAAGCCACCCACCAACTACAACTAATGAAATTTGAACTATGTAGAAAATACAAATTAGGTGAAAGTTGGGCATTTATATCATACAAATTATAATTCAATGCTAATATATATACTAATGTGTAGTCACTAAATATTTCATTAATCAAAAACAAAATTGCATTTGAATTATACTACTATCTTATGTGACAGAATCCCTAACTACCTCTAAAAACACTATGTTTAAGACCAACAACTAGTGGAAGTGATAATTATTCATAGAGCATGCAGATCATATAGAGGAGACTGTAAGCATTTCAATTTCACATAAATAAAAATGGCATAATCATCTAAAAAATTTAGGGGAGTATCTCTACCCTCACCATTTTCAATCAAGGATTCAATAGATTTTATGGATACAGTCTTCAACGTTATCATCTTTGACAATAGGTATGTGAATTACTCAAAACTATGGGAGACAATTGGTTGTATGGATGTATTTTCATTGGATGGTAATATATCTCCCTTCAAGAGACTATTCATAAAATATTTGTTAGCAATTAAAATATAGGGATTATATTTTTCTACTTCTAATCCTAAGGTGATGTCATGCATCGACCTCTTTCATGAATTGTTCTTCATAGGCAAAGTCATGAAAGATGTTTTCCTACATAATATTGAAAATCCAAAGTTCATATCATGCATTATAGGAGCTGATTTCCAAATATATTTGTCAATGTCAACACCCAATGCTTACTTTGACAAGCACATGTTAGTACAGTGGAATCAAGATAATATAATGGAGAAAGTTTTATCTTCATGACTTCTCCCCAATGAGACCATTATATTCAAGGGAAAGAATACTAAGGGTCCTACTCCTATCAAAAAGTTTATGATGGGAGTACATATTGACATGGAATTACTTTATAGCCTCTATGGCATGATTAGTATCCATTTTATCCATATCTATTAGGTATCATAATTACACATGATGTTAACCAGTGATGCCACATTCACATTGGGAGTGATTTTTAGTTTTCATTTAAGATAGTGGGTCATCCACAAAGATAAATGGACCAATCCTATAGGTCATTTTTATATGATGTCATATCTATTAGATGTCATTGTAGGAACTGTCTATAAGGTCCTCAGTGAGTTATGGATACCAAACATTGATTGTATCAAGAGCATAATATGTGATCATTTTTAATTCATGCATATTTATGCCTACACTAATAATAATTCATGCATATCCTCAATTTTGGAAGGCTATTCATGGTTCACCAATGCCTAGGGTTAGATCTAGCATTATGAAGACACTTTCTATAAGAGGTGACTATTTTATGTACCCATATTTCATTATTATTATGAACTATGGAAACAGGGTTCATCCCTTATGCCTTCCAAAGTACATACTAGACAAATTGGATAAGAAATAAATTGTTTTCCAATTGTGGTGAAGTATAAAGGAAGACCTAACTACAAAGAAAGCCACATTCCTTGGTAGCCATGTAATTATTGGTAGAATGGTCTATACCATGAGGAAACATTTTGGAAATAATGGTGGTAAGAGGAAAATTTATCATTTCCTAGTAATTCCACATAGGGTTTGGGATCCCCATGGAGCCATCCAAAAGCACATAGAAGGCTTCAATATCCTTTATATCCACATCTATTATCCTTATGATTTCTTGTTTATGAAAGCATAAAATGATGAGGAAGTCTTGGAGAGAGGTATAATTGATGGTTTGAAGGAGGATCACTTGATAATGATCCAACTAGAGCTTGTATTCTCTATGAGGGAATGGGATAATAAAAAGTCACTTTTTAAAGGGTGGACACATTCAAACTTCTAGAAGGTCCAAATTGATGAAAAATCCAAAGTTTAATGAGATCCATAATAGGTACTCCCTTTCAAACTAAAGTCTATTAATAAGGAGATAGGAATAACTAAACCTAATCCTAGGGGAGTTCAAGGAGACCCCATCAATCTAGATTCTAATGAGGAAGAGAAAGTATAGGAAGAACCATCTACTAGCACAATTTAGGTGCCCACTAATATTCCATAAACATAAGATCCTACATCTGCATGGATAACAATAGATGAAGCATCTACTTTAGGCTATCAAGGCTCCTCTTCATAACTAAACACCACCATTTTCTACATAAGGAAGCCTAAGACTCCCATAGGAAATCTTATAATTGAACAAACTCAAGATTTTCCTATACTACCCCAATAATTATAGGTGGTAGAAAGAGAAGTATTTGAATTCGAGGAATAGAAAGAAGATTTTAATGAGGAAACTGAGTTGGATAAATCTAAAGTCTTGAGCCTTGAAGCTGACAAAGCTAAAGAACCAATTATGGAGCATACCACAGGTACCCAAGTTCTTGAGACCACTTCTTTGTTGTCTACTTTTATTCCTATTTTTGGTGTTGTGTCTATTTCCTCTATTTTGATAACTCCAAAGGTGGAAGTTTCCACTTTTACCTCTAATGATCCATTCACCACTCCTTTCATTATTTTCCCCTTTCTAACCCTAAAGGCTAAGAAGGATGTTTCTACTATTTCTTATACTACCATCATTGATCCATTTTTGACCTTCATGCTATCTACCACCATTATGAACTTTATTATTATTCCTTCTATAAATGAAAAGGAAGAGGGTATCTAGAGAGGTAGAAATAACCATGTCCACCCCACAGATCCATGTCTAATCTACCCAAATCACACTCCCTATGCCATCAACCACTCCATCACAAGAGACCATTATCATCACTTCAATCAAGTCCAAAAGTGTAAGGCACCAAATAATCATCATCCATCCACTCCCTCAATTTGAAGGAGTGGATTGGTCTAAAATTATTTTGCTCTCCTTACCTAACACCATTATTAAATCATCCAAGAAATAAAAGGTAGTTGAGGAGGCTAAAGAAGAGGTTGTAGTCATAACCTAACAAGAAATAGATGTTAACCAATTGAAACTTCATCCCTATTCCATGGAATTAAGGTCTAAAACTTCACACATGCCCAGTTTCAAAATCACATAGCTCCCCTCTATTACCACATTATTTGATAAACCCTCTGGAAGCATTCAGAGGGTGAAGAAGAGGAAGCTAAAAGATGTAGGTAGAGAACTAATTTTTTAAGACAGGCAAGAGATTTTCTCCCTCACCAAGAGGTAGAATAGGTAATTATGGAAATACCATTATGTGAAATATTGTAGATCTCTTTCCAAAGCATAAAAGGATGTCATGGTGGGAATCCATAAGGGCATAGATATGACTAGATAAGAATTAAAGGTTGAGCTGGAACAATTGAAAGAACAACAAAAGACTATCCATATACCAATTAGCATTGAGGTTAAGGTTTAAGAGGTAGATTTTAAATTTTATAATTTATTATAAGAATTATACTTCATGTGGGCTGAAATATCACCACACATTAATAAAACTAATGAATTATTTAATTATTTGATGAGTGATAGATATATAATGAATATGTTGATTATTTATATAGATAATAAGGCTTATAACCACCTAGACCTCATGATGCCACTAGAGGCATCCAATGCCCTCAACCTAGTAGTCATCAAGATGGAAGAATCTTGAGAATGGTTGACTACAGCTAGGGATTTACTCCCCAAGTATCAAAAACATGAGACCCTAATTCTTCAAAATTTGAATGGTTTGACATTATCCAAAGTAAAGGACACTATAGGGAAGTTGATCAACAAAATCAACTTTGATTGAATAATATATACCATAAATAATTTCAAGAAAATTCTATAGGGACTACCCTTGGAGGACATATAGGCTAAGTTAAGCTTCACTAGGAAGAAGGTCATTGAAGTTGATATCTTAAAGATAAACCTCTAGGTGACCAAAATAGAACATGAAAAGCTTCATGACCAAGTTGGTAGAGTTCACAAACCACCTCTATTAAACTTAGAGATCATTTTATAGTTGTATGATGCTTCTCACAAGTGTTGGTAGGAGATTAAAGCAAAGAAGAAGCAAGCTCAAGTTGCTACTTCTAGTACCACATCAAAATTAGTGGTTTCCACATCAACTACCTCAACCAAAACACCAACCAAGGTTCATGCAACTATTTAGACAATGAAACCTTGAAAAGCTAAGGTTTCCTACATGAACATTTTATTTAAAATGGTGTAGTATTTTATATTTTTAGTTTTCTTATATATTTATTCATGCCACTATTGTAAAGTTTCCTATATCATCTTTGTACACTTGTACATATTGCATGGTTTTTGTAAAGTCTAACTTAGTTATTAACAACTGTAAGTAAACTCTATATGGTTTTGATAGTAGTATGAACTTAGGCTCTAACTATGACATGTAATTCATTTTTCATGAACTTAGATGATGAGGAGATCCATTACGCAAGTCTATTTAAGCAATTATAATCCACATTTTGGATTTGGTAGAGAATTTTAAATATATAGTTGCAAAGAAATTTCAGTTGTCTACTCATGTGTTTGACTATTTACTTTCCATATTTGTGTAATTAGATTTTATTTCTTTGGTTGTGTGATTCAATAATCCTTAGTGTGTAAAATATGTGAATGGGTTCTTGATTGCCCTAATTGATATACCAGTCTTAGATGTTTAAAAACTATTAAAAGATTGGTAAATTAATTTGGTTATGATATTTAAGTTGATTGATTCATAATTTTGAGTGTGTACAAGTTATTTATTTTGATATAGTATTTTGTGTGTGTGCAACAATAGCCTCAGATATCTCACTAGTTTGATCCATGATCTCTTGATTAAGAGTGTGCAATAGATACACTAAAAGGAGTAATCTTTGACTGAGGCTCATGATTTTCATATATTAGTCTCCCCTTAGACTTCTTAACCATGTTTGAATGTGTGTGTGTAATAATTTCTAGTAATAAGCATAGGTTTTGAAATTACTTATCCACTTCAAAACTAGCCAGGGAAGTGATTATTGAAGACCATATAACCTTTATTTTTTTACTTACCCTTCCATCCTTTTTTGATTTTGTTTTGAGACCTACCCACTTTAGATTATCAACCAACCATCCAATAAACTCATATATATTTTCACTTCCTTTTTTAAGAGACCATCCCATCATCCAAAAACCTTGTCAATAACCTACATTCCCTACCCACTATTCCATCAATAGGTTTTTAAAATTTCATACTTACAACTCATGTCCTAGAGTGGAGTCTAAATACATTGAGCTACTGAAACATTAGAGGTTACCTCATTATTAAAATGGTGTGGTTAAAACCCTCATCAACATACTCTTTATGGTGTTAGAAGGAGGGCCAGTACTTCTAATACAAGAGGTCCATTTCTACATAGAGTTATATTGGAGTCACCTAGGAGAGTGACCAGATCTAATTCACAAGATAGTGTTTCAATTTAATTTCCACTCATTTCTTAATTTTAAAAGTAAATAATGAAACTAGTAATAGGGTGTGTAGAAGAATACCTAGTAAAGTGTAAATGTGAATCCAGGTGATGATGAGATCTCATCTTTGGCTAGGAAAGAATAACCTATAAATAAAAAAGACACTAGAGAATGGGGGTTGTTATCAAATATATGAGTGGACTACCTAGCATGAGCTATATCCAATAAGTGTATTACTTACTAGGTATGGGAAGGATTCCTAGATTCTTGACTAGTTTGGTAAGAGAGGCATAAGGTGATTTGGTAATGTTAGAAGGAGGTTTTTGGGATAATTCACTTATGGTTTTAGAAAAATAAATGTTTGATGGAGGGGTAATAATGGGTTTAAGGGTGTATTAAAGGGAAGTTGATGATTCAAAATTGTTTTGGTACGGGAGTCCAAGATGATGCCAAAAGGTGGCTTTATTAAATTTGGGTTGAGAAGTGAACTATAAACTTTGGAGTAGTCTAGAAAGTTTATTTGGTCATTGGTTTCAAAAAAATAAGCCCTTAGGTGAAGAAGAGGAAATGGATCCTTAATTATTGTATTTGATGGAAGGTTCCAAGAGTGGTGGTTGGGTAGCTGAGGTAATCCCCTCTTGTGAAATGGTTTTGAAAGAGGAAATATATGGTTGTATGATAAGGAAGTTAGGTATGGTGTCCTCAAGTAAAGGAATAGATAGAGTTTATTCCTTTGTTTGGGTGTTTAAATGAATGGAGGGAAGTTATTCCACCTAAATGGATGGAGTGGAAGAAGAAGAAATGGTTATATCAAAGGTTATATCTTTTGGTGTTTCCATCAAAGGAGAGGTAGATAAAGCTAAGGTCTCATCAAGTGAAGAGAGAGGGGTGGCCAATTATTGCATTTGAGTATCTAAAGGACAAGTGGGTGAGTTTACCACTTCCATTTAGGTGATTGAGGTAATGGTATCTTCAATAATGGGCTCATTATTAAGAACATTTATTGTATGTGCCTCATGAGAATGAGATAACTCGGGTTGGTTATCATGGTGTTGGGTAGAAGGAGCATGATTAGGAAAAATCTTGAGGAAAATTGTAAGAGATTGATTAGGAGATGAATTGGAATTATCAAATTCAAGTTCTCCACTATCAATCAAGTTTTGGATAAGATTTTTTAAGGTATTGCATCTATTAATGTCATGTCTTATGACTTAGTGAAAGGCACAATAGTCATTCTCATTGTACCACCTAGGTATGAGGTGAGAATCATCAAATCATTGGGTTGGTTTAATTAGTGGGATTTGGATGAGATTGGGCTTGAGCAATTTATCCAAAATTGATGCATAGGATTCTCCAATGGGAGTATATTGTTTCGAAGGAGCTTAGTTTTGGTTTTCATTTTGTTGATAGGGAGGGTTGCAAGAATTGGTTCAAGGTGGTTAGTTGATAGTTGGGGGTGGAGCAAATTTTAGAACAACTAAGTTTGTAGATCTTTTTCCTTTTGTATTGGATTGGTTAGTGGTTTTGGTGGAAGAAGGGTCATTAGATTTAATGATAGAGTTTTTGTTCCTTAATTTTAATTTCCCTTCATCAATGGCCCAGTTTTCTACTTTATGTGACATGGCGAATGCCTCATCAAATGTTTTGAAAATTTGAACATGAAGAGTGGGGGTAACATGTTTGGCACAACCTTGAGAGAAGAGTTCAATCAATTTAGGTTGGGGTAAGGAGAAGGAAAGTTGGTTGATGAGACCTCTCCATCTAGAAAAAAAATAAACAATTTACTCGTCATCAAATTGCTTAATGGAATAGAGGTCTGTAATAGAAACCTTTTAGATATATTTACTGAGAAATACTCTAAAAAGATTTGGTCCAATTAGGAGAATGAAAATATGGAGTGCATGAGAAGAGAACTATACCAATCAAGGGTTGGTCTTGATAAGGACATAGGGAAGGTTTGAAGAAGGAGAGCATCATCATATGTGATTAAATAATAAGAATGATAGAATGCTCTCAAATGTTGTTGGGCATCCTCATTGCCTTGGAATTTGGAAAACTTGGGTAATTCCCATTGAGGAGGATATGAATGGATAGGCATAGATGGATGAATGGGTTCATTAAAAATTTGATTTTAGGATAAAAGGTTATGAGACTCAGAGATATATGATTCCAAGTTAGTCATTTTATCCATTAAGATATTGATCAAATATGGTTGGGGTTGGGAAACTGCATAATTAAGGGGTAAATTTTGTTGAGGTTGTGTGGTAGCTATGTATGGATAGGTGGTAGAATGTGCTAAAGAAGCCACACATTGGTAAGTGGTCACAAGAGGTTGAGATGGTGCCACATAAGGGTTGATTAGCATAAATGGTTGGGTGGAAGATGATATATATCCCTATGGGTTGGGGACATATTAATAGGTTGTTATAGGTACTTATTGAGGGATGGATGTGGGTTAACTTAAATGTATGGTTGAGGTAGTGGGTTGAGGTTGGGTAGGTTGAGGTTGAGTGGTGAATCTAGTGTTAATGGGTGCATTTGTTTAAGGGATAGAGAGCACAAAGTTATAAAATGGGGTAGAATTTGGTGGATTAGTTGTATTAAAGGGAAGGGTGGAAATAGGGGTATAAAATAACCCCATGGTAGGTGGGGTATAGGTAACTAGAGGTAAATTTGAACATATATGTGAAGTATGGGGTGTGGTAGGAGGTTTTTGGTTAGAGTTTAGAATGTTGGATTGGGTTTGGGAGTGGTATTAGATGGGATGTTAGAATAATAATAGACTTTGGTCAGCAAGGGTTAGGTTGAGGTAGTACCCACCATAAGATGGGGAGGCATACCATAAGGAGGGTTAGTAGGAGGAATTGAGGTAATAAAGGTATGGTGAGGTAAGGTTTTAAGATAGTGTTAAAGGGCCACTAGATTGTTTTCAAGTAAGGCAATAAAATTTGCATCACCCTCAGAAATAAGTAGGATTCTGGTAGGAGGAAGATAAAAATGAGGCAAACCCTCATCATTAGAATTATATTCCATGGAGGAGGAAGAAGAAGGTGGTGATTGATTGGTTTGGTTTCTCAGCTTCTATCTAATAAAGACCATGTGAGAAAATAGGAAATAATATGGCAAAATTTACAACTCAAATAAATATCAATCAAAATAAAATATTTCAAGGCAAACAATGTATACATTAATAGTGTGTTAAATCCTAGGATTCTTTTTAGATCACTTTTGGCTTATACCTTAGAAAGTTTGAAGAGGGAATTTTGCTTGTAGATCAAGTAATAAAGATAAAATCTAAGGTTGGTTTCAAGTTGTTTAGGCACTCAAGAGAAATCTATGTTGAACTTTAGTATGTGGCTTGGTGTTGGGGCCTACCCCATCACTTCATAGTCATGTAGTGATAAGAGTGTTGAGTGCTTAGCCAAAATATACCAAGTTTAGACTTTATACTCAACCACAAAGCTAAGTTGGTTCTCCCCTTGGTGGTGAAACTAAGTAGGATATCTAAGAAGGGGTAAGGTTGTTTCTAGGTGATGAAATCCTAGTCAGGCCTTGTCTTAGGTATGTTTTCATGTGTTAATTATTTTGCAGTTTGGCTTACGTGTGTGATAATAAGTGTGAAATCTATGATTAAATAATTTACCTCCTAAGTTATTAGATAAAATAAGATAAGTAGGCAATAAATGTATGCAAGATGTTTATTTTAAGCCCAAAAATAATTTTTTTGATTTTATTTGATGAATAAATAATAAAGGAAGAAAAAGGGAACTAGGTCCCACTAGGTGTGCCAAAATGTTTTAGTTTAATTTTCACTCATTTCTTAATTTTGAAAGTAAATAATGAAATTATTAATAGGGTGTATATAATAATACCTATTAAAGTGTACACATGAATCTAGATGATTATGGGAACTCCTCTTTGGGTAAGAAAGAATAACCTGTAGATAGGAAAGACACTAGAAAAGGGGAGTTGTTAGAAAATAGATGAGCAGAATACCTAGTGTGAGCTAGATCCAATAAGTATATTGCTTTTTAGGTGGGCATCAATAAATTGATACAATAATTAAGTTGGAAATATAAATTAAATATCTACTTACATAAGATAGATGAAGTGCAGTTTAAAGAAAGTAGAATGTTAGTTAATAGAAAAGTAACCAAAATTAACAAAGCCAGACAATACTTATGCTAAAATGGTTAGGGTCTAGTCCATAAAATTAAAAAAGGTATTGTAATCAAGAAAAAATAGATAAAGTTGGGTTTGACTAGGGTTATAGGGCAAAAAATAATTTTTTAGTTTTTTATACCACATTGACCATCAATGATCAGGTGAACCATCAGTGGTTTAGGCTGACCATCAACAATTGGGTAACCATCAATAGTTGTGATAACCATTAATGGTTACCTATGTAAATCTAGAATGATCAAAAAATAAGGTGTAGATAGGGTATCTGGGTAAATAGAGATCTATTACAAGGTTGAGAGGTGGAAAATAAAATACTAATGGGTCTGATAAGGTAGGAATGCTAGAAATAAGATAAATCAATGAAAACAAGTGAAAGATATCTGAAACTTGATGGTAGAAGGATAAATTAATTTGACCAAAGTGATAGTAATTCAGCTTTTGAAAGTGATTCTAATATAACTTTGGGTCTCTGATGATGTTTCTTGTTTGATGAAAGGACATTGGATACCTATATGCAATAAATCTTGGATGCAAGATTGTGTATTCTCTCTCCCTATTTCACTTCCTCCTCTTATCCTTGTATAGGATGAAGTTGCTAATTGGGATGGAGGAAGTTACTAATTTGATATAGGAATAAAGTTACCACTTCATGACATTCTAAATCTAGTTTTAAAAGCAATTTTCCATTTAAGGAGATACTTATCTCATACAAAGTTATCCATGCTTTAAAACTTTAAAGCAGGCTTGGAGACATGATCATTGATGATCAGGCTAACCATCAATGGTTAGAATGACCATCAGTAATCAATGGGATAGAATAAAATGAGTTAATGTAAGTCAAAAGGGGTGAATTAAATGGTTTATTTAAATGTGTTAATAGTTAGGGGTTTGATAGGGTCAATAGGTAGTTTGACATCAAAAGCTATCATGTGCAATTTTTGAGTGTCTACAACTAGTCTTTTAGTATCCCCCTTGTAAAATCATAGGAGACTTAAAATTGCAAAAACTTCACCTAATAGATCTAGGACTCCTTCCCTAGTAAGTAAACCTTTACCTATTATTCATATAATGGCTCAACTACCCTAGTTAGTTGGATCTACTATTATTATCTTAGGAGATGTTCATGACTTACCTAGGAATCTTAAAAAATACCTACCATCCTTTTCTCCTTCAAGAGAAAGGATAGTAGAGGAGAATATCAAATATTTTAAATCTAATTTTAAATTAATGAATGTTATTAATGAGGATGTTGCATGTAGATTATTCCCTTTTACATTAATGTATGCTACTTATGATTAGTATTGGAATATAATGAAAAATTCCATCACTTCTTGGGATGCATGTTAAGTAGATGTTTTTGCATAATTTGGATAGGTAACCAGTCCTAATTTGATATGTTAGCACTTTAATAGCATGAAAAAGGAGCTTAATGAGCTAATCTAGGATTTCAATGCAAGGTTTCAAAATATGAACACATGGTTATGCCCAAGGTTTAAGCTGGAAGTAACATTAGCATTAGAGATGTATAAGAATGCTTTAAACATAATCACCATAGTATTATTGAGAAGAGCATATGCTACCAAAACTTTACATTGGCTTATGAAGATTCTATCAACATTGATCGATAACTCAATCCCTAGGTGCTTGCCATACTTAACATCAACAATGGCTTCCCATCATTGAATCTAGCTCAACACATGAAACAAAAAATTCTTGAGTTCAACTAGAACCAACTTTACACACTACCTCCACTAACATAGGTAACACATCCAAACTAAAAATTCTTGAAAATTCATTCACAAGGCAATGGTTACCAATAGAATCAATAATTGGCTGCATATTTTGTTATTATTCTACAAGGTACTGACTTTATAAATACAGAGCTAGATTTTATTTAGAAGATGGATTAAAAACTGAGTAATGACTTCTTAGGCATGTAAATAAAGATGGGTAATGCTAATGCCCTAAGTGGTAATCAAAATACTACATTCCAAAGATACAAAAAACCATTTAATAGGCCCGAGAACAACATGGAGTAGTATAGAAAACTTCTAAAGATAAAAATGGTAGAAATAACTCTACCCAATTAGTGCATAATTCATAATACTTCTCATCATGGTGATCTCTATTGCATTTAATTTTGTGTAGCATTTAAAATATTTTAAATAGAATTAGTAAGATAGGACCAAATGCATAATCCACCAGAATCCCACTAGGATCCTAGCTTTTCAAGCACTGCCATGTTCTTTGAGACTCATGAGTTTCCCTTTCCATGTAAAGATGATAACATACTAGAGAATAAAAATGATGAGATTCATGCTTTCCAATAGTTCCAAAGAGGTGGGTATAATCTAATTAATAAGTATCAATTCATAATGTCTATTTCTCTAAGTAGCATAGCAATTCCCCCTAATCCCAAAGCTGATAATAATCCACCTCTCCTAAGAGGGAATGATTAGCCTCAAAATAAGGAGGAATAGAGAAAATGATGATTCAAAATTATTGAATACTTGAATAAGATCAAATAAAATATAACTCTTCATGAGTTAGCTCAAATCATTAAACATAAGGAGTTTTTATGTAAGTATATTATAGGGAAGGCCCTTGTGGAAAGAACCAAAGCATCTACAGATAAAATAAAATATATTGACACCAATGTCATCTACAAAATCAATCTAAAAGTTCCACCCTTCCTATTGACTATCAAAACATTTGATAAGAATATTCAAAACTTGTTTAGTTGATTCTAGATCTTATATAACTATTATGCCTACTTCCATATGTCAAAATCTTGGTCTAATTCCAAGACCTTCAAAAAGAATAATTTCACAATTAGATAAAATAGTGATACCAATAGTTGGAAAATTTATGAATATATGTATTCAAATAGCATCTGAACCATGAGACTAGATGACCATTGATATCCTCATGGTAGACATACTTGAAGGTTATGGATTATTTTTTAGTGAGGACTACTCCAAAATTCTCAATGGATATCTTTATACATACTTCTCTCACATCTAGTTACCATGAAGAGGCATTGTAAATAAAATATATATTGACAAGAAACTGAGGAGGAAGTATCCTATCATCGAGTATAACATTAATAATAAAGAGGTAAAATGTGAATCTCTTAGCCTTAGTATTTACACTTTCATTATGCAAAATCAAGTACAAGTGCTAGAATCTAAGGTTTCTAATCAAATATGGACTTTACATTTTGATGGTGCTATATCCAAGAAAGGATCAAGTGTAGGAATTGACTTGATTGATCCATAGGGAAGGAAGTTCTTGGTAGCATATAGATTTCAATTCCCATGTACTAACAATAGGGCTAAGTATGAATCTTTAATTTTGGGATTATAATTTTCACTCAAAAATAATGTAAATAAGGTGTTATTATTTGGTGATTCAAATTTAGTGGTAAACCAGGTAAGAAAAAAATATTAGTGTAAGTTGTCTTAATTAAGAAGGTACAAACACATAACATATGACCTGATTAAGAGCTTTGAAGCTTTCAACATAGTATCCATTCCTAGAGAGAAAAATCAAGCTATAGATTCATTACTTACTATTGCTACTAATTTTCATCCTCTCCAAGAATCCATGGTAAATATATTCTTTATTGAGTTAGTGATTTATCCCTTTATTCCTAAAAATATAGAAAACTTTCAAGTCTTTGATGATGGCCAATAGATTATTTAGTTTCTAACTAATTCAAGGGAATTTTAGTCCTAAATCATCAATGATAAGGAAGTTAATCATATCTATAAAGAAGAGTTAGACAAAGAAGGTATTATCCAACTCAAAGAAAATTATAGTACAACTAGGTTGGTCTCCTTGGAAAAACCATTTGACATATATCCTCAAGCTTAGTAGCTTAGGCAACCCAGGGTCAATGAATCTGAAGTCAAAATGGAAAATATAAGAGATGAACATAGCCCATGCTACATTAACATTAGCCTCATCTATACCCCATAATAAAGACAACAAGTAAAGGATTTAATCTCTCAATACAAAGATGTCATTACTTGGACTTATGAAGATTTGAAGGTTTATGACCCTTAGACCATCACTCATACAATTCCTCTAAAACCAAACCATAAGCCATTTAGATAGAGGTAGAGTCAATCCTTTTCTGGATCTTCTCACTTAAAGAGAAGTGGAGAAGTTACTGAGTGTAATAATTGTCTTCCTAATCAGGCATTCTACCTAGGTGGCCAATTTGGTTCCATTCAGAATGAATAATGTTGAGATCAGATTATGTGTCAATTTTAAGAACTTGAATAAGGATTATATAAAATACAACTCTCCCCTGCCCTCTTTGGATGAGGTGATATAGATAGTAAGTGGTTCTGAAATGATTCCCTTCTTAGATGGATTTTTTAACTATAATCAAGTACTAGTACAATTAGAGGATAAGATGAAGATTATGTTTAGTATGAACTAGGGAGTTTATACATATAAGAGGATGTCATTTGGCCTAGTAAATGCAGGATCTACCTTTCATAGAGCCATGGATCATGAATTCAAAGGATTAATAATAAAATGCATAATCATTTATATGGATGATCTTACTATGTTTTCAAATAATATGAATGACCATGTAGGCCACCTCCAATCAATCTTTGAGAGGTGTAAAAGGTTTGGTATCTCACTGAACTTGAAAAAGAGTATATTTAGAGTGATAGAAGGAAATATTTTGGGGCACATCATCACCAAATATGGGATCATTATTGATTTAGATAGGATTTAGGAGGTTTCAAAGATTGCACCACCAACAACAATAAAGAGCTTAAGTCATTCTTTGGGAAGATTAAATTCATGAGGAATTTCATCTCAAGATTTATAGAGATTATTAGACCTTTGAATACAATACTTAGGTAGGATGCCAAAATAGAATGGATAGTTGAGGCCTGAAAGTGTTTCCAAGACTTTAAAAATTCAATATCTCAAGACCCGAAACTAATTAATCTAGATTTCATGAAGGATTTTTACTTATACTCATTCACTTTAGAACATAAAATTGTTGTTTTTATAACATAGAAGAAATATGAGACTAAGCATCCAATTGTGTTTGTGAGCACAAATCTAAAATATGTAGAACTTAGGTACTCTATGATTGATAAATAAATCTTCACTCTTGTCAAATAAGTGAAGAAATATTAACATTACATCTTAAGGAATAAGATCATTTCCATCATGCTTGATCATGTTTTCAAGCTCACCTTATCACAAAATGAACTTGAAGAATGCTGAGATAAGTGGATGGTAAAACTATAGGTGTTTAATATAGAAATAAAGATTTTAAAGATCATTAAGGTCAAAATCATCATTTAACTCATGGCTAAATCTAATCCACATATCATTTTTGAGTAGGTATGTAAATCTTAGGTATCTAAAGGAGAATGGTATACTGACATAATATAATACTTGCTTATAAGTACTTGTTCCCTAGAACTCAATAGAGAATGAAGGAGAGATTTGAGGATGAAAGCTTCTCACTACATGATTAATAAGGGAGTTATCTATAGAATAAACTATGAACTAATATATCTTAGGTGTGTATCTACAAAATAATCTAAAGAGATTCTAGAAGACTTGTATCAAAAGATAAGTAATGGTAATCCATCTGGGAATACCACAACCCATAAGAACTTAAGAATGAGATATTATTGGCCAATAGTTTTTAAGTATGCTCATACTCATGAAAGAACATGCCATGAATTCTAATCTCTAGCTAAGAGGGAAGTACATGTAGTAATGCCCTTATAGCTTGTTGTTGAAGGAAGGCCATTTACCCAATGGAGTATAGACTTCATTGGTGTCATTAGCCCAAATTCTTTAGCATGCCATAAATTTGTACTCACTACTATAGACTACTATAATAGATAGATTGAAGCTATAACCACAAAGAATTTTAGAGCATAATATGTGATTTGATTCTTGGAGGAACACATCACATCTAGATTTAGCACCCCCATTTCTCTAATTTATGATAATACACCAGCTTTCATATCAGTAAAATTTACTAAGTATGCACATGAAAACTAGATCACTATCAAGGATTATTCTAACCATTACCCCCAAGGAAATGGACTAGTATAATCAATGAATAATAACCTAAAAGATGCATTTAATAAATCACCTGGGGATAAACATAGGGACTAGCACAATCTATTTAAGTGTAATATTTAGGTAGATCAAATATGATATAAGCAAGCCCTTAAAGATTCACCCTATCTATTGGTGTATGGAAGTAGGCTAGTATTCTCAATTATGTTAAAGCTACTGACTTGTCAGTGCATGCAAGATTACATAGAACCAAGTGATAAAGTAGAGTCTTGACTATTGGATATAATATGAATTGAATATTTAAGGACTAAATCCTTACAAACCTTCAGAAAATACCAAGACATATTCAAGGGGTGGTTTGATAAGAGAACAGAGACCAAAACATTTATGATCTTAGATCTAGTGTTTTTTTAGGATAGATCCCATAAAAATAAAGGATATCATAATAAATTTGCCCCACTATAGATTGGACCTTTTATGATCTTATATCTAGTGTTTTTTTAGGATAAATCCCATAAAAAGAAAGGATATCATAATAAATTTGCCCCACTATGGATTGGACCATATCAAAATTTAGAGATCTTAGTCAATAACACATTCCATCTAAAGGAATTGTAGGGCAATGAACTCACATATCCAGTCAACAGGTAGTTTTTAAAGAATTACTTCATGGTTGTACCATTTAAAGGTACCACTGATTGATGAAAGGGCATGGTAGAGGTAGGATTATGATAGATTTCTTACTTTCTTATATTATATTTTAATGCTTTTATAATTAGATTTAATTCTTTCTATATTAGCTTTCCTACATTTTTAGATTAGCTTTTAATGCTTTCTAGATTAGTTTTCTGATGTTTCCTATGACAATCTAAATTATGTTTGATCTAATGTAGCCAATCTAAAAACTGAACAAAATGAGCCTATGCTTAAATATACATGTATAAAAAGGGAAAATTTAAAAAGAGTTATAACTTGGGACCTTTTCAAAAATTAGGTATTTATCTATGTTTTAGAGTCTTCAGGATAAAGGTAGGAAATCATGAATCATTCTAGATTGTGTCACAATTGAATAATTTTATCAGATATGTGAAAGTTGCTCTCAAGTACTCCATATGAATTTAGAAATTTTTATTTTTCCATTAGATCAAGCACACTTATTATATTAAATACTTATTGAAAGTCATAATTCTTGCTACAGATGTAGGTCACAGGGACATTATGGTAATGATTTGTTTTATAACCATACTAGCTCACTGGGGTTCTTTCTATCTTCTTTCCATTCCAAAAAAAAGAAGAAAGGAACTAATGAGTTTAAAAGAGAAATCAAGCCAAAATTATATATATATATATAGGCTCACATGATTAAATACGGTCAATTTACCATGCATCATTATCAATAAAATGAAGGAAGAGGAAGAGAATGAACCTAAGGTATCTCTATTAGGGCTATAGATGCTTGGATGGTAGTAGAATAATGCCTGAGATTCCCTTATTTTAATGAGTTTAACAAAAACTAGAATGAAACCTAAAAATTCATCAAGCCTTTGAAAAAATCATCACAACAAGGGTTAAATGAACTTCATGTTCAATACACATAGATCCAAGGGTAAGAAGGTAAGTATATTATGTGAATCTGCTTAGGAGTCTCTTTCATATTTTTGATTTTACTATTTTTTTTGTGACAGTTCATGTTTGATTTTAGATTACTAACAAAAGTTTTGGGTTCTCGAATACTTAGGAGTATTCACCCTATAAGTCACCATATTTCGTACCCACCATCCCCCTTTTTCTTCAAGAAGAAATGGGGACCCACTTTTTTTAGATTCTGGCCATGTTCATTGAGATTTTCTTCTATATATGTTTGGAAAGTCTTGATAAAATTGATTCTTAGTCTTCATAATTACGTATTTCATGGATTAAATTTATTAATAACTTTTTTGGATTTTTTAAACCATGCAAGTTTTTAGGACTTAGTTTATTCGAAGAAATTTATTTGGAGATTTATTCATTGGGACTTTTGTTCAAGTATTTCATTTAAACATTTTGTCTAATAGGTTTAGTTTTTGGGTCGTTTATTTCAATTTTTTTTAATCCAAAAACTTCTTTAGCATTTTTTTCATTGGAATTTTTTCATTCAAGATTTTATTCAATGGGACTTTTGGGTCTTCAAAACTTTTGTTCTAAACAGATTAGTCTTTAGGATTCTTTGCATCAAGCATTCTATCTGAAACAATTATTCCAAAATGACTTATCTTTTTTAGAATTTTTATATCTTCAATATTTTTGCTATAGAAATTTTGTCTGATAGACCATAAAGCTTTATATATACTTCAATATCTTTGTTTGGACATTTTATCTGATGGACCTTTAGTCTTTGGCATTTTTGTACTAGATATTTTATCTGATGAATCGTAAAGCTTCGTATATGCTTTGGGCATTTTGTTTAGACATTTTTTTGATGTAAATTAGGTCTTTAAGATTTTTGTTTGGGTCTTTTGTAAAGAATAGTCCCAATGAAAAGGTTGAATACCTATTTCTTGAATGGTAAAAGACTTGCTATACTTTAGTTGAATAAAGCCAAAATACTTTTTAATAGTTTGCTAAAACCACCTTCCAAATAAAACTATCAAAATTTGAACTATGAAAAAAGATTAAAAAAAACATGTGAACATTAGGTGTTTATTTCACATAAACTAGAATTCAATGCTAAAATATAAATACATGATGTGCATCCATTAAATCTTTCATTGCTCACAAACAAACTTGCACTCAAAGTCTACTATTATTTTGCATGATAGAAGCCCTAGATACCTGTGAGAATATTACGTGTAAGAATAGTGACTAGTGGAAGTGAGAATTGTTAATAGAGCATGAAAAACACGTAGAGGAGATTATAAGCACTTTAATTTCATGTAAAGAACAATATAATCTTCATCTAAACCATTTAGGGTAGTAGTTCCACCCTCACCATTTTCAATCAAGGATTCAATAGAGCTTATGGAGGCATTCTTCAATGTTACCATATTTGACAATAGGTATGTTAATTGATTATAATAATGGGACATTATTGATTCTATAGACATTTTTTCATTGGATGGTAATATATCTCCCTCCAAATGACTATTCATAAAGGATTTGTTAATAATTAAAAGTTAGGGATTGAATTTTACTACTACCAAGCCTGAGGTGATGTCATGTATTGACCTCCTTCGTGACTTATTCTTGACAATAAAACTCATGCAAGATGATTTCCTACATCATATTAGCAATCCAACATTTGTGGCATACATAATAGGAGCTAATTTCTAAAGATATTTGTCATTTCTAACACTTGATGCTTACTTTTACAAGCATAGGTTAGTAAAATGGAATCAATAAAATACAATGGAGAAATTTTTATCTTCATAGCTTCTCCCCAATGAGACCATTATGTTTAAGGGAAAGAATTCTAAGGGTCCTAATCTTAATAAATTTAGGATGGGAGTATGTATTGGCATGGCATTAATTTATAGACTCTACGACATGCCCAATATCCATTTTTTCCATTTAGACTAGGTGCCATTGTTGTACATGATGTTAACCAAACATGCCATGTTCACATTGGGATAAATTTTTAGTTTTAATTTGAGAGAGTAGGTCATCCACAAATACAAATGGCCCATTCTTGTAGGCCATTTTTATATGATGTCATATCTATTAGATACCATTATGGGAACTCTCGACAAGGTCCTCGATGAGCTATGTAGCCTAGCCATCGATTGTATCAAGAATAAAATATGTGATCATTTTCAATTCATGCATATTTATGCCTATAATAAGAATATGGTGAGTATTGATGAGAATGTTTATCCTAAATTTTTATAGGCTATTCATGGTTAACTAATGCCTAGGGTCAAATCTATCATTGTGAAGATACTTTCTACAAGAGGTGACTATTTTATATAACTAGATTTCACTATTATTATGATCTGGGGAAACATGGTTCAACCCCTATGCCTTCCAAAGTATGTACTAGACAAATTATGCAATCAATAAATTGCTTTCCAATTATGGTGTTACATTATAGGACTAATAACTAGGACTAAGAAAGTTACATTCTTTTTCAACCACATAGTTATTAATAGAATAGTTTATGATATGAGGACATTTTTTGGAGATGTTGGTGTTAAGAATAAAATTTATCATTTCCCCATACATCCAAACAAGAATTGGGATCCCTATTGAACCATCTAAAAGAAACATATAGGGTTTCAATATCCCTTACAACCATGTTCATTATCCTTATGACTTCTTTTTTATGAATGCACAAAATGATGAGGAAGTCTTGAAGAGAGATATAATTATTTGTTTGAATGAGGATCACTTGAGAATGATCCAATAGGATCCTTAAATCTCTATGAGGGAATTGGATAGTCGAAAGTCACTATTTAAAAGGTAGACACATTCAGACTTTAAAAGGGCCAAATAGTAAAATAATCCAAAGAGCATGGAGGTCCATCATAAGTACTCCATTTTAAATTAAAGGTTATTAAGAAGGAGCCAGGAGTAGCTAAAATTGACCCTAGGGGATCTCAAGGAGAGCCCAACAATCTAGATTTTGATGAGGAACAGTAAGTACATGAAAAACCAACTACTAGCATAGTTTAGGTGCCCACAACTATTCCTCAAGCATAAGATAATACATATATAGGGATAGAAATAGATTAAGAAGGTACTTCAAGCTAGCAAGGCTCCTCCTCATAACCAAATACCACCATTTTATACATAAGGAAGCCTAAGATCCCCACAAGTAGTCATATAGTTAAATAAACTCAAGGTTTGCCTATAGTGCCTGATCAAGTAGAGGTGGTAGAGGGGGAATAAGTTCACTTGGAGGAAGAGGAAGAGGATTCTAATGAAGAAAATGAGTTGGATAAATGTAAGGTCTTGAGCCTTAAAGCTGACAAAGGTAAATAACTAGTTATGGAGGATAACTAAATAACTAGTTATGGAGGATACCACAGGTACCTCAATTTTTGAGACCACTTCTTTGTTGTCTACTTTTGTTCATATTTTTGGTGTTGTGTCTATTTCCTATATTTTGAGAACTCCAATTAGGAATAATCTCAAGAATGGTTGAATATAGTTGGGGATTTACTCCCTAGGTATCAATAGCATGAGACCCTACTTCAAATTTTGAATGATATAAAATTATCCAAGTTAAAGGACACTACAAGGAAGTTGATCAGCAAGATCAACTTTGATTAACTTGTATAGGAGGCCAAGATTAATTTCAAATAAAGTATATAGGGGATATCATTAGATGACATAGAGATTGAGTTCAGATTTTCCAGGAAGAAGCTCACTGAAGTTGAGATCTTCAAGATCAACTTCTATGCAACCAAAACAAAACATGCAAAGCTCTTGGGCCAAGTTGTTAGAGTTCACAAACACCTCTATTTAATGTAGATACAATTCTAAAACAACATGATGCTTCTCACAAGTGTTGGTAGGAGATTGAAGAAAAGAAGAAGCAATATCAAGTTACTACTTATAGTGCCACATCAACATGAACAATTTTCACATCAACTATTTATACAACATAGCCTTGAAAGGCTAAGGTTTCCTACATGAACATTTTTTTAAAATGGTATAGTATTTTATATTTGTAGTTTTCTTATATATTTGTTTAAACCATTATAAATTTTATTAAATAATTTTTGAACACATGCACACATTGCATGATTTTTTTTTAAAGGCTAACTTAGTTATTAATAACTATAAGTAAACTCTATATAATTTTAACTATAGTTAGAACATAGGTTTTAACTATGACATGTAACTAATTTTTCATGAACTTGGAAGATGAGGTAACCCCTTCACCAGGTCTATTTAAGCAATTGTAATCCATAGTTTGGATTTTTCAAAGAATTTTTAATATATAGGAATAAAGAAATTTTAGTTGTCTACTCATGTGTTTGTGTAGTTTCTTTCTAGTATTTATGTAATTAAATTTTATATCTTTGGTTTAATGATTCAATAATCCTTAGTATGTAAAAATTTGTGAATGGGTTCTTAATTATCTTATTTGATATAGTAGTCTTAGATGTGTGACATATATTGAATTATTGGTAAATTATATTGGTTACGATAGTTAAGTTGATTGATTCATAATTTTGAGTATGTGGAAGTGCTTTCTTTTTACACAGTTTTTTGTGTGTGTGCAACAGCTACCTAAGATACCTCACTAGTATGAGCCATAATATCTTGATTAAGAGTATGGAATAGCTACCCTAAAAGGAGAAATATTTGATTGAGGCTCATGAGTTTCCTATATCAGTATCCCCTTAGACTTATTAACCATGTCTAAATGTCTATGTGCAATAGCTACTAGAAACATGCGTAGATTTTAAAAGTACTTGTCCACCTAGAAACCAACTAGGGAAGTGATTCCTAATGACCAAAAAACCTATATTTTTTGACTTACCCTTACTTTTTAGAGTTTTTTGTAGACCTACCCACTTTATATTAACAACCAACCATTCATCCACTTCATATATATTTTTACTTATTTTCTAAGAGACCACCCCTCCATCTTAAAACCTTTTCAACAACCTGCGTGCCCTATTCCATCAATAGGCTATTAAAAACACATACCTATAACTCATAACCTAGATTAGAGTTTAAATCCATTGAGATCATAAAATGCTAGAGGCTACTTTGTTATGATATTGGGGTGGTTAAAACCCTCATCAACACATTATTCTTTAGAATATTTATAATGGTCTTGTTAGATGCCTCAGCTTCATTATTGCCTTATGGGTAATATGTGATAGAAAAAATTTATTTGATATGCTATTAGGAATAAATTGATTTCACATATTTGTTTTTAAATGAAACACCACTATTAGATATAATTTTGGAGGGTATACCATAGCGTAAAATGATATGGTTAAATATGAACTAGGAAATTTGTTTAGTTATTATGTGAGGGGAATGTCTTCCACCCACTTAGTGAAATATTCGATAGTAGTAAGGACATGTTTATAGCCAAATAATTATGTAGGATTAATCTTACCTATGAGGTTTATTCCCCACATTGAGAATATCCATGGTGTTGTTAATGGTTTAAGTGTTTTTTCTAGAACATAGATCAAATTAGCATGCTTTTGACACTTCACAAATAATTTCACATAGGCAATTGGGTATATTTCCATAGTCAACCAATAATAACTAATACACAATAATTTATTTGTAAGTATGGACCCACTAGTATGGGGCTAACACACTCCTTTATAAACATACATATCCCTAATCTCGATTCTAACAAAGATAACCAATGAAGCAAAGTTCCATCATAGCTTCTACGCTATAGGGTAGGTCCAAGTAGGGTATACAAAAGGATTTATGGATGAAGAATTTTTGTTTCTTATGGGAAATTTTTAGGGGAATGATTTGGTCTTGGATTTAGGAACTATAATACTAAGTAATCATGGGACAAACTATATATCAAATCATCTTGACGACTTCTTTTTCATGCATTAGTGCTAGGAGATATTCCATAAGAAATTGATAGTATCTAGCTCTATTTATAATTTGAATCATAGAACTAATTTTGGCCATGGAATAAATAGTTTTTTATTGGTCCTAGGTATCCATTTAGATTAAATATTGGAAATTTATTATTTGAGCATGTCGACCATACCTTTATAAGGAACCAACTTCTCATCCTTCATTTGGTATTGGTCTATAACCTTATTAATTATAAGCTATGGATCACCATGAACCAATATATTTTGTTAATTCCATTGTAATATTTGGCAAAGCCCTAGAATGAGTGATTAATATTCAACCATATTATTAGTGCATGGAAAACCAATGTGAAAGAACTTAGGAATAAGATCCCCTTCTAGTATGGTAAATAATATTATGGCACCTAATCCATGAGACATGAATGAACCATTAAAGTACATTGTCCAATACTCTATTTTAAGAGATGATTTTGATTATGGTGTTATGATGGATTCATCTAGAAATCCAACTATATGTGGTTAAGTATTAGGAAGAGGATCTTATATAATTTGATCCACAAGTACCTACCCCTTAATGTATTTTTGGTTACCATACTCAATCTAAAATTATCTTAAAAGTGTGATCCATTTTGCCATACAAACCCATAAAGTTTTTTAATAAAGTGTATACTTGAGAAGATCTACTTTGGAAATTATAATAGTCTTATTATTCAACATGTACTGATGTAACTTTTGGGATATAAAAACCATAACTAAATAGTATTTTTTTATCGATGTATAATTATGCTCATACATGAATAATGTTTAGATTAGGTAATAAATGGTATGATTTTTACCCTATTCATCATGTTATTCCAAAATTTCCTTCATGGAACATTTAGTTACTAATAGGTAAAGTAGCAATGTTTTATTTAGCATTGATAGTAATAAAGCAGGGAGATTGGCCAGGTATTCTTTGAGATGATAAAATGTTTTTTAGTAATCTTCATTCCATGACAAAGTGGTTCCCTTATTTAGTAAATGTGTAAAAGGATGGAATTAATTGTCCAAATGTGATATGAAGTGTCATATTGACTATATTTTTTCCTACAAACTACATAACTACTTCAAGGTAGATGGTGGTGACATTTTAGTAATAGATCAAACTTTGGTTGGATCAACTTCACTGAACCTAAAAGAGATAATGAAAAATAAAAATTTGATAGAAGTTACACTAAATACACACTTCTTAAGTTTGATCCTAACTTTGTACTCTTAAAGTCTCTCAAAGATCATCTGAAGTGTGGTTGGATGGTTGGCATGGGTCTTAGATTTACCTAGGATGTCATCAACATAGTCCTTGAAAATATCATGCATTATATCATGGAAAATAACCATCATGATTCATTGGTATGTGGATCCTAAATTATTAATTCTAAATGACATCACCTATTAATAAAAATTTCCCTATAGAGTGGTGAGTACTATCTTGTACTAGTCTTCAAGTGTTATTCTAATTTGGTTATATCTTGAAAAACCATCCATAAGGGAAAGCATTTCATATCCAAACATGGAGTCAAAAATGATGTCAATTTTTAGCAAAGGAAATTCATCCTTTGGGCAGGCTTTATTAATATCCTAGAAATTAGTGAACATTATGACGTCCTACAGCTTCTTGCTCACTAGTACTATGTTAGAAATCCATTATGAGTAATCAATTAGTTGAATACATCTCATGTCTAAGAGTTTATTCAACTCTTTTTTGGATTAAAAAATAATATAATGATGCATTTTTCATGTTTTCTACTTAACTAATTTTGCATTAAGGTGTACAACAATATGGTTTAAAACCAAGGTGGGGTCTAAAACTGGCATATCTAAATAGGCTCATGCAAATACATCAACAAACTCATTCATAATGATTGTGAAGACTTAATATTCCTCCCCAATGAAGGTCATACCTAATTTGATCTATTTTATATCCTTAAGAGTCCCAATTCTAACCTTATAAGTGTCCTCCATGAGGAGTGTTGGTAAGGAGTGATGAGTGTTATTTAACTCTTCATTTAATCAATCTCTCAGATTGATGTGTATCAAATCAGGGCTAGTGTCTAAAGCTATCTACAACAAGGTTTTTGGTGTTAGATATATAGATTGGTATTTGGGTGGGTTTGGTAACCTTAATCTAACTCTTACTAATGAAAGGATGCTTCTACACTAGTTGTTTCACACTTACTAAAAGAATAAATTAATTATCAATCTAAACTAATTCAATCTTTTTTATTTAAATAAAAGCACACTTAATCTACTTCACACCTTCAATCCTTTTTCTTCAAATCAAACACACTTAATCTAATTCACACCTTCTTGAAAATGCAAACACTCAGCTTGACTATTTAACAAGAAATACTATACTAAAGTAAATTTGCTCTGAAAGGAAATAACTACTGAAATGTAAATCTTAATTCTACTTCTTATAAATCACTCCCTCGTGTATGTATGTGAAATATTTAGATTGTCCAATTTCATGAAATCAACTAACATAAACATAAATACTATACAAAATTTCCTAGTTCTAACAAGAGTGGGCCCTTTTTCTTCTTAAAGTCAGGAATGAAGTCTACTCAGTACTAAAAGCTTGAATGATACTGCATTAATCAATGGAAAGCTAGAACATTTAATATATCATAAATTCTAAGTTTAACAACTATATTCATTCCCATTTCTAAGACAAAATATTTACATATTTATGCTAATACAATCAAACTAAAAATAGTATGCAAAAAAATTGAACTACTTAGTCAATCCATTTATCCCTAAGATAGGAGATTTGGATTGGTCAAGATCCTAAAAGATATATGTCTTGATGAGATAGTTATATTATCCCTATAATATTTTTATCCAAATAAATACAAAATATATCAAGATTGATTCCTTCAAAATAATAAGTGAGTATTTCTTTCATGTGATTCCAGTTGGAGCAATCTTCCTTTTTTAGACTGGCTACAAACTGACCTAATTCTTATATTTTAGACCTACATAGTTCATATAAATAGATCTACAAAGTATATAGATAGATTTATAATGTCTTTGATATGTTGATGATGATGATGTTGACTTATTTATTGCTTTCCACTTTAAATCATCCTTCATTCTACACACATAGCCTCTACCCATGTCTATAAATGTGGATTGAGTGAGTCCATAGTTATGGACTGAGTGAGTTTGTCACTTCAAAAAACTAGGATCAAAATTATATTTTCTAAATAATACACCTATCATCTTTATTGTATATTCTTTAAAAATCAAACACTTGAACATGTTTCTTGTTAGACATTAATGACAAAATAGTGACTCAAACTTTGGTTTGATATAAATGAGATAAAGTATCTATTTTCTAGGTCAAAGTTAGCTGAAAGTCTAATATTTTCATAATATTATATCCTTAAAGAGATGAAATGAAGGAAACACCATATTAATAATGAGCCATATTTCAGGCTCATCATCTCCCCCAGGATTTAGCTTTTGCAAGTCCCATTGAAAAAATTGGTCTAGAATCATTGGTTATGGGACTATTCTCCATGCCCTTACTTAGATCATAGTCATCAAATTCATCTATGATATGATGATCTATACTTCTTTTAAATCCTTTATACCTTTAAACTATTCATTTCTAGATGTGAAATTATTCATTAGATTGAGTTGCCCAATTATGCCATCCTAGAATTGTTATGATGAGAAATGGAGGTTTGTGCCTCATTCCAATCCATGTCTACTCTTCTCTATAATTTAATACTTCCACAATTTATTCAAGAATTGCTTCAACCCTTCTTCTAGTCCATCTTATATTGTTAGGGGACATAACTTCACATCTTTTGAGAGAAACTACTAACTAGTCCCATCTTTTCACACTAGTAGTGATAACTAAATCAAAACTTTGTCTTATGAATAGGTCAAATGAAATAGTACAGTCATACAAATCTTTCAAATAGTGTTTTTTGATAGCAGTGTTTAGATAAGCTCTCTTGAAATTTTATTCAATCAATTTATGAATGGAGAAATCTATCCTAATACATAATCATGTAGTTTTAAGATGCTCTACATATTCTTCAAATCTACTTTTCCAATCCAAATAATTCTTAAAGTGGAATAGAGTGCTCTCAATTGGACTGATCCTAGGTGTAGATTTATCAAAAATTTATTGTGTTCATGATCTCCTATTATCAAATCATTTAGATAAAATTCACATAGGAGATCTTGATTATCAAGTTCAAAATTGTAAAATATTTCTAAAAAAGTGGATGGATCCAAAAAATTGTAGGGAATATTGTAAGATATTATGATAATTTTCCATCTATAGAATTATTCAAATAGAAATAGACTATATGCAAGAGTAGAAATTCTATAGGCCAAAAGAGCCTCTCTTAATTTGCTACAAGTCTTCTTCCAAAGTCTGAGTTTTAGTTTCTAATCTCTATTTTTCACTTTCCAATATATTATTTGTAGTGACTAAAACTTTATTCTTCTATTTGAATGTTTGGTATTCCTCTTGATCTTGATGCAACATTTCTAATGGAAGAATGTATGGATGGTTGGTTTGACATCCTTGATCAAAAAATGCTTTAAGAGAAGAGGTAACAATAGGAAGTGTCTAAGAAGAATTTAATAGTTTTTGTTTTAATATTCTATTTTATTTCTCAAGACTCTGTATATATCCAT